>CM073749.1:17247588-18480521 GCA_037127355.1 Schoenoplectus tabernaemontani | reverse complement strand
ATCATAGTAATCAAAAAGGGATATTAGTTCAGATTTAACTACTAACTCCTATGTTTTATACCTGAGTATTTAGTACGGAGCTGTTGTTTTAATCATTCCCCAAATTTCATCAGAAATAACCCCAAATAAACTGTAAAAAAATATCTGAACCTGCTGGGGCAGTGTTGATCCGTGCACTAATGCTGATGTTGAATTGGCTAGGGAGCAGCTCCAAACCAGCATGAATCTGGCTCTTCAAGTCACCAAGATTGAATGTCTCATCGGCAAAAAATGTACACGCGACACGAATGTCATAACCCACGTCGGTTGAAGTGTTCAGGATTTGAACGATAAACCCTAATGTTAGTGTATTTTAATTTTACAGTAAAAATTAATAGTCCATATAGAAAAAAAAAACTTACAATATTGATGAGACGAGAGAGGTGAATACGGATCGACTCTAGATCTGTCGAAAAACACACTTTCAGTTGGAAACTTTTGCAACAGTAACAATGACGATTTTGAAGAAATGGTTGGCTGAAGAAAGATGAAGGAGAAAGGTGCTGGGTGTACTATATAATAGCAAAAAAGCTGAGACTGAGTTTAAAACTCGGTCCCAGATGTTTGGACCGAGTTTGAAACTCGATCTAGGCTAGATGGGCACAAAATCGGGCCAATTTTACTTGTTTTCTATTTTTCTTTCATTTACCAAAATAAAAAATCTACGATTTTGACATCTAGATGACAACGATGATTGTTTGAAATGAATGAAATAAAATTATTTAATAAAACAATGAAATAAAATTCATAATTCATGCGTGGAGCACGAATTAGCCGGAGGAATTCACATTCGTTGTCTGACAATGGCAGCTTTAGGGCTGACAATAAAACTCGTGATTCTTGTTAGTAAACTGAGTCATTAATGAATTGGTTCGGTAAACTTATTAACTTAATGAGCTGAGTTTGAGTTTTGGCTGATTCGACTTGATAAATTATTAATATTATTTTTATTATGATTTTTTTATATAGTAAGTAGTTTATAGTATGACATATAATTAAATTATTATATTAAATTTACATAAAAAATATTATCATTAGTTATTTTAATATCTTTTTATAAATTTTGATATAGCATATCATAAAATTATTATTAATTATTAAATAAATTTTAATGAGTCTTAAAGAGTCAGCTCATTAAGTTAACGAGTCAATCTCAAGTCAAAGTTTTTAACTCGAAAATAATTAACGAGCCGGCTTGAGTCGACTCGTTAAGTTAATGAGTCAAGTATGAGATTAGTCCAACTAAGATCGCTCTTTTACAACCCTAGGCAGCTTGCTGCCATTGTTTCTATGGGTGATGAGACCCATAAGCACACAAAAAAGTCATCCCTATTAGCTAAAATCTTAGTCATTTAAATTAAAATAAATTATCGTGATTTTATGGCAGCGAGCTGTCATAACCCATCTATGAGAGCAGAAACGGATCTCAGCCTGAAGAATAGCCAATTCATTCACTACGAAATTTTCATTTTTTTTAAGTAATAGGCAATAGCCTACTATAATTTAGATCTCATACATTTTATGATTTTAATTAAGCAATTGCAACCTGTTATCATCGATTCTTCTTCAATCAAAAGCTCTAATCCCGATCTTAGAAAAATATTTCAAATTATAATTGAATGTGCTTGCGACTTTATTTCTGTTGAATCACGTTTCTAGTGGATCCCGGATAATGGAATGGGAGAGTAAAAAGGTGTGTTATGTGGATTAAAAGAAAAGGATAATAGAAATGATTTTTTTTTCCGAGAAGATATGAAAAACGATAAGTATCTAGTCTGCTTCTATAATAAAAAAAGTAATGATTTTTTTTATCATTGAATAATAGAGATAGACAGGTTGATAAAATTGGACATCATCTAAATTAAATGGATAACGAAGTTTAATCCCTTTCGAAAGTTCTGAGGATTCAATCTATGAATATTAGAGAATTGGTGCATTTTCTTCAAATTGTTCTCATAACACATTACTTCATATGTAAGAGAGATAATGATGAAAGGAAATGTGGGCTGCAAAAAAAAAGGTTCAATTTACAACGTTCTTATTTGAGTATTTCTATGATACATCCAAGTTATTAGGTACATCTCTAATTTAAGATACATCCTAAATGATAGTCATCTATTTAAAAAGGATAAAAAGGTAAAATGATAATATCAAATTAAGGAATGTGTTAATAAAAAAAGGTAAAGAACATAACGCTATTATGCAACTTAAATGAATTATTATGAATAATAGAAGTACCGTACAAAATAAAACATAATAAAGTCATTAACATACATAATTAACTTATTTAATATATATAATAATATCAGATTGACGATAATACCAATAATGATATCTCCATAACATATTTCTACTTCATAATGAGAATATAAATCTGAAACGATAAGAACGGCAGCCAAAATGGTATTCAGCATAGTAATTCGGATGCTCAATCAGCACAAGCAACATAATTGCAAGGTTAGTAATTAATAATTATTTATAGCTCGGATCAGATTTATAAGGAGAAAAGTACAGCCTACAGGCACCTAATTTTTGCTCCACTGTTTGTTCAACGTGAAACAATAATAATTTAAACTTTCTCAAATAAAAATACCGAGAATTTTACTTTTGTCAAAAAGAAAAAAATAATTCATAATTTTGCTTATTCTACCATCCTCCAATGGAGGGAAGAACCATGTAATTGGAAATCTTCCTATACTCAATTAAATTAACAAATATTATGTTTAAGAAAAAAAAAATTGTTCATTCAAATGTTGGAAAACATTTGAAAACTTTGATACAAATATCATTTTCTCATGGACGATGATTTCACATAACAAAGTACTCAACATTTTTCTCAGATAAAAATAACAAAATAAAATTCAAGCCTTACAAACAATTTCGTTGATTCATTACAATCAATGTCAAATAACCAAAGGTCAGTACCTTTTTGAAAGCTATCAAACTGCACGAAGGATGTATATATATATTGAACTAGTTTCGTTCAAAAGGACCAGACAAACATTTTAGAAACAAATAACCAAATTTGAAGTTTACAGTACAAGAAATGTGCATCCGAAAAATAATTTCGGCCATAGTATATTTTTATATCAAGGGCCCTCTTACGCGGCGCTGGCTGCAAGGCTAACGAAGTCTAGACCGTATGATTGGATGATTCCAACGTAACTGTCGTTCGTTCAATCGAAAACCAAAAGATTCCTTTGCTTATTGTTCGAAATTCTCAGCACATATTACTGGGATTGAAATCCGCTGCCATACTAGTGTTGGCAGAGCTCTGTCATTAAGTCTATGACAAATAGAGCCCACAAAATAAATAACAAAACCTCACCCTTACCTAACCCGCCCCAATTCGTGACCCGACCCATCAAACCCATGACTCATTAGAACCGACAAGTCTAGCATGAACGTGAACAAAAAAATTTCAAATAAACCCGTGCTAGACCCGAACCGACCAACCCGTGCAAACCCGCCCCCGACCCGTCTCGAGAAACCCGTGCAAACCCGACCCATACCCGACAAACCCGAAAAAAATAAAAAATAAAAAAATGTGGGAAAATTAAATTTTTTGGTAAAAAATATAAATAGTTATATATTTTTAATATTCTTAATAATTATTTTTGAATTTTTCAAATTTTTTGAGAATTTATTTAGATTTTATTGGATTAATTTTAAATTTTGGGAAAAAAAAGAAAAAAACCCGCCGACCCGAACCCGACAGATCTAGGACGGGTCGCGGCCAAACCTCCAAAATGAACCCGTCCTAATCTATCCCGTAAAAACCCGTTGATCCATCCCGTCCCGTCAAAACCCGCCGACCCATAAAAATCCATCCCATCCCGACCCGACCCGCCCGTTTTTAATACACTAATAATTATGGCAACAAATTCGGATCCCATACTACTACTCTATAGTCTATACACGTGTAGGTAGGTGTTGCGAGCAAAAAACAACTTTTAGCCCACAAAAGCATCACAGCAAGTAATACACACAATCACTTCAGCTTACCTTGATGGGCGTGCTCCGTGAAGGTGAATAGGGAGGGGTAGAAAAAAGAGAAATAAATCCCCATCTTGCTTCTTGAGTTCACATTTTCTCCTAAATTTACATTGAGGTAAAAGGAGGTGAGAAGAGAATGAATGGCTCTGTTCATTGTTGCAAAATATTTATTCATCTCCAATTTGAAACATCAGAAACTTAACCTCCTTTCCTCTGTTCTTTTCCTCTTCCCTCCCTTTCCTTCTCATCCCATCCCCTTTCTCAACTCAGAACACACTGGATGTTGTGAATCGCACTTGTCATGATGCGGCTTTGCCAGGGTCTTTCGCCGATGGGTGTTTGGTGCATGCTCGTCCACTGTCCAGATATTATTATCTTTTTATTGCATCAACCTCCATGCAGTGCACACAATCAACTTTTCATCGGCTACTCTTTGCTCAACTCAAAAAACCAGTGAAATTCAGGGGAAAAATAACGAAGAGGAGAGGAAGGTATCGATGTACCTGTGCAATATTATACAGGGGATTTAATAAATGAGTAAGCATTATCAGAACTGCATGGCTCGTCTAGACCACAGTTTAATATAATTGGCAAGAACATGCCTGCCAAAGATGACTTGTACGACTTCAACCTGTAGCCACTTGTGCAGTTTAAACTTGAAAAGCCTGACAAAACAAATCGGTCCTCTCGACACCTCAAAGCCTTTCTGTCTTCACAACTAAATCTTAGTGACACACAACACTTGCCCGCTTGTCCAAACCTGATAATGCTTCTTCAACATGTATTACATCAGAAATAGTGACACTCAAATGCAGCCTCATTCTCATCACAGGTTTTTTTTTCCCTTCACATACAATTTTCTAACCATAGTATACACAATTGAACATCATAGCTTTGAGTCTTACATACATGAAGTAGGGAGTAGAAGGAAATTGATTTTCCATGTTCTTCCTCTTTGCCTAGAAATGTGCAATCCAAAATGTGGTACCCAAATAAAACCTGATCTTCCCAGAAAATTCCCGGACAAGATTTTCCACCTTTACATCAACAATATTTTCCATTATATACAAAATTTAATATTTTTATCTTAAATATTATAGGCATAATGTAGAAGAATTTTTTTGTTTCCACTCCTCTTTTTCCTCGGATACGAGGGTAACACATTCACATGTTCCCAAGCGTCTTCTAACATTCACACAAACTATTTTCAACAAATATACAGAAGCTGCATTTTCTAGATTATATGAGACACGTACAATGGGGTGGTGAGGGGTTGGTGGGTTGGGGGGAGTGAATAAATTTAACCTACCAAAGACCTCTCTTAATATACTCATCCACCTTACCTCAGGTACAGAATATCATGGACAAGACAGCAGAATTTGAAGATGTTTGGCACTTGGTCCATTTTAACTCTCAGATTTTCTAAAGTATCAGTTACTGAATTTGGGCTAGCACTAGCAAAATCTATTGCAAACACCACCAGGTTAAAAGCCAGAAATAACATGCATTTGAAGATGCAAATGAGAGAAACCAGGGCCAAGTCATGTTCAAGGCTCTCTTTCTTTTGTGGAAGGAGGAGACTTGACAAGCAACGGTTTTAATGATTCCATCACACAGGCAAATGACGGCCTTTTCCATGGTTCACTGCAATATCAAATCAGGTTACACATAGTCACATACAAGCCATTATTTCATTCCCAAGAATTTACTTCAACAAGTCATGAAAATGCAGTTCACTTACTTGGCCCAACAAGATTCAATAAGAGAAACCACATGTGGATTCAAATCCTTTGGAATTTCCAACCTTCTTCCTTTAAACCCTACTGCTGCTACCACCTGCGGTCATTATGTGCTTTTTAAAAACAGATCTAGAGGAAAGATCCTCTCCTTGTTATGTTATGATTATACCTGAGCAGGATTGAGGTTGCTCCAAGGCTGTTGCAAAGTCATGAGTTCCCATAGAATAACACCAAAACTATATACATCTGACTTCTCATTTGATGGTTCATCCCTCAGCACTTCTGGCGCCATCCACTTAGGCTGAGGTTTACAGAGCATTGAGTTTTAAACTTGGAAATTAGCAAAGGATATGGTATGCACTAGTTTGAAGTTATTTCAAAGAGACTTACAGTTCCTGCCAGAGACTTGGAAGATAAAAATGTGTTAGCCTTTAATCGTGAAAGCCCAAAATCACAAACCTAGCAGAAAATTTTAAATCAGGTGAGTAACTTCAGTAGATTATGAAACCATGGAACTATCCCACCTGATCCAGTGAGGATCTTGAACAAACTTTTTATTCAACCAGCAACCTGAATACATAGGTTGCAGATAAAAAAAAAGTTATCAACATCCATCCATGTTCATAGCCACATCAGCATGGAAAATGTACCATGCTAACTCTTCAAAAGATAATAATTTAAACGCCCAGATGAACTAAAGAGAAAAGTTTCTGGGGGGCGGTACTAGATAAAAGTGCAATAACTGAAGGGGGTCATAACCAACAGAGTCCAAGGGCAATTACATTATCCAGTAAAGTTGAAAAATAAGGTGAGAATGTGATATACCTTGACAGTATACTTCCTGTCAACCAAAAGATTAGGGGATTTCAGATCTCTATGAACAATAGGAGGGTTGCGATTATGTAGATAGTTCATCCCCTTGCCCTGAACAAAAGAAGAAAAGACAAAGGATGGTTCATACCTTCCAAAAGACCTGCTAAGTACTAACAGGACCATATTTGTGTTTCATAATAGGCACATAAGGTTATAACACATATGATGGTGTATGCTAGCATTCATGATAATTAGTCAACACTTGGATAAGAAAGTTTATACAAAATACAACACCAAAATTTTGCAAGATGCAGAATGAACCATGAGGAACCACACACCTCTTATGTTCTTAACCCACTTATAATAATATAAATGTATCTTAGGTACTAATATGAAAAGATGAAAAGGATACCACATCAAATGCCATATGTAATCGGCGTCTCTCATCCAAGCACTCTCTTCCTGAAGACTTATGTAGAAGCTTATAAAGGCTTCCTCTTTAATTCATCGTACATTGGAGTAAACTTGCTTTCAGTTTTCAGTGATATATAAATTTAAAGTTCACAACAGATTTAAAAGAGGAGAGAAGTTTAACCTAGAGAGATACTCAGTAACAATGGCAAGATTAGGGGGCTCAGTTACAGCACCCATGTAAAGAACTATATTTGGATGTCTCACACTTTTCATTATGGCCACCTAGTCAAACATTAGCAAAAGTCTTAGATACAAATAAGCTGAAGATAAGTTTAACCTAGAGAGATACTCAGTAACAATGGCAAGATTAGGGGGCTCAGTTACAGCACCCATGTAAAGAACTATATTTGGATGTCTCACACTTTTCATTATGGCCACCTAGTCAAACATTAGCAAAAGTTTTAGATACAAATAAGCTGAAGATAAGAATCTGAGAAAGAATCCTTACATACGAATACTATGAAAACATTTATAAATACCTCACGCATGAACTCTTTGACGCGCTCTGGATGGAAATCTTGCTCAATTAGTATCTTTACTGCAACGTCCTGATAATTGTTACACACTATTTTAGATACTATCCATTTGCCAACATGTCATTTGACAAATATTTATAATTTTAGTCAAAGAAGAGAGAATACGTACTGAACCATGCCAATCAGCACGGTGAACGGTTCCAAAAGAACCTGAAAAATAGAACAAAATAATGATTACACAATGTACTATTAAGGAAAGCAAATGTTTGTTCAAAAAAGGTCAATCAGATTTAATACCTGCACCAATCTTTTCCTTCAAAACAAGCTCGTTCCAAGGAATGGAAAGATCATCAATAGAAAATAATATATCTTTGTTAGGGCTAGGATTAGAAGTACGGTTAGGATTAATTCTCGCTTGTGATTCATTAATCTTCATGTCAGGTGGTCTCAGATTTGATAAAGGCACGGATGGTGCAGCGCCAGGGACAAAATATGCACCAGCTTGATCAGAACTAATCAAATCGATTCTTTGGCTTGTTATCTTTGAAAACGAGATTGAGAGATTGACACTCTAAGAAGTACTGTTTGGCCAAAGATTTGAAATTTGTATTTATTCTGACTGACTTGAATCTTGGGGGGTGCAAAGGCGATGACACAAATGGAATGAGGCCCATTTAGTCGTGAGTCTGGCTCTGATAGATTTCCAGGTTCCCCTATCAAATCGACTACATATTCCCTGATCAGGAAATTGAGTAATATGATTAGATTCCCATTGCCCCCCGCCCCCAGATAGGATATTAATGTTAATAACTAATGCATGAACACAAACCTTTCATGACCAAAGCGCACAAGGCATGAGGAAGCATCATCTCTTTTGCAATACACACACCCCTTCACAACTCTGCATGGCACGTTCACGCTGTCTGCCAACATCTGCATGTTTTTTTTTTATTGTAAAACATGGGACAAACAAATTGAACACATCATGCAAATGGTTCAGGCTAAAAAGAGAGTGGAAAAATAATGTACTTTAAAAAGCAAGGCACGGTGAATGCAAAGACCGACGGAGAGTTGACCTAGAGGTACAACAACTGAATGGGTGCTTGTCCTGACAGCCAAGTTACTCTCTCTCCACCTGCTAAGCAAACTCTTTTCATCTTTCAAATTCAAAACCGCACCCCCCATCCTAGTTGAAACAAGCTTTGCAAGTTGTTCCACCATATCTTTAGTACTAGCTGTGGCACTGAAGGAGGAGAAGGTAGATATGACAGAGGTATGCAACTGCCTTAGATGAGAATCAATCTTTGTATTGAAGAGCACCACTTCAATAGAGGAATCAGTCCAATCAACATTTTTGAGGGAACCAAGAGAGGGAATCCTGCTCTCCTCCCCGCACATCTCTGCATGCGGCTCAGACAAAAGGATCCATCCCTCGTATAACATAAAATCCATCCCGGATTGAGTTGTTGTAAGACAATGACCCATTTACCCTGAAGCTTTTTTATTTTCTCTAGAAAGAGATTGTGTTAACTTACGGTTGCTTAACTATGCATATATTTCACCTAGTTACAACAGCACCAATAATAATTAATATATGACTGATGTACACTTCAGTACACCTATTGATATACTTTCTGCCTGGGTAGGAATTGGCATGGGTTGGGTTGAAAGATGGCATAAAAAACCTAAGCATTTCACATCAAGTCGGTAAAACCTGATTCTGGTAAGAGCTGGCAACATTGAATACCGTGTTCCAGATCCATTCATATTATCTCTATTATAATACCAAAGACTACGATGTACTACGAGTTGTCTTGTATTTGGAAGATCAGAAGCTATATTTAGTATTTCGTGTTGTATAATAAGGAGAATTATTGTAACAAACCCAGAAGCGGTGAGAAAGAGTTTCGGCGGATGCACCAGATGCAATTTGTGAAGTAGCTGGATCACCCGCATCCATTAACCCAGGATCCGAAACCGATGCGGCCTCAGAACAAAGCCTCAGCGCCGGCCACCGTAAATCGGTATGTTTCTTCAGCTTGTTGGGCCCAGCTCTTACCTGACCCGCTTCCGCTTCCGCTCCCGTCTCCCAACTCGCCTCCACCAGCAATCGGGTCGGATTTGGCTCCCGTAATCGGTCCACAGGTGGAGGGACGAAGAAGCGATCACACGATAGGGAGAGCGAGTATCGCCATACCGCTACCACCGGATCGGCGCTCAGAATGCTTGGAGAGGAAGAGGGAGAGGGATGTGGTGAGGCAGAGGGGGCAACGAAGGATCGTAGTCGTCGGATATCTGATTCAGCACAGAATACGGGTTCGCAATCGCTCCCCGTCTTGGTAGTTCCATTTTTGTCGTCTCCTTTTTCCTCTTTTGTTCTTCTCTCTCGTTTGGTGCTCCGTGCTTGAGCCTTGTCGTATGATTTTTGGTTGGATCGGGTTATTGAACGATCAAAGAAGAAAGCTTGCGGTTGTATTAAATTGTTGCGTACAGCCACAGGAACAGGACCCGATTAAGAAGCGATCGAAATTGGTTTGGTTGGGCAGTAATTGTAAATTTGTAACTAATCACGGAAAAGAGAAATCTGAACTACCTCTCCTCCGTGCATCGCATTTTGGACTCATCTGTAATTAATAGTTATCATACACACTTACCACGAAATGACACGTAGATCTTAGTAGTCTGATTAAAATCGAACGGTTGTAGTTTAATCACAGCATTGAGGAAATGAGATTTGATCACGGGATGTGATGTCCGTGCGATGGAGGTGCATATTTGCCCGTTTGGTTTGTTCAACTAATCAACACAGTAATAAAAAGGAAAAAGAAAATCCAACAAAGAAAGGCAACCACCAATATCCACCAATAGCACGGAGGCACTTCTTACGTATCAACTTCCTATGATGTTGTAAGAAAAAAATTATAATTCATAATTTATTCATATTCGATTTGAAAAAAAATCATATCTAATTTGTTTGAATTTCTAACTCAAAATTAATTTGAATCGAATTAAATTGGTTTTAAGTAAATTCAAATGGATTTAAACTCAGTCTAATTCATTCAAAATTGATTCGTGAATTTATTGAGCTTGAATCTCACCAATGTGTTCTTTCCTTAATTTCTTGCCAGCCCAAACTGTAGTAAGTGGGCTTTGTATTGAGCTTTAAATGAGCTGAGCTTAGTAGAGTTGGATCAAGTTTTTACTTAGTTCATTAATTTAATGAGTCGAGTCAAACTAGATTTAATAATTACTTCAAGCCAAAAATTTAACTTGATATCGAATATTAAATTAACGAGCCAACTAAATTGACTCGTTAAACCTCATTTAATAGTTATTAATATTTTTTTATGATATTTCATACTAAAATTTATATAAAATTATTAAAATAACTAATGATATTTCACATAAATTTGATATAATAATTGAAATAGATATCATACTATAAACTACTAACTATATTAAAAATTTATAATAAAATATATATTAATAGTTTACCGAGCCAAATCAGTTCAAACTCAAACTCGATATATTAACTTAATGAGTTTAATAAATCAACTAATTAATGGCTCAATTCATTAGTAAACAAACTAATAACAACAATCCAAATGAGTCACGAATAAGCCACTAGTTATTTTATTAGCAGTAACTCTGTATTATTCTTCAAATTTCTCCTTCCCGAATCCATAAACTCTGTCGATCAATTCACAAATCACAACCGATTCACCGGCGCCAACACCTGACAAAATTTCGTTTCCGGTCCTTACTGCGTCTCTCTCTTCTCTTTTTTTTGCCCCCCTGAATTGTCTCTGGTTATTTTTATTGAGAAAAAAATATTTAATACCGTGCATAATGAAATAATTATGCAAAGATATCAAAATATAAAGTTCCTTAGTCGATAACTTTCTTCATCAACTTGATTATCTATTACTTTGAGCTTTATTTTATTGTTATTTTAATATATAAAATGTTATTATTTAATAAAAAAAAATTATTAGTTAAGTATATATATTAAATTATTAATTTTTTTTTATTTAAGATCTAGTTAATGGATTTGAACTCGATAAGCCAGTCCTCTGTCTCTCTGTCTCTCTTCTTCGCCAGCCACCAGGTTCGCACCAGGCATCGATACCAGGCAGCTCCACCACACGTACCAGGTACTGTATGCATCTTCTGTTTCGAACTAGTCACGAATCGAACCGAGCTAGTTCGACATTTCACCAATCCAATTCCGAACGCTGATATCAATTCGAAATTTCCTTGCTAATTCGAACCGAATCAGTTTCGAATCGAATTCGAGTCATGCCTTATTCAATCGAATTCGATTCGTTTGCAGCCCTGCGGCCGCCTCTCACCTACCCGACCGCCTCTCTCACTCTCCCTCCCTTCGTCCATCGACAACACTGATGGAAGCAGCTGAAGATGGAAAGCATACGAAAAGAGAATACGGTGTTGTTGTTATTGGTGGCACTTTTGATAGGCTCCACCGAGGCCACCATCTCTTCCTAAAGGTACCCTCTTTCTCTCTGCACTCGACTTCTACGCACTTATGTGTAGCTCGCAATTAAGGATGATTAACCACGGATTGTTTACCAGTCTTCCCGCCCGGACTGTTCTTTCCAATGTTTAATTGTATTTCTCAAGAACGGTATTTTACTTTTTATTCCATTGCTCCACCTTTTGATTTGCTTGAAATTGAGCCAATCTTCACACGATAATTTGGTATTTGTTTGTTGAGCAATTAAGATCCTAAGCCAATCTAACTTTATTTAAAGGAATGATCACACTTAGTCTTTGCCACTACTACTGAGAGACTTCCTAAAATTTAAAATCTAGTGTTCTTTTCTAATGTAGCTGTATGCTTAGTGCTTGATTTGTTATGGGCACCAAGGGTGTTATTAGCTACCCCTGTTCTAGCTACTTCCTTTTTAAGTAAAAGGTTACCAGAGCTAGGTTGTGCTTGCATATAATGGCAGTTTCTTCTGAATAATGTAGAATAGGTTTAGCCAATAATTCCCTGGCTATTTATTAAGCAGGCAGCTGCTGAGCTGGCAAGGAATCGCATAGTTATTGGTGTTTGTGATGGCCCCATGCTCAGTACGAAGAAGGTTCGGTCAATTTTTTTTATTATTTGTTGGAGATTGCAATATGAATCAGAACTAATGCATACCAGATCTGGACATGGCATATGATGTCTTAGTTATATGATTTTTATTTTTATTTTGCTTGAGACTCAATTTGATATCTTTGATTGTTTTCTTAATTTATCTCAGCTACACAACCAAACCGTTTTTTCACTTTGAAAATTTTCTTAAACAATGCTAAGATCAAGTATCCAACTCATGAGATCTATTAGTATATATTTTAAAAGGGGAAGTAGATGCAGGGAAAGGAATTTTGTTTTATAGCATTTGTTCATTTAATATTTTTTGTGTGGTTACAGTATGAATATCTAATTGAACCCATTGAGATAAGGATGCAGAATGTGAAGGATTACATAAAGGTATGAATACCAACTTATCTGTATTACCATTCAAAAGTTTCAAGTTTACTGCTGTATAAAGTTTTTTAGTAATACTGGGAAATTTAGCTATTACTATCATTGTTTTTTTATCTTCGAGATCTCTGCTCTCTATGATTTCGGATTGGGTTTCATTTATAGCCTACCCCAGTTGATTTGGGATTAAAGTCTTTGTTGCTGTCGTTGTTGTATTGCAATTGGGAATTTTTATAACAATTTTGTCTCTCTAAAATTGGTTAATCAGAAACTGACTTGTTAGGATGTAATCTATGTAAACATATATGGTTCTGTTTGATTTTCACGGACATAAAAAATGTTTAGGATGTAATCATTCAGAAGATTCTATTTTGTTATTTTGTCTTGATATTCATAAAGCCTGAATCAGGAAATGAGTTGTTAGGATGTAATCTATGTAAATATGTATGGCTCCGTTTCTTTTTCATGGACATGGAAAATGATATTATTTGTTGTGTCTTGACATTCATGCCTACCAAAACAAAACTGCAATGCATTAATCTTTTTACTTGCATGTAGAGAAAGCACCATTATATTGCCTACTGTGGCGACAGATAGAGCATAGTATAGAAGTTAGTATCTTACGATTCACGATACGAATCTTACGATTCGATACGATACAAATGGATAAAGATACGAATCTATGCTTTGTATCTCTAGAGAGAAGAATCTTAAGAATCGTGTCTGTATCTTTTTGTATCTCGATACGATACGTATCCCAACGATACAATAATTTTAAGATACATATATTTTTTTCGACTTTACCTCTTTTGTTCGACTTCACACATCCTATTAGGCGATCAAAAAACCCTAGTATGAGAAAAAAAGGCAAAAAGGAGACCAAAAATGACAAAGAAAAGGAAAAATATACTAGTGGTTAAGAGAGAAAAGTCATAAACTTCAAATACGAGACAGTGCAAGTGGGTAATTTTTATTTATTTCATTTATTTTATTCTCTCATGCACGGATGTAGTAAGACCCAAAGGGGATCAGTTGACCCCTTAGATTTTAAAAAGTAATGCTTTCGGTTAAGTTATTACCCAATTAGTTAATGACTTTGAACCCAATAAGTTATTACAATCCGACTATTGACCTCCTTTAACTAAAATCTTGCATTTGCCCCTACTCTCATATCTCTATCTCACAAATACAAATAGTGTTTCTATGAAGAATCCAAAACTATATGTAATTATATTAATTTTTGAAGACTTAGATAATGTAGTCAGGACCACTAGATTAAATTAATTGATTGTATTTATTTTATTCTCCTTAGATACTTCTTTCACATGTGTTTATTGTATTGTAATTTATTTTGTAGTGATTTTATTAGCTAACATAAAATTATTTTGTTTTATTTTCCTTAGATATTAATTAATAATTATCATTAAATTACCACATGATTTATAATAAAACTCTATGCTCATATATATATATATATATAGCTCACATAGTATAAATTATGCCAACATACTAATATAAATATGATAAAACACTAAATAATAATGTTTTCAAGAGAAAAATTCACTACATATTAAATTTAGTTAATATCTATTCATTTTAAGACAAGTTTAGCGTATCTTAACGATACAATACGATACACGATACACCGATACGATACAAAATACTACGATTCACGATACAAAATGCGATTCAACTTCTATGGAGCATACGCATTTGAATTTCGAACCCTGTGTCTAATGTCCATTTTGTTAGCTTCATAACATCTTCTTTTACTTTTTTAGTCAATCAAGCCCCACTTGATGGTAGAAACAGAACCGATCACTGACCCTTTTGGGCCCTCTATTGTGGATGAAAATTTGGAGGCAATTGTAGTCAGGTGAGCTTGTGATATATTTATTCAATCCTTATGTTTATGTGAATTTGCATTTACATGCTCTTGAAAGTTAATTCCATATGAAATCAAATTTTTGTGAGATTTTTTTTTTTTTTGAAAATAATTGCTGTTTAAAACAAAGAATTTTTTTTCACAGTGTTTTTGAATTTTCTTTGTTGTTTTTGTCAATGGAAACACGATAACTACCTGTCACTGTTAATCAATGTATAAACCTCTATACATGAATCACTGGCAAACTTTGTAGGCTGCAGCTCTATTTGTAGAAATTGATCTTTTAGCAAAGCAAATCATCACATATATAGTGTGTTTTTGTTTGGAAAAAAAAACAGAAGAAATTGCTTTAGGGCTGAAACCTATTTTTTTTTCTTATTTTTGTAACAGCAAGGAGACATTGACTGGCGGGTATGCTGTTAATAAGAGGAGAGCTGAGAGGGGTTTATCCCAATTAGAGGTACCATACGTGTTATCTTTTTATTGATACAAGTTTACAATGGCTTTTTGGTTTGATGTTTGCATTGTATATGTCAAATTCACTACCTTTAAAAGCAGCTCATAACAAGTGGAATTGACAGTATTGGCAGGCTTGTACCAGTTACATTTTGCATTTGTTGTTGGTAGTTTACCACTGAACATCCAAAATCAGATCGCAACTTTTGCTTCCAGTATGTTTACTTTTTCGTTTTATACACTAATAATTGTAGATAGAAGTTGTGGAATTGGTAGAAGAGGAAACTGGAGAAAAG
This sequence comes from Schoenoplectus tabernaemontani, assembly GCA_037127355.1. Taxonomy (NCBI): domain Eukaryota; kingdom Viridiplantae; phylum Streptophyta; class Magnoliopsida; order Poales; family Cyperaceae; genus Schoenoplectus; species Schoenoplectus tabernaemontani. Next base: position 18,464,853 of record CM073749.1, on the reverse strand, counting down.
ATCAGTTCTAGTGAGTTGCGAAGAAGGGAGGTAGAAGAGGCAAACAAAATACAAGATATAGATCAAAATGACGATGCAAATGAGATGGGCATCAAAATACAAGATGGAAAATGATTTTGATATTTAATTAGTTGTTCTATCTGTTGGGTTCTGTAGAATTCCTTTTGTTTCCTTTTCTCTTCACAAAGAGTAAATAGAGAAACCCCAATCAGATAGAAATAATGTTGTAAAATGACAACAACTATTTTTTGCTGCCATATTTAATCATGAAGGAACTTTTGACAAGTTTGCAGATCCAATAAACAGTTACCATTCAAAAATAAATAATAAACAGTTGCGATTCGAAGATAAATAATCAGCAGTTAGATAATTTGAGACGATAATTGGCACATGTTTTGACTATTAAGAATTTTATCTGTTAAGTGATATTTTGTTTGTGATGTAATACCTTAGAGTACTCTCAACTTTCATTTTAGATTTCTTTCGGACTTTTAAAAACCCTTGATACCTGTTGTGGTATCAAAGACTTAATGTTTAGTAATGAAACCGGTGGATATTCACTATTTAAAAAATAATAATTAGCAGTTATTTTCTTAGTTAAAGTTACTTATGAAGTGAACAAAATTATAAAAATGCTGAAAGCAACCAGTTAAAACAAGCAAGGAGACATTACTAAAGTTTACCAAGATCACCATCAAATTAGTGAAACAGCTCAATGTTTAGTTGGGTCCTGATTATAAGTTGAAATACTTTGAAATTCCGTAGTATTTTTACTATAAATAGCTCCTGTATATTTCACAACATCAGGAAAAAGTAAGAAAATTGGTGTTTCATCAGTTGCATCTGGAAAAAAAAAAATCTGAAACTCACATCCGGCAATTCAAACAAAATCATCTTTTCTTCCCACAAACTAGTACTGGTGAAAGACAATCTTATGCAAACTTTGGAGGTAGTTTTCATTATAATTACATGTTAATAACTAGATAAAAACAAACAAAAAAAAATTAAGCGAACAATTCAATCAAGAAAGATATAGTACTGTATTCAAGTAGAAACAGTACTGAACCAAGGATCAGTTAAGAAGGGACCTGGTCCCTGTGCTCTTGACCTGATCAACCATCCTCTGTTGCTGGATGAATTGGTGCTACTCAGGCCCCACAAATCAATGTTGACAACACAATCTGTCAAATGCTGGAAAGGGTTTGCTGGAGGGATGACATCCGTCTCCCCCTCAAGCATCTTCACAACTTTACTCATAGGCGGTCTCACCTCGGGCTGGTACTGCACGCACCACAACGCCACCTTACACATCCTCTCTGCCTTGTCGATTATCTCTGGATCCATCATTCCATATAGGCCTGATACCAAATCTGTTAATTGGCTGCTGTTATATTTCTCCCAAACAATCCGCGGAAACCACTGCTCATTGCTTGCACTGTTACTGCTACTCGCTTCTGCAAAATTCTTTCTCCTCCCTGCTATTTCAAACAGCAACATCCCAAAACTATAGACGTCGCATTTTTCACTCACACCTGTAGCCATCCACATCTCTGGTGCAGCATAACCCGGCGTCCCTCTGATCCCAGTCATGCTGATATGAGTATTGTCTCTGCTCAGCAGCTTGGCCAACCCAAAATCAGCAACTTTTGGATTGTACTTGTCATCTAGAAGTATATTCCCGGGCTTTATGTCATAGTGAATAATCTTTTGTTGGCACTCCTCATGCAGGTACCTGACCCCTTTTGCGATACCAACCGCGATTTCATGCAGCATCGGGAAGCTTACATCACCTCCTGCCGTGCTGTTTCCAAACAAGATGCTATCAAGTGCACCGTTCTGCATGTACTCATACACTAATGCCCGAACAGAAGCATCGAAGCAAAAGCCAAAGAGCCTGACAAGATTTATGTGGTAAGTTCTTCCTATCGTACCAATTTCAGCCATGAACTGCTCTTCCACTTTCTTATCCAAATGTCCGTTTAGTATTTTCACTGCCACCGGCATGCCGTTAGGTAGTGTTCCTTTGTACACTGTCCCAAAACCTCCTGACCCGAGTTTGGTTAAATAGTTCTGGGTGAATCTGGCCAGCTGGTCTGCAGAAAACCGAATTGGTTTCTCCCTTGCAATCTCATTCAGGAAATTCTCTATCGTGGTCATTTTTATCTGAGAATCGGCAACTGTCATGTAGAGAGGTGTAACTGCCGGTGCTGGGTGTGTGCTAATGCTGATTGCTGGTATTCCATGCTTCTTGAAATATTTGTAAATAAAATATGCTATAGCTACTGACCCAAGAACACCTATAACAGAAACAACTGCAAAAGAAGATATATACAAGCAGTAAAGTTAAAAACTATTCAATCCATTATAAAGGAAGAAATTAATGCATGCAGTGATAAGCTAATTTTAACATGGAACAATTGGAGGTACATGCGCCTACATACGTACCGATGATAACAATCAACATAGTATTGAAAGTATTAGAAGCATCATTACTGGCATCACTGAAACTTGACGAACCCGGGGTGTCGCTGGAGGACATCTTGCTTAACGTACTTGTGCGATATGATGAGATGAGATGAATGCTTTACTGTCCAAATATAATAACTAAAATGAAATAAAACTGGTGATTAGATGGAGATGGAGTCGAAATAAAGGGAATCTTTTGTTTACAAAGAACAGCACAATAAAATATGAAGCAGCACACTGTGCAAATGTTATATATGTATATATGTGCATATGACCGGGCACTGAGATGGAGTCGGATACTTCTCAGCTTCTGTATGTATGTGTAATTGTACAGTTCTACAGATTTCGTTGAACGCGTAAACATAGGGATAAACTAATACTAGTCAATTAGGCTTTTTCTATGAACTGATATGGTCAATTACTTTAATTGAGTATGTTGAACTTTTCCTTGATATCCTACGGAAGCATGGGCATTATATATATAGTGCTTTCAATATATCTTTCAACTTTTACTCCGTCCAATTTACTTTTCCTAATTAATTTGATCGTCCTCATCATATTTAATAACGTTAATTATGTGTTGTAATAGGCAAAAGACCAAGAAATTTTGTACAATATATTCAGTGGACTTCGTTGGCTCTTGTTTTACATTAAAATTCCCACAAGTCAATTATAACAACATCCGTATATTTAGAAAATTATTATCTTATTGTGTATCGGTTGATAATGAAAAGACGTACATTTCCAGAAAGAGATTGCATTGTTGCCTTGCAACTTGTTAGTTAGAAGCAAAGCGTGTATTATGTAGTGTATTGTGTCACAGCAAACGATCTAAAGAAAGAGCTAATTAAGTCCAATGAACGGATGCATATTGAATTGGTAAATTTCTTTTAGAATCTATTTAAAGACAAAATTAAATGCGTTTTCGTGCATCTTAAAAAATCACGCCAAATTCACGTTGGATCGTCGTTAGTCAAAAGAAAATGTTGAAAATTTGACAAGAGATCACAAAAATTATCATGTATTTGGAATTTGTGCCGAGACATTTTGATAGTGTCGCCTGCCTCAGATAACGAAGTTTGTTTTTATTAATTTCTACCTCAGATACGCCAGAAATTTCAATAGCATAAAAGATACCGAATTTGAATTTACTTTTTTCCGGTCTAATTCCATATGTGGAGCAATATGGCATTAAATTGACATGTGTTTTGGTCCACGCGATTTATTAGCAATTTATTTGGAGGCCGAATCTTAATATTATATTAATGGCAATAATCTATAGTCTATACTATTATATAAAGCATTTAAGAATTGGAAGGTTCATTTTTTATTATGGTATTTTTTTATTATAATCATTTTATCCTTCAATTAGACGGATAATATTTATTCTTGGTTGATCGAACGTATGTGATCGTGTTCATTGATCCCTCTTTCTCTCCATTTCTTTTCCATATATACTATTATTTCCATAATATTATTTTTTTATTTAGCAACCTTGTGCATATTTGGTAAGAAATTAATGATGATAATATATGTTAGAATAATTTACTTTTCTTGCCGTAAAAATCATGAATCATTAACTCATATTATGCAAAAATCTCATCCAAGATTAAATATAGTCTTTATTATAGGTTTTTTCTATAATTTGGTAAATTTATAATTTAACATTATATAAATATGAATGTTTTTATCTTATAATATTTTAATGTTTAAATAAAAGAGTCTGCTGCAACGCGCGGGTATATATCTAATTAGAAATAAATTAATAAATAATAGTACAACAATAGTAGTAGTTCTTCGTTGATTTTTCCGTTACTATCACCATCACCATCGTCCGTCTTTATCATTTTTTTTTTCTTTTTATATAATTTTATTAAAGTTTATCATCTAAATATCCATATTTATCATTTTTATTTTTATATAATTTTATTTTATTAATGTTTATCCTTCAGATATCTGAGGATGAAATTAAAATGCAAGACCAGAAGCTCAGATACAAAGCCCAACAGTACAAGCCCAGATGTATAAAGTCCAGACAGCCCAATTAATTTATTCGTTTTAAAATAAAAATAAGTTATTTATGTTTGTGGCATACTTTTAATCTAATAATTCGACTTTTCCCACCGAGGAATGAAAAAACAGGGTTGGGCTCAGAGGTGGAAAAAAAAAACAACACTGAGAAATTGGTTTGACCCGTTAAGATTTAAACTCAATCAGATTTGTTTTTTTTTTTAAATATCAAACTGATGTGATACGACTCAAATTTAATCTGTTCTAACTTGATCCGAGATCAAATAACTTATAATTCAGTTGAAATTAATAAAAAATCTGAAAAAAAATTAATATATAAATTGATCCGACCGACCTAACTTGATTTCTTTTAAAAAATCAAAATGATCCGACCCGACCCATCAGAACTCGAACCCGTCGGTTTGTTACATCTAGTTATGCTTATATTTTGGCATATTCTCGTCCGATTTTTATTTAATAATTGGGAAATAAGAATTTAAATATCTAGAAAAATGTGAGCTAGATCCTGATAACTAGGAATTTAAATAGAACTAACCTGAAAATCGAAGTTCAAATTTGGGAGTTCCTTCATATTCAAACACAGGACCTTTTTTTTTTCTGTGTGGAACTATCAGGGAAAAGAGGTTATATATAAGAGGGTCATCGATGCACATATTAACCTCTCGTCTCGTGTGCAAAACAAAAAATAAAATAAAAAGAAAAGAAATGAAGAAACAACAGAGCGTTTGTCAGAATGATTTGAGCAAAATAAAGCAGATAATAGATGCGAGGAAATTTTCCAAATTATTTTTTGGTAATTAAAAAATAGAACACGAGAGAAATGGTACGAGTATTCTCAAAGGCAGATATAATTCAAATACGGGGTCAGTTCTGAATTTTAAAAAATAATATTTTAGATAATACTTTTGATAATTTGTCTTCCCCTTTGAAAATTTATTCTCTATATTGTTTGATTATTTTTATTGAGAAAATATTTTATATCGTGCATAATGAAATAATTATACAAAAATTTCAAAATATGAAATTTTGTAGTGAAAAACTTTTCTTCATCGACTTGATTATTTATTACTTTGAATTTTATTTTAATATGTAAAAAGATATTATTATAATATTTTTTTATTAGATAAGAATATATTAAATTATTATTTTTATTTAGTGTTCGAATTAATTAATGAGTTTGAACCTAATAAACTATTATGATCTGATAATTATCCTTACCAAAATCTTACATCCGCTCCTGAATATTCTGAAGATTTAGAGTAATAACTTGGATAAGTATTCTATTTGAAATTCGAACCAGACTATTACTGCAAATCTCGAGAATACTTATACCATCTTTCTCATCTTCTTTTTTTAATTTCCAAAAAATAATGAAAATATTCAGCCTTTCTGAAGCACAATAATTTTTTTCGTATCTAACAGGTACGGAAAAATTCTCGTGTCCAAACGGTCTGCGAAAAGTGCGCGAATAATTTTCTCGTGTCAATTCCATGCGCTAAAAAAATTAGCGTTCCTCCTATATTTCAACTCTGAATTTTCCTAGATATTTAAATTCGTATTGTTTTAATTATTAAATAAAAAAATGGTATTCTCGTCGGCCCACAACATTTTTCATTACCTTTGACCTAATCAATGGAGATGTCAGATGTGTAACGTGTTCGGCGACTCGCCATATCATCTCTTTTCTGACTTGGAAAACACCTTTTTTTTTTGCAAATGATGTAAAATATTATCAATTCTGGAATGATCGCTGAGTTTTAAGTTTTAATCCATCTAATCGGATTTGAGTTTTAAACTTGATGTCAGTTTTTTTATTTTCTTTATCGTTTAATAATTTGTTCATTATTTTTTAGTTTTTATAATTTGTTTAGTTGTTTAATTTAATATTAAAATTTTCAATCGTATTGTATGAACATTTTAATCCATACATTATAACATGATTTTAAATCATTGAACAAACAATGCTAAATCATAATGAAATAACTAAATAAATTATTAAAAATTATAAAACAATAAGTAAATCATTAAACAACAACAACAAAAAATGGACCGAATTTAAAAGTCAGATCCAAACTTCTGAAACCAATTTTAAATTCGAGTAAAGCTAGATGCACTAAAACTCCATTAATCATTTCAGAATCTGATAATATTTTCTATCACTTACCAAACAAGAAATACGTGGAAAACAAGCTCATCTAAAGCAAGCAAAATTCTCTGCTTTCTTTTAATAATACAAATTGACCCGAGCTTTTCATGCGCCGTTGACTTGGACAGAGAGTGGTGGGACCGTGAGATGCTGTGTGCAAAGGAGATATCCAGCATGTACAAGAAATGGCGAGGAACTTATCTTTGAAGTCGTTAAATGCGACCAAGTCCAAAGTCGTCACCAGCTGACTGGAGACAATTCTTAGTCAAAGTTGCATACTTTTACGCTGACCTGACCTTCTACCAGTTCTATTAATTCCCTTCTCCACTCCATTGTTCTATCTCTTTTTATCTTCGCTTCTCCTCTCTCTCCAAAGACTACAAGATTGATCATTGCCATTGGAACTAACAAGAAACTCACGGAGTAGAAAAAGATAGTAGAAGAAGAAGAAAAATTAACTACAAATGGCACCTCTATCTAGAACCAAGAGACCAGGTCCAATTCGGGGTTCCAAGAGAATCCAGCTCGAGGCCTCCGGTGTAGAACCTCCAATGCCTGATCATCATTTCCGATGCCCGATTTCACTTGATATAATGCATGACCCAGTAACGGCCCCTACGGGTATTACTTATGATAGACGGAGCATTGAGGGATGGCTTGAGCGAGGGAATCCCAATTGCCCTGTAACTGGTAAGCCAATTGACATACATGAACTCATTCCCAATCACTCCACAAGAAAAATGATCCAACAATGGTGCGTTGAGAACCGTTCTCTAGGAGTCGAGAGAATACCAACTCCTCGCATCCCAATTTCCCCCTCAGAAGCCTCAGAGCTCTTGTCACAGATTTCTTTGGCTAGCCGAAGAGGTGACAGCCACTGGTGCGGCAATTTGGCAATGAAGCTCAAGGAAATTGGCAAAGAGAGCGAGCGAGACAGGAAGTGTATTGCGGCTGCTGGCGCAGCGCGTATACTCTCAGCTGCATTTAGTCAACTGGCCAGTGAACATTTCGAGAGCTCAAAAGCGTTGCGTGATTTGGAGAAGATTTTAGCTGCACTGATTGTTTTCCCTCTAGACAATGAAGCAAAAAGGTGGATGATCTCTCCCGCTTCACTAAATTCTATCGTGTCGATTTTAAATTATGGCGAATTATCGGGAAGGCTTAGTACGATTTTGATGCTGAGAGAAGTTACATCTACTTTGGATAGTACAAGCTTAGATTCTATGTCAAAGGCAAACGGTTTAGCAGAGGCACTAACAATGCTTGTGGAGAAACCTCTCTCTCCATTAGCAACAAAAGCTTCACTTGTCACGATCTATTATCTCATTTCCGCAAATGAACGAACTGCATCACGATTTGTCAGTATGGATCTAGTTTCGTTGTTACTTCACACCTTAGTAGATTGTGACAAAAGCTTGTGTGAGAAGGCACTAGCGGTGCTAGAGGGGTTATTTCAATGCGAGAAAGGAAGAGAGAATGGATGTAGACATGCTCTTACAATACCAGTCCTTGTGAAAAAGATGTTGAGGATATCCGACATGGCAACCGAATTCTCTGTCTCGGCTCTTTGGAGGATTTGCAAGGGATGCGAGAAGAATTGCATCATTGAGGCAGTTCAAGTAGGTGCATTTCAGAAGTTGTTGCTCTTGTTACAAGTTGGCTGCAATGGAGTTACAAAGGAGAGAGCAAGCGAACTGCTCAAGATATTAAATGGATTGAGAGGAGGCGTTGAGTGCATTGAAACGGTAGATTTCAAGGGGCTGAAGAGATCTTTTGATTAATGGTGATAACTGTACAAACAATTTTGATTTTTTTTTTGGTTCAAATGTTGAACTTATTTGTACAAATGAAATTAAAGGTAGTTGCAGCATGATTTAATTTTTATGTATATTGATTTGAAATTTTGATTTTTTTTTTAAAAAAAAATCATTTAAATTGTAGATGCAATTTTCATCTCTTGAATAAAAAAAAGATCCGTTAGTGAGGTTATAATTTGCTTTATGATGAGTAACGACTCAAATTACAAATCGACACAAAACTTGACACTGATAATTAAGTCAAAGGGGGAAAAAGCAGTTATAATTTTAATTTTTTGTGTGACAATATTTTGAAGATACCATTTCTCAAAATTTATGTGTGCGCAATATCTTAATTAAAATACATATAAATATACGCATACCTTTTTGCTACATTGAAATAGATATATATACTTGTTGAAACTTCATTTTACTTCTCTTATACAATTTTGTTAATTTACTTGATTGAAGACTTGAAGAAGATTAACATTTCTAGAACAGCGGCCTAAATACGTTCTAGTTAGACCTCTATGACTTCATATATATTTATTTCTTTCACTAGCCAGTTTGGATAAAAAAATTCTTGATCCGATCCGATTGGCCGATCAACTCAATCCGATCTAAAATATCCGAGAATAAATGAATAGAATATGTGTTAAAAAATTGATACATTATGGATTGAATCAGATACGGATTGATCCAATCTGACCCATTTAATTATGTTTTGTTGAATTTATTTTATAATTTAACTCTAATTAAAACTTATATATTAATTGAGATTAATTAACTATATATTATTTAAGAGCATCCGCATCTCATTGTCAAATTTTATTTGATAATTATCATTTAAATTTGAAGAATGTAGAGACTAAGTAAAATTAGATAATTATTTATATTTGACAATCTATTTGATAAGCCATGATAGTGAAAAAACAGAAAATTAATTATGACAGTCCCATTTTGACAATTTCATTCTATTTAGAAGGTCACTATTAAAATAAATTATCAATTTTATGACATAATATAAAATTTTATTTTTAACAATCATCATCAATGTAGATACTTTAATATTAATCTATTTAGAAATATATAATAATTAATAAATATTGAGTTACTTTTTAATTTATTCGGATCGAATCAAATCAGTCAAAAAATATTGATTTGATTTTAAAAGAATCGGATCATATTGGATTAAAAATAATAATAATAATAAAATAATGATAAGCGATCCCAACCCACCCATTCACGCCCTAACTAAACTATAAAGACCATTGGCTTTTTTTTTTTTCAGGTCAGCGTAAAAGTATGCAACTTTGATTAGTCTTCCCTCATACGTTCAAAACACAAATTAAGTAATAAATATGAACGATGACTGGTATCCAGTCAGGCCGTGGCGACTTTAGACTTGGTCGCATGCAAATTGCAACGACTACAACTACACAGATAATAAACTTCCTCTCCATTTCCGGTAAGTACTAGATATTTCTTTTCCTCACAGCACGTTTTGTAAGAGAATTAACTTAAATGTCAGCTATTTCTAAATCAACTTAGGTTGTATATATTTTTTAAAACTAATTACCTAAACATGTTTTGATGTCAAGGACAAATATCTTGATCACTATGATATATTTCGAGCTTGGTTCAAAAATAATAAAAGAACGTAATTGAGAAAATAATTTATTTTTAAATTAAAAATGATATAAAAATAAAGCAATATAAACAATATATAAAAGTTTTGATATATGATCATTAAATAAAGTAATAAATCTAGTACATTCAATCATGTATGCCTCAGAGATTATTTAATGAACATTATTTATTAGTAAATAGTCATGATAGTTAAAATTTTGCAATATTTAATGGTTTATCCAACGATTAATAACAATTCATGGAGAACTAACTGCTCTGCACAGCTGGTAAACTAGATCGTACGAGTCAAATGAAATAACTAACAATTAATTGTACAAATGAAAATATTTCACTATACGAACTAGCTGGTGGCCTAGTATCATTAAAAATAGTAATAAATTTGTAAAATTGGTAAAACTTGGAATGCTATAAGTTTTTGATATATTTTTTTTGAAGTTATCTAAATCAATATTTCAAATACAAATTTTAAAATTGAAAATATAAATGTTTCGATTGAAGTGCTTATGAAAGCACAATAGACAAAAACACACACACACTCTCTCTCTATATATATATAACTTTAGTTTCTTAAAATTTCTAGTATACTAGAGCCCCTAATGCTAATATCTAGTCAGTGATCGTTTATATATTTATAAATATTTTATCAATAAATATACAGTTTCACTCCTTATTAATTTTATTACTACAATTTAATCTTTAAAACTTTTGGTATATTACACACGTAGTCAGAGAAGGAGAAAGGGGAAGTGGTGTTCCGTAAGAATGGATTTGGATCTGTTTGGAAAAGAATTAAAGCATCGGGGTTAGTTTTGTCATTTAGAAAATATAATTGATCGGTGTCCGAAGCATTGTTTTAAAATACGGCTGCATAGCTACATATATGGTCCGTTTATGTTTATGTAGTGCGATACTGCATGCATAAGAGGCACCTTTACACTTAAGCATTCAAATTGAGGGGTAATCCTGGAAATAATGCTATACTCATCTTATTAGATACTGGGAGAAACATGTCCATGCTCTAATGGGTATCTGAGCTTTGTTGACACTAGTTGTAACGTAAAAGAAGGTATTATTTACTGTATTTATTTTCATAGGCTCATATTTATAATTATTCATTTTTAATATAAAATTGTCTTGCTAATCGATAATATATGTTGTGAAAATGTAGTATATCAAACTAAAATATTGCTATTTATTATAATTATTCATTTTTAATATAAAATTGTCTTGCTAATCGTCCATGCATTTCTATTTTTTTTTTACTTTTTTTATGTAATTAGACAATGTACTATTGCAGGTTCCAAGATAAGAGGCTGTCAATGAATCCTCAAATCATCACACTACTCTTTCATCTAGTGTAACATTCTACAATTTCCATTTTTAATTAGAAGAGCTAAAAAATGAACATAAAATAGTGCAGGAAAGAAAAATCAATAGTACCTGCATATCAGCTGCTTTGGTAAAGACATAGAGCTCAGAACCTTGGCCAGGAAAGAGAATGTACGCTGAATCAGTGGGGATATTCAATTCAGATTGGGATGGAATCGGATTATTTGTGGAAAGTTCCCATAATCAGCACCGTACTAGATCTATAAGAGTTATAAAGAAATCAAGGGGCAAGAAATTAAAGTTAGTCACATTCTTCCATGAAATCCTTACTCATAAAAAGAGATTGAAAAAACTGTTGGAAATATTTATCTGTCAATGAGAAAGAATTTAGATCCTTCATCAACTGACACATTTGATCTCACCCGTTAAAAATAAATAAATTTACATGCTTCGGTCCAGGACTCAATTTGTTCTTCCTTACCAATGCCAAATCCACTTTTTCTTTTTCCCAGGTCGCTTTTCCCACGCGACTCCCTCTGCTCTCACGCACCTCTCTCGACTCTCACGATTCCCAAATCCACTTTTTTTTTTTCAAATTTGTCGACTATGCTCGATTCTCTCTCAAACTGAACTTGGATTTCACTTCATCTCTCTCAACTCTCGCCCCCTCCACTGATGTCTTGCAACATTAATTGATTTATCTGAGAACTAAATAGAGCAATTTGCAGGCTGATTCTCTTCCCCTTCTTCCTCATTCCTTCCTTGCATCTCTCTCAATTTATCTGAGATCACCTCCGGAGCACTCTTTCCCTCCTCTACTCTCTGCTCGATTAAACAATTCAAATCGCAGCTTGTAGCTAGGGTTTCGTTTTCTCCCATGCGCAAGTTAGCTGCCTCTTTAATCTACGAGCACCTAAATTATTTCGGAGAAGAAAAAAGAAAGGAGTGAATATAGTAATTTTCTTCTCCATCGCTGAAATCGTATCAATTTCTAATCCGATCTGCCGTTTAGAAACGAGTTTCCAAATTAGAAACTACGCTTCCGATTTGTAAATCAGAAACTAACGCTCTATCACTAAAATATAATAAAAAATAGTAACACATATAGCTCTGCAATAAAAATTTATAATTTGTAATTCATCCGGTGTTTGATTCGGTTTTAACTTAAGTTTGGTTCGTTCGAATAAAATTTTTTATCAGTTCGATTTAATTTCAATTCGATATTTTTTTAATGAACTAGTTTGAATTTGATTCGTAATAGTTCGATATATATTTATTTGCACATATTTTAACTATTTAATCAATAATATATGTAATAATATAGTTATTTTATTAATAAAATTAATAAGATATTATTAATTTATTATTATATTATTAAATATTAATTATTTTATCTCTAATAAAAAATAAAATAATTGAGTTCGTCTCGATTCAATTTCAATTTGAGTTCGGTTTAGCTCGAGTTCGATTTAGTTCGAATTCAATTTAGTTCAAATTGATTTAAAATCAAATTCAAACTCTAATTAGTTTATTCGAGTTCGATTCGTTTGCAGCCCTAAACTAGTAGGATTAAAATATAATAAAAATCTAGTTTAGGATTAAAACATAATAAAAATCTTTATTGCCGATGCTCTTACAAAAAAAACATTAATCGTCTCTTTGTTTTGAGCTCTTTTTTTTTTTTTTTGAGGGCAAAGCTACGCGGTGCTTTTAGTAGGCTACTGAGTACCAACTAATCCAACTGTATTACAAAAGAGAAACAAAAAGCATGAGTGGAGTTTAGCAAATTTAATGTCTCTCAAAAAAAAAAAAAAAGCAAATTTAATGTTTTCCTTTTCTTTAAGCCCATCTCAATTTCCGTAGTTAGACCTGCCCACTCTAGAGTTTACACCCGGTATTAGAGGGTGAGATCGCGAGGAGATTAAAGAAGCGCCGTTCCCAGCCAATTCCCTGAGTGCAAGGAGAACTGCATCTACTTCACGTCTCATATGAGCTGCAACCCACAGGAGTATATATGGTCGGGATGATAATGGAATGGAATCTATGACATGGTTACAGGCACTAACTATCTCGCCGTACTATCCACCCAAAATCTACCACTCTGAAGTTGTGAGCCCCATTTAGTGGACCCCTGCACCTTGGTAGGTGTTTGTGGATCTCTATAGTGTTACTTTTTTTTTTGGTTTCATATGAATAATGTTACAGCCAAATTATGGATGGAATTAAACCATACAAAGCATAATCCGTATCTGAACTGGCATTCAAAAAACTATAAGAAATACTGATATTGTTTGACAATTATCCCTTCATATCTGGTCCGTTTACAGCTCTAACCACATGCCTAGATATAATTGCTTCTCCGCGATGCAAATTAGGTCTCAACGAAAAAAAAATACAAAATTATGGGTGGGGACTCTTGACAACTAATTCTATATAAATTCATAATATATTTTAAAAATAGAAAAAAAATTTATATATATATATATATATATTTATAGATTGATTATTTTTCTCAAAAAATAGATTGATTATGATTCAATTTTGATATAATTTGAGTGTAATTTTATATTACGTGTCATCAAAATTATATAATAATTTAATGGTGTTATGAAGTAGCAAAAGATATTCATATTGCACTAAAATTGAATCGCGATCAATTATATATGTATAAGAAAAAAATTGTAAACTTTTTTTCTATTTTTATTGTTTTCCTAAATTTATATAAAATTGATCGTCTGTCAAAATATATAGTTGTCATGAGATCCCACCCAAATAATAATATGTGCTGGGCACATAATCCCACTGAGGCCCAATATACCTGAACATGGCCAGAAATGTACATTATAAAATAAAGCACCACGAGAAAGAAATGCTACAGTTCTTCAGTTGTAATTATATTTTTATAACAAAGATGAGAGTCGGTCTTCAAATTTCATAAATATTTATAAAGAATTCTCCATTGAGATTTCAAATATGTGATCTCTCATATAGAAGATATTATCTTTTACCACTATATTAAATATTGGTCGTCCTTCCATTGTAATTTTGAAGTACAATTGAAGAAAGAAATACATAGAAGCATCTTGATAGCTCTATCTGCTCGACTAGTATATTACCTATAATTTAGACTAAGCATAAAATATTTAGTTCATACTTCATAGGATTCTATAAATTAAAAGCAGGTTTAACAAAAAAAAAATGAACCACATGCAATTTATTCTTTCTTTTATTAAACCAACAACAGAAGTCCAGGCAGTGGCGGATTTAGAGTAGAACAGGGGGTCAATTGACCCTCTCTGGATTTTGAAAAATAGTGCTTTTACGCTTAAGTTTTGTTAATTTGATCCCCTCTGGATTAAATTTCTGACCCCCTCTGAATTGTCTGATTATTTTTGTTGAGAAAAATATTTAATATCATGAATAATGAAAAAATTATGTAAAAAAATTTAAAATATAAAGTCTTGTAGAGGAAAATTTTCTTTATCGCTATGATTACTTATTATTTTATCTTTTATCTTTTATTATTTTAAATATATAAAAAATATTATTTTAATATTTTTATTTAATATCCGATTAGTTAATGAGTTTAAACCCGATAAAATACTGAATCCGATTACTCACCCCCACTGATCAAAATCCTGCATCCGCCCCTGAGTCCAGGTCACTAAAACTAAATCACCAAAATCCAGATTAACAAATTATAAGGTTTGTAATCTCCAGAGCGTCATTAGGACTACAAGACAAAACTATATATTCTGTCAATTTAATTGTAGAGAATAAATTACTTATAATTTCATGGTTTCAATACCAATCAATCTCGTCAGATATTAAATCATTACTGAGCCTCAAGCAGAGAATATGTTATTTATGTATACATCTCTCCATTAATTGGACAGATTGGGATTACTCAGAAATGTTGGTAAATAGTTGGGGTTTAACTAAAAGTCCACAATTCGCATAGGATACCTACCAACCCAACCCCATTACTGCACCAGAACAGGTACAAATATACCAGCAGTATCAAAAAAAATATATGTTATTTATGAATTTTTTTTTGGGATAAAATCTAACATAGTGATATGTTTTTAATCATATATTGTTAACCTAATTGTTTTCTTTTTCGTGACTTGATCATGACTCACGATATCTCAATTTCACTCAGTTGAATCTGTGTCGAAGAATAGAATAGTCTTAAAGGATTTAATTACTTCTGGACCTCAAATTCATAGAACTCTTATCATCATTGGCCCGTATATAAAAAAAAACTCCTAATGTCATCTCTTTTTTTTTATTATTATTTTACCGTTATGTATTAAGTACAGTGTACCGTTAGAAAAATACCATTAGGAACACAAGACTATATAAGCCGATTTGTACATGTTGTAATATGTTGCTGCAATCAATAAAATAAGATTCCATTATCATTATTCAAAATCTCAACAATATGTTTTAAGAGTTGTGACTAAAAAAGAATGATATTATCTTCCTTGTGTTTATACTGAGGAATTAACTTAAACACGGATATTATCTTCCTTGTGTTTCATCCGAATGCTAAATGATTTTAGGATTTGGATGAAAAGCAGAATTATTATTATTTTTGTATGATTGTCTCTCTTTTGTCATATTTTAGTCCAAAAGCACAACTTTGGAAATGGTCGCCAGAAAAAAGTAGATATCGATTGATTAATCTGCCACTATGTTACTATGTCTACGAATAATAAAAAAAATCGTAAGTGAAAATAAGTGAGAGCAAATTAAATCAACTGATTAAATACTTTATTTTTAGAAAATAGAGCTCCATTAATTCACGCATATATTTCTTTTTATATATTATCATCCAGATTTGAATCTCTTATGCTAAATATATTTTTTTTCTATTATGTTGGCAGATTTTCTTTGATTCTTTCCTTTCTTTGTATTTTTGGTGGATATTAAATTAGTAGAACTTTCCTTGCATTCAGGTCAAATGACTGACATTTTTTTTGAACTGTGGTTTTAGCTAAAATAAAATAATTGTAACATCCTATTTAATTTTGATTGTGCATAATAACTGACCTCTTTTACAACAATTGTTTCTATGTCTGATAAAGCAAAAATTGCAACGTAACACCATATTTCAACCAAAACAAGGATCAAGATTTCTCTGCCCCCGCCTATTTTTCTTATTTCATTTAACATATAATCAAAATAATATTCCAGAACAAAATTTGTAATTAATTTTAACGGCGTTATTTTTGGCAGACAATATCTTAAGGAAATTTTATTTTGCCTTAAAAAATTAAGAGCCCCTAAATTCATACTTTTAATTAATTCTCCCGGAAAAAAAATATTGTATTATTTTAACTATTGACTTGTGTCCTGACTTGTGAGAAAGTAATTTTTTTGTCATCTTTTGCCTTTCAACTATTCTTCTATTTCATATTTACTTATCAACTCTTTAATATAACATATTTACTCATCAACTACTTTTAGATATATCATTATATTTATATATTTATCCGTAATTAAAATATTTTTATATGTACACCCAATAATTATTTATGATAGCTTATAGATCTTTAACTTTTATATTTATTCATAAAAATAAATTTATTTAAATCAATTGGGTAGATAGTATTTAATTATTTTTTTTGATCTAATATGATATGACTTGTTTGGTCTAGTTTCGGGACAGATCAAGAAAATTAAATAATAATAAATTTAATTTTATGAATAAATATAGAAAGATTTAAAGAGTTAAATAGTTTATAAGATATTCTAAATAATTATTGAATATATAGGAATATATTTCATATAACATATTTAAGTTTATGGGTAAATATGAAAGAATTTTAAGTGTTTAAGGACATATTAAATATATTAAAGAGTATATGAGTAAATATGAAAGAATTTAAAGAGTTAATGGGTAAATATGATATTAATCCTTATTTATTTATCAATCTGTGAATGTTAACCTAAATTTAAGTCAACTTGTTGAAAGGCACAAATCAAAATTAATATTAATCACCCTAATATATGTGCATTTATTTTAAGTTAGTGCTAAAGGGCTAAAATACATTTCTTTTTGGTGATCCCAATCGACGACCCAAGCCATTTATTATGTAATTAGACAGAACACAATTCCATAATACAATAGATTCTTTTTGTTATCTTAAATACTTTATGTAGAAAAAGAGTGATCAAATGGACGGGTAGGATTCATTATTATTAACATTTGAAAATTAGACAATCATAAAACTTCTATTGATTATCAATGACTATCATTATTATTATCATTATTATCATTATTATCATTATTATTATCATTGTCATTAGTATCATATCACTATTATTATCATTAATTTTTATATATATTTGAGATCTCTGATCTCTATTATTTTGGATTGGGTTTTATTTCTAGTCTATCCCAATTTATTTGAGATTAGTGGATTTGTTGTTGTTGTATATTTGTATTATCATGACATAAAATAATTGTGATTGAACTTTTGATTATTAGTTTTTATTTTACTATAAATCATAAAACTTTATAATGCATTGATCAAGACTCAAGACCGTGCTTATATCCATGAAATTAAAAAAATATATTGTTAGAAGTATAAAGATCGATTTGTGTAAAATTGTAAACTAGTATATAGATCTTAGAACGTCCAAACGGGCCTCGAATAGTTGATTAATGCTAAAACTGTTATATGAAATCAATATCCTGTCTGGAATTGTGGATGCATATTTGGTGATTCATAATATATAACATATTAGTAATTCCTTTATATTTTATGTTTCAGAGTTTTAATTAGTATTTAAGATAAAACCTTTAGTTAAATTCATAGCAAGATCACGTGTACTCCACACAAATTCTTCTGATCTTAACCGTCGAAAATCTTTCATTGTGGGATTTAATTCTAATAATTCTTGGTAGCCATGGCATGCTATATCTAATGAAGAATCACACCATTTTATCACTACTTTTTGCTTGAGATATTAGGAATTGCAAATACAAAAGATCTCCAAAAGGAATGCACGTATGTGACATGCAAAGATCAATTACCTTTTTTTATAGAATTAAAACATAGGCTTAATTAATTAACCAGACAAAAAAACTTGGGTTCATGTTAGCATGTTACGAATTTACTATCAGTGAGTTAATTGCAATTATGACCTTATAATGGTGGGTCCTTGAACTAACACTTCCTTCCAATAAACAACCTATAATTAATATTTCGTTTATACATTAGATGATTAGAATATCTCCATTTTATATAAGATTTTTTTTCTCAACCGATGTAGTATTTTTATAGTGAGTCGTTGGCCATCACTCATGTCGATCGCACGCCTCTTACGTACATTCGATATACAAATAATAAATATCGGTTGTAAGCAAAATGAAGTAATTAAAAATTCTAAAAAGTAATAATAATAAAGTATAGGATTGGTTGCTAACTCCTCCGTGATGTATCAGCAGCAAGTTTATAAAAAACTTTGTTTTAATTTCATCAAAATATTTAATGTTAAATAAATAATTCGTTGAAACCGTTACGATCGTTAAATACCATTAAATAAGTCTTTTTAAACCGTTTTAATTTAAAATTATTATCTTACAGTTAAAAATCATGAAATAATTTTTAAAAACTTGATCAGCATTCATGACACAACACACGGTTGTGTTTTTAATAATGTTTTATAAACCGTTATATGTCTTTATTGAAGTGCATTTTTTTATAAAAATCAAACAGGTTTTTTTTTAATCCTGATAATTTAGGTGGTGCGCTTTTCTGGAACTTATAAAACTTCAAAGGGCATAAATGAAAGTTGGTTACTACTTGTCAAATACACCAATGTCAATCCAATTTAAACAAGCAAATACAGCCAAGAAGAAGTCTTAGTTAATCCCAATAATAATTATTATTATTTTCTTTCTTTTTCTTCCACGATCTATTGTCACATCAAAAGGTGAATAAATGCGGGTCGGGTAAGATCGGATTTGCACCCAAAATTCCAAGCAGTACGGTTCGGGTTGGAATCTTCAGACCTGTTAGGTTATCCACTTGCTACTCATCTAGAAGTCGCTATTTATTTCCAAATTGTTTCCTTACAAGCCCAATTATAAATTTAAAATATCAGATTAATCTAATTGAAATATATTCTTTAATACTTAGAAATTTTAGATAGAGAATATTTAATTTAAACTTTAAGTTAAAAATAAATTTGCAAGATAAGGAAAAATACGATTATCGATGCAATATAAAATGCGGTGACAATCAATTATATGAAATATATATAGATATCCTTCGATATATACTATTTTATATGAAAACTCTTTTTTTTATTATTATTATTATTATTTTGTCTTTCAGCATTAAATTTTAAAAGAAACAATTCAAGCAGTATTATGTTATTAGAAACAAGTCAAGCAGTATTATGTTATTACTAATCGAATAACAAATAAGATAATAGTTGTGTTACGTATTGCTGTTAAAATAAAAAAACATTCATTTAGACTATTATTGGTAAAATCTAGTTAGAATTTAAAATTAATCGACCTAAGCTCGAGCTAATATATTGAATCAAGCCTGAACTATAAATGTAATCAAATACATATTTTAAGGAATTTTATAATTATTTTCAAATATTATCAAGTAATTATATACAAATTAATTCATATTAATTCTTGAATTATATTTATTTACGTATCAGTAGCTTTTTTTATGAAATTGCAAGTTTATACCTAAGAAAATAAGCATATTATGTTGTCTTAATTGTTTGATAGTCCAAAACTTCAAATTAACTAACATAATTACATAATCAAGGAATTTAGTAGAGCTTTAGTGAGTCAACCAAAATGATTTCAAGAATTCTCAATTGTATTTCAAATCTACGACCTCCTACGACCTTTATGGAAATATCAAATTGTATATTGCTTGGCCATTCATTAAGTATAATTAAATGTATCTTACTGTAACTGTAGCAATATCAAACTGTGCAGTAATATTAACATTCTGAATATATATTATTTTTATTGTTAATTATTTAATTTATATATGTTAAAATGGAATAAAACAGTTAATAATTTTTATTTGGAAATATCAAGGAATTATAATAAGGTATATTCTAATGTTAAGAATTTTTCTAAGTAGATTTGTTTACTCAAATCTGGTGGCCATTTGCGGCGTGACATTTTCATAGTGAACGACCATTTTGCCACTGCGGGTTAACATTGACATGGACCCGATCCACATGTGCAATGTGGATAAGTTTACAATGCGGGTTGTCGGATCCATAATTTTCCCACCACGAAAGAAGAATATACCAAAATAAGGTAAAATACAAAATCCAAAGCCTATAATATAGAAACACTCCACCACGTCTCCAATCAATATATGTTCTCAATGAATATTACGTTTTGGACTGTTTCTTTTTTCAACTTTCATATCTTTTCTTTTTTTCTCTTTTTTTTTTTTTAATGAGTGATGGAATCAACTCTGTTCTTTCTAAAACAGTTGAGTCGTCCCCTAAGAGACAAAGAAAGGAGAGATACAAAACCCAAGAAGAGATATAGAGAATTCTTTCCTCTATATCATTTCTGAGGCAATGAAAGACTTCCCTTCTTGCTTTGGTGATAGCTCTGTCAGCTTGTCAGAACCGAGTACTGGTAGCAGTATCTATGCCAGGACCAGCACATTTTTGGTGGAGAAATCACTGTTAGCCGTCCACACATGTGTCTACAAGGCAATCTTGTCAAGCCGGAAAGAGGTCATAATTAAACTAATCTGGTCGAAGAGCAGCCACTCGCACTTCCTCTCGGTCGAGATAGAAGATGGTTCTTCTGTTAATTCTACATCATCATCAACTTCTTCAAGACCGCCAAAATCGAGTGCGCACACCTCAACTGGCATGTCTGGCAACATAACAGTACAATCAAACACACCTATTACACTACAGAAGAAAAGAGGCAGCCGTGCATTTGTGATAGAGAACACAGTTATCGGGTTGCACTGGGATATAGGATCTGCCAGGTATGGATCGGGACCTGAACCAGTCAAGGATTTCTTTGTGGCGGTCATAGCTGATGCAGAGTTTGGCCTCCTAATTGGTGATATGAGCCGAGATTTCGTGCGCAAATTTGAAGATATTCCGAAGGCAAGGTTCTCTTTCTTGTGCCGAAAGGAGCAGATACGTGGTACAACAACTTATTTGACCAAGTCAAGGTTCAGAGAGGAGGGCAAAGAACATGATATCTTGATATGTTGCAAAGGTGACGAATGGGATTCGAGGGATGCCGAGTTGACAGTGACTGTCGACAAGAAGAAGGTTGTGAGCGTGAGGCGGCTGAAATGGAACTTTCGAGGGAACCAAACGATATTTATCGATGGAACGGTTATCGACATGATGTGGGACATACATGATTGGTGGTTTTGCAACCCGCCTAACTGCGCACTTTTCATGTTTAAAACAAGAACTTCGGCTGACAATCGTCTCTGGCTTGAAGAAGAGCAGTCTCAGTTGGGCCAGCTGGTTTCTGGTACTGGGGGTGGAGGCATTGGAAGTGGATTTTTTCTCCTAATTCAAGCAATCAAGAAACAATGATATCTGGTGAATTCTTATTCTTTTTAGTGTTTGGTTATCTTTGAATTGATATTAGTTTTGATTAATTATTTTTGCTTCTCACGTTAGGTTATATGACTCAAGTGCTGTATATTGTTTTTTCTTCTGTTGATCATACTTTTTCTCCTTTTATTCTTCTTTTTGCTGATTTCACTTTCTTTGCAAAGTGTCTCAACTAAATGATAATTAATAAAATAAGTTTTCAAGCGTATGAAATGACAACTGTGATCTTAGCAATCTCTTTGCTTACAATCAAATAAAAGCTTACGATACATACATCAAATAATTGCGCGTTGACTTGCTTCAGAAAAAAGAAAAAAAAAAAGAAAAAAAGTTTCCTCAGAAAGTATTCCTAGTAATTAGTATAATATACCATCAATAATAACACTAACCTGGAGTACCATGATCAATTGTTACTATGTAAATTTCCAGCATATTATCAAGCAATTTCGCACAAACCGAAGCGCACCACTTAATCGACATAATTCACAGCAACACAAACTAATTGCAACACAGTACAACCACAATGCAAGCATTCAATCACCTTGTGTTCTTCTCTGAAGTGTTTTGGCACTCTGCACATGCATGTTGTCCCAAAGTTGTGATCTCTTCTGTTTGCACCTTAAGACAGCATAGCCTCTCATATCGTGGCTGCATATCCATGTCCACAGAGAATCCATAGTTAGATGAGTATTTAATTTCCATTGCAATACAGCTAAGTGTGCTCAAAATCATGAACCCCGCAAGTAGAGATACCAGTCTGATTAGAAGTCCAAGCATTAATTGTTTATTCAGTGAGATGAATGTGAGATAATTTACCAGAGAGACTGTGCTAAACTATTAATGGTAACTGCAATTACTTGAAGGTAACAGATCTTCCACTAATCCAACTTCAACCAGATAAAATAATTAGAATAAAGCTGATTCCATTGCATAATTTCTGTCCAATTCCCTGACAATAACTACTGTTCATACATGGATAAGACCAAAAGACTGGTGAAGTGGCCACATCCTGCCATAGTAATTGAATTGGTCAACAATCAACGCAGTTGAATTTAAAAGAAACGTGTCTCTATCAGATAGCATTTAAGAAGCCAGAATGTGACAGATTACTGCAAGGAATGAATCCACTACCTCAAGAGTATAAAACTTAGTATTGTCCTCCTCAAAAAAAAAGACCGTATATCCTCAAGCAGCATACTGTACCATTTGAAACAGTGGTATCAAAGTATGTTTAGAATCCCTTTTCACTAGAAATTCCATTGAATGGACTATTCAAACTCACCAAAGTACAATGCTATCATAAAGATCATTGTTCATTGTACAAGATTTTTACTATCAATCTTTTCATCCATTCCCTTCTTTAAAGGAAACTGGAAATTTGGAAATTTCATTAAGATAATTTTTATAACCACAATTTCTTATACTACCCAAAAGGGATTGTCCCGGAAAAGATAAATCCTTTGAATTATGCACAGTAAACATACAAAAAATTAAGACCCAAAACAAGATTTAAGTTTAAAAGCCTTTTCCACTTGGCAATGAGATTGGCATCAGCATTGCCCTGTTCAAGGCAGAACTCATATCTCTCTCGAAATCTCCTGCCTTTTGTAATACAAGTCATAGATATATCTACTCCTTTGATGGGTGATATAAAAGATAGGCCACAACGATTCACACTTTCTCTCATCCCATCATTCAGGTCATTTTCGGCTGCATTAACAAATATTGACTTTGAAACAAAAGATAGATACACGGACTAAAAGGTGAACAGTGTATAATGAAACAGAAGATAGATACATGAAGGACTAAAAGTGAAAACTGTATAATGAATAACCCCCGCACTGAAGGGTTACTTGGAACTACAAGCGGACATATGTAAGCAGACACAGAGAGAGAATTATTGGTCTTCATTTTTGCCACTAATAAGTACTTTAGGCAGTAGTGTAGTTCGGGACAAAAGCTAGTAATTAGCTAATTGAAGTTCAATGCAAATCAATGTCGCTTACACTTTAGGTAGTAGACTGTCAAATTTTGATGAACTAGTAGAATGTTATTACTGATGAACTAGTATACTATTATTCTGGATAAAACTGCAAAACTGAACAATTGAAATTGAGGAAATTATTGTGAAGAGAAGGTGTCATTTGAGTTTGAAGAGGAGGCTGGAGATATTGAGAGATAGACATCTCAAGTAATCATTTTCAGTAGATTGTTAGACAATTTAAAAATTTTAGATGTTTGATATTAATCTGTGTTTGTGAAAATGAGACATGTTGATGGATATTTGAATGTTTTGCTTATAGGAGCCGGGCTGTGGCTACCACCTCATTTTAATAGTAGTTTTGAATTTAAGTTAGTAAGTAGTTATAAGCTTTGATACCGGGCTGTGGTACGAGAACATATATTTCTCTATAAAACAGATGAAATATCACTATTTTCAAAAAAAAAATGTCGCTTACACTTACAGCGGATGAAATGTAGATCCATTCAAATGAGTAAATTTTAGGATGCAAAGAGCAAAGGAATGGACTCGTCCAGTGAACTAAACCCTCGATTTATGGATTCTCACTCTTGCCCCTTCATCCTTCTTTTGTGCGGTCGGAGATAGAGCAGAAGATCGGAGACCACCATTGATTTGGGAGATACATTTGGGCCTTTACATGATTCAACTTGTGCTGAGGAGACATTATTGCTCATTATTTCCTTCTGAAAAAGTTCCATTTGATTCTTCGACTTATTGGGCTTCTGCCTAAAATTCTCCACGCATAAGTTCCTTGCTTCAATAAAAAATCACGATCTCTGTTTTTGTTTTACATTTCCTCTCAATCTATAAATTTGTGGCGTGGTGTTTCCTTTGTACAAATTAATGATATCTATTTGGAGACAAATCCACAAGGTCAATTCAATAAATCAACAACCTCTTTGTCCATTCATAGGGTTCATAACATCATCGGTCATAAACAATAAAAGTTTAAAAAGGAAAAAAATAAAAGCTCTCGTAGCAAATGGAAGATGAATCAATATCTGAGCAATGAGTGAGAAGAGTTCTAAGGAGTAGCGGAAGTAGGAGCATTCTGTGACTGAATAATACTGTCAAGTAGTGACTCACAGGCATCTTCCAGCAAATCCAATACCTGTATATCCAGCAATTCACAAAATAGAATGTGCAGAATAAGAGAGAAAATGGAAGTTTGACAAATAGCGCCTAACATTTCCTGCTAACCCCCAACATTCTTTGTTAAACATTGACAAATTTGTTCTAATGATAAAAAGCATATTTAGTAATGTACTATTTGAATTAAAAGCATAAATGTCGAACTTTTAAAGTGGATTTGTACAATCAGGTCAGAGTTAACCGTGCTTCTAGCAGTCACATGTTTGCTTATTTCTTTGCTTTTTTTCCCAAGGGCAAAGAGGTATGGTACTGCAAAACAGTCTGTACAAGCAGTCATCTAAACAGAAACACAATGTAAAAAAGCATATTTTTTTCCCTAATTTTAAACAAGAATGAATTTAAAAGCATCATATAGAAGAAGCAGCAACCTTTTCAAATCCTTGAGTACCTCCGTAATATGGATCAGGAACCTCACTTTCTGAGTGCTTCTTACAATAAGAACACATCAGTTTTACCTATTTTGAAGAAAATCAATGTATATAATTGATAAACCATACAAATTAAAAAAATAATAGCATTGCATCCATAACTACCGTCATTATAATTTTCATAATCAAAACTTAAATATAAATTTGGGGAATGGAGTTCAACCATATATGATAAGACCAGTATCGTGCCCAAACAAATGAACAAGTGAATAATTCAATTTATATGCAACATAAACTGAAATAACCTTTTTGGGTGCATTTAGAGGGAGGGGTTCCTTGAATCTCCATCTCTCATATGCACTAAGAATATCCTCTACATGTTCAAGGACAAGGTCAGCAATAAGCCAATAAATAATAAGCTTTATGTGTGTGTAGGTGGGTTTGGGGGTGGGGCAGAACTGGTTAGTCCAAATAGATACACAAAGGTACCTTCATTTTGCCGATCCATGGCAAGAATGAGATCAAATTCAGAAAATCAGAGGGCCTGATGGGCCTTGAAATGGAAGTAACTTCAACGCCTCTCCTCTTTGATGCTGATCTCATCCTACCATCAGCTTTATCCCCCTTTTTGTATGTGCATTTTGTATACATGAGACAGTCAATCAATCACAAGTACAATAAAAATCCAAATAAGTAAATCTTTCACTAAATGGAACTGGTAGAAATATATACCTCATGATAGCCTATGGTACCAGCTGAATCAATCCTGAAATTGGATGCCAATCCTCTCTTCTCGACTAGGTTTCTGAATACTGCTTCTGCTGCTGGGCTTCGACATATATTTCCTGTTTAAAACACCATCGGATCAAATTCGAAGAAATGGAGCCCGCACAGATAGCAAACCATCCAATCTAGTTTGTCTGATTGGTTACGGGAACTAGAACATTTTTATCAGTTTCAAGTCCTCCGATTTATTCAAGATAGATCAAAATTTCTAGACAAAAAGGGGGAAGAAAGGTAGAGGAATCGCAAGACAAGTACCTAGACAGACGAATAGTACAGAGAAAGGTTTGGATTCCTCGGTAGAAGAAGATGGAGTATTAGTCGCCATGGATGAAACTCTTCTAAGAACCAGAGGTTCAGACGATGAAGAAAGATGTGCTGCGCTCATCACTTGGTGATGGTTTAGACTGACATTAGTAGTGGTACGATTAGGAAACAGGTTAGTGGTAATCGGGTTGTAAATCCGTACTAATTTCGGGTTTAAGGAGGTGCAAGATCCAACGAGGCCACTCATGTCTCCTCTGCCTGCTTCTCTCTCGCTCTCTCGCTCTCTGCAATGTCACTTGGAATCATTAAACAAATCAGAATTCAGATACTGATGATCTCAAAAATTGAGTGGTTAGTGGAGCTCGAAGCTAGAAAAATACAAATAAATCCGGAGGCAGCTAAATAATCCGAACCCGAATAGAAAATACGAGCATTTACCAGTCTACAGATCGCTTTTGTACAAGTTCCTGGAGCACCGCCATCTACCCGTCTATCAGCTCCCAACGCAAATATCAGGACCACTAATCAACGACATAGGTGTATGTCTGAGGTGGCGGTCCAAGTGCAAACATAATACATGTTATTAAGCCCCAAACCATCTTCACAGTTCAGTCTCTAGTCTCTACCCTCCTCTCTCTCTTTCTCAACGCTCAGGCGACTCTTCCAGTCGGAACCGAACCGGAGCGGAGCGACCAGCTAAGCAAACACAACTCGCAAATGGACGGATATCCGAACGGGACCTCTCCGGCGGACACCACCGGAGAGGAAGAGGATGCAATGATTGGGCCTGGCCCCGCCGCGCCCAAGTCCCGCAAAAAGCGACCTCTCCAGTTCGAAAAAGCTTTCCTCGACGCGCTCCCTTCCGCTCACATGTACTTCAAATTTACCTTTTTTTTACTATTCCCTTTGCTTGCTACCAGTTCAAAACAAATCAGTATGAATTGTTTGCAAATTCCTGCTTAGAAGGTTAGAGTGGGGTGTGTGTGAAAATATTTACCAATTGTGTTTTGCCAGTACAGGTATGAGAAGAGCTATATGCACAGGGATGTTGTCACTCGTGTTGCTGTTTAATCGGCTGATTTCTTCATTACCGGCACCATGGATGGTTCGCTCCCCCCCCCCCCGGGCCTTGTATTAATTGTATATTAGTAATACTAGAATTCAAATTGTGGTGTGATTTGAATGTACCAAAATGGTTGCTTTAATGATTGAATCAGGTCATCTGAAGTTTTGGAAGAAGAAACCGGCAGGAATTGAATTTGCGAAGCATTTCAGATCTCACCTTGGCCCAATTGAAGGTCTGGCAGTCAGTGCAGATGGATTACTGTGCTGTACAATATCCAATGACCAATCTGTGAAAATATATGATGTTGTTAACTATGACATGATGGTAATGATACGCCTCTCCTTTGTCGCTGGCTCAGTTGAGTGGGTCTACTGGGAAGGTGATGTCAAGCCAAAACTTGCCATCAGTGACCGAAATACCCCTGCCATTCATATTTTTGATGTGTATTCTGGTTCGAATGAACCCATCATGTCTAAAGAGGTCACACTTTTTACTCCTTTTCCTTTTAGATTAAGTTTGAGGGCTAGTATTGTGATATTATATTAATGAATTTCTGGTGCAATGTCATTCTTAGCTTGTGAGCTTTTTGCAGATTCATAGAGATATAATCCGGCCTATGATGTGGTAATATCTTCTGATGCTAAAGGCCTTTTGGAATATTGGTCTCCTTCTGACCTCAAATTCCTGAAGATGTGTAAGTACTCCTTTCATCTTATTTCATGAATTTCTCATTATAATATATATGAAAATGATATGCTTGACACGAATTCTTACCCCAACTTTGTGAGGTGTAAAAATGAATTATAGTGATTGTAGCGGAATAATACTGACAACACCAGCAGTATACTGGTACCGTGTATTGTTAGTTTTTGGTAATAATCCAAGCTATTTATTGCAGTCTTTGTTGTAAACAAACAGATTAGAACTTGTAAGGAAGTCTCATGAAAGGAAGATTTTCATAAGTCGCCAGTGATAGTGAATGACATCATAAAAAATTAAAGGGGATCCCAAAACTAAATCCTTGTACATCTGGCAAATTTTATTTTGCATTTCATTTATGCAGTGTGAAGTTCAAGTTGAAAACAGATACAAATCTCTTTGAAATGCAAGACGACTGTCTCTACGATCGAGGTAATATTCTTAAACCATTTTAGTTGCTTGTCCCTTTCCTATTTCTACATTCATATTCTGAAATGATTAAATTGAATTATTTCTTGTATTTAACACAATCTTTCTTCAATTGCAATTAAAATTACAAGAAAGTAATACTTGGAACTTTTCTGTTGTAGGTGAGTGCTGATGAAAATCAGTTTGCAATTACATCTCCTGACCGCAGAATTCATGTTTTTTGGGTCAAAACTGGAAAGTTAAGGCATGTATATGATGAGTCTCTTGAGGTTAGTTACATAAAGAATTATTTTTGTCAACTTTCTTTTTGCCTTTTTATCTCTTTCATTGCAGTAAGATAATACCCTTGCATGCAGTGAAGTTAGAATCTTAAGCTTCATATTCAAATAGATAGACTTGATTTGATTCACTTGATCAGCATTTTAATTCATGATTCACAATTCACCACTTGTGTTGAAATTGTTTATTCACATCATTTATACTTCTAAGTTTTGCTAGCTGAAGAAACCACAAGGGATGGTGAACCTTGAATAAATTTATGCTGAGTAACTAATATTTTTATGGGTGGGGATCACTTGACAATGGGTTATTTTGACAATTTTGACAATGGACTCTTAAATAAATAGAAAGAAATCTTAAAAATGGAAAATAATTTATAAATGTGTTCTTCTACCTATAGATTGGTGGTCATTCAAATTTTATGCAATTTCATTATCGTTTGATACTCCATCAAAGACCGTTAAATTAGAACCATTGTAAATTATATAAAATTTTGATAGTCTTTGATGGTGTATCAAACGATAATGAAATTGCATGAAATTTGAATGACCACCAATCTATAGGTAGAAGAATACATTTATAAAAAAAATTTCATTTTTAAGATTTTTTTTTCTATTTATTTAAGAATCCATTGTCTAGATTGTCAAAATAACCCATTGTCAAGTGATCCCCACCCTATTTTTGTTTGTGATTTGAATTGTGTTCTGTCAATTGTGAATAATTCAAGTTCACATAACGCCCGCTTTAATGTTACACTATACATATATAATATTATATTGGCTTTGTAATGATTAATGTTGGCTACATTCAATAACTAGTTGGTCAAGTTAATTTTGAAAGTGTTTTTAGCAAACATTAATGACATGACCCGATTCAAAACATAGTAATCTGAATCACAATGTTACAATATTACCCCCATGAATGGCAGGTGGCGCAAGATGTACAAAGAAGTGATGAACCAATGTACCGGCTTGAAGCAATTGATTTTGGCAGAAGAATGGCAATTGAAAAGGAAATAGAAAAGACCGAAAGTGTTCCTCAACCCAATGCCATCTTTGATGAGAGCTCCGATTTTCTTATTTATGCCACACTCTTAGGCATTAAGGTACAAAAAAAACTGTACTCCATTATTTTTTCCTGATGAACAAACATAATTAAAATTCACTATCTCTGTATGAAATTCTTTATTTTGTAATTTTGTGGATATCTGCAGATAGTCAATTTGCACACAAATAAAGTGGCAATGATACTGGGAAAAGTTGAAAACAATGAACGATTTCTAAGGATAGCACTGTACCAAGGGGACAAGTCTAACAAGAAAGTTCAAATTACCAACAGTAGCTGCAAATGTGAATGAGACGAAGGAGTTGACAGACCCAACTCTACTATGTTGTGCTTTTAAGAAACACCGCATACATTGCACCTCCGTCAACAATAGCTCAATTGCCATTCTTACTACATAGGACAACACGACTCTCGACCAAGCAGGCTCAACTGGTGGCGGCAGGATATTGGAACATATGGAAAGAGCACAATCAGTGTATATTCCAAAATAATAAAAGGCCGACCGAACAACTTCTCATACGGATAATTACAGAGA
This sequence comes from Schoenoplectus tabernaemontani, assembly GCA_037127355.1. NCBI lineage: Eukaryota > Viridiplantae > Streptophyta > Magnoliopsida > Poales > Cyperaceae > Schoenoplectus > Schoenoplectus tabernaemontani. The sequence continues at coordinate 18,434,167 of CM073749.1, read as the reverse complement.
ACCTACTATGGGAAAATATTTGAATTGAGGAGGCCGCCTGTATAACTCGCTTACATCTCATTTGGATCTTAGTTTTCTTTTTCTTTTTTTTTGTGTACATTCCCTCTTATTTATTTAATGAAAATCGAGTAGGCAATTTGCCTACTCAAAAAAAAGAAACACCGCATCTACCTTTTCAGGTTTCTCACTTACCTTCTAATTGGCACCTTAAATTTTTTTTCCAGCCATTTTAAAGCATTGGCTAGATACGTTGGTACCACCCCTTATTTCTCATTTCTGCTATCCAGACTGAATCTTTTTGAGGTTTATGAAGATAACAATCAACCTTTCAGTCAATTTGATTGAATAGGTCAAGTCTATTAAATGTTGACACCCCACTGTTTTCTAATTTCCAAATGAAACTTTCACATACTCGGCCTCGGTCGTAGACCTTGCCACCACATTTTGTTTCTTGCTTCTCCAGAAACCGATTACCTCCCACAAACGCACAATAGCCGGAGGTGGACTTTACATCATCGAGACACCCACCCAATCGGCATCGGTATAGACTTCGATCCTCACTATCCCTTTTCTTGAAGAGCGCACCTTTTCTAGGACAACCCTTGAGATACCTCGGGATTTGGTACACAACCTCTTGGTGTGATACTGCAGGATCATGCATATACACCTTTCACCACACTCGCGGCGTAGGAGATGTCGGGTCCGGTGTGAGCTAGGTAAATTAGCTTGCACTACCAAGCGTTGATATTGCCCTTTCTCCACTTGATCGCCATTCCTCCACTCAACTTGTGGTTGGGATCTATGGGTGTGTTGACGGTCTACACCCCAACATCCCCGTGTCACTTAGTAGATCTAGAACATACTTACATTGTGATAGAACTACTCCTTTTTTTTCAACCGAGCAACCTTAATCGCCAGGAAGTAGCGCGGTCGCACTTCAAATCTTTCATCTCAAACTCCTTGGCTAGACTAGCCTTGAGCCTCTTCATCTCCACGCGAGATCGTTACTGTCGACACTATATCATCCGCACATACACGACCGAGAATGCAAATTTTGTCTCCTTTCCTTTGGATGAACATAGTGTGATCGGCGTTGCTTTCTTGATAGCCAAGCTTTCTCGTTGCCATGGAGAATCGCGATCAAACCAGGCTCGTGATGAGCGCCCGACCCATACGGGGAGCGCTTCGGTCGGCGCGCTTTGCCCTTTAGTTGTTCATTTTGAAAACCGGTGGGATCTCCATATACACCTCTTCTTTTAGGTCCCCATGAAGAAAGACATTTTTACGTCTAAGCGGCATAAGTCCCACCCGAGAATTCACTTGCGCACACGAGATAAGTGTTCGGACGGTATTCATTTTTACAACGGGAGCAAAGGTTTCTTCATAATCTACTCCATATGTACAGTGTGTAGCCGCCAACCTTGCCTTGCCTTGAATCTGTCGACCTTTCCTTCGGGGTTATGTTTTATTGAGTATACCCACTTCGCATCCCACGAGTATTCTTTCTGACGGTCTCGGGACCATATCCCACGTGTCATTCTTGACTAATGCTCTCATTTCCTCGAACATAGCATTTTTCCACTTCGGTCTGCGTTGCTTCTCCACTCACATGGAGCGAGAATTAGAATGTAAAGAGGTCATAAATGCTTTGCACGCGGTGGTAATGTCTCAAAATGACACATAGTGGGAGATAGGGTGAGATGTTGAGACACATTTTCCTTGTTCCAACACGGTTGATCGAACCCGCTGCGCGCGCGACAAGATAGGAAGATCGAGATCAAAGAGAAGAGTACACGAGGCGACTCTAAGTTGCACGGAGATTGTGATGTGGGAGAGCCGTCGACGGTAGGAGTAATTGATATTGATCCCGAACCGGTAGTTGCTCGAACATTCTCGTGACGAGGTTTTCGAGTGTACACTTTATGGATCCGTGTCTAGTTGGAGGTGGTAGGTTCGATCCGCATCCGAATCCAAACTGTACTTGTATTTGGGCTCACATCTATAGTATTTCCGTACCATTATTCGATCCGATACCACTATGCTCCCCTCTCGACCAACCGGTCCGAGGGACGAGTAACAACCACCTCAAGAGTATCTGAAATGTCACGGGGGATGCGCTTGATTGTGCGTTCGAGAGTACAAAGTAGGGTTCTATCTCTCTAAACGTCACATCCAAACTCTCAAACATCCTCTTTTCACGGGGTCATAACACTTATACCCCTTTTTTCCACTGAATACCCAACAAACACACATTTGTACGATTTTGCATCGAGTTTACTGGTACTCAAACTAATGTTATGCACAAAACACACACACCCGAACTTCTTGGGAGGTATCTTAAATGATGTAGTACCTGTGAGGATCTCGATCGGTGTACTGAAGTCCACCGCCCTCAACGGCATTCGTTGATTAGGTATGTAGCGGTTTGTCTTTGCCTCTCCCCCGCACGGTATTTAGGAACATTCATGGCAAAGAGAAGGCACCTTGTCACCTCGAAGAATGTGTCCGTTCTTCTTCCTTTCACAACACCATTCTGTTCGGGTGTACTCGCACGTGGTTTGATGTATAATGCCATTATCTTGTAAGAAATTTTGCGTTGCCACTGTTGGTGTATTACGTGCCATTATCTGAACGCAACACAACACTTTTTTTTTTCAATTGTGTTTCTACCATCTTGTGAAAACCATGAAGCATTCAAGAACTTCATCCTTCCTCTTTAGCAAGTACAACCAAGTCATCCGACTATGACATCAATAAAGATAACAAACCATCTCGAACTGAAGGAGAAGCGACCCTTGAGGGCCCCCAAACATCGAGTGAACAATATCAAAACAAAAGGAACTTATTACCAAAAGAGGGATACATTGTTCTTGTGTGTTTAGCAAACTCACACGCATTACATACTAATTTAGCCTTGTTACACTTAGAATACAACTTGGGGTACAACCTTCCAAGAACACGATAAAAGGTATATGGCCCAAACGCGATGCAACAAAAATAACTCTAATTACGGAGTTTCGGCCAATGCAAAGCCCTTTGCTTCGTGTGTTCCCTCCTTGTTTGAGTCGGTACAAGCCTTCACTCCTCTTCCCAATACCATTACTCTTCTGTTTTCGACTCATAACACAACATGACATGAGTAGGAGACATGGAAACCACACGATTAAGATCATCCATTAACGGTGCCGACAAGACAAGAGGTTGTTGGTGAAATTAGGAACATGTAAGGCGACGATAGTTGAAGTTCGAAGTACATGTTACATCTCCCACTCCATTATTGGACATAGCGAGTCATCGATTGTTTGCACTTTGTCTCTTCCGGACAAAGGTTTATAGGTTTTGAACATCATGGGATAAGGAGTTATGTGTTTAGATGCCCCAGAATCTACAATTCATGACTCATTAAGGCTAGATTTGGCTACTTGGGCTTTCATAATGGTGCCAATTGGCTTAATTACGGTAGTAAGAAGAGAAGAGAGATTATAACCATCAACCCCCGATGAGGAAGCAGCGATGCGGTGGCACTAGTCGGGGCGGTGGTTGAAAGTCGCGTGCGTCGGAGTCGTCAATCGGGCCGACATGTCATCGGATCTTAAACCCGATTGATCGGTTGTGTCGGCGCATATGCTTGCTTGTATCCCGATCCACTACGCCCAGGTCCACGACCTCTACCTTGGCTCACCTCGCCATGGCCACCATCACGACCTCGACCTCTGGTTGGTCTTCCGTGTAGGTCCCAACAAGTCTCTCTCAGTGTGATTTTTCCATGGCGTAATCACAAACTTTGTCGCCTTGAGACGAGGTCGTAAATGGTTGGCTCGACATGGTGACCCTCTTGCACCGGCACAGATATCATTGCCTTTCTCCTGCTTTCTCCTGAACCACTACTGCATATGTGTCACGAAGAGAAGGTAGTGGATCCCTTTGCCAGAGACTCTGACGGATCTGCTCGAACTCGGAGTTGAGGCCAGCTAGGAAGCGAAAAGTCCTTCTTTTCTCTAACCAGTTTTTGAAAGCAATTGCATCTAGGTGCATGTCATAGCTAAAGGGTCGAAGAAGTCCATCTGCTCCCACATATTATTTAATTCGAGAAGAACTCGGTCGCTCATTTCCCGCTGTATCGACAATCTAACTCGTGCGAAGGTGATAGACTTGTCCATGGTTCCCTTTTGAGAGTACATCTCTGTTGCTCGATCCCACACTTGTAGGCGTGTCTAACATCATGAATTGATTTTGTAGTCTCACTTCCATCGAATTAATAAGTCATGACATAACTTGTCCGTCATCCGCCTCCCATTTCGAAGCTCGATCACTTTCTCTTTGTTGCCTCTCGTCTTTTTTACCGTCACCGGTAACATAACCTAGGTTAATCTCGACCTCGTAAATACATAAGTATTTGTCTTGACCACGATAAATAGTTCTCGATCCCATTTAATCGATTGAAATAACTTTGAGCCGATTTAAACACACTTCGTCGTCTTACTGCCATTTTATTCGCTCTCTTAAACAAAGCAAACCTTCGCACTCAATCAAGCTTCGTCTGAATATCGACCTTTGGTCCAATAAAGAAACTTCTAGAGCGCTTGAAGAGGCACGCTCACGATTTCACCTCGACCTTCCGAGCTCGCAATTTCACCTCTCGTAGCTTACGATTTCGGATAGCTTGAAGAGGCGACTTACTCCGCTTACGGACGACGCGCGACACACGCGCGGTATTCGGAACTCGCGCGACACACGCGGAACTCATATGCTCGCGCGACACACGCGGCGCGGACGACTCGCGCGACACACGCGTGGATGAGCCCGCGCGCGACACACGCGGCCCAGGTAACGCACGCTCCGTGCAGAAGGCTAGGCGCGACTCGCGCCAGGGAAACACTCGCGGTGACAGCACGGCGGCGGAACAACTTCAGCGGCGGTGAGTTTCGTTTCCCGCTCTGATACCATGTAGAAGTCTAGGTTTGTTTGATTATCGTGATTCTTTCATTCATCGGTAAACTGAGTACATATATAATCTACTTTTACACATTAGTCCCTATAACTAATCTATTTATACTTTCATCTAAATATCCTATATAATATTCAACAGAAACTAATTTCAAACAAAAGTGATTTGGTAGCTCCTTTCTGAGTTTGTAACTGTGTCCACGCAATTTGACGAGTCGAGACACAATACATGGATTATTACTTATTAGTCAATGTTTAAAATTTGTGGATGCAACTTCTGCTTTTGTCTTTCAGTTCTTTAACTCATTTTGCTGTAAGTTGCACATATTAGAATTGTTTTCTAACTTTCGCATTCAGTCAAAAGTTCAATGCAAATTGCCCTGGAACCTGGTTCCATATCTGATTTTCCTTTCTGAGGTCCATTATATATAATCTAAAAGCAATTAATTGTTTTTTCAGTCGAAGAGAGCCAGAGGAACCAGAAGATGCTACAAAGGGAAAAGATGTATTCAATGAGAAGCCACCAGCTGAAGGGAACCAGATTCAATGAGATCAGCCACCAGCTGAAGAGCTTTTAGCTGTGTCTGAGTTGGGCAAATCCATCTCTTCTTCGCTCCCTGACAACATTGTATGTTTGCTTTCTATACCTTTTTGTATTAAATTTCTTTTTTTTTTCTGAGCAGTTGACAAATTATCTTTATAAATCACAGATAATGCATACTTCAATGGGAGATATACACCTGAAGCTATACCCAGAAGAGTGCCCAAAAACTGTTGAAAACTTCACAACTCACTGTAAAAATGTGTATTATGACAATCTCATTTTTCACCAAGTTATTAAGGGCTTCATGATCCTGACAGGAGATCCTTTAGGGGATGGCACTGGTGGCCAATCCATTTGGGGAAGGGAATTTGAAGATGAATTTCATAAGAGGTAACTCACTTGTTTTATTTAACTCCTTGATGAACTAATAGTATATAATAGTGACAAGGGTGGTGAATTGATTTCTTCCTTGACCTGCATTGCAGTTTGAGACATGATAGACCATTTACATTGTCGATGGCAAATGCGGGACCCAATACAAATGGGTCCCAGTTTTTCATAACAACAGTAGCTACGCCATGGTTGGATAACAAGCATACTGTTTTTGGTCGAGTTGTGAAAGGAATGGATGTTGTTCAGGTATATTCCCTAATAAAGCAAACTTCTGTTAACATTCTTTATTTTTATTTTTCCTTATGTTGGCATATTGATATTGACCGAGAATGAATGAAATTCATTTAAACAGGCAATTGAGAAGGTGAAAACCGATAGGAATGACAAACCTCACCAGGATGTGAAGATTCTCAATGTTACCATTCCAAAGGCCTAAATCTCTCTTTCCACTCTCTGATAGGCTGATAAAACTAGTAGCTAGGTAGGACATGAGTAAAGTTTTTGTTGTGCTATTTTACAAGTCCATTTAGCAAGAGAATGCAATTACTGACACTAGGTTGCGAATTAGGCGGTGTTAGTTTATTGTACAAGTTTGGCTTATTTGTGAAATTAGCATGTTTGTAATTTAATCATTCTACCTTTTCCATAGTCATAATATGAAGTTCAAATTTATTTACTGGTTTCTTTCTCAAAAATAGTTATTTTCTCATAGTTTAATCTGTCAACAGCTCAGGTCTCAGTGTCTCACCACCTCTAGTTCTGGGTCCCCTAGCTGAGACATTCTGAAAGAACCAACCATCACTGGACAATGGGAAAACAAATAATTGAAAAAAAAAACGAAAGAAGGAAAGCATGTGGTTGATCATTGAACATAAAAAACTTAAAAATAAGGGATAGGTTTTAAATTTGTTCGATCAGAACCACTGAGAAACGGAGCAGGGTATATCATTACTGATTAATGTATATTTGTTACTGTATAAGTTATGAGCATGCTTTCGAGATTGTTCCAGAACATTGTCAGAAACTCAGAATACATTTTTTATAATTGTGGGATATGTTTGTTTTTTTTTAGCACACAATGCTACCTACGTTGAGGTTTCTGCCATGTGCCAGCATTTCTGATGCTTTTATTTTATTAATAATCTAATAGAAAACTAATATTTCAAAAAAAAAAATTAAGAGAAAGATATCAAAATATGGCCTCGGTACCATGACAACAACATTGCCGCCCCGTCATGACCACAAAAAAGAATCAAATGAAGAAAAAAAATTAGCTTCTTGTTGTCAAATTGTGAAGAGCATCAGCTCTAGATGGATTATTTCCTATTTATGGCTATTAAAATAGGTTGGAATCACATGAAAAAGACAAAAAGGTAAATAAAAACTGATTCATTTTGTTAGATCGCTGGCTGTTATAATTTGGTAGTAATAAAAATGAAGTGCGGTTTTCATTGTCGGAGAAGAAATCAAAAGAGAAACAAAAATAATTGTTTTAGACCTACCAAACTCGTACCACTTCTATTAAACAAAGAAAATGCTCGTACCAGTGGAACCCCCCTCAACGCTCATTTTTCACATTTCATTTTTTTCTCTGTCCTGCTCTTTTAGTTTAACGTTGATAAATTTATAATCATGAATTTAAAAACTTAATCAATATCCCCAATTATTCGTCGAGTTGTAATAGGAAAAAAATTAAGATGAATTAATTAGAAAAAAAATGCCACTTCCATGTCATCATATCTCCTAATTTGATGTGATTGCTCTCCTTCGAAACAGAATGCAATCGATTTCAGATTCTGTCTGAAACGTTGAATTCCACAAAAATGAATAGAGTAAATCTTTAGGAATCGATCAACATCAAAATTTGAATGAAACGAATGATTCAGCCTCTGAGAATACATATGATGCAGTGCAGCTAGTGTAGACTCTGATATCTTCAGTTTTTTTATAATAATTATTTAAATAAACTTAATTTTAATAATAAGAGTGATAAAATAAAAATTTTAAGAATACGAATGGCAGCACGTCACTGTCAGTGGCGCTGTGTAAACGTGTCAGTCCCACTGGCAGCGTAAACGCCTCAGTCCCACTGGTGTTGTGTAAACGCATCAGTCCCACTGACGCTGTGTAAACGCGTCAATCACACTGGCACATTTGTGTAAAGACGCCATTGAGAGTGACATCTTTCATTTTTTTTTAAAAACTTAGATTTTTGTGTTGGTTTTGACGCAAGTGAGAAAAACTGTCACTCCCACTAATGTTTTTTAGTTTTTTTTAAGAAAAAAAAAAGAAAAAAAATGTCATTGTCAGTGGCGTTTTTACAACGCATCACTGACAGTGATGCGCTACCATTCATATTCTTAAAATTTTAATTTTTTCAATCTTATTATTAAAGTTAAAATTATTTGAATAATTATAATAATAAAAATCTGTGACATCTTGGACGAAAAGCGAACGAACACACATACAAGGAAAGCCTGTCAAAGCACGACGTCATTCTTATTCAAACCTCGATCTTCTGTGACGCTAGCAAGTAGTATCCCTTTGAATAGTGAATATGAAATTTCATAAATCCCCTCTCAGTTCAAACCGTCAACAACATGTGATTGGACTATATATTTTGTACATTTCTTCTTTGTGCACGCCAATTGGAATTTGGAAGCATAGTGACAAATAATTGATTCGGAAAAATATTCAGTGATTATAAATTCATAATTTGAATATAATTTAAACATAATTCGGAAAAAATATATTTTCAATGATATATTATATTAGAATTGTATAATATAAAAATATAAAAATTATGATATAATTTTAATGAAAATATCATAATTTGAGTTTATAAATTCAGCCCCAGAAAAATCTATGAAGTAATACAAAACAACAACAAAATGAATAACCGCTCTGGACAACAAATTCATCATGTTCGTTAAAAACAAGAAAGCATAAAGATTGAGATAATATTCAAAGTTTTTAATCGCCGTATCAATTTGAATAAATAGTGTTTCATTTGTAAATTTTATTTTATTCATGAATAATTTATATATTAACTAAATAATTACTGTATAATTCGTTGTTCTGTTTGTCATGAGATAAAATCCGGATAATTCATGAATAATTTGTAATTTTTTTATTATACTTAAAAGCAGTTGGCTGTTAGGTTACGGATATATCAACGGTGGTAAACGCCACAGAAGAACTGCTATATCTTTTTTTTTTTTGACATTTCACGAAATTGAATGAGATTGCAAAGATATAGAATCCGGATGCGTTCACATTTGGAAAACTGGAGACCGGCCGCCACTGAATGGGAACTCAAGAAGATCCGATTCGTTAAACGTGGCCTCCTCCATCATCATCTAAAATAGACGCTTCAAATTCTGCCACGTGTCCGAACTCTTTTCCCTTATTTCCGTCATCTAATTAGGCGCTGATCTTGCCTTTGTGTCCTTTTTTATCTGAAAAAATATCCAAAGAGAACTTTGCAAATATGTCTCTTAGTTTTTCACTTATTTAAGAACCGTAAGAGTTTGACTAGGTTCACTGAATCTATCTCTACGACTTTTATTGTTGGTTGGGAGACGCTTCCTTTTCTATGTAAAATCGTGTGAAATATTTAGGGGCTCATTTGTAAACGTTCTTCTCATAAATTTATGTACCTACTTAACCCAATCCATTTGTCCATTATTTTCTATCTGATCTCTCTCTCTCTCACTCATTATACAGACTAAAAAAGGAAAGATCGTTCCTGAGATTTGATCGTGCTTAGATTCCATCCATGGCGGAAAAGCATTTCAAGTATGTGATCCTCGGAGGAGGTGTTGCTGGGGTGAGTTCTTATCACCTCTTGTTATTCGATTCTTTTGTGGTCACGATATTTTGTTTTTCGGACGAATTTGGTCAAGTCGATGAATCAATTCGAAGAATAGGAAATTAAGTCGGTAGATTTTGAAATTTTGAGCGATTTAGCGTCTTGTTTCTATTACCAGCTAAATCGTCACTGTTGCAGGGAGTGCTTTGTTAAATTAAGTTGGTAGATTTAATTGTTTTCAGTGGACAGAATAGACATTCAAATTTAAATATTTTTTGAAGTAAAAAATTTAAGTCTTTTTATCGTTTCTTTTTCTAATTTAACTCTTTCTGTTCTTATGTTTGAATATTTTGTGATTTATATGCCTGTTTTTATGTTATTGTAGGGTTATGCAGCTAGGGAGTTTGCTAAGCAAGGGATCAACCCAGGAGAACTTGCTATCATTACTAAAGAAGCGGTATGAAAATGCAAAAAGAAAAAGAAAAATAATGACAGTTATCTTTCAACTAATCTTAACGACTAAATGTATATTATGTATTATAAAATTGAAATTTCAGGTAGCTCCTTATGAAAGGCCAGCACTTAGCAAGGGTTACCTTTTCCCTCAAGGCAAGTGCTTATTTTTTGTTTTATTTTTATAATTATACCGTCTCTCTTCAATTAATGCTTCATTTTATCCCCTTTGTAGGTAAGTATTTCCCTATATGACTTACAAATTCGTGTGTTTCTGGTTCAGGTGCTGCAAGACTTCCAGGCTTCCATGTCTGTGTTGGCAGTGGTGGTGAGCGCTTGTTGCCAGAGTGGTATGCTGAAAAAGGTACTGCTTTAGTCTTTGACTTTTCTATATGCCTAATGTACTAGTACATTTTCATTTTGGGCTGATTCTCCATTTTTGTATTCATAGGAATCGAGCTGATACTGAGCACTGAGATTGTAAAGGCTGATCTTAGTTCTAAATCTCTGACCAGTGCAGCTGGTGCGACCTTCACTTATGACATCTTGATCATCGCCACTGGTTCATCAGTATGACATTAGTCACATTATCTATGAAATTTCCATGAGACCTTTGCTTTGAGTTTATTTTCTTCCTATTTGGGTGTTTGGACTAATAAAGTCTCACATAATAACATGTCATTGTCTGTTATGGCAGGTGATTAAATTGACTGATTTTGGTGTACAAGGAGCTGATGCAAATAACATCCTCTACCTAAGGGAGATTGAGGATGCAGATAAAATAGTGGCTGCAATTCAGGCAAAGAAGGATGGCAAGGCCGTGATTGTAGGTGGTGGCTATATTGGCCTTGAAATCAGTGCAGTATTGCGCCTTAACAATTTGGATGTGACTATGGTCTATCCTGAGCCTTGGTGCAGTATGTTTTTTACTCCCTTCTCCTTTTCTAATACCTCTCTTTAATTATTAGTTGATTGATGCTACCTTTGCATCTTAACAATTAATTTGGCTTAATGTTTGCACAATTTCAGTGCCTAGGCTGTTTACTGCTGGAATTGCTGCTTTCTATGAGGGCTACTATGCCAATAAAGGAGTTAAGATAGTCAAGGGCACTGTTGCTGTCGGTTTTGATTCAGACACCAATGGGGATGTGAGTACTTGTTAGTTATCATACAATGCTGTTATTTATAAGACTTAAACAGTAATGGGCTGTATACCTGATTTTATTTCATGATCAGGTGACAGCAGTTAAGTTGAAGGATGGAAGGGTGCTAGACGCTGACATAGTTGTTGTGGGTGTTGGTGGCAGACCTCTAACCTCTCTCTTCAAGGGTCAAGTTGCTGAGGAGAAAGGTGGAGTCAAGGTATGTAACTGCTTTCATTTTTTCTGGTTTACCTAAAAGAAAGCACCTCAGGGATTCAATTTTGGTGTTCCAGACTGATGCATTCTTCCAGACAAGCGCCCCCGGAGTGTATGCAGTTGGTGATGTGGCAACATTTCCTATGAAGTTGTATGGGGACTTGCGTAGAGTTGAGCATGTCGACCATGCCAGGAAATCTGCTGAGCAGGCTGTTAAGGTTTCTTTCTTGTCATTTCTTCTTTTCAATTCTTTTTTTATTCTTTTTTTCCCATTATACTGATCAAGGCTGTTAAGGTTTCTTTCTTGTCATTCCCTGTATTGGAATTTTTTTCAAGTAGAAAGCTAAAATCCATAATTTGAACAAGGGCTATCATGGTAATTGACCACTTAACGATATTGATATAAACATCTTTTTCTATCACTACAAACCTACAAGCTCTTATTATGCATTTCCACATTGGTGGAAGCTTCAAGAAATCCTTTCAATATTTTTGGAAAGCTATCTTAGTTTTTCTTCCTTTCATAACCTTATTCCTTCTGTTTAATGACTTTAGGCAATCAAAGCAAGTGAAGAGGGGAAGTCGATTGAAGAATATGACTACCTTCCATACTTCTATTCACGCTCATTTGATCTGTCATGGCAATTCTATGGGGACAACGTGGGAGAAGATACGGTTATTTTCGGGGATAGTGACCCAGCCTCAGCTAAACCCAAGTTTGGTTCATACTGGATCAAGGATGGAAAAATTGTCGGGGCATTCCTTGAAGGTGGTTCAGCTGATGAAAATAAGGCTATAGCAAAGGTTGCGCGGGTCCAGCCAGCAGTGTCAGACTCGAGTGTGCTTACACAAGAGGGGCTTCAATTTGCTTGCAAGATTTGAAAATAGATTATATAATGGGTTTTGTACGTTTGAACCTTCTTTTTCTTTTTTTCCTTGTATCGGGTATGCATTGGCTAGTCTGGTGTGCGACTGAGTGGTGCTATTTTTCTTATTGTGGATTACTACCTTTTCATTTCACTTTTTTTAGATATTAATAAATAAATCGTGTAAATTTACTGTTTGAACAATAAATAATCTAAGTATTTTCTTAGTTAAATTGTTTTTGTTTTTGTCAATAAGCATGCAAAAACCTGTCATTTTTCATTTCTTCTCGGAAAATTCTAAGTTAAATTTAGTTCAAGAATCGGAAACACTGGTCTTTCTCATGGTACTAGATATGATTGAATTGACAAATTGTATGAGCTTAATGATCGGTGAATTGCTAAGCAAATACACCGCGCAGTGTAAACTACTATTTGGAGTCGGAGACGTTCCCCATCAGCCCATCACGGTCAATAAATCAACTCAAATCCACCAACACAACACAACAGAAAAGTATCCCTTACAATTGCATTAGTGAAGTCTCAAAGAGAGGGAGAGATCTCAAGCTATATTTCTGTAGCTTGTGCCTTTCTGCAAACGGGGAAAAAAAAGTAGTGCGCATGGTTGACATGTTTTAAGAGGAGAAAACGGGAAGGGTTCAACATTATGAACATTTTATAACTGAATATGTAGAAAGGGACAGTAATACAGATACCAAAACCCATATGAATTTTACTGTTCACGTTGAGCGAGTTATTAATCGTATTAATTACTTTCTTATGCAATTTATTTTGTACATTATTATTATTATTATTAGTATTTATGTTAACTCTGTCAGTGTGGACTAGTTTCTGCACAGTATGTTCCAAATCAGGATAAAAGAGGAGGATTGCGGTGGGTGTGGCGAGTCCTGTACTAAAACAGCCGATTTTTATGGAAATGAAACCCGGTCAAATTTCGTTGGAACGTCACCCTCTTAGCGACGCGCCATATTGGAACCCGAATATGATGATAAGAGAACAAGGGTCGGGTCGTCACCGCCTTAGTGGCGCGCCATATTGGAACCCGAATATGATGATAAGTGAGTGAGGGCCGGATCGTCATCACCTTAGTGACGCGCTGCATCGACGCCCGGATGTAGTGACAAATGAATAAAGATTTTTGCACTTGACTCGACGAATGGGAGGGACAAGGAAGCTACTCAGGGAAAGTAGAATTCGTTTAGGTAGTTGAAATGTAGGATCCTTAACAGGTAAGCTAAGAGAGTTAGTTTATACTGCGATTAAGAGACGCGTGAATATCTTATGTGTTCAGAAGACTAAATGAACAGGTCAGAAGGTTAAGGAGGTGGAGAATACAGACTTCAAATTGTGATACACAAGAAAAGAACGAAGTAGAAATGATGTAGGCATGTTAATTGATAAGAGTCTCAATAATAGAGTTGTCGCAGTTAGGAGACAAGGGGACGGGATCATCATGACCAAATTAGTTTTTGGAGATTTAGTCTTTAACATCATTAGTGCGTATGCCCCACAAGTAGGTTTAAGCAATGATGTCAAGAAATGATTCTATAAATACTTAGACGACATGGTTAGAGGAGTGTCTAACAGTGAAAAACTTTTCATTGGAGGAGATCTTAATGGTCATGTTGGCACAGCTAGAGGGAGTTTGAGAGGGTACATGGGGGTTTTGAATATGACGAACATAATCAAGAGGGAGAAAAAATCTTGAACTTCGCTATAGCTTACAATCTCATGGTAGCGAACACCTTCTTTAGAAAGAAAAAATCTCATTTAATTACTTTCAACAGTGACCAACACTCGAGCCAGATCGATTTTGTCCTAACTAGAATGGAGGAGAGACCAAACTGCATGGATTGTAAGGTTATACCTGGCGAGTGTGTCGTCACACAACATAAACTTTTGGTGGGTGATTTTCATTTTCAGGTATGCGTCCGGCGAGATAGAGACATGAAAATCACAAGAACAAAGTGGTGGAAGCTCAAAAGGGACGTTTCTCAGGTGTTTAAGAATAGAGTTATTACGGAAGGGCCGTGGAACGAAGGTGAAGATGTAGATAATATGTGGAAGGAGATGACGTCTCTCGTTCGGAATGTGGCTATAGAGATATTTGGAGTAACCAGAGGAAATAAACGTGAACCTAAAGACACTTGCTGGTGGAATGATGATATACAAAAGGCGATCAGTGAAAAGAAAGAATGCTACAAATGTTTATATCATAACAGGAGTGATGAAAACATACAGGAGTACAAAAAAGTCAGAAGAAACGCAAAGAAAGTTGTGAGCGAAGCAATGGGTCAGGCATACGCAGAACTGTATCGGAAATTAGATACGAAAAAGGGCGAAAATATTATCTACAAGATGGCTAAACTTCGAGAAAGGAAGACAAGAGGCATCAACCAAGTTAATGTATTAAGGATGAGACTGATAGGTTTTTTATGAAGGATGATGAGATTAAGAACAGATGGAGAGAATACTTCGACAAGCTATTCAACGACGAGAGTGAGAATACCGTGATCGAGTTGGACGACTCAGTTGACACCAACAGACGATTTGTTCAGAGAATTCAAGAGTCTGAGGTGAAAGAAGCTTTAAAAAAGGTGAAAACAGGTAAGGCGTTAGAACCTGATGACATCCCGATTGAGGTATGGAGATGTCTTGGAGATATAGCAATAGTGTGGCTCACTAAGCTATTTAATACTATTTTTCGGTCCAAAGATGCCTGATGAGTGGAGAAGAAGTATATTAGTACCAATCTTCAAGAATAAAGGAGATATTCAAAGTTGTACTAATTACAAAGAAATTAAACTCATGAGTCATACCATGAAGCTTTGGGAGAGAGTGATCGATCATCATTTAAGAAAACTGACAGCCGTCTCTAAAAACCAGTTTGGTTTTATGCCTAGGAGGTCCACCATGGAGGCGGTTTTTTTTATAAGATAACTTATGAAGAGACATCGGGAACAGAAGAATGATCTACATATGATATTTATTGATTTAGAGAAAATGTATGATAAAGTACTAAGAAATATCATATGGTGGGCGCTTGAAAAGAAACGAGTCCCAACAAAGTACGTTACCCTTATTAAGGATATGTATACAAATGTTGTGACTTGTGTCAGAGCATGTGACAGTGAGTCTGATGCATTTCCTATTAAGATAGGATTACATCAAGGGTCAGCATTGAGCCCATATATTTTCACCTTAGTGATGAATGAGATCACAAAGGACATACAAAGAGATATTCCTTGGTGTATGTTCTTTGTTGATGTTGTGATGCTGATTGACGAGAGCAGAATTGGAATCGATCATAAACTAGAGTTGTGGAGACAAACTTTAGAATCGAAAGGTTTTAAACCTAGTAGAACCAAAATCGAATATATGAGGTGTCAGTTCGGCGGAAAAAACTCAGATGATGGATATGTTAGTTTGGATGAACGAGTAGTATCCATGAATGATACATTTTGATATTTGGGATCGATGTTGCAAAGTGATGGAGATATCGATGAAGATGTTAATCATAGAATAAGAGACGGATGGGTGAAATGGAAACAATCATCTGGTATTCTCTATGATAAGAAGGTCCCAAACAAACTAAAAGGCAGGTTCTACAGGATGGTAATTAGACCCGCGATGATGTATGACGCAGAATGTTGGGCTACAAAAGGATAACACATCCAGAACATGAGTGTAACTGAAATGCGGATGTTGCATTGGATATGTGGCCACACAAGGAAAGATCGAATCAGAAATGATGATATTCGGGACAAACTTGGGGTAGCACCTATTCAAGAGAAGCTAGTCCAACATCGTTTGTGATGGTTTTGTCATATCCAATGAAGGTCTCCTGAAGCACTAGTACGCAGTGGTATTCTAACTCGTCCCGAAAACATTATTAGAAATATTTATGCTAAACGAGTTATTATTCATAACAGTATCTAAATTGAATAATAAACTACAATACAAAATGAGTTGAATAATAAAATCATTAACATAAATAATAACACATTTAATGTGAATAATAAATTTTGTATTGATTTTGATCTCTGTAACATTTTTCATAGAAAATATATGAGTTACCAAGTAACTAAATACCGCAATAATTAATCTAAACAGTATAGTTATTTCAAAAAGAAATTAGTCATCAACACACTATTGCCGAGTAGATATCAAGGCCTTAACAGATGCTCGTACCATAGTATTATAGTAGCTGATTGGGAGATTTTCTACATAATTAGAAGCATAAGAGTGCTATATACATTTATCTCGACCCGCAGCTATGAATAATAACATTAATCCAATTAGTGATGAAGAAAGCAATTAAAAATATAATTCTTCAATTCTTCTTGTACAACTTTTACATGTATCTATTATGAACCTAATTCTCATATAGACGAGAAGCGTGTAGTAAACTAGTATTTCATCATATAAACTCGTATTTGAGGATTAGAGAACAAACAGACAACTAAAATATGTGTTCCTTTCAGATTTCATTGTTGGATATAAACTTCTGCAAATTTATGTTTGAACAAAACTATGTTAATCCAATGGTCTTACTACCACAAAGGATGAGACAACTTTCATCTTGCTTCATAACAACAAAATCCAATAATTCCTTGCTTTACAAAGCATACAAAATTTGTATGATAAAGTACCACCATTGGGTAACTCAACTCTCTAAGACTAACGAAATAACTTTCCTACAAAGAATGCTCAACCGGCATAATCAAGCCGGCAGGATATAACTTATCCCAAGCCCTATATCACCTACCTATATAATTTTACATATCTAAATCAACCCCCCAAAAAACAAAATTAAAGAATATAACAAACCAAGCAAAGATGGAGGGAATTATAATAAATAGGCGGCATAAAGAACAAAGTGAACTTGTAACAAAAGAAAAAGAAAGAAGACAACAAAAGAGAAGATTTACATAAAGTTGTAAAACCAATGAGAATGAAATGTGTGAAAAAAGTGTGAGGCTTCTCGTTCCCTATTCCTGTAAAAACTGGAAGGCGGGAACCTCCAGAAGCTCCTCTGCTGGCTTAACATCCACAAAATCCTTTTCCTGTAGAGAGTTTGATATATCGTCTACTGAGAAGGGGATGCTGCAAGAGTAATTGAAAAACACAAAACAAACATCAGGATTTCAATTAAGCAGTGCTCTGACCTCTAAAGTTAAAAAATATAATTCAAGAAAGCTAGTTGTTAACAAGGGGTTCAACTAGAGGCATATAATCATGCAAGGAAATTAAGAGGTCATGCTACTAACAAGCTGGACTCTATGGTTATTAACAGAATCACTGCAGGGATTCTTTTCCTGGAATATACACTTTGGTGCCACAGAGAAAACAGTAACTGTTCAAGTGGTAGTACCGTCTCAATCCTTTCTGTATATTCATTTTTGGTAATTACTACCTTGAGTTGTCATCCAGCAAGAAAGCTGTGCTGTCGGCATTGTTTGAGTCCTCTGCCATCAATATCCGCATACTAGCCAGAACCTGCCAAGAGAAAACGCCAACAAAATCATTTAGTTATATTTCTTCTACTAGTTACACTGGCACTGTCACTGTCAATAGATTCATCTTTGATGAAATATAATATCTATTTATAACTTACATTTGAGGAGACACTTTGGGTATTGTACTTGTCATCCCAGTACTGCGTGCAAATTCTATAAAGTTGTTGCACGCTCAATATCTGCAACCACAAACACATTACCATAAGCAACGATAACAGAAGTAACAATAAAGTGATTAACAGAAAAAATGCTATCAGAACTATTCGCTTACTGGGCACAGATCATTGACTATCTCATCATATGAGATTCTGTACTTCTGAAAAATAACCTGAAATTGCAATAGATGAGCCAGGAAGATATCTTAAATTAATTATAAATGCTCAGCTCCTATTTTTTTCATTAGTTTATGTGACCATCTTAGAAGCATACATAACAATGGAAATGATGATGTCTAAACTGGTACATACCAAGAAGCCGACAGCTTGTCTGATATGCTTCAGTTCATCCCATGAAGTACCAGCATACTACAAAAAAAAAATCAGGATGTCACCCGCAATTGCAAAGGGCTCAAAAGGCCTCTAATAGATAAGTTGGTTAATGAAAAGTCAACCACGCTGTGTACTAGTCATCTAGTTACCTCAGCCTTTGCTTTGGCACACCATAATTCCAGGTCAGCAAGACCAGCTTTGACATATTCTCCATTACTGAAGGAGCAACACTCACGGCGAAGAAGTAGACTGCATATGTAGTAACAATTTACCAATTAGGCAATTTCGATTAACTAGAGACTCCATTTTCTTTCTTTTTTCTCCATTAATTAGAAACTCTCTTAAAGTGTATATTTTGACAAGAGATGCACAATTAAAGTTTACAGGGCAAGTAAATCAAATTCCAATAATATTTATGAAAAATTATTACCTGTTGAATAGTTGGACATTAATGTAGGAGAATATTTGGGTAAAAATCTTCTGGCACAGAACAGGAGGTACCTGGAGTGGAATAATTGTTACGTGAATGATTATTTGGGGGGGGGGGGGGGGATGATATGGTAAATGGATTCTGGATACAAGAATAAAGAAAAACAATCTTTAGAATATATACATGATTATCTTGGAGCATCTTTAAGGTATTATCAAGGGTGTCAATGATGTTCTGCCAGTGGTTTGTCTGATGAGGTTGATTCCCTGCAGACCGACCTGAAATACGTATCATGCTCGCCTTCATTGTTCTTGGGGCCTTCACACAATAGAAAAAGGATCTTGTCAGTTGCATAGAAAACTCCATCTGAAGATGATATATCAATGTGGAAGTATACCAATGCATTGGGATTTAAGAAATGTCTGGCACTCTAGTTAAGATTAGTCCAGCCACCAGAAAATACAAAGTTCAATGAACATTTTTTCTGTGTGATCCAATTCCTTTCTGTATGTATCTCATTTCCAATTTAAGTAAACTCTCATAATCTACTCATGTATGGATAAATTCTGCCTTTTATCACAAACTTTCAGAAGAGATCTCTTATAAACAAAGTTAAGAGGGAAAAAAAGGAGATCAACTTCCAAAAATAAATTCAGCACACCTGAATGCATAATGAAATCAACAGGGAAATCTCCTTTTTAATGTTGTCCCTGATAATCCCATATATTTTCTCAACATAAGCCGTTAGCTGCTGTTTGAAAAGCAAGGCAGGGTACTTGGCCTCCACTACATGCACAAACTCAGTCCCTTCAAAATTGATGTTTGATAGAGAAGGTGACCTGAAGCTCTGGATAACAAACAAAACCAAATAATAGTATCATTAAAAAATGAAAATAGAAATATGCACAGAAATGATAATTTTCTTTCCTAAGCACAATGAAAAAAATTAAGTGAAAACATCAAGGGTGGGTGAAAAACCGATGATGAATGATACATTTAAATACAAAAAGAAGACTGCAATAACTGCTAAGTAATTATGAACATAAAAATGACATACCTGAGCCATCCTACCAAATAATGATGTGGGCGGTGGTTTCTTGCGTGGTGGCAACCCCGCTGAGCCAGCAGCTTTTAAACTCTTTTGAAGCAGAAAGAGTAGACATGATGTGTTCGACAGCCAGTAGGCAAGATTTTCAGTGTTCTCCTCACTCTGCATATTTTATCGTTCACAGAGCAAATGTCAATGTACATACCATAAACCAACAGTTCTACCTTAGTTCTTCACATTAACCCTTCATTCTCTTAAAAACAAAGACTACATTAGAAGAAAACAGTTATCATTTCCCATATTGGATATCAGTGCTGATATCACCCAGAGAACCTCAAACCCTGTACTTGTAGACAATAACAAATAGAAACCAACACCTGAGTATTATTTATCATTCTAGCTTGTACTAGGGTGTATTTACTGTAAAGTACAATAAAATAAAATCTACAGTTGTATTGGACGAGCTCATTTATATACAGACTGAATACCTCAATGGAAGAGCCGATTAGCTGGATGAGGCGGTCAAAAACACTTGTTTTCTCTGCCTCAAAAGACTTCCAGTTTAGAAGGCACTTGTAAATGGTAGCTGCAGCAATTGGCTTGCCCTGGCTATATCCAAGATTCTTACCCACACAGTTTACAAGTGTATCAACAGTTTCCTACACAATCAAATTATATTAAAACCAACAATAACTCTTTATACACAAGTAACTAATGCATTTCCAAATGGAGCTGGGTTCTTATAAAACTAAACATCCAATTAATTGTATACTTCCCTCAAAATAAATAAAATATTTCTTTTGTTTTTGACATGTACTATCAAAACAGATGATTACTTATACTTTACCAGAAAAACCATTTGCTAGGTTCTTTAAATAAAAATACAAAAGAACAAGGAAATTGAGCTATACATGCTGCCTCTCTGTGAAACTTCTCTTCAACTTGGATTCATTGGTTACATGATCCTTCATAACTGGAGGTGCACTCTGAGGCTCCTGTGTATAGAAAGAAAGAATCA
Organism: Schoenoplectus tabernaemontani; assembly: GCA_037127355.1. Lineage (NCBI taxonomy): Eukaryota > Viridiplantae > Streptophyta > Magnoliopsida > Poales > Cyperaceae > Schoenoplectus > Schoenoplectus tabernaemontani. Next base: position 18,413,271 of record CM073749.1, on the reverse strand, counting down.
CCGTTAAGAATATAAATTTTCAGGAAAACTCAGGAGAACGCAATGGCCAAGTATTATTACCTTTGGTTCCTCAACAGGCTCATGGAAACCATTCGCAACTACCTAAGAACAGCGCAAGGAGAACAAGATGAAAAGGCAAAAAGGCATCAGAAAACATACAAATGAATAAATGAAAACACACAAGGGAGAAATCATATTCATATGTCATGACATCAATATTCTTGCACAACTCAAAAAGAAAGAAATCTTTTATCCCGCAAGAGAACTAAAATGTGTTGATAAATTTCCTCTTATATTTTGCATTACCTAGTTGTATGAATTTTAACTATCATATCCTTCAAGGACCACACATAGCCTAGTCACTAAGTATGTGCTTCAGAGGGGGTGAATGGGGAGAGAGGAGGGGAGGAAAGGGCAGGAGAGATAATATTTCACCTTGCTCCCAAGTTTAAATTTAAGAGATTAATGGAGGTGGATGTAGGGAAACGGGGAGAATCTCTCTACTAGTTTTTCCAACAATTTTCACCTTCCATTTGGGGTGTAACAAATTTCACCTCCCTCTCGTTCCCTTTCCTTCCCTCCCATCCCCCCTCCCCACTCAAACTCTGAGTACAGCCTAAGGATTACCCCTATGTGGAAAGCCAACTGTTTGAAACCCAGAACCTGCACTGGAGGTGATTAGTGGTTTGTGCCCCTCCATCCCATGCTCAAGAAAAAAGAAAGAAAAAGAAAAAAAAAATCCTGTTCTTCCATATGCACTTGAGCGTTGGATCTACCTAAAAGAATACAGCTTTGTCTAGCTACGGTTTTGCAATAAACTATTGGAATTAATTATTATTAATTACAACATATATGGGCTTATATGTAATAAATATATATTAAATAATGGATTGTCAAATTATATCCGTTATGAAGTGATCAAATTATGTATTATTAATCGGGTTTAATATGTATCATGAGAAGTGGGTCCTTTAATGTGTAGAATGCGTATTAATAACTTTATGATTTAGTGATGGTCTAAATTATATAAAGTTTGATAATAATACAATTATGCTATTGGTCCTTAGAGAACACAACTATAAACAGTTTTCTGATTAAGCAGCGAACTCGTTAAGAGAGATTTGAATATGATATGGACCCGCTAAGAAATAACTGCTCTCAGTTATGGACGTCCATTATATACGGTGAGATTGTTGGTTTTTGAAATCAATTTCCTCATTCTCCATTTTTCTAGCACCTTTTCGTTTTCCAACAGAATCCATCTCTCTCTAAGTCGAGTTCTAGAAGAGAAGAAATTGTCTGCATCGATCCTCTCAGTCGCTCCATCGGATTAGAGAAAATCGCTAGAAGGCTTAAAGGAGTCTGGTGATCAACGAGTTTGTGTCTCTATAAAAGACCGATAATATGGATCAAGGTAATCTAATTTATAATTAGGGGTTCACTAGATGATCACGGCCATAAAGAAGTCCTAACATAAACATACAGCCAAGCCAATTTGGGTTCATGTTTTCAATTTCCATTTTATGTAAGTTGTCCTAAGATTTCCACAATTAAAATTGCACTAGTATCAAGATTGCTATTTGCTTTTAGTCAGAAGATACCAGTAATCCAATATGTTAGGGTATGCATGCAAGAAAAATCAAAATTGTTGAATAGTAGGGGTAGAATGGTGAAAGAGTTTGAATTGTCGAGGGATGGTATCCACATGGGAGTGGCATTGGGTAGAATTGTGGAAAAGTTGAATTGAGATGGACTTGTGCAACCAAGCCATCTCGGTTTATCTCCTGCACTATAACCCCTCCCTATTTCCAGCCCACTATTACATGGGAGGTGGAGTGGATTTTCCATGGTTTGGAATAAGCCCAATTCCATCATTATGCTATTCTAAGCTTTCCAAACACAGCAAAACACTGCAGAATAGAAGCCCATCCTCTTCTCTACACTTTCCATGCATATCATGAACAAGCCAGTAGGAATACCTGTCGCTCGGGAGTAACTGGAATTGATAGGTGCTCTGACATGCTTCTGACTGGTTGTGGATTCAAGACCTGTTGCCTGAGTATTTTGTCCTCTGTTTCCATAGTTGCCAACCTCTCCTTAAGCCTGAATAAGGAAAAACATCAATTGAGTCAAAATAAAGTAAATAAAGCCAAATCTTTTCCTTCTTGAAACAAAATATTAGGAAGTGGAGAAAAAACATAAACACCAACCTTTGCATTGTCTTATTGAGGTCATCAATTTTAGACTCAGCATCAGTTGCCTTTTTCAGTCTCTCCTCACTGATTCTGCTGGTTTCTTCATACTTCTTCTCTGCTTCGCCTATCTTTTTCTCAAGTGAACCAACCAAAGCCTATCAAGCAAGCAGCACAACAAATTATTGGATCTATGACTCAAAATAATAATTAATAATTTCAGAACACCAGCAGATAAATCTTATACCATAAGTGGTAATGGCTGGATACCTTCTCTTAAAACATCCCAGGCCAAAATGATATGTTTTGATCAACTTGTTTATGGTCAAGTTCTCTAGCAACTATGTTCAGTTGATTGCTTTTTTGGTACTATACCAGGAACTGTGGTACTTGCACACTAATCTTGCACGTGCATTACCCATGAGACTGATAAACTCTACAAAAGAACATAGATGAGTGCACTAACCTTGAGCTTTTCATTTTCATCTCGGAGTTTATCCATGAGTTCAGTGTCAATAACAGGAACCTCTTTAACAATAGGCACAACCTCAGTAGACTTTTTGGCAGCCACCCGCTCCTTCGCCAGCTCTTCTTTAGTTTCTTTGTACTTCTCTTGTACCACCTCCAATGCTGCTTGTAACCTTGTGGTTTCTTCTTTTTTCTGCTCTGCCAATTTTTCCTACACAACAAAAAAAGTTGGAAGATAGAGCCCACCTTCTCTATTGTTTCAAGGTGACTGAATTGGTGTAAAATGAAAGATTCATTGTTATTGCTACGACTTTTAGTTGGAAGCTTTAACCAAGTCTAATAGAAATAAGGAAAATTCAGTTTTCTTCGATCTGAAAGATAAGGTACCTAATATTAATTGCGAGAGCATTTATGCACAAAATTAAGTCGATATATATTGTACTAGCCATAAGCATTCATATTTCATTGGTTTACTTACACGCAGTTGTTTTTCCAGGTTATATTTCCACCTAAGTTCCTCGACTTCTTTCTCCAGCTTGTTTTTGGCAGCTTGCAATGCACCAGTTTCTCTTGCAGCCTAGTTAATAAGGGGAGCCCAAGTAAGGAATTAGAAAAAATCACAAATCAGGAGAGCTGCTCATTATGTAAACCATGTATCAAAAAACAGCACTGATGCAGCAATGCAACTGCCCCCTTGTTACCCATTGGTTTACATGTAGTCAACAAACAAACTTAGCATGTATCAACTAAGTTACAGTACCATTATGAATGAATCTTATGTTGGTTGGTATTCTACCAAGCCATCTAACACATACATTTGTAGGGCCATGATCAGATGGTAACAATAATTTTAAAGGTATGAGGGTTTCAGGGATTATTATACCACCCAGCAGGGTACAAATTAACCTGTATGAGAAACTAATGAAAGAAATTCATGGTGCAACAAGACATTTAGAAGGATAAATAGCTACAGAAAGAAAAGAAAGGAGAACTTACCATTTTAAGCTTGCGTAGCTCTCTCCTAGCAATTTTACCCCTCCAAGCACATTGTGTAGTAATTGTAGCTTTCCTTGTTCTTGAATAGTGCAATCGTGCCAAGTACTGACGACAGCAACTCTGTAAGAGAAATCTTTGTTATTATAACCCTCGGAAAACATTTATTTGTCTTTATTCCATTCAGAGGTTGTTAAGATGTAAACATTTGACATAACAGCAGTAATTATTAATGCTTCAGAATAGTAATGCAGTTTGCTTATCGCCTCAACTAATGAACTGCTAGAACAAATATGCATAGTACAATTTGGGATAGCTTTGTCTCTAAAGCAGTTACCAGCATGACACTCCAGTAGCATTTATCATTTTGGTAATCAACAACAAACTATTTTCCTTTACAAATAGCTGGGTTTTCTTGTTCCCTCTTCCAAAACCATATGTATCAAGACAACAACAACAACAACAACAAAGCCTTTATTCCCAAATAAATTGGGGTAGGCTAGAAATGAAACCCAATTTGAAAGCATAAGATCAGAGATCTCAAATATCAATGATAATAATGATGATGATAGAAAAAAATACTAACAATAATAATAATAAATAAATAAATAAAATAAATAATAAATGATAATGATAATGATAATGATAATGACGATGACAATATGATAATAATAATGATAATGATGCTAATAATATGCTATTAATAATAGTACTGCTAATAATAATAATAATAAAAAAAAAATAGTATAATAAACTTTCATTATAAAATATATTTCTAAATCCTTAATTCTAAACCTAAGATCCCAAAATATTGAAACTGAAAAACTAAGAACTTGAAATCTATAACTCTACCACTAAACTCTAACTCCTAAATCATAGTTCTGATACATGGATCGCCGTCTTCCAGCACTCCTATCCAAAGTAAGCTAACCATATGTATCAAGACCTGCCTCAATAATTAGGCTGTCTTGCAACAAGCACAACCCTTAAGCTTAGTTCCTCAATTGAGTTGGAAATTCTGAGGGCCAGTGATAAGCTAGTGGAAGGCCATGATAACTTCTAATCTTGAATCACCATTTTGCCAAAACCAAATGACCCACTGTGGGCATACACAAATGGCCACAGTTTACAGGTGAATCTTCCCAGAAGGTTAAGTTCACAGACAATAGATGTAAAACAAGAGAAGGTTCGACATCAGAGAGAGAAATCATCTCTATTCTTGTTCTTTCAATATACCTGAATGATAATGGAGGCCTTCGTCTGGCGCCTAAAAAGGAGCTCTTTACGAGCCACCATACCACGAAGACCAGATTGAACAGCAATAGCAGAGAAGACGAGCTTGTAGTAATTTTTCTGAGCATAGTGCATCCGATAGTATGTCTGTAACTTGAGACAAGCTGCCCTCTCCGCAGGTCTTGGTACACTCTTCTTTCATTTTCCCCTTCAAGAATTAATAATTTTAAGCAAGGAGAGTGAATTGTCATACCATATTAAAGATAGAAGTATTTTAAAAAGGCATAGTTATATTTTTTTTTTTTCAAAAGTGCATATACCTCTGCAGATTGTCTGGATCTGAATGGCAGCTTTTTTGATGAAAACAAAACTCTTGCGAGCCAGGTATGACCGCACCTTCCTTTGTATTAGGCTAGCTGCTGTTCCTAGAACCTCATTCCTACGTGCATCTAGCTCTGCCATCTGGCCAGCTCGGAGAAAGACTTTTGTTTTTCCAATCTATTATTTTTTTCAGAGAATTGTTAATATTAGAAATTGTTTGTAAACATGACTACATTTATTCTCCTCTTTGTTTCTTGAAACATTACATCGCTATTTGTTGTTGAGGCATTTTTGCAAATGGCTAACAATCTATTTTCTTTCTATTTGCTTTAGTTGTTGTTTCTTTTGTGTTAACCTAAAACTCCTAAGTTCTGATGCAGTAGTTCTTAATTTCCCAGCTAAGTAGAAACAAATAGCTTAAAAATGGTCAAAGTTGCTTAAAAAATCTTGCCTGGTAGCCTTTAAGACTAGCCTTCTCTAACAATGTTTTTACAGCAGCAACCTCATCCATACTGCAAGAGAGAAATCAAAACAACAATCAATCACATGCAAGCAAAATGATTGCAAGGTTATTTCATGTTAAAATATTGCAGCATAAAACCCTTTCAACATTATTTTTTTGTGCAGCTATTTTTAATTAAACAAACACTATTCTGCAAACAATTCCGAATTACAAGTCATTATCTACTCCGCATACTAAGAACGCCATTAGTTTTTCGAGAGATGCGTGCTATAATTCAGCATTCTGGGTTTATTCTAACAGGCTCAATTTAAATAAATTAAATAACAAGCTATACCTCCCACTCAAAACATCTGGTGCCAGCAGGCCAAAACGATCAATGAATTCATAAAAGGTCCTTCGAGTTGGATAACCAGCACAGCTGATCCTGATCGCCTCCATAACACCCTTGAACAACACCAGAACAAATGTGTTACAAGTTGTCCACAAAATGATACCATAAAAGAAAATAAATCATGCACTCTCAATTTACAAAATTTAGTATCAACAGATAATCTTTCAATTGATTATCCTATCATTCTTCTTTTCTTTTTTTCTTTTTTTCTTTTATTGTTCTTACACCACATCTGAGTTGCTGGAGGACATTTTTATTTTCGAAAATAGCTGGCTTTAGCAGATTGTTGGGCTTCACACATCTAATGTAGTGCGGTTCAGTCGAGCTCAGTGTTTCCAGAAGAGCTTGCAGTTGTTGCTGCCATAAAAGCATACAAATTGTTTAGTTTAAAGGAACAGTTATGTTCCATCTCAATGAAAGTTGTGCGGAAACAGCTTAGGCCTAACCATCAAATACTTTGATATTCAAGAAGTGCAATACCAGCTCATTGCCTAACACAGCATACTGGCTCGCACATGCAGTTCAAATCAAGATTGGTGTCACCATAACTAGGTAGATGATCAAATATTTAATCTGAACTCAGCACGGTTGAAAAGAAATTTCCCAAACAAAACCCACACTGCTGCACTACACTCAGTTTATAAACTATAATGCATTGAAATAATGGAAGCATATGCCGAACCTTAAATCTTGCACCTATAGATGAAAATTTTGAAGATTTTGAGGAGTCCTCAGAAGAAAGAAATAGGCCAGAAATGAAGCTGCATTGAGAGGCGTTGAGCAGTGCTTGATGCTCAGCAATTACATAATCCTTGTTCTTATCTAGGAACAAGTCTGTCTGATATGTTACCTGAATTAAGCCAGAAAAGTAATCAATTTTTAATTCCATTCCATCTTAATAAATTAACCAAAAAGAAAAATACCATTTTATTCAGTGGAGTTCAAAACAATTATTTAGTATGATCAACAATTAAGAAGTTAAACGATTAACTGTTAAAAGAAGCTAACTGTGAGGTGGACCACACAGTACATTTAGATGTCCCAGAGACTGAAAAGGAATATTACAGAAATTTGGTGGCTCTCTAAATATTTGTCTCAAAATAAAGATTGCTAGAGAGAAGTAGAAAGAGCACTTACATCACCAGCATAGTGACAAATAGTGAAATCTGTACGTGACAACTTTGGTTTGGTGAATCGCTTGTTGTTCTTAAAAGTAGTGTACAACTTCTGTGCAAATGTTTCATGTGTAGATCTTGGAAGCATACTGCATTTATGTTTAAGAAAATAATCCAGTTAACTACAATATAAACAACAATAAACAAACACAATAAACAGAAAAAAAAGAATAGTATTAAGGATCTAATTTCAAGATGTACGCACCAACATTCATCAAGAAGAGCAATGATCCCTCCTGGTTTCTGAAGCACAACAGAAAAAGTCAATGATGTCAATAGCAGTAATCTAATATACATCATCTTAAACAAAAATAGAGATACACCATCTAAGTCAGCTTGATTCGAAGTGGTTCACCAGTCCATCTACACTAGGGCATCTTATTTTTCCATTACAAGAATAAGAACAAGCCAAGATCACAAAAGCATAATCATGCATTCAGGGAGACAAACCTTCTCTATGAGATCTAGGACATCTTGGTTATCAATAAATTCAATATAACTCCAGTTAATTTCCTCTTTAGTATATTCTTCTTGCTCCATCTTGAAAACATGCTAAATATATCAAAAAATAAATCTCAAATTGAGTGTACATTTATTCAAAATTTCTTCAGTTGTTAACATTTAGATAATTGAATCCAACCCAGTTGCTAATGTTTTCCCTTTTCTTGACAAGTTAGTGGTAACAAGAGCTGAGAAAACAAACCTGATTGAAGTGTTGCTGTAGCTTCTCATTTGTCAAATTTATACAAAACTGCTCAAAACTATAAGAAAATTGAACGGATCATTACTAATCAGAAGAGCATAAGTTGAGAACCTGAATATATTTTTTTGGTAGACAATGAGGTAAGGTGCAAATCCAATCTCTACTCGATCAAATGTAGAATTATAAAATAGAAGGCCTAAAATGTTTCATCTTAGGGTCACTGAATGTCTATTGCTCTAATTAGCCATAATGGGGTTGTCACGATATACATATTAGTTCTATTTCTTTCACTAGACAACTTAAATGAGACCATATTTGGTAAAACAGGCAAAAATACAGCAGAGACAATTTATGGTGCAATAGGCTTTGTGCAGGTTCAGTTGTTTCATGACAACACAATAGCGTACCAGGGAAGCACCTGTTTGCCTTGAAGCTCTCAAAGCCATATATATCGAGAACGCCGATCAACACTTTTGAGTCAGGATCTTGACCAATTGAGCTGTTTATCTTATTCACAAGCCTGACAAAAGCAAATATTAGCTTTATAATTCCTTTCCTTATTCTAGTTGTTGCTGAGGCAAGTTCATGCAATGGGGGATGTTTTTCTTTTTCTTTTTTTTTTCTTCTTTTCTACCCCCCCCCCTCTCTACACCAGCAAAGCCTTAAATGTCAAATCATCTGCAGCACCCTAGACCCTAGAAATAGAATAACACCTCCCTTCAAATCACCACAACTACAGAACCTGAAATTTACTATACAGTACATAGTCATTTTTTTCTTCAAAGAGATCAAAACCTACCAATATTATTTCCCTATCAATGAGAGATGGGAAGGTATATGTTGATATTTGCCATGTTTTAGTGTAATATGAGATGCTTTGTGTTTTGTATATGCATATGGCATTTGCATGTTGTTTCAAGGCAAGTCGAAGGAAATGAATCTCACCAATCAAATAGGCGAGAATAAACAATTTTGGCCAAGGCATCTCTGCTGAGCGCGGCATTTTCGGGGTTCAGATTTTTAATGATGTTCTCATCACGAGTCACAATGACACGCTTGCACAAGGAGTCTTCAAGAGCCTTCTCATCACACCTGAGTAATGTTTGAAAATTTTCTTCTCATTAGATATTTTTCTAAGAAAGTTAAAGCAGGTGCTGTTATGATGAGTAACATTACAAATAGTTAAATAATAGGAGATAAATGTAGTCTTTGAGAAGTTTACATGAAGAGTTCAGCCGCTGTTTTCAAATGAAACAATGATTTATCATTTTTTGGCTTAGAGGAGTCAGGTTCTCCTGCCTCCACAAAATCAATATTTCCCAAGTGAAGAATAGCCGCCACAACCCGAAAGATTGCTTCCTAAACATAGAATAAAGTGCATGAGCTTTCTTTTGGTTTACCGAAGGTACTTCGGGAAATAAATGATTAATATATAGGATAGGTCGCAACCTGCTCTTCTGGGCTGATTCCAACTATGTCCATAGCCTTTCTTGTTTCCAAGTACTCTTTGGTTTCATCTAATCCATCAATTTTGTAGCAGTTTGATTGGTTGAGATAATGAAAACTTTTGGGGTCCTGTAATCTGTATTTCTCTTTATGCTGTCAGAAAGTACAATTTTGAAGTTAATGCACATTTATCTTTCATATTTATTCTGTTAATGGAGCCACAGTAGGTGGTAGAACCATGGGAGCACCGTACCTGTAGCATGCAACATTTTCTGGGATGCAACTGTTGCTCCCGACATGCAACAAAATAGGCTAATAGTAAATAAACAGAGATATGGAAAAACAAAAAAGTATACCTCAGGTGGGGCTGCACAAAGCATGTAGAAACAATGGTAATTCCTCTCTCGGTCAGAAATCTGGCAAACCCGAGATCTCTCAAGCAAATAAGTCCTGATTGCTGCACCGGATATTTTATTATTCTTATCAAACTGGATCTCGACAAACTTGCCAAAGCGACTGTGGGAGGAATGGAGGGAGAATTAGATAAAACATGAAATCTCAACTTCAAGAGAACACAAATGGGCAAAAAAAAATATGAAATGGAGTATATGTCATCTGCTTACCTCGAGTTATTGTTTCTAACAGTCTTTGCATTACCAAATGCCTCTAAAACTGGATTGGACTGTAATAAGTGACAGAGGAAAAAAAGGAAATAGATAAATATCTAAACCAAATGCAATATCCTAGAGAAGAAATAAAGCAGTCCCAGGAAAATTTGCATTATCCAATAGTTCCAATAGAGGGAGAGAGATTGACTACAAGTTCTCCTCACTATAAATCACAATTTATATCATTCTCACTGCCTAAACATTTCATTTACAATCAAGAAAGTAAAAAAAGGAAGGAAACAAAGGAACTCACTTGCAACACTTGCTGCTCAACAGTTCGGCCTTCACCACCCGGCTTACCTCCCATGTACGCAAGGTAGCGCATTATCATTTTTGTGCTCTCTGTTTTACCAGCACCACTCTCTCCACTTACTAGGATCGATTGGCTTGCGCCATCATGTATCATAAATCTGCCCCAAAGAACCATATTTGTTATGACCAACAACACATCGGTACAACAATACTGTGTTCCGAGCACTGTTTTTTGACACTAAACTGAAATGAAGGATTCACTACTGCACAGGCGGAAAGAACAAGAAAGGTTGAAGTGAAATACATTACTGGTATCAAACAACATTACCACTAGTATTCCATAAATAACACTATTAAAAAGTCAATTTCACGAGAAAGTGGTCATTCGTGGATCCAGTGTGCTCAACAAAAATGCCAATCAACTTTGATGAGGACTTCTATTATCAACTCTGTGTACCAGCACATTACATGTATGAATTGAGATCACATTACTCTAGTGTTTTCCAGATAGCCTGATAGTGGAACCCTTTTTCTGTCCTAGTCTTCCACAAGTAGGCAACTTTGATGAGGACTTCTATTATCTCAACATGCAGAGCACGTGAATGTAGTAACTAATAATGTGATCACATATTCACTACTATACCAAAGCATACCTATAAGCGGCATCAGCGACGGCAAAGGGATGGGGGCTTAACTCACCAAAAGTAGCACCTTTGTACTGTTGCATCATGTGAGTATCATATAAATGTGGTAGCCTCCGGAAAGGGTTCACCGCTATCAATATGTTCCCTGTATATGTCTGGTTTCACAATAACTGTTTTAGTCAGATGTCTGAAAACTATCATGAATTATGTGAGGAACGAACATTATGAGGTCCATCCTAAACCTCACAGTTTGCAATCTTTCCAAAGCATCCCCATACCACAGCTGACAGCCCACAGGATTCTACGAAGCACCAAACACTAACATTTTTTTTAATTAGGGAAATATTCTGCTTGGATGATGATTGTTGCAGAAACAAAATGAACTTTTCTCCCGTAAAAACATAAATGTTAAATGTCGAAGTCAAGATAATACGACTTACGTAAATTTCATTCATGTCGTATCTAGATTTTAGGTTTTGAAGAACACCTGGCTCATGTAAATATGCAAGCTTTGTCATGTCATCGACGCCACATGGTGATGCCTCAGGATCCTTCGGATGAACACTAGACATTTTAACGGTGATCTGGTTTATTCAAGAAAACACAATGCACATTACATTCCACGAGATTCTCAGGTATATATGTGTAATGGTCGGGGTTAAAAAAAACCATAACAATGATGATTCAGTATTTCAATGCATAACTGAAAGCAGGGTCACTTTAAGTTTCATTGTTCTGTCAGACTTACTCGGCTCAAACTATCAAACACTACAAGTAAAGGGAACCTCAGTACAAGCAAACAATGAGGTACATAAGACTATGTCTTACAACAGTACACATGGTACAATTAATTAAAGGAGTGGTCAAGGTATTTTAGAAAGATGCAAGAATTTTAAGCAGGTTTTGCTATTTAAAAAAACCCATTCCAATACAAAAATAAAACCGAAGGGAAATAACAAATTAACTAATAGGCCAAATAAGCATTTCGGCAAGTTTTGGTAAGCCAATTAAAAGCCACTGCAGTTGAGGAAATAAAAATTGAAGGAAAATAACTGACCGTTTTTCCATTGGTGGCTTGGATCTTGATACTATCTCCATTGACCTCTAATACTTCACCATCAATCCAGGCCTCGACAGGATCCTCGGCCCAAACTTGTGACCCCACCGCTATATTGACTTGAGCCGCCTATGCAATTCAATGAATATTATTACAACAATGAAATTAAGTACCTAATGTTGTTTGGTATGAGTCAGCTTAAAGAACTGTCAAACCTTTTAGCTTTTGAAATAATCAACTGATAGTAAACTGTGAAATCAGCATGATCAAAATCAATTGACACCAATTAAGGTAATTAAAGCATGAAGTGACCCTAATTTGAAGGCCATCTACAGGTTCCTTGCGTTTTCAGTATAATAAGAACGAAGAGAGAAAAGGGCAAGTAAAGCTTTTCTGAGTCAAAAAAACTACATGAGTATGGGTAAAAGATAAGCAATGAGTAGAAGAATATCACGCGCCACTATGCCAGAGATAGGAAGAGAATAAAAGAAGTAAAAATAAAATGAAATGAAAGGCTGACAGCTTTATAATTTTCTACGACGCTAATCCGTGCATGCTATCTTCAACGACATGATCGCCAGAAGCCCAGAACAAATAGATGAGAAAAGATTTTTCCACATAAACCCCAATACTAAATCAAAAACTAACTAGTTGTGACATGCTCGGAAGAAGAGGTTGTAAAATGCAGTACCATTTTTGCTAGATCTCGAGGCGGCTCAGCCGAGAAAGGAGCTGGAGATAAGCAAATTCTCGATCAAAAACCCTAGCAGAGATCCGACGACTAGTCTCTCTCTTACATCCACTGAGCAACAAAAAAACGAGAGAAAGAGAATCCTCTCTTCCTATCCTCTACGCATGTAATCTCCACGAGTTCCAACCGAGATCGGAGCTGAATTGGAAATGTGGCAAAGATTAGATCTTTTCGACTACCTTCTCTTCTAGTTTCTCCGCGTTCTTTTCTCTTACCTTTTTTGTTTGCCCGAATGGAGTTCGTGCAGAGAGAGAGAGGGGGGGGGCAAGGGGCAAAACTGAGAAATTGCGAGGCTTCAACAAAAATTTCTCTTTCTCAATCTCACCTCAGCTGCGCGCCGGCTTCAGTTTTTCTTTTCTTTTTTTTGCTTTTATCTTTTATCTTAATATTATTATTTTCTCATTTCTCTCTCCATTTCTGTTTTCTTTTCGCTTTCCTTTTGCTTTCACAGAATACAAACGCAGCTATCAGCCTATCAGCTGACGTGGTGAACCGATTCTCTCCCGGTCAATCAACTGCTTGTGTTCTTTTGCTTAACGTTTTGTTTTACTTAACGAGGGAGGTTTTGTTCCCATAATGGTAATTATTTTGTTGGACTGGGTTTGCGGGTCGGATAGTAGGATCCGGATTTGTTTTAGACAAAGGAGATCCAATGTGGTAGTAGATCGTACGGAGAATCGTGTGGCCGGCAGGTTGCCGTGCAAGAAAACTAAAATCCTGTTTCATATGTGATTTGTTATCGTATGTTGCGTTGCACTGTACAGCATAATGTTTTGATCATTTTATTTATTTTGAAATTCGTATTACCTCAATCTTCAAAATCCTCTAATAATTTAGAGTCGTATGTTCACTGCAGCGCGTGTAGCCATATAGAAGATAAGGATCCATCATATGTATGCTAAAAAGGATAATAAAGTAGCATACTCTTATATGAATCGAGTTGTCGGATTTGTTAGAAAATAAAGTATTTTTCCCATTGTATAAAGTTCAAATTTTAGCCCGAAAAACATAACACACATCGATTTTATTTCATATGGTTTTTATATAATACATTTTGCAGGTTAAAAAAAAGTAGGCATGTTAAATGGATCCAAATTTCAAATTGATGGACTTCGAGAGTAGACATTTGGATACAAGTAAATATTTTTTCATTTTAACTATAAAATTGGAAATGTTATTTCGAAAAGAAATAAAATAGAAGCCAAGTTATTTGTAGCATTACTTATTGCATACTTACATGAGCAGATAGATGTAGACAGTGGCGGATCTAGGATTTTGATTAGGGGGGGCAATTATCGGATTCAAATCCATTAACTAATCGGGTACTAAATAAAAAAAATTAATAATTTAATATATATACTTAACTAATAAATTTTTTATTAAATAATAACATTTATATATTAAAATAATAATAAAATAAAGCTCGAAGTAATAGATAATCAAGTTGATGAAGAAAGTTTTCGACTAAGGAACTTTATATTTTGATATCTTTGCATAATTATTTCATTATGCACGGTATTAAATATTTTTTTCTCAATAAAAATAACCAGACAATTCAGGGGGGGGCAAAAAAAATTTCCAGGGGGGCACGTGCCGAAAACATTACCGAAAAGCACTATTTTTCAAAATCCAGGGGGGCACGTGCCCCCCTGGATATACATGGGTCCGCCCCTGGATGTAATTCAATAGTTATTATGCTCAGAAAATTTATATGTTATTTTGTGAAAAATAGACTCGTCAATGTTTTTAATTATTGAGTAAACCTTAAATAAATCGAATAAAAATTTATTTTATGTTCACTTCCCGTCAAAAGTGCAAGAGCATTAACTAAATTGCTTTCTGAGTGGCGGTTGTGAGAGCTTCTCAATGCTATATGTACGATATTTTTCATAATAATAATTGTAATAGTATTTTTATAATAGTAGTACAATACTGAAATACCATAAATGCATATTCTTTTGCACGTGACGTGAAGAAAATAATACGAAGCCATTAATAAGATTATAAAAATTAACAGGGTAAATCTGCAAATATGTTTGTCAAATGACAAAATCCGGTAAAATATGGGTCCATCCGTAATTACGGGAAGTCCGGGGTGTGGCAAATAATTCGCGTGCGTGAGTGTGTTTCCCACCGCCTCCCTCTTTCTGTTAACAAAAATAAACTAAATCAACTAATTCAATATTTCAATTCAACAAAGTACAAGACTGTCAAAAAACAACATAAAATATCTCCAGATATCTGAACCGCTAATGCCATTACAAAAGGTTTGTTTGACATCCAAGTAATAGCAAAAAAATAGAAATATCATTACTATTTTGAACTCCTAACAGTTTCTGTCAGTATTTTAAAAAGAAAATATTATTATTTTGACAAAAAAAATTACCAAACAAATTTTAGACTAAGGAGAAGAGTGCTAAATCGGTATACCAAGCTATAAGTGATATATTATTTAGTTATTGTAGAATAGTGACTATTATTTGATTATGTTATATTTTATTATTATATTATGATTATAATTATATTTATTATTACAATATTATTATTATAATTATTATTATTATTATTATATTATCATCACTATTGAATATTATTATATTATGATTATGATTATAGTATTATAATGATATTATTATTATTATTAGTATGATTATATTATTATTATTATTATTATTATTATTATTATTTTATGATTATGATTTTATTGTTATTATATTATTATTATTATTATTATCATCATCATTACTTGTTAGTACTATTATATATATATTATGATTATAATTATGATTATGATTTTTTATATTATTATATTATTATTATACCATTAATACCATTATTATTATTTTTTTTTATTATCATCATCATTGTTAGTGTCATAATTATTAAAATTTAACTATTCTGATTAATAACTATTAAATAATATTTTTTCTTCTACCATTCTTTCAAAATAACGTTATTTTATTATTTTTTAAAACTATTTCTTAATTTATCAAACGGACTCTATCATTCTTTCAAAATAACGTTATTTTATTATTTTTTAAAACTATTTACCATTCTTTGAAAATAACGTTATTTTATTATTTTTTAAAACTATTTCTTAATTTGTCAAACGGACTCAAAATCTCCAAATATCTTGCAAAATTTACAGAGATCTTTAAAATTTCCAGCGGAGCAATTTGGTTGATGGAATGTGTTATGAGCTGTTTGTTTGAGAAATCAAATTAGGATGCCGTGCCGCTTGGGATGCTAACAGCTCACGCGGTTTAGAGCGGTAGGTGGACCCACTTTTGACAATTTTGGATTTTTGGGTAGACGCGGTTTATGCATAAGGACTTAAGGAGCCGTGGATTGATCGGTGGTTTTCATTTTCCACCTCCTTTTGAATAAGGGTAGGCAAATGATCGGTTTAATTGATTTAGAACTGAATTATTAAATTTTAAATTATTTAGTTTGATTTTTTGGTTTAAATTTTCTAACTATTTTGAAATTTTATTCTTTAGTTCGGTTTTGATTTTTCAAAATCGGATAAATCAAATAAACTGAATAGTTCAAATTTATGAAATAATTTTATTTTACTTGATATAAATAAAGATTATATCAAATATAATACAAATATATTTATTTTCTATAAGTTTATTTAGTTATTTCTTTTATCTTTTAAACTATTTATTTCTTCTATCAATTTTAATAATTTTGATATTTTTATTCCACTTTAAATAATATAATTTTGATTTAACCGGATAAACCGAAAAAATTTTAGTTTATTTAGTTTTCGGTTTATTCGGTCGATATTTTTAGAAGTTAATTCGATTCATAATTTGACAAAAGAAAAAAAAAACTTTAGATGTATATAATTATTTCGATTTAAACTGAACCGACCGTTTGCATACCCCACCTTTGAATTGGGATAATATTCTGACCTAGTAATTATGGCATTATGTACTAAAATTAAAATCAATATTAAATTTGAAATATCTTAAAATTATAGCACGACAAAAAGAGCGTCTGACAACAGAAGCAGATTTGTACTATAACTGTTGTCTATTTCAAATCCTTTTTCTAAGAAAAACTAAATTCCTAATGTCAAATATTCTGGTTTCATTCTCATCTAAAAAGAATAAAAATGTTTCATGGGAGGATGAAGACTCCTAAAATCACGTCCATTTTTTCTCACTATATAAGTGCACAAGGCACTTCATTTTTATATATCATCTCTTTATTCATTATAATGTGTCGCATCCACAGAGAATCACTTAACTAGAGAAACATAAACAATATATCTTTTTAATTGAATAAAAGAGTTCGTACAAATATTTGGTGAATTAGTTGCATATCAAAGTTTAAGAACTTCGTGTATCATGTGACATCACATGAAAAATTTCAAATTATTTGTCCCACGATAATATGACCATTATTCTTCGTATTTATAATATAAAAACAGTATAAGTTTTAAATGTCGGCTTTAAAATAAAAATACTTTTAAGTTTCAACGATTGTAAGTTTTCAAGTTAATTAATTATCAATAATTCCAAGTATCACAAAAATCATATCGTGCTTCGCGTCCGTAACTCAAATTTGAAAGTTCAAAGAGCCGATCCAAATCGTTGAATATGATTTTCCTATTGAACTATCTTTGGAAATCAAAATTTATATTGTTTTGAATTTTTTTGCTATTTTTTTAGATGGATACAAAATCGCTAGTTTTGGATGGTGCAGAAATAAATATCTCACAAAATTAAAGTTACGGTGCTTCGCGAAGCAAATAGGAATTTTACTTTGACCTAAAAAATCTCATAAAATTAAAGTTCAAATTGCTACTCTAATTCACCCAAAATAAACTACATGTTTAAATCTTATAGAATACCAAATTTGATTATATTTGAAACTTTCTAACTTTTTTTTCGGATTTTTTAAAAATGTCCAAACATAATAATAAAATAATTATACATGCACCTAATAATTGTCATCTTTCAGAAATACAAATAGAATAGTTACAGAGCTCCAAATATAGTAAAATTTGATATTCATTAAGTTTTCAAAATCTAGCTTATTATAGATTAATTAGATCGATATATCAAGTTTTCGGTATATGAGATTTGAAACTGAAGAAAACCCCATCTTTGATTCGTGAAGCACAGTAAGGTCTCCCTATATAGGTGGTTTGCGAAGCAAAAAAGGGTTTTGCTTTAGTTTAAAAACTCATATACCTAAATCTTTAGATATTAATCTAATTAATCCATAATAATCTAGATATTAAAAACTTGTTGAATATCAAATTTTACTATAATTGAAGCTCCATAACTATTTTATTTGAATTTCTGAAAGATGACAAATTTTACTATATTTGAGCTCGAGATATCATTATTTTATTATTATTTTTGGAGAATTTTTTAAAATCTGAAAAAATAGTTAAAAAGCTCTAAATATAATTAAATTTGGTATTCAATAATATTTGAATATATAATTTATGTTGGTTGAATTATATTTGTAATTTAAACTTTGGTTTTGTGAGATTTTTTAGGCCAAAACAAATATGGCTCTTTGCTTCGCGAAGCACCATAAGATCTCTATATATATATATAGAGAGAGAGAGAGAGAGAGAGAGAGATATAGTAAAGATACCGTGAGTTTAAACTCATGGAGGTCTTACGTGATTTTAACTCAAAAAACATATCAAATCATCTCCAACTTTTAATTTATCATGCTCATTAAATTTTTTATATGAAAATCTTATGGGATGCATAAATTTGGAGTGTTATGAGTTTTTGATGTCATAGTTTTTAATTTTTTAAAATCAGCTCTAAAAATAATAATTATATATTAAATACTTGAACATTATTTAAAAAAATTAAAAACGGTGACTTAAAAAAATCAAAACACTCCAAATTTTTGTATCCCATAAGATTTTCATAAAAAGAATTTAATGAGAATGATAAATTAAAATTTAGAAATGATTTGATATACTTTTTGAGTTAAGCTCATGGAAGGCTTTCGTGAGCTTAAGCTCACGATATCTTTATTCTCTCTCTATATATATATAGAGAGAGTGTGTGTTTGGCTACGGTGATTTTATAAACACTTCGGGCAAGTGCTTATGACTCAAATTTCAAAATCATACGTCAAAAATTTTAATTTATATGGCTCAAAAAAAATTTCATATCATAATCTTATAAATTATTAATTTTCATCATGTTTGGAATTAGTTTATTATGCTTAATGATTTTTAAAATATAGTAAAATTTGACCTATAAAAATTGATATTTTTAATTATTTTTAGAGCCATTTTTTCAAAAATTATTAAGTATAGTAAACTAATTCTAAATTTGATGAAAATTGATAATCTATAAGATTATGATATGAAGAATCTTTTGTGATATTTAAATAAAATTTCAAATATGTGATTTTAAAATTTGAGCCGTAAACATTTTAACTTGAAATACTTATAAAATCACAGTAATCAATCTATCTCTCTATATATATATATAACTTAAGTAATTTGAGTATTAAACAATTCCAAGTATTACTATTAAATTTTAAAAATGAACACTATTTTTAAAGTATTTTTTCCGTACGAGTACTTGAATTTTTGTGGTCCTAAAAGGATTCAAGATGAAGAAATGAGGTCCCATCCGTGATACGGAAAACTTACATCTTGTAAATGTAGGCATTGACATTGATTGATTAGCGGTACTTGTGCAATGTGCGCGCGAGGGACCCAGTCATATATTCGCCCAAATGTATCACTGCTGCAGGACCCCACAAAAAGGTATACGATGACTCCAGCACGCTCTAAGCCTCTAACTAGGGGTGTCAAATAGATTGGATTAGCATCTAATTTTGTATGATTTAAATATAGATTTACTAAAAATTTATAAAATTCAAATTCTATATAACGGATATCGGATTGGATTCGGATCATAATCGAAATTTTATTTAAATATTTATAATAATAATTTTAATATTTAATATAAATAAAATGTGTATAATATACATTATAAAACATAATATGATATTAAAATATTAATTGAACTAACTTATATGACATATATTTTTTTAAATAATAATTAATTAATTAACACTAATTTAGCTATTATAATTATTATTATTAATTTTTTCGTTGAAAAAGTATTAAAAATTAGAAAAAAATTATTTTATTGAATTTATATCGGATTTAAATTCAAATCATGTAAAATCCAAATGTGGATCCAAAATATAAAGCGGATCCACTTTTAAAATCCATATGTGGATCCAATTAAATTATCAAATATTTTTTAGATCTATATGCGGATACATTCATGCGAATTCGGATCAAATTTTCAAATTTTAGATATCCATTGACACACCTATCTCTAACCTTAATTTTTTAGGATCCTGAAAAATAGTGATTTTTAGATAATACTTTCAGTGATCTGCTTCTCTAGAAAAAAATTTGCCCCTAGATTGTCTGATTATTTTTATTGAGAAAAAATATTTAATATCGTGCATAATGAAATAATTATGCAAAGATATCAAAATATAAAGTTTATAGAGGAAAACTTTTTTCATCAACTTGATTATCTATTATTTTTAGCTTTATTTTGTTGTTATTTTTAATATATAAAATATTATTATTTTAATATTTTTTATTAGATAAGAATATATATTAAATTATTAATTTTTTATTTAGTACTCGATTAATTATTGGTTTGAACCCAATAAGTTATTATAATCTGATAATTGTTCCCGAACTAAAATTCATCATCTGTCCCTAATCTTGATCCACTATTGCGCATCATGTAAATAATTGAAATACCTTATGATTCGTGCACTCACGTATCACAAAGTGATCCACATACTACGGAGCACAACATTTAATCATAATTCAACTTTCTGTGGTGTGGTGTTCTGCTTAAGCCACATATCCGATCCAAGTAATTCCATTGAAATTTCTATGCATTTGTGTTTAATGGAATGTGTTGGCCCCTAATTTACTAATTTAAATGCTCTCACGGTTGTAAACTTATATCCCCCAACCCCCGTACTATTTAATTAATTATGGTTATGCCCCCGGTGACAGTCAAGCTCATCTTTGACTTTGAGGAGTGACAAAAATGTTTGACAATTTTAGTAATGAATTATTAAAATATGTTAAATAACGCCGATTATTACAAACTCGATTGCTAAAAATAACTTTGTATGCACGTTATTAAATATACAGGTAGTTGACAATTAAAATTCATACAAGGTTAATATTATTTGATAATAATTCTAAGCTATGCTTTCTAATGTTAACACGATCATTAAAATAAATAAATAAACAATTTAATAATGCATAGGGCTCTTGATTTTTTTTCTATTTTTAATCTAACTTTGCTACGCTAGAACTCCGTGCACAGTTACAACTTTTAACCTGAAATGTTGCATACATGCTATTAATTTATTCACAGTGATATTTAGTGATTTAATTAACATCAGTCAAAATGAGTGATGATTTCTTCTTCTCAAGTCAATAAAAAATATCAAAGAGACGATTTCAGTTACGATATTTCTCACCTTTCGGTGATTTCTCCATTCCAGCAACAGAGAGTGTCGTAACAAATTGCCATCTGATCTGCAGTTTTTAGTAATAATAAGTTTTATTAAATTAATATTATTAAAAATAAGAGTGAAAAACGTAAAATTTCAAATATATGAATGGCAACGCGCCACTGGTAGTGGCGCGCGTTCACTGTGCGTTTGAAACGCGCCACTGGCAGTGGCACGTTTCATTATTTTTACGAAACGCGCACTCGCGTGACGCGTTTATTTCTTATATATACAAAACGCGCAAGTGAGATGGAGGCGATGCGCGGGGTTTAGACGAAATGCGTCGCGCACGCGCGTTATGCGTTTCGTCCGCGCCAACGATTAGCGCGCCATTCGTATATTTGAATTTTTACGGTTCTCACTCTTATTTTTAATAATATTAATTTAATAATAATTAATAATAAATTTTATTAAATTAATATTATTAAAAATAAG
Source organism: Schoenoplectus tabernaemontani (assembly GCA_037127355.1). Lineage (NCBI taxonomy): Eukaryota > Viridiplantae > Streptophyta > Magnoliopsida > Poales > Cyperaceae > Schoenoplectus > Schoenoplectus tabernaemontani. The sequence goes on along the minus strand of CM073749.1, from coordinate 18,391,514 downwards.
AGTGAGAAACGCGCAAGTGAGATGGAGGCGATACGCGGGGTTTAGAAAACATTTAACGCGCCATGGCGCGTTTTTCGTCCGCGCCAACATTGTATATTTGATTCGTATATTTGAATTTTTGCGGTTCTCACTCTTATTTTTAATAATATTAATTTAATAATTAATCATAATAAAAACTGTTTGATCTGACAATGCAACCATCATTAAGGCTGGACGCTGTTGCCCAAGCTCCAACAAGGTCGAGACCACTAAAAGAAATCCTGAAATCTCGGAGCAATTGACTCGGATGATTTCTTCGGAAATTGATACGTGAATCGACAATGCAACCATCAGATAGACCCCGCGTCGGTTCGTAAATTATGCACCTTATTTATTTTCTTCTATAAACATCTAGATTCTTCTATTATGCATTTTATTTGAGTTACGTTCTAGACCGGACTCGGTTTGTAACCAATTCAAGTCTCTCTCGATCACGCTCTCTCACATTTGTATAATACACGTTAATTATATTATATTACATATTATCTTTGATTAGGTGGATATAATTTCATTTATTATACATATTAATTCTATTATATTGCATATTATTTATGTTATATTTAGATAAAGAATAAAAAATGATCAGTAGAGGGGCCCAGGTCAAGAAAATAGAATGTTCAGATAATTTTTATTTTTATTTTTCAACAAACTAAGAGAGTATTCAGGTGTCAGCTAGCGCCTACTTTGATACCGCCCCTAATTATATTATATTTTATTTTTTTATTGTGCACATTAACTATGTTATCTTACATCTTATTTATTTTATTATGCATATTAATATTTTTTTAGTTGCACATTATTTTTGTTATATTGCGCATACTTTTTTTTGTCATGCACGTTGTTTTTTTTTATAAATCACATGAATTTTTTATTATATTATACATAATTTGAGTAAAGTTAGCGTGCTCTTAAGTTCACGGAGATATTCCGTGAGGTTAACGCAAAAAAAAAATTAAATTATCTTCAAATTTTGATTTTTTCGTGCTCATTAAATTTTTCATATGGAAATATTGTGGATGCAAAAATTTGAGGTGTTTCGAGTTTTCTAACTCTTCACTTTCAATTTTTGAAAATCAACTCTAAAAAAATAATAAAATATTTAATATTTCTACATTATTTTCATAAATTTAAAACGATGACATAGAAAATTCAAAACATTCCAAATTTTTGCATCCCATATGATTTTCATATGAAAAATTTAATGAGCACGATAAATCAAAATTTGGAGATGATTTGATATATACTTTTGAGTTAACCTCACGGAAGATCTCTGTGAGATTAAGAGCACGTTAGATTTACTCACGTAATTTATATATTATGCATATTATTTTTGTTATGTATCATGTAACTACTTTAATTATGCACAAGGGGTAAAAGAATGAAATTACATGCAATGTAACAGAGATAATGTGCAACATAACAAAATCAACGTTCATGATAAATAAAATTAGTTGCAATCTAACAGAAATAATGTATACATAATAAAATAAATAAGATGTAATGTAACAAAATAAATATTCATAATAAATGAAATTTAGATAATATAGTTATACCGGATGGTCAGTTCGTGACATCTTCGTTATTTTTTGTTCTTGCTCTCACTTTTTAACTTAATAGAAATAATATACAACATCATTAGATTAATATGCATTATAAAAGAGATAAAATACATGAATAACATAATTAATATTCATAATAAATAAAATTAGATTAGATAATCGGTTCATTAACCTCTTCACCATCTCTCATTTGTGCTCTCATTCTCGAACTTGCTACAAATAATGTACAACATAACAAGATAAATGTGCATAATTGTATATCTAGAAAGAAGTTTTTTAAGTTTTTTTAGCTATTTGACATCATTCATATTTTCACTATTGATTTTGTTTCATTATGTTCATTTTTCTTAATGAAGCGGCTCATATTATTTTTCTCTTTCTTAATTTAAAGAGATAATATGATATCTCTAAGAAACAATATATTTGCTAAAATAGTATAACTCTTTGTATTATTTTTAATGAAGTATTTATAGTTAATTATATTATTTATATTAAATATATTTTTAGCATTTAAAAAATATATATTTAGTTACACAATAATTATATCATTTTGTGATTAGCACATTTAAAAGTTGATTTTTCATGCGATACGTTTAATGATAAATAAAATAATTAGTCACACAATAGTTCTTAACGGATACACAAATAATCAACAAGGTCTTAAACATTAGAGACTTGACCCAATTCCTCTGAAATTATTTCAGCAATTTATCTAAAATCATTGCAAAAATATCGTCCAAAGAACTATATCCATTCATACCCAAGTACGGCTAAAAAATATTATATTAATTCTCAAACTATAGTATTAGCATATGACATTATGACCCGCCACAAAATGAAACAACGAAGAAAGAAAAACCCAAACATGAGAAAGGAAAAAGGCAAACAGAAACAGAAATAAAATGTTTACTGTTAACTTGGAATGTAGCTAACAGCGAATAAATCCTTATTTTCATCTTGTTTATTTTATTATGCGGACAATTGTTACGTGGAGAAAGCAAATAAATTATTATTATATACCTTAAGTGGTGGGATGCATGATGCATGCCAGCCCCTTTGTGTACCACGAGCTTCTCCTTTTAATAATGTTTGACACTGCGCATGTATCCCTGTCAAATGATTTGCAATAACAAATGCATTTTGCCATCCTTAATTAAGCATTTTAACATGTCTCTAGCGGCTATTTGATAACGCAATTGCAATTATTATGCCAAAAAAATCAAGTAATTTCGGATGTTTTTCTCGAAAAAGTAGTTCGGGAGAATGGCCTCTATTTTTTTTTTATAATCGCTAAATTAAATGCTTTTGATCATCAAAACCATGAATAAACAAAATATAAAAGAAGTTCCTTGCAATTTACTCGTGTCGTTTAGATCTATATAATTTATTCCCTTTTATTTATTTTTATTTCAACATATTTTAATCTTATGTTTAGTTTGTCGTGAGAACTCTAATAATATATAAGTAAATATAATTTAAAGATCCGGCGCTAGTAATACTACGTTTCTATGAGACAAAGACAATGAAACCCAGCAGATTTAACTTTTTTATTTAATGATTTTTTTTACACTAAATGGATAGTATTTGGTGTCAAAAATCTTTCTGGGTATAAATATAGTTGATCTGAATAAAATGGGGACACAAAATATACGAAACGCCATAAAAAAGTTCAGAAACAATTTTATCTGCAAACCCTGTAAAAATTCAAGTACGACAAAGCGTAGAATTCTCTGCAGTGCCAAAAGCATAGCAATTATTAATTTACTAATTTTCTAAAAAAAATAAAATAATCTCATTCGTACGATTTATCTCAATTTAGTACGGGACGCTCTTTAAATATTTTAACACATATTATTTTTACATTTTGACAATTGATAACTGAAAAACAATTGCAAATATTGGTGTGATGACTTACATCTTTACTAAACAAATAATCTTCTAAATAAATAACTTCTTTTTTGTCCTAGTACAATTATTGTTATAATCAACCTTCTTATTTGCAATTAAAAGGTGCGCCTGGTCCACCAAATCAGCAACCTACCGAGCAAAAATAAAAACTAAACAAACAGTGACATCACTTTGCTTGGTTCAGTTGTCACTTGTCAGAGTCAAAACCTCAAAATGACACAATCCAAAATCCCAAAAGCCAAAAGGAACCAAAACTAAATGTGAGGTCATGAAAATAGACCCAGCTAATAAATCCAATATATAAATATATATAGCGAAGTATCATGATCCAATTCCAATCAACCACCGACTAATAACTAACATCATTAATCATATTTGTCACCGTCGCATATTCTCTTTTTAATGTCAATTATTCCCGGGAAGGCAACATAACAAAAAGAAGATAAACAATGCTTAGTTCCCAAGCAAAACTAAAAAAAAATCAAATTAAGTTTTACCCAAGCCGTGACGTTTAGGTAATTTAAATGTAATTGATAATTATTTTAATTAAAGTTTCCGAAAAAAATTGGTATTGTGAAGAGACCGTGGAAATGTATGCTCTTGAATGTTAACAAGCTACATTATCGCTCTTCTCAACTATTGATTTTATTTAAATTTTTTCATCTATTTAAATTTAATAACTCATATGTAATTTTTCTATCTCCTTATTTAAAATATATGAATATGATATACCTGAAGTGAAATTTAACTCTAAATATGATCCATTTTTTATTATTAAACTTTAAATATTTTCATTATTAATTATATTATTGTGTATATTTTAGTATTTAAAAAATTGTGTTCAAAATTTTCTTAATGCGAAATTTTTATTGAATATATTTATTTTTTATATTATTAATTATTTAAACGAAAATTCAGACTGAAATAAATTAACAAAATTTGGAATTAACTGTCCATGGACGACTTTGCACCCCCCCAACAGACGACCTTCCTCATCTTCTTTGCGGTCAATAATGCATGTTTCGTCTCATTATGTTTATATAATTTCATATCTTCTGTTATATTCTTGATATTTTCTTTACGTCTCTATGTATTCACCCCCAAAACCAAAATTTACGTTTATGTTATATTTTCTCAGACTTACTTTTTTTTTAGTCTAGAAAAATAGTAAAATGTAATATTAATATGCTATGCGTCTCTTCCTATGATAAGACTTTTCAATGTTGCCGAAGTTGAAAAGGTCAGGTGGAGGTGGAGGTGGTGGAACCGCGGAGGGAAAAAAGACAATTAAATCCCAAAATGCACCGACCGAGGGAAGTGGGGCCCGACATCATGTTTTGCGGTTGTGTACACGACTAGAGATTCTCTCTTCTCCCAAATAATCCCAACAAAACACTGGACTCGGTCGCAACTCACGAGCGCGTCCTGGTCCCAGTGCGTTTATCCTATTCCCATCCGTTGGAATTCATTAAACCTACGCCGTTGGATGTACTTTCACCCAGATTGAACGAATCGAAGTCCAAGCCACGTGGGCCAATTACTTGTTCCGTACAAACACCAAACTCACGAGCCCAAGTCAAAATTCAAGCGTCTCGGGTCCCCTGAACGAGCTTTTATTGGTTTATTTAACCGGGGCCCGCTTGGCAGTCGCTTGTTTGAAAATTGAAAGGGCGATTAAATAAAAGTTTTATTAGTAGAAGTGGATCATTAATTACACCACTTGGGAGATTGGGATCTTCAAGTCAACTTATTTTTCCAACAAGACAAACAAGCAGCATCTTCTATGACTGTTGATATCAAAGTGTGGTGTTATATATATATAATTTTTTTTCCAAATTTAATATTGTATGCATTAGAATTTAGAACCAATGGTATTTTTTTATAATTATAGTTAGTACTTACTAATAAGCGTGTCTACATTCATGTCTGCTAACACTTGTATCTTTCAAATGTTTATTATATCCACAACCACCCATTTCATAATATGTAAAAAGAGTGTGTATCAACTCTTGACCTGCATGAGCATGAACATTATGAATTCATATTTCATATGTTCATGAACCGGCATGTATGTAAGTATATATCGTGTATGTAAATAGATACCTTTTAGAATATTTATTGTTTTTTGTTATTGACAAATAAACCAATTATTATTAATAAAATTTTCAAACAGTCAAAGATAACCCATGCGCCTGTACATAACTAAATTCACGTCAACCCTCGTGCATATCTTGTAGACCTCCACACAAGAAGAAAAAGCTATTAAGAGAAAAAAAATTGGTGACCTATTCATGCCAGTGTCTAATTATTTAGTGGAATAACGGGCAAAGATATTAAATTTATCGGGCTTTCGGATGATTAAGCCCGTTACAGTTAGAGCAACCGTTCTCCTTTGTTTCTCCACAATGTGTTTTCCGAAGCCTTCTTTCGCGGCCTCTTTTACTAACCATAGAAGTAGGCTGGTAGCACAAAGCCCATACCCACGACTGCAATCAACTCAGTAAGATTCTATTTAATAGATTTTGACCCAGAAACTTTGCAAAAAAAAAAAAAAGTAACGAGAAAAACCCTACACAGCGAAAAGAAATTTACTGGACGAAAGAGAAGAACCCGTTTAACCCTTTTCCGACCTCCCCCCCCCCCCCCCGCTCAACTCCATGGCACTGTACCTCAAGCTCAAACCTCACTCCCCCCTCTCCTCCCTCCGCCTCCTCTCCTCCTCCTCCTCCCCTATCCCTCCTCCGCCCCCTCCCTCGGACGAATCCCCGCCCGATCCCGAATCCCAATCCCAAGCCCAATCACATCCTTTCGTTTCCTCCGACTTCAGTGACATCAAGCAGCGTCTCGGTTCTCCCTCTTCCCCTTTCCGCCGCATCCCCACCGACCCTCCTCCCCCTCCTTCCCTCTACCCTCCCACATCTCAGAACAACACCGCTTCCTTCGACGAAATCAGGAAGCGCCTCACCTCTTTCCGCAATACCTCCCCCTCTACATCTTCCACTCCTTCCTCCACCGCCCTTCCTCGTTTCCAGGAGCTTTTCAAGACCAATTTACAAAACAACCCTCCCGGATCCGATCCGTCTCTGTCCTTGGACTCCATTCGTCAGAAACTTCGACAAACCAAAAGTTCCGATCAATTCTTCAGCCTCAAGTCTCTCCAGCAGAGCATCAGGGGCCACGGACCCCAACCAGGAGCACAGCGTGCACCATCTCTTATTGCATCTGATGGCCCATTACCAGAATCAATATTTGGGAGAGAAGCAAGGCAGAGGAAGGCAGATGAAGGAGGAAAGGAGAGCAAGGGTTTTAAAACTCAGTTTCTCAAGGAGTACACGTTCCCAGAACTTGGAGAGGAGCTGGTGAAACTGAGGCCTGAGGGGGGAGAGAAGAAGAAGGAAGGCTTCTCTTTGAATGAGCTCAATGAGAGGCTTGCCAAGCTGAGAAAAATGGAGGACAAGAAGGAGGCGTCCAGAATGGATAGTCCTTTCAGTGCTATCAGAGATACTATTCGCAATATACACAACAGCGAGGAGAGTAAAAGGAGTTGGTGCCTTTTTCATTTTCCACTTATTTACCTGTTAAATTCTTCCATGTAGTTTGGTACAGAAATATCTAATGGTACAATATATGGAATATGCCAGCTAGTAAACTTCTCTCTTTGTTATTCAACAGAAGATAATCAAGCATTGTGTGTGCACAAATTAACTTCAATTTATATTTTCTATATGGGGTTAATTCCTTTGCAAAACTCTAGATAGAAAACACATTTACACATTTACATTTTGTTGCTGATAGATCTTTAGAATTTTCTAGTATGGTAAAGTGAAGAAGCAAATATCAAAATGCCTCTAACAATGTAAATTGACTTGACACTTCAATGTGTCACTTTGGGGGGGGGGGGGGGGGCAAATGATTTTAAATGCAATGATTGGTCATTGTCAGTTGCATACCAACCAGCATGTACCCTACAGGCCTATTATGTCACCATCAATGGTAAGTGTATAAGTTCCATCTTCACTTCATGCTGTTTCCTAATGATTTGGGCAGAAGCATTCTTTTACATTTAAGTAGCTACATGAGCCATTGATTTGAGAGGCTACATCTAACATATGATTGGGATTAATCAAGACATCACCTAAGTCAGGCAGGGGTTACTGAATGTTTTTGATAGTTATATCCTGTTATAATTATTGTTATTATTATTTTATGTATAATCAGGGCAGCAGCGGATGCCTATCTTGGCAAACTTAGGAGGTTTGGCTACACCGACATTTATGCTTAAGCCACCGCAGGAGCAATTATTGGAGAAGGTATGCATTATGCAAATGTTCTCATCTCTAAATACACTTTACTTTTGTTTTGCAGTCGCTCATCTAACATATGTGTATTTCTGCATAATTATTAATTCAATGTCAAATTGAATTTATTATTTATTGTTTGATTTTCTTTTTGTAGTTTTGTCATCCTGATCACATGTCCTCAGCTGAAAAGATGAAATTAGAGCTCAAGAAAGTCAGAGATGAGTTCAAGATGTCAGAGTCTGATTGTGGCTCTACACGAGTCCAAGGTGAATTTTCTTTAGGGATTAATTTCATTTCTTCCCCTGTGAAACATCAAAATATGTTTACGGGTGAAATAAGAGATATCAATACTATCCTTCTAGAGCTGTGATATCAGTTTGGTCCTCTTCTCTCTTTTTTTCTTGGACATATCAACAGCCACCTTGTCTTTCTCATTTATTGATAGAGAACATGCGAATCTGTGAAGAGGGATCTGTTGAATTTCCTTGAGAAAACAGACTTGAACATTTTTAACTTTTTTTCTTTTCTATTTCTTGATGTGGCCATTATCCTTTCGTTTTGCAGTCGCTCAGCTCACAACAAAAATTAAGTTTCTCTCTACTGTTCTTCACAAAAAGGTAAACCCTGATCTTCGATAGCATTGATTTTCCATGTCAGAGAGGCTTTGATTGAGAATTTCAACATTTATTGTTCTGATACAGGACAAACACTCGATAAAGGGACTACAAGAGATGGTACAGAGGAGAAAGAAGCTCCTCAAGTACCTTAGAAGAACAGATTGGGATTCATACTGCCTTGTACTGTCAAAGCTGGGGCTTCGGGATGTACCAGAGTACAAGGCACCTGATTACAAGACTAAAATCCAGACAAAGACCAAGTCCAAATCCAAGTCTAAGTCTAAGTCTAAGTCTAAGTCTAAGTCTAAGGCCAAGATGAAAGCATAACCTTTTTTTTTATAAATTTTTTCTATTTTGGTCTATTGTTTCTCCTTTGAATTTCTGGCTTGTCCTTTCACATAAAACATTTTGCCTTCTTGCTGTAATTCTTTTTCTTCTCATTATTACAATAATCAGCAACAATGCAATGTGTTTTGTCTTACTTTTTAGGATTAGCGCGTTGTATCTCGTACCAACTCTAGTAAGGTTTCCGTCTTGCCTCAGAGAACATTCAAACATTGGATAGAAAATTTTTGTATAATACTTGAACTTGAACTTGAACTTTTTGTTCTTTTGAATCAGGTGCTTTATTTTTGCTCGTTTCATTGGTGTTCGCAAAATGTAGTTATACATCTTATTCTATCAGATTGTTTGATTTATTAATTTTAGAGATTTGAGCTTTACTTTATTTCTTTCTTTATGAAAGGAAATAAAAATGTTTCGATATTGAAAGTTCAGTGCAAACTTTACTGGGTGATGGCGTACATTTTGTAAAGCTGTTGATGAAATTGTGGGTCCCACAATACAGAAAACCAGACCGTAGGAAGTTGCTATCGAGTTGTCACTTGTGGGCCCAACAAGCAAATTATGATTTTTCATGTTTGTATGATGCACTTGAGAGTGAAATTGCAATTCTCCAAATATATGGATTTTGTTTGATGGCTCCAGAATTTGGGTTTGGCCCATATCAAACCTCGACGAAGTAAAATGGACGGTCAAAATGTCAAATCTCAACAAACTGCATCGGTCATGCAGGACCCAAATATAACACAAGTTCAACTTTTTTTTAAAAAAAAAATATGGGGTCAATTTTCAGTTTATTTTCTTAGAAATTACATCGACAAGAGATATCATATAACAGAAGATCCAACTTTTTTTTTAGAATAAAATGAAGGTCAATTGCATTCCATCTCTTTTCTTTAAATCCGCTACTTATTCGATTGGGATGATTTTGAACTATGTCCATATTAGATTTAATTTAATTTTTGTAAATGAAGATATAAAATATAAGCCTATAAATATTTTAAATTGGCATATTTTTCTACAGGATAACTACTTCAGAATATTATTGTTGAAAAAACACATGAAAAACGCATCCTTAAATGTTAGGTCATCGTGTTCTTTCGTGGATTTTTATTTTTATTTTATCTCATTCAATTGTTGACTTTCTTTTAAAATTAGTTTGCAATGCCTCGCTTCAATTCTCTCATTTTTTTTATACGAACTAGGGTTTCACCCCCACTATCCAATGGCATGTTGTACTTTTATTGGAGCCGGTGTCAATCTGTTTATGTGGCAATATTTACTCGTTTCTTTATTTATTCATTATATGTAAACGTGGCAAGATAAAAATTAGAATAAAACAAGTTCTATAGCAAGATAGGTAAAAATAAGGATAAACCAAGTTCTATAGTGATAGATTCTATGAAATAAATGAGCTAATTTGTAATTAACATTTGCACGATTTATATTTTGAAGCAATTGGTTGGCTAATTTGTAATTAATATATGCATGATTAGTAAATTAAAATACATGTAGTTCTTAGTAGAACTACCATTTTTATATGAAATTAAAGCTATTAAGTGTAAAGAATTAGATTTTAATCTGATGACAAAGACAACACTTTATTTATGAAAAATTGTGTTTGAAACTCGAATGGAGAGATTTTATGAATAATTATGAAATTTAAGAGCTCATTTTTCCGATAAAAAAACTATTCATTGTAATCGGATTTTTCATTCTAATGAAATTATGGCTATTCAGTTCTTATATGTAATCAGATTTTCATCCCATGAAACTGTCGTCCGCCATATGCCTAACTGCTATTTTAACGGAAAGTAATTATTAATACGGTGCACAAATGAAAACATATGTAATAATTATGAATCATTTCAGGTGTACAAAGTATGTATATGTGTTCAGGGCGGATTTAAATTATACCGGGTTCAACTGACCCTCTCTGGATTTAAAAAAAATTAGTATTTTTAGTCTAAAGTTTTATTAATTTGAGCCTGAATCAAATTTCTGACCCTCCTAGATTATCTGATTATTTTTCATTGAGAAAAATGTTTAATATCATGGATAATGAAATAATTATATAAAATTTTAAAATATGAAATATTATAAAGGAAAATTTTCTTTATCGCTATGATTATTTATTATTTTGTCTTTTATTTTTTATTACTTTTAATATATAAAAAAATATTATTTTAATATTTTTTATTTAATACCTGATTAGTTAATGAGTCTGAACTCCATAAGCTACTGAATCCGATTACTGATTCCCTGATCAAAATCCTGCATCATCCGCCTTAGAGGTGACAATCGGGCGGGTGTAGTTAATGGGTCGGGTTGGGTCGGTTTGACTTTCTTAAAAATTTCGATTGGATCGGGATCTCGGGTTCGGGTTTCTTAAACGGATCGGATCGCGGATTTCTCACGTCGGGTCGGGTTCTGCACCTCTAATTTAAATACACACTATAATAATACATGTATGGGTGGGGATTCCTCACAATGAGTTATTTTAACAATTTTGACAATGATCTTTTAAATAAATCTAAAAAAAAATTAAAATAGATTTTTTTAATATATTATTTTACTTATAGATAGATAGTAGTTTAAATTTTTATATAATTTCATTATCGTTTGATTGTTCATAAAAAAAATATTAAATTTGAACCGTTATAAATTGTATAAAATCTTTATAATCTTCGATGAACTATCAAATGATAATAAAATTACATAAAATTTGAAACACTATCAATTTATAAGTAAATAAAATATATATTTTTTTGTATTTCTTTAAAAATTCATTATCAAGATTGTAAAAATAACTTATTGTCAGGGATCCCTGCCCAATACATATTGGTAGAAGGAAGTAGACAACGGATAACGCCTGATATGATCATCTTATATTTGTCCTAATCTGGATCCATGAAATTTTGATTTAATTTTTATTTTTAGGTATTGCTAGAATGCATTGATCTATTGCCAATAGGTTGAGAAACTTTTTCAATTGAAGTTTTACAGTAACATCTTAATTCTAAAACAAAAGATTAACTGGTATTGCAGGAATTACTTAAATATCACATTTTACTTATTTGATACCTCTAATTTAAACATACAATGATCCCAACAAAATACCAATGTTCATATCAATTATCATCAACCCTCAGAAACATTGAATTCCTAAAATATTATAAAAGATCACATTTACGTTAAAATTTGCATTTGTCATCCACATCAGCTTACAGATATAAAAAATAACACTTGATTTTTTTAAGAAAAAAGAAGGGGAAAAAATGTTGCATTAAATAGTGGCGGAACCACATATACAACTATGGATGTAAATGACGTCACTAAATTTTATAAATTTATCTTATAAATATGTATAATTTGATTGATATATTTTAAAATTAGTATAAAATATGAGAAAATCTTTTGTTCCCCGCACCCTTCATCCCCGGATAATTTCCGCGCTATCAACGCTCATTTATTTAATTAAACACGTGCTAATTGAGTCCGACATCCCATATATATAGTTTCTTCAATATTTTCCACAATTAGATCCGGCGTCTTGCGCTTTCTTTTTGAATTATTTTTTTCCTCATAATTTATGATGTTGAAATGTGTTTCATATATTATAACTTTGATGTTGAACATAAATTAGAATGTGTGATATTGAATATATTATTATGTTGATAAAATTGTATAAATATATATTTAAAGTGTACTTAATGCTTTATGAGAAAAATTATTTTGTGAAGTTCATTTTTTTCGTGTTATTCAGTAAATAATTGAAAGAAATCGCATACTCCAGATAATCACATATGAATGATATTTAAATACCCAGAACACATATCTAAATACCTAGATATTATACTTAAATATCCAGAATACATATCTAAATATCCATAATAAATATCTAAATACCCAGAACACATCTCTAAATACCTAAATAAAAAATATAAATACCTAAATATTATACTTAAATACCCACAATACATATCTAAATACCCAGAACACATATCTAAATACCTAGATATTATATTTAAATACTCAGAACACATATCTAAATATTCAGAATAAATATCTAAATACCTAGAACACATATCTCTAAATACCTAAATAAGAAAGCTAAATACCTAGATATTATACTTAAATACTCGAACACATATCTAAGTACCTAGAACACATATCTAAATATCTAAATAAAAATCTAAATACCTATATATTATACTTAAATACTCAAAACACATATCTAAATACCCAGAACACATATCTAAATATCTAAATAAGAAATCTAAATGCCTAGATATTATACTTGAATACCCATAACACATATCTAAATACCTAAGTAAGAAATCTAAATACCTAGATATTGTATCTAAATACTTATAATAGATAATTAAATATGTATGATACATATCACAATAACTAACATAAGTAAATCAAATTATATAAAATAGAAATCTAAATACTTATAATTTTTTTAAATACTATATATATATATATATATATATATATATATATATACCTAAACAATATGATCGCGGCGAGCTTCATGCATTCATTTCTTATTTAAGAAATTTGATAAACAAATAAGTAATAGTTTGCATAAATTACTTGTATAATATATGGATTGGCCCTCCCTTAATTTTGATTAATTGAAGATGAAGCTCCGCTACTGAATATGATTACATACAACATGGGTTTGGCGTTTCGAAAATTATCACGTGGGTTTTGTGCAGATGGTCTTTATTCGACGGAGAAATAATCATGTGCATGTGAAAAATGAAAGTTTATTAAGCGCAGTTGAGCGACACTTTCCGAAAATGAAAAGTCATTTGCGGGGAGATTTTTTTAAGAGATTAACGCTAGAATACTATTAGTCGCGTCCATAAAATATATATAATGACACCACTAAATTTTATTTCTCCCTCCGCCACTAACATCAAACCAATAAGCAATAAGCAATAAACAAAGAACAACACTATTACTAACTAGTGCTAGCATTAGTAAGGATGTTTTATGTGTCTAACTCTAATGAGGAATCAGGATACACTGTTATAAAAAAGTTCAAATCTCTAGAATTTTTTATATGAATAAAGTGTTTAAATAAAACAGGCTCCGTGAATTTAAGAGCGGAGATGTGACCGTTTCTGCTCGCGGTCTAAATTAAACGACCGTCGCGATTTCGTACAAAAATCTATTAACACATGCTGACAAGTAATGTTTTTAAATGCGACCACATTATCTGTATATACGGTCATTTATATTTATGTAGTAGATTTTTGCATGAATTTTTTTTATGTAGTCATTTTTATGTGGTTTGATCGTATAAATAATGATATAATACATCAAAGATAATTAATATGAATTGTTAAGAAAATAAAATTTGCTTTTATATGAATATAAATTTTAAATATATAATTAAAGTTCTTACCGCTCAATTATCGAGCTACGATCGACTTGTGTTATAAATAAATAAAAAATAATCTGCATAAAAGTTTATATACACATCCGCATATACTAACAAGTGACTAGGGAGCAACGCCGTCCGCAATCAAAGAAAAAGTGAAATTCCGTGGAGCCCACCTGCTCATCTGCAGCAGAGACATTTATCATATGAAAATTGTAATACAACTCAGCAATTTCATTTGTGGAGCCTACATGTCAGTCACCTGTCCCAACTTCTCGATCCTTTTTAGTTATTTCACAAGTAATAGAAATTGACCTCACAGTTTATTTGTGTCCGTACTTCTCTCCTACTACCTACCTACTGGGTGGCGCTGTTGTGGCGGTGGTGGTGGTCGGATATTCTCTCTTCTCCCTATCATATCATGATATCAGACATGATCATTGAATCACAACGCACATGAGATTATTCGATTAAGAACAATTTGCTCAGATCTGAAAACAACGAGAAATACCTGACAATGCGAGTGCTTTCTTACAAGAACGCCACCATCGCGTTGTGCTTCTTTAACCTCGTTGCAACGCTCTTCCTCCTCCTGCGTGGCCACGCTTTGCTTTCTCACGGCCGTCTCTCTACCTCCGCCTCCTCCCACCGCCTCAGCTCCGGTTCGATAGATCTTTTTTTTTTTCTTGTTTACGAATTGCATAAACACCGGGACCTAAATCTTTTAGTCTTATTGATTGCTGAAGTGCCAATCCTGGAAATATTTCTGCTTAAAATTGAGTATAATTGTTCTCATATTGGATATGACGATATGACATAAGTTACTACTGATGTATCCTCTTTCTGGTAGTTAATTACAACAGTCATATGACGAATGGGCATTTGCCAAAAAAGGAGAGGTTTTTAGTTGAGCTTTCCATTTTCATCTCTATGTTGTTTTCAAACTCAGGAATACTATTAAACTGATTAAACTTAGTCTGCACCAACGTCTCAATTGCATCCTTTTGGATATGCAAAACTATTTTTAGTTTTTGTTAAGATTCCCATCCTATCCAAAAAGAGCATTAGCCCCAGTGAAACCTCAAATATGCATAATACTGTTATTTAACTATGCAATCAGGAAATGTAGTTGAAAGTAAAAATTCTATTGGTTTTCAAGTTGAGATTCCTTCAGTATTTATGACTTATGAGATACCAGTACCCAACCTTATCGGCATCATATTACTTACAGTATCCACTTCTTTATCGTTGTATTTAAATGTTAATTAGCATGAGTCAGCCTGGGAGAAAGCATCTAAATTTGTTTCATTGTTTTGTGCAGCACAACTTAAGTATATATGGGAGTCGGAGGAACTACGCCGAGTCATGGAGCCTGTGGATTTAATAAAGCGAGTAAGTTAAAATCTTGAAGATAATTAGATAATTTTGTTATTTGCTAGGTATTACTTGTGCTCTCTTACCATAGAGTACATCTGTTATCTCTGCTTCCTTTCTTTTTCTGATTTCTGCAAAAACTTCATGTTTACTCTTCTATATCATAAATGAAGTAGATAAAGGAGATTGAGCAAGAAGCTTATGCTGATTCTGGAGTGGAAACAGAGAATGGAGAGAAGCAGACAGCTGCTGTTGACCTGTCAAAGCGGTTGCAAGATATGAGAGCAGTGAATGAACCTAATAGCCAAAAAGGTTTACTTTTAGATATACTGTTTAATGCTGAAATCACTAGTAAAGTATTAGTGAAGTATGGTACAGGTACCATCCAATTTGGAGTTGATCCCAGATGTCCCTTAACTAACTCCCAGTTTGTGCAATGCACTTTAACTTCGCTTCAAATTGATTTATTTCGGCTTCATCAGGTTGCCTCAATACTGCAATCAAGCAGCAACAGCACTAAAACAAATGATAAAGACATTTATGATACCATAAGGTTCTAAATGAAGTGTACCATACCAGCACTTATCAGTATGTGTTTATTCCCAACCTGACTGGTACAGGGATAAAACCAGAGAGGAAGTGATGTATTTATATTGGTACTATGCAGCGCTCACTGGTATCAACTTTGACCAGTCCAGCATGGCACTTCCATACTTCAAAATTACTGTTTTTTTTTTTCATTTTATTTTCTGAACTAGATGTTAGAGGCTAATAAGATCCTCTGTTGTTCATAATCTCCTTCTGAGAATAAGGAACTAGCACGCTGATTTTGGTCCTAAATGCATTTCATTCCTTGCTTATCCGTTAATTCGATTGATATCGTTCACTTTTATTTCAGCTCTGGAGGAATGGCGAAAGCGCAAAATTGAGCGGGCCAGGCAGAGAGAAATTTGGAAGAATGGGACAACGTCGACAGGTTTAAAATCATGAGATACTGAGATTATGTAGCAATTATGTAGATGAATTCAAGGATGTGGAGATCAAGTGATGACATTTCAGAAATTTATTCAACTATAATTGAAACAATGCAGTTATTGACTATGTCCTTCCCTACTTTAGTTCCTTCTCCTGAAATGAACCTTAGATAAAATTGCTGCATAAAGTGTTCTGGAGTTGTTATTTTCATGGAATATCCATTTGGATTGGTTAACTAAAAGAATACAAGTTATTCAGAAAGGTAGGGAAAAGAAACATTTTCAACACATCAGTACCTCGAGCTCTAGACTATAATTTTGTTAGTGTGTTTAACTTCTGGCCTTGTAGATATTAGATCACCTCCGTATTTTTTTTTGCCATAAAACATGACCAAAGTCTTATCACTCCAGTCTTTTTTTTGTTAGAATCTAAAGCTTCTCATTTTGGATTGGATAAGGGGTTATTTAATTTCTACAAGCACATAAAACAAGTCCTTTTCATTTTTTCATGGTAAAGTAAAACTTTTCTATACAAGTTTAAATAGGTCTTCCCTCGTCTATAATTTTATATACCGAGTTTAGATAATGTTCATTTCCTTCATTTCAGGAATTGCTACAATCACACTTTGACATTGATTCTGAACTTCAAACAACATCTCTTTAAAGTTTGGGAGTGTTAAGTACCGTGGTTCTGAACCCTTCCTAGGGATGTATTTTAACTCTTTTTTCCTTAATACAAATTAGCTGACAATCGCCAGCTACTGCAAAAGTACTGTGCTTTTGAAAATCAGTTATTCTTATTCGGAAGAAAAAAAAAACAAATATGATCATGGTTTAGATTTTTTTTTTTTTGAAGTGGTAAGCATAGCTTACCAGATTGATTATATTTGAAAGAAAACAAAGTGTACATGGATGGGGCCATTTAATTGGGCCTCCCTCAGCTACAGAAATTTAAAACATCATAAAGTAAATAGCACTGCTATGAGTAAGTATTCTACTGCAAGGAAACATTCTCTCCATAGTTTAGATTTTAAGTGACATTCAACTGTTAACTGTTTACCAAATGAATGCTATATCTGACAATTTTGTTGTTGACTTGCATTATCTCATAATATATATTTCTCAGAAATGTATAAAATCAAAATTTGAAAAACAAAAGCTCCCGGCGAGGATTGAACTCGCGACCTTTCGCTTACTAAGCGAACGCAACAACCACTGTGCTACGGGAGCATGTACATTTGTAAGACTGCAGATGCACATTCTTTAACTGATTCTAGCTGAAATATCTCTTTCAATTCCCAGCAAATTGGATTTGTTGGTATTATCAACAGCCTGTGGCTCAGAACAGACGAACATTGTTCTGGCATTGAGCATGGTAGATGACATTACAGAAGTATATATGCTTATGAGTGTAATATTAACCTATTTTATTATAGAAATCCTGAGGCACCGAACCTTTGTTAAATAAGTACCAATTTTCCGTGCTAAGTACTATACTATATTGAATGTTGGATAGCTCTGAGATAACTTCTTTTCATTTCTGCAGTTCATCTGATATCAATTTGTCAAACAGTTAACTAAACTATTGTAGTTGCAGTAGCTTTTCTTTCTTAGCCAAATTCATACTCAGAACAACTGAATAATTAAAAAAAAAAAGATCTCAGAGCTATTGGACATTCAGATAAAAGTCCACTGGAGCTCTCTAACACCAGGCCAGAATTTAGGTATGCAATGACAGACATCTGACATATGCCACAGATCACCTTAATTCTAGCTTATATTACTTGTAGTGTCTTTAGAATATCCCCAAGTACATATGAAATGGATCCTATTTCAGGAGCATCAATATCCTTATTTTGTATAATAAAGGAAATAAAAGGACAAACTGCTAGCCTGTTTGACCTTATGTTACCTTACAATTTGGAAAAAAAAAATTCCGACTTCCTTTCCAATTCAAAGGTCAATTTTAAATTGAATTGATGCCAGTGTAGCAATTAATTCCCCATGCTCCACATTAAATTAACAATATATCTGGTATCACTGCTCCTTGATCGCAGTTCATGTATGTTTTAGTGAATCTATAGTGTACAATTATACCAGATGGGTTTTTCCAGTCAAGAGGCAAACTTTACACTCATAAAGCATATGTACTTGTGCAAAGCCCATCCATGCACCATGCTGAATGTCAGAATAATGGAAGTGAAATAGCAGATCAGATTTCATCTCTTCTGAGCCACAGGCTGCTGATTTTTGGTTTTACCCCTGCTGCAGTTGTTGTGTTTGCACTAGAGCCACAGGTTGCTGATAATACCTCCAAAATCTAATCTGCTGGAAACTGAAAGAGATGTTTCAGCTAGGATCAGTTAAGGGGTGTGAAGTCTTGCATGTGTGGGTGTGCTCCTGTAGCACAGTGGTTGTTGCGTTCGCTTAGTAAGCGAAAGGTCGCGAGTTCAATCCTCGCCGGGAGCTTATTTTTTTTTTCAGTTTTGGTTTTCTGCATTTCTGAGAAATATATATGAGATCATGTTTGTGTGGTTCATGGTGTAATCTATATGCGTAGGGTAAGTTTTGTTTCCTAATGCATGACGAATTACATAACTGGCAGCAATATATAATTCTCTCTTCACGTGAAATGTATTTGGTTGTATTCAAAAGCGAGTAAATTTCTCACCTAATGGCAGATTTCAATCTTTTTTGAGCATGGCTGGATAAACCAAATAAATTGTTCATGATGTTGGGGAATGATTCATGTATTTCGTAGCAGCTTTCATTTAATTCATCAAATTTTCTTTTTCTTGGTTGATTAAACTGTATGAAATGAGACTGCAAGGTTCACAATTAATTTTGGTTACACTGGCATGGAAACAATCCGAACTGGGCACAAAATACTACCCGAAAAGCCCTTCAAAGGCTCCAGACAACCTAGGTTGCTGTTGTTGGATTTCGGGCCTCAGCACACTACAATTACAAGGAGAATCACGCATCTCATGCATTGTTCATTTAGCCCTGATTTAAATGGTATGTAACAAGAGAAAAACAAAACACTTAAAGTGATCGCAACTACAAAATCACCTAAATTTTGGCTTAAGAACTACTCTTCAGAATATTCCTAAGCACATACAAAATGGATTCATATTCTAGGAGCATCAATAACTTTATTTCTCTATAAGAAAAGCAAAGGATAAATGGCTGGCGTATTATCTGTGTTACATTGAAATTTGTGAAAAAGAAAATTCTGAATAGCCTTCTCTTCTAAGGCTATTCCAAATTGAAGTTAACAAATAGCAATCGCTTTCCCCATGCGCAACATTAAATTAGTAACACGGCTAGGATCATCAAATCTAGATTTCTAGATCACAGATCAAGTGTGTTTCAGTGAATTCATACTTTAAATATCATCTGATTCCTCTCGCCACCATGGCGCTCCAGCCTCGTAAGAGAACTTGCCATCACCCCATGAAATGTGTGAAGCTTTGAGGCCAATCGCCAAGTTCGGTTCCTTACCATGAGCCGCGATCCATGCTTCAATTGCCTCCTCATTAGCTACATTGCTGCCATGCTGCCTTATCCATCTGCCAAAAGGGTTGATGGCAGGGTTGGGCAATTCGGCAGCTGCTGCTGGCATGTACATTGCATCTCCTATGATAGGTGCACCGATAGCAGCAAACTGTGCCCTGATCTGAATGTGCATTTCATGACATATTGCACTTGAACTCAAAATTAGGATTTGATTACAAGGTTGTAAAGCACAGCAAAGATTAGCACCAAATTTGCTGGTCTTTTCCTTTTATTGTTGTTGTACATCTGGATTCTGGAATATTATAATGAATTTGGCCACCATAAAGCATCCTATTTGGCATATGTAGGTTCTTCCTATTTTTGACAACCTATTAGAGGCACTAAGACCTATATTAAGCATAAAACATAAGACAAGGAACAATATACATACAGTAGTACCTGATGGGTTTTTCCAGTCAACAGGTTAACTTTACACTCATAAGCATACTTATTTACTGGCCATCCACAATCCTCAATGCCGTAAACTTCTCTTATATTAGCACTCGGCCATGGAATCTCTTTACACTCCAGTACTTCCAACTGGCATAACTGCCATCTTTCCTGTTTTTCTGTTAAAGCAGGTCCCTAAATCAGTCTCGAATATAAAAACAGAAATATTACAATGAACTTGAGATGGCACATATAGTAAGGTTCTTACTAGAACTAAGTTCCATATGAGCATGGCTGATTCAGAAGAGAGCTTGCAGTTTAGTTTTACTCTTGTTTTAATTTAATTTTATTCTTTAATCTGCGTTCATTGAATTTTATTATTTTTTTTACAATGTTTAGCCCTTTTGTGACTAATAGAAAAAAGAAAAACAGTCTTGCCATATGTTTCTTGGAAGATACTGACATGTTTATACATAAACTAGCTCTGGTATATAATGTAAACCTAAATAGTTTATTGTCATATATGTCAAGTAAACTAGACAATCTCAACAACTCCTGCAAAGAATAAAGAGAACAAAGAAATAAGCAAAGATCCTTGCAGTAACCTTCAGAAACCAATCTTGGGGCAACATTAACCGGACGCATGTAATGTGACATAATTCCAGTTGGCACAGGAGCAGATGCAAGGGCAAGGTAAAGTTTCTTAATTTGTTTTTCCTGTATTATGGAATGTAAAATCAGAAGAGGATCTTGCAGTGCTAAAATCATTATTAACAAAAATACTGATATTAACAATTGAGATTGCATACCCTCATCAATCCATGGAAATAAGAACAAAATTCTTTTGTTCTGGAAAATACGACACTGCAGAAATAAGACCCAAAGTTCAACAAGTTATATCACTTGTAAACATTAATAATGAGGAAGCAAAAAGGAAACAATGAAAAAAAGAAAGAAAACAAACCAGCCTTCAGTGCAGTTGTCTATTTGGTGTGTAGTAATTAAAGGGGCTTCAAAACCCAAGGCACGAGAAGCAAATGTGGCACAACATTCTTCAATGTTATCTGTTGTGCCTCCCACCTGACATTTGAACAAAGGAATTTAATTATATACGAAGTGAAGAACTTTAAACATGAAAATTAAGAAGCCATCTAAAAGCTCTAGAAAGGATGGAAGAGTTGGCAAACTTGTATTGAATCTGACCCATACTCATTTACCCAAGAAACCAACTTGTTTCCTCAATTAAGGTATAAATATAACAAATAAGAAAAAAAGAAAAAAAATCATGCACAAAAGGAGATGCATACTGAGGTTCCGGCTGGTTTGTCAAGGATCACATAGGAATCAGTTACTTCTATTACTCTGCTCTTCCAGTCTACTTCATAGCACCTGGGAAAATCGTAAAGAACATTAAAACCAAGAAGGTGCTCAATCGTAAGAAGCCAAGGAAACTTCAGTTTCTCAATTTATCCCTATAACTTCTCACATTCAAGATGATTTAGGCAAGGGTGACAATTTGAACTGAACAATTGAACCAAAATTTCTGATCATTTCTACTTTAAAGGATCACTACCCAAACCCATTGGTACTTCCGATTTTTAGTTTACTTCACATGATCCCAGCTAGTCCAATACCTAACCAAGTACCATCAGCATAATGTAAAAGCCAACAGTAAACAACACAGCTTAGGTCAAATTAGACCGACCCTTCAAATTCATAGGCTCACTATATACTATTGTTCTGATGGGTGGGTCTGGCCAGGTCTTACACATTTCGAATTGGCATGTTCTCTGACTTGATCCTATACCAATCATTTACATCCATACCGTGGGAAACGTTTTGGGTGCACATGAACTCGCAGATACGTGCCTGCTTCGAGAAATTGGTTTGGATCAGTTACTTTAAATGTCTTTTGTGCTTCTCTGACAGTTTTTCCTTTAATAGATGACCTTTTCTTCAATACTGCAGGGTCTGTTACCTCTTCAAAGACACGGACTTGCTCTGGTGTTGCAGTCAGAGGTGGGTTTGGACAAACAAGTGCATAATACACAGCTCCAAAATGAAGAAGATCTGTAACATACCTTGAAACATAGAATAACTAATGAAACCTCAAATGTTATACTTTACCAGTCTGTGGAATCCAAAACAGAGACTAAATATGGAACAGAAAATGAGGAGTTAATAGTAGCAAGCTCTTACAAGGGTGGAAGATTCAAAGATTTACTGATAAAATCAACAACATTTTCTTCTTGCAAGGCAACCAAATGCTCAACTCTCGGCATCATATTTTCAGAAGGACACGGCATCAACCGATCATACACCGGATACCTGAAGAGACAGATACGAGATAATTACTTACTTCTGAGTAATTCAAAGTCAACTGCATAACACAAGAACATCATTAGGAGAATAAGATTGAACTAAGGATTTCTACTACTAAATGGAGAATGATGAAGAGTGTACCAATCGTTGGAAGGACCGAGTTGTGTGACGACGACATCAGCGAGAGCAGATTTGAGAGGAGCGGCGGCGGCGGTCTTTCTAGCGGCTGCTCTGGAGCATCTCTTCTCGAAACGGCGGCGCTTGAGAAGAGACAGCGTGGAAAGAGAGCGAGAGAGAGGGAGGGATGCGCCTGCGCCTGCGCCTCCGCCAGTCCGTGCGCAAGTTAGCGTCAGGCGACACGGTGGCAGTAGAGCAGCGCAGAGGCGGGAAGCGAGAGAGATTGGGAGCTTCGGCATGGCGCTTCCACTGTCCCACAGACCCACACTACCACTGCGAGGATGGACAGAGATTGCTTCAAGATTTTTTTAGTGATAATATATACATGTAGCACTAAAATCGGACGGTAGAGATGATGCGGGTCAGAAAATCTACGGTCAAATATCAATCAGTTATGACTATGATACTAACTACTAAGCTAGTTGAAAATTCAATTTATCATTGAGAATTTCTGAATTTGCGAAGCTAGCTATTTCAGAAATAAATGTTAAATCGACTTTCAGTTCATGATCACAGAATAGGACTGGCACTTTGGCGGTGTGAGAGGAATTTGTAGCAGTTTGAGAGGCTAGTACACAAATGTTTGAAAGAATTCCTACGTTATATATATTTTTTGTTGTTTGCTTATCAAAATCAATTCATTATTGTTATTGTATATTAATAAACAACAGTACTCTTTTTCTTTTATTATTTTCCGTCAAATAAAAGCCGATTAAGTCGAATTTTATAGTAGTGCAACTGGTGTTTCATCATATCATATATTAGTAAATATAGTATGTTATAATTGTCATGTCATCTGATAATTGATAAAATTATCTCACGTTTTCATCATGTTTTCACACGCATATACATAATATGTATAGAGTATAAATGATCGACATACATAAAAATGCAATCTGTGTTTATGTTTGTAAAAATAATCAAAATAATTAGTTGCTGTAATAAATTCGCAATGTATTGGCGTATGTTAAATAAATGTAATTAGAATTATTATTGGGCCTCATATTAACTCATAGGTCCAAGGTCCAATATTAGTAATTACCGTTGTAAGCAAAATATCCGTTACAGTACCGTTAGAGGCAAATGTATATATATCGAGTGTAAACACAGATAAGAAATATATGAGAAAATTTCCAATATCATTACAACGATTCCAGCTATAACTCTCTGTTTTATAAACTTCAACATGATATCAGAGCGGGATTCTTAAATCCTTATCATCATATACCCTATAATCCATATAATATGATAAATACCAAGCACTTACTATCAGGAGCTCTCTACTAGATTGGTACAGAGCTTCAACTCACGTAAAGCGGTCAATACCAAAAAAATTTCACAGTCCAGCATACCAGCCATAATTCATATCAGTAACTACTACAAGTTACATCATATTCCTCAAATACCAGCAAAAAAACCTCAGTGCAAGTTCTGTTCTTATCAGTTGAAATATCCGATACTGGAAAAACCGATACCAGCTCAAACAATCAAATACCAGCAAGCAAAAATGAGAATACCAATATCTGTTCTTATCAGGCAAATATCCAATAATAGAAAAACTGATACCAGCTTAAACAATCAAATACCACTAAAAGCAAAAAACTAGAATACCAAAATCTGTCCATATCAGCTGAAAATCTAAAACCAGCACAAGCCAGAACTTTACCAGAAAATGACCCCTCAACCAAAAACCTCTACAAAGCTCACAAACATAATGCTCAATGACTTAAATTACTTAGCATGGGTTAGAGCAGTAAAAATCTCCCTTAAAGGAAGAGGCAAACTTGGATTCGCAACAGATACAACAAAGAAACCTCCACTATCCGTTGTGCCAACAGCAAAGGAAATAAAAGCCCAAGAAGAATGGGAGATGAAAGATCAAGAAGTAGTATCATGACTAGTGGCTTCAATGGAGCACATATTTTTGAAATATGCACATATCAAGAATCAGCCAAAGAGGTATAAAATTATCTTCAAGAAACTTACGACAAAACCAAAATTTCTCCCACATCTACAATCTCAAGTCAGAACTGACTCAAATCAAGCAAGGAAATCGCACAAATGGTGAGTACCTGCCAGAGCTTAGAAGAAAGCTCGAAGAATTAAAGCTTTACTTATCGCCAACCACTGATCTCAAGGAAATCCATAAACGAGAGCGAGATGAAATATACCTATACCTCTCAGGCCTTGATGAAAACTATGAGATCATCAGGTCTCACATACTACTTTCAACTGATCTTCCCCCTTTTAAAATAGTGGTTGCAATAATTCAAAGGGAAGAGGCAAGGCGACGAGGCATGGCTGGCCCACAAGCTAAATCCAACGAGGAACCTAAGGCACAAGCCCTTGCTGCCAAGAATCCGAGAACTTCATTCAAGAAATACCAAAACCTTAGATTTAAGGAGAAAGCGAAGAAGGGGACAGATGTACCCATTGCAAGATCTCAGGCCACATCAAGAAGAACTGCTGATTTTTACATCCCACATTCGACCAACATGGTGGATCGAGAAGGCAGAAAACGATCGAAAGGGGGAGAAAAAGGCAGCGAAAGAGGGAAGAGACGAAGAGGGGTTTAATACTCGAAAGCCCCAGAAGCATCTCCCTCTCTCTCTATCGATATTTTTAAGGCAAAAAGAAACGGGTCAAGTGGATCAGGATCGGATCCAATGCAACTCACGTTTGCACAGTTCGCCTCTTGGTATACAAAATAGCAAAATGGTTGTGGTATGACTCTAAACACTCTTAATCTCAATTTAAATGATGAAATTATTTTTGATAATGGAGTCACCGATCATATGTTTTACAATGAAAAGTTTTTGACAAATTTAGACCTCACCAAAAATACCAAACATGTATTGGTTGCCAATGGTACAAAAGTCCAAATTGATGGTATATGAAACTATAGTATTTTCTCAAAAGAAATTAAAAATGTACTATATGTGAAATCTTTCTCTACAAATTTAATTTCCATAAAAAAAGTTAACACAAGAACTTAATTGCAACGTCATATTTTCCTCATCAAATGTAACATTTTAGGACCAGGTGACCGTGAAGAAGAAGATTGGTGAAGAATGTCAAAAAAATGATTTATATATTTTTAAACCTAAGATGTTAAACTTATGTGCATCGACAAAAATAAGCAATTTTGAGTTATGACATAGAAGACTACGACATCCTTCTTTTAAAATTCTAAATAGACTTTTTAATTTTTCATTTGAAAATTATATGGATTGTGATGTATGTAAGTTAGCAAAATTAACTAGACCTCCTTTTTCGTTATCTCTTAGTAAAAGTAATATGTCTTTTGAATTGATTCATTCCGATGTTTGGGGACCGACCCCGGTTATGTCCTATAATAATTTTAAATACTTCGTTAGTTTCATAGATGACTTTATACGAGCAACATGGCTATTTTTACTTAAAACAAAAGATGAAGTCTTTGATTATTTTCTAGAATTTCTCAACCGAGTTGAAAATCAATTTAACGCGAAAATTAAAGTATTTAGATCGGATAATGGAACGAATATAAAAATAATAAATTAATGGAGTTATTTAAAAAAAAGAGATCATACATCAAACAACTTGTGTTAATACTCTCGAACAAAATAGAGTATCGGAAAGGAAAAATAGATATTTATTAGAGGTAACCCGATCACTCTTGTTTCAAACAAATATTCCAAATATTTTTTGGTCCAACGCTATTTTGAGCGCTACTTATTTAATTAATAGAATAACTAGTATTAAATTAGGTAATAAAAGCCCATTAGAAGTTTTATATCAACGAAAAATTAATTTAGATCACCTAAAAGTTTTTGGATGTGTAGCGTTCATTAAAATTAAAAGGAAGAGTAAACTAGATTTTATCTCAATAAAAACCATATTTTTAAGATATTCCTTGGTTACAAAAGGATATAAATGATATGATCCCATAAACAAAAAGATTTTTATTTCAAGAGATGTTAGTTTTTTTTAAAGTAAGCTTATTTCAAGAAACGAGAACCAACTCAATATTCCTATACCATTGATAATAATAATATGGTATTACCCCAACCCTCGGATTTAGATTTTGTAAGAAATGTTGAGACAATAGAAAATTTGGAGGAAGATACCCAAGAAGAGGAGAATCAAGATCAACAACAAGATGAGGAAGGTGAACACTTGGAAACAAGAAGGTCAACAAGAATGTTACAACTATCTACGAGGCTTAGAGACTATGTTACCTATTTGGTAAAGTATCCTATTGAGAATTATATTTCTTATAAAAAATCTCATGCCAACATAAGACATATTTGACTTCCATCTCAAAGGAACAAGAACGATTGAATTATCATGAAGCAATAACAAACCCGAATTGGTGCAAGGCTATAAAAGAAGAATTGAAAGCTATAGAACAAAATAAAACTTGGGTAATTGTTAAATTACCTAATGGTAAAAAACTCGTAGGGTGCAAATGGGTATACAAAATAAAATACAAGAGTGATGGTACCATAGAACGGTACAAAACTCGGTTGGTAGCCAAAGGGTACACACAAACATACGGTATAGACTATTATGAGACCTTTGCACCGGTGACAAAAATAAATATCGTACAAATACTTTTCTCAATTGCGGTAAACCATGGATGAAATCTATCCCAAGTGGATGTGAAAAATACCTTTCTCCAAGGCAACCTTGAGGAAGAAATATATATGAACTTACCACTCGGTCATGAACAAGAAAAGAGTTCTAACATAGTGTGTAGATTGAAGAAATCCATATACGGCCTCAAACAATCACCGAGAGCATGGTACTTGATCTCTTGTAACTTCAAGGTTAGTAGTGCCGATCATTCCTTGTTTACAAAGAATAACGGTAGGGATGTCACCATTATTTTGGTATATGTATATGACTTGATAATTACCGGGAGCAATGAACAAGAAATTACATTAATCAAGCAACGATTAAAGGGAAATTTTGATATTAAGGATTTGGGATACTTGAAGTATTTTTTGGGAATTGAAGTTGCTTTTTCAAAAAGGGGATTGTTCATATCACAAAGAAAATATGTCCTAGACTTATTGAAAGAAATCGGAAAGTTAGGGTGTAAGCCGGTGTCTACACCCATTGATTATAAATGTAAATTGAATAGTGAAGACGGTGATGTCTTGAGCGATATAAATCAATTTCAAAAACTTATGGGTAAACTAATTTATTTGATGGTGACTAGACCTGACATATCTTTTTCCGTTAGTCAAATTAGTAAATTCATGCACGCTCCAAGAACACCACATCTAGAAGCTATCAATAGAATTTTACGATACCTAAAAGGAACTCCCGGTAAAGGCATATTGATGAAAAATAATAAATCTAATAATGTGTGTGACTATTCCGATGCAGACTGAGCCGGGAGCTTTGATAGAAAATCAACAATCGGTTTTTGTACGTTTGTAGGCGGGAATTTAGTCACATGGCGAAACAAAAAATAAAACATTGTAGCTCGATCAAGTGCCGAAACAGAATATCGACCTATGGCGTCAACCGCTAGTGAACTTACTTGGATTAAACAACTCTTAACCGACATGAGCATCACTATACACCAACCAATGCAAATATTTTGTGACAATCAAGCCGCGAGACATATCGCTTCGAACCCAGTGTTTCACGAAAGAACTAAACATATCGAAATTGATTGTCATTTTGTTTGCGAGAAAATACAAACCGGGGAAATCAAAACTCCCTTTGTAAGAAGTGAAGACCAATTGGCCGACATCTACACGAAAAGATTAGAGCCAAAGCTTTTTGATTTATCAATAAATAAATTGGAATTAATTGATATTTATAACCTCAATTTGAGGGGAGTGTTAAATAAATATAATTAGGATTATTATTGGGCCTCATATTAACTCATAGGCCCAATATTGATAATTATCATTGTAAGTAAAGTATCCGTTACAGTATATTAGAGGCATATATATATATCAAGTGTAAACACAAATAAAAAATATATGAGAAAATTTCCAATATCATTACAACGAATCCAGCTATAACTCTATGTTTTATAAACTTCAACAGCGTATTATCTAATCTAAAAATAATCAAATTTAGTTAGATATCATATGAATATAGAGTTCATCATCTATCTTGCCAAATTAATTAAAAGTGCATTTTGCATTATACCAAAGGACGTCATATTCATTCCATACAGTCTAATACAAAATTTGAAGTGAACTTTTAATCAGTCTAATGCAATTGACCGTACAAAATTAATTTTCAATTAGATTTGTGGTGTACCCATGATCCATTAATACTAAAACAAATGCTGAGCCCATCAACGGTAGAATTTAGGGATTCATTGACCATTATTATTATTTTGACGATCTTATGACCGTAAAATAGTAAGTTGTACATTTAGATCAACGACTAAAATATAATCTATGCTCTACAATTAACAAATATCTTAAACATAAAAAAAATGAAATTGTTTTTTAACACTAAAAAATTAAATAACAAAAAATAAAAACAAATTATATTTAACGGTATTTGATGAAATGGGAAGTAATATTAAAATGTATAAAATATTTATAATTTTTCGATCAAAGTAAGGTAAATAAAATACTTAGGTATGTTTGGATGGGCCAGGAATAACAAACTAGTTGTTGTTTTCTGAATAGATATAACAGTTGTGTATCCAAATGTAAATTTACTGTTTCTGAACAACGAAAATAATTGTATTCTATGGTGAGGATGGAATAACTGTTGTTTTTTTCAACTATCCATTATTATTCTTAATAAACAATTCAAATAATATTTCTACCATTTAAAATAACATCATTTTTTTACTATTCTCATGTTAACCTAAAAATCACTATTTTTTCACTATCATCATTTATTATTCTCATTCCTCACTTCTTACTCTATTCTTTGCATCATCCAAACACACCCTTTAACTAAACGTGAATGATTTTTCTCGGGCTATCAAATTTGTTATTATGATGATAATAGTCAGCGGGGCCCATCCACCCGTGATCAGAAAAGCTGAAAAGGAGACTCGCGGGTTTGGTACAGTTTACTCTAGTTAGATCCGAAACCCAGAACCTACCCGCATCCGCTTTATCCGAACAATAGATGAGGTCATGAACATAAGTACACAAAACCCCAAAATCTCCTCCTATCTTCTCTCAAGCACAGTCACAGAGGAGAGCAAGCCAGCCATGGCGACCATCTCTTGCTCTTCCCCTTCTTCTCTCTTCTTCAACCTCGTCAGAAGCTCGACTCGCACCGCCTCTCCTCCCACCTCTCTCTCTTTTCCTTCTTTTCACCTCGCTCGATCTGTCACTTTGTCGCACCGATCCGGTTCAAAGCCTGTCGAGGCTTCTCGATTGGTCGTGAAGGCTGTGGCTGAAGAAGAAACTGGTTTAGTTACAGAAGGAGGGGGAGAAGATATTGTGAAAGCCCTAAGTGAAGAGACCGTTGCTGTACCGGTCTCTCCTTCTGACATGCTTCTAATGTACTTCAAGGTACTGCCTTTTCTAACTAATTTCACTAATTTTGTTCTTATTCTTCTTTTTTTTTTGTGATTTTTGATGATCAGCTTTTGTGCAATTGGTGTTTCGTAGGCTGAAGGATCAATGGATGATTCGGCAATTCCAGCAATTGAAAGAGTTTTAGAGGTAAATTTTGTTTTATTATGTGTAAAATTTATCATTTTTGTCTTTTAATTATCATCATTGAACGGCATTTGCCATTGTTAATGTGTTATGTGTATTCTTGGGTTCCGTTAACTGAACTGATGTAAATACCAATGAAAGGAAAATAAAAATATATGTTTAAAACTATAAATAATGTCTATAACATATAGCTGTGAATCTATGCTGTAACAGATATATTATATATAATTCCTTTTGCACTTATGTTTGCTCTGGTTTTATTCATCTTGCTTGTCAATGGTTGCATCTCTGTTACACATTTCTTATTCTTATCTTCATTTTCTTCAGGGACAGGATGGCATTTATGATTTGGAGGTCTCTAACGATGAGGGTGTTGGTTCTGTTGTGGTAAGAATAATATATATATATATATATATATATCCTCCGTGAGCTTAAGCTCACGCTATCTCCACTCTCTCTATATATATATATATAGAGTAAAGATACCGTGAGCTTAAGCTCATGGAGGCTTTCCGTGAGTTTAACTCAAAAAATATAACAAATCATCTCCAAATTTTAATTTATCATTCTCATTAAATTCTTTATATGAAAAACTCATGGGATGCCAAAATTTGGAGCGTTTTGAGCTTTTTAAGTCGTGGTTTTTAATTTTTGAAAATCAGCTCTAAAAATAATAATAAAATATTTAATATTTGAACATTATTTTAGAAAATTAAAAACGGTGGGTTAAAAAGCTCAAAACACTCCAAATTTTTGCATCCCACAAGATTTTCATATAAAGAATTTAATGAGAATGATAAATTAAAATTTGGAGATGATTTGATATATTTTTTGAGTTAAGCTCACGGAAGACCTCCGTGAGCTTAAGCTCACGGTATCTTTACTCTATATATATATATATATATATATTTTCTTTTACATCTCCTTTTATAATACCTTACCGGTTCTGCTGAACATCTGGTATGGTGCAATGCTGACCCGAAGAGCACAAATCATCGCTTGCTGGTTGTGTGTGTGTGTGTTTTTTTTAAGGAATTCTGGTCCATTGTTTCTGCCAGTATAGTATATTTGTACTTATAAGGAACTTCCTATTTGGTTGGCATAGTATGAATGCCTTTACGTATCAGTACCAATGTCTGGTACAGCAATGATCATCGATTTAACCAGTTTAAGGCTAACATGCAAAGTAAACCCTATTGGCATCAAACATTTCAACATTACTTGACCAAAGTGTTTGATACCACAACTTGGAGATCTAGCACACAACTAGCTTAAGGCAATAATGTTTAATGGCCTTTACTTAGTATAGGCAACTATACATCTTTATCTTCCCCTATAATATTAACCTTAATAAGGTTTTGTGTTATTTGAAAGTTTGTAAAAATTCTGTTTAATCTGCAAGTACACCCTATAATATTAACCTAGTAGAATAATTTTACCTTTATAAGGTTTTGTGTTATTTGAAAGTTCGTAAAAATCTGTTTAATCTGCAAGTATGAAAAACAATTAATGTAATGCTTCTTAATTTGTGTTCAGTTAACAAAAGAGACAACAGTGCAAGCTACAGGAGTGGCATCACTTTTGGTAGAGTTAATACAAGGCGCTGGCTTTAAGTTACATACCTTGAGCTTAAGCTTCGAAGATGAAGAAGACGAAATTAACGAGTCTGTGATTGAGCTTGAAGAGGAGGAATAGATACTCTTTTCTTGTTTTTTGTTCTTGTATTTTTGTTTTGTAGATTAATTACTTTCTGGCTTTTCTTCACTATAAATTTGAATGTTTACAAGTATTCTATGAGAAACTCGAGTATAAAGTCCAGAAGTGGTTTTCTCGTTTAGACTTAGTTACTGGAGTTGATTTTCTTTATTAATGTAATTTGTGGACATGTATGTGCAGTACACATGATTTCCTAAAATACCAGTACTGTTATCTTGTAAAGATAATTGTTTTTCATGTTGGATTTTTAGGTCCATACTTTTTATAACGAGGGCATAAAAATTAACATTTTCTTATAAATAAAAGATTCTAAAAAAATCAAATAATTGTAAGGCAAATAAATAAATTGTCCAACTTGAAGTAAATCGGAATGAAAGGCTTCATTTTCAGATCCCATCAATGAACAGAAATAATGGAAAAATACATGAGCTTTTTTAGATTTATGATCAAGTAGTTGTTGGCCATCTACCAAAAGTGTTGAAATATGATTTCTTTGTTTTTTATCTAATGCCCAAGAATGAAAAAAAAAGTATTGCAATCACCTTGCTATTTCCAAGTGTTTTTATACCTCTGACGCCACAAATCATCTTCTAAAATTGAAAAAGTGAAAAATCTTTTTTCTAACCAATTGTCTAGCTTTTATTTTTAAAGGATTAATTGATCCATGAATACAAAGTTAAAAAAAAACATAGCATATGGGTATTAGTGTTTTAATTTGTCCAATATGATTTTTAGCCCCAGAGTTTATTTCTTGGCTAAAGAATTTAGCTTGAGATTAAAGGTCAACAGAGTAGAAGCCCGTGCGTGTGTGTGTGTGTGTGTGTTGGGGGGGGGGGGGGGGGGGGGGGCATGGGAGTGAATTAATTCATGAATTTCAGAGAAATTAAGTAAACTAGCTCAAATCTGAATAAATTGGAACGTTGGAAAGATATTTGAATTGAGCATTTAATTCTGATATTTGCAATGAATGGTTATAATTGAAATTAGAGAGAGATGCATTATGGTGTTTTGTAAAGTAAAAAATTAAAATTATTTTTGTATTGGCAAGAGATTTCATATTCCAACGACTCAAATAGTCAATTTTTTTTTTATGTCAAAATATTATGGGATATTAAATTTCAAGATTTTTTTAGTTTTGTGGCTATTTTTAATTTATTCTTAATAACACAGTCTTGTTTAACATAAGAAAATTATCTATTTCAGAGTTGTTTTAAAATTAACTAGAAAACTCCAAAAATCATGAAATTTAATATTCCATAAGATTTTAACATCGAAAATTATTGAGTAACTTAGATTGACCATTTGAGCCATCGGTATATAAAATCTCAATGTAAAGTAAAAATAAATATTTACTTTACAAATCACTGTAACCTACCCTATATTATAGAGTTTGGCTACATTGATTCCATAAATATATTTTGAGTTAAGAGTATGGAGATGCTCAGTGTTCTTAGGAGCACCATAGTTTTACTCTCTCTCTATATATAAATACCATGAGTTTAAGCTTACGATGGATTTTCATGAGTAACTCAAAAGTACATCAAATTAACTTTGAATTTTGATTTTATCATACTCATTAAATTTTTCATATGAAAATCTTATGGGATGTAAAAATTTAGAGCATTTTAGATTTTTTAAGTTATTATTTTTAATTTTTAAAAATAATATTTAAACATTAAATATTTTTTTATTTTTAAAAATTAAAAATAACAACTTAGAAAAATCAAAACATTCTAAATTTTTATATAAAAATTTAATAAGTATGATAAATTAAAAGTTAAAAACAATTTAATATTATTTTTTAAGTAAACTCACGAAAAACTTTGTGAGTTTAATACTCCTTGCCAGGTCGTATCTAGTGTATGTAGTAGATTGAAGCAACGATATTCAAATTTCAAACCAAAAACAAAAACTAAAAGAGACGTGTCCTTCGCCACGTGTCCTTCTTTCCACTCAGTATTTGTTCCTCGTTTAATTGCTGACGGTGTGCATCACACTCCACAACACACATCAACATCCCTGATTGAGTCCACGTAAATTCAACACGCGTTCAGTGTGCGGACCAACGCTTTTCCACCGTCCGATCAGCTACAACGCACAAAGAAAAAGTATGAGATTTGTTACGCTTCCACAAACAATTCGGACTTCCTTTTTTACTTCCGGTACAATGTTCCTCAACCGTACATCAATTAAACGGTACCACCGCCCAGAGTGCACACGTCAAGCAAACGCCTGCCACGTTGGCAGAATCGTTTCTTGTTCGGAAAATCTACATGAGTAACGTTACCTTTTCCTTTTAAGTGTTTACTATACCCCAGGAACAACTTAACTGAACTCTTTTGTATTAAAACAAACTACGGGCTAACAACATGCCATCGTGCGCGCTTCTCAGTTCTCACTAAACCATTACATACTGAAATCCTCTTCACTACGATTTCTGAACTGCATCTTCATCTTCTCCAGTTCGCATCCAGTTCTTCCCGTAGCTAATTGAACTTGAGGTTGATCTTCGGCTTCTCCACCAATGGAAGCCGGGCTTCACCTCCTCCAGTGTGGCTTCGACCAATTCAAACCATCTCCGTTCTCCATTAACAAATCCAAAACAAAATCTCTTTATTCAACCTTTCCTTCCTTCGCAAGGTTCAAATCCAGGCGATCACATGTAGTAGCTGTTGCTACTGAACCTAAATCAGTCACCACTGTAAGAGACTAACTCAAGTTCAACTAATTTTGTCTATATTTTTTTTCTGAATTTGGATTGATTAAAGGGAATTATTGAAAATGCAGAGATTTGATAATGTGTCCGCGGAGATAAAGAGGGTAAGAAAACAAATGGAGGAGGATGAACAGCTATCGATTCTCATGCGGGGACTGCGCGGTCAAAATCTCCGAGATTCTCAGTTCGCCGATGAGAACGTTAGGCTTCGTCTTGTAGAGGTATTTTTTTCATTATCTCTCTCTCTCTCTCTATGTTCGTGTCTATGTGTGTTGGTTGAATTTTATATGTGCTATTGAAGTGGAAAGAGATATATCTCTGATAGTGTTTCTCATAACTGAATCGCCATTAACTAAGCCTAATATATTTTTCAGATAACCTGATTTAATTTCGTTTGGGCATAGGCCACGATTTAGTTTAACACTTTAACTGATGGCCAAAATAACAGTCAGTTATGAATTATGATATACATAACAATTTGTGTCCCGAGTAATTGAAAATTTGTTCCTGTGCATACTTTAGCTTCTCTTTGTTCACTTTCCAGGTTGATGGGGTAAATACCAGTGAAGCATTGCCGTTGGTGTATGATCCAGATACAATATCAGCTTACTGGGGCAAGAGACCCAGAGCTATTGCCACTCGAATTGTGCAACTTCTTTCTGTGGCTGGTGGTTTCTTATCTAATCTCATCATTGATTTGATCAACAAACAGCTCAAACAGGTAAGTTATCACCCCAGTAACTGCATCTATTTTTCTGTTAATCACAGTGTCATATGTTGCTTATTATGAAGTCGCTCTTCAGTTACGAACTGACTTTAATAGAGTTAATAAAAGTTATTAAATACTACATAATTTGTTGGAACACTCTGATCTGTCTATCCTTAATTACTGATGTCTCAATTTTTTTTTTTGCAAATCTCTTCATTCTGGTGATTTCAAATTCGATTACGCAAAAAAATAAGTTAATTTGATGGATGATTGTTCTCCTATAAATCTGCACGTGGAGTTTCTAGTGACCGATTTTATAAAATTACACAGAATTGGAAAATTTTGGAGCTTACAAAATTAATATGTAAAACATGCCTTCATAGTTTCAAATAAAAGGAATGACCTGATTTAGAAAAAAATGAAATTGAATGGACAAATCCAAATTGAGTCAACAATATGAAGAAGAGACCACACTTTAAAGTAGAACAGATTACCTCAGTTGAGCAACACCTATTTTGTAAAAAACCACAAAGTATTTATTGACTTCTTTTCCAAGTAATCTTTTTAATTATTGCTTTTTCATTCTTAATTGGTCTTCTTCCTTTTCCCTGATATCTCATTGTTCTGGTTTTGTTTGACAGAGGGAGTTCTCAACTATTTTTTCTTGCCTCACCTGCTGTATTATAATGTTAATACTGTTACAAATGAGAGTTTGACATGCCTTGGTTTTTCATTTTACATCTTCCTTGACTTTTGGCTTTTTTTACCTCATTATGTGTTATGTGTTTTGTAGAATGAAGTGGCAAGGGCAATTGAATTGAGAGAAATTGTTACATCCCTGGGCCCTGCGTACATAAAATTAGGCCAAGCACTGAGCATCAGGCCTGACATACTTTCTCCTGCTGCCATGACAGAGTTGCAAAAGTTATGCGACAAGGTCCCTTCTTTTCCTGATGATATTGCTATGGATTTGATCAAAGAAGAGCTCGGTCCCTGGCAAGAAATTTATTCTGAGCTGTCTCCCTCTCCCATTGCAGCTGGTAATACTCATTTTATTCTTATGTTTATGGGTATTTTCATGCATGCCCCTGCAATACCTCACAATGTTGTGCAATTTTTTTCAAAGTTGGGCTGTTGTGCCTAATTGGATAGTAGAAAAATGCAAACATGGCCTTGTGTGTTTCCTTGAAGAAGTTCCAAAAATTAATCCTCCTTCCTGATTGCTTTTTTTTTCCTTTTTGTACATTTATTTATTCTCAGATTGGTGTGAGAGGATGATTATATGATACATCCTTTGTCTAAAAGGTCTTGTGTGTGGATTAATAGGTAAGGATGATTTTCAGGTTTTGCCGCACACATGAAACTTTTTCTCTTATATAAAGTCTATATATAGATTAGTAGACCAACACATGCTATTCCAAATATGTGAGGGAATAAATTTCATTGATCCTATATCCAGTGGACCAGACTGAACCAAGCGGGTACTGGACTCATCTGGTAATTACCTAGCCATTTTGGAGACATTTTTTACTGTTTATTGGTTGGCAATTAGCTTAAGCCTCGTCCAACCCTATGCATAAGAGCCTTTGTTGAAGTTGAAAGAGAGAAATAGAAGTTGGAATAGCGCCATTTAGTATATGCATAAAAAATGGTTCATCTTGCTCTTTGATATGACTAATTGGAAGATTTTTTATGTGATGCTATTTATTCTTATGCTATACTTGTAGCATCACTGGGGCAGGTGTACAAAGGCCGCTTGAAAGAAACAGGAGAACTAGTAGCTGTGAAAGTGCAAAGGCCTTTTGTACTCGAGACTGTCACTATAGATCTCTTCATCATTAGGAAATTAGGGTTAGTGCTAAGAAGATTCCCACAGGTAAAGAATAGTTGCATTATTGTGAAAGTCTCCCTTTTCATAAGAGTTCGGTTTAGGGATATGGCCATTGAGGTGAATATGAGCAACCTCAACCTTCTTGAATCCTTTATAAATTGAAGCTAACAATGTCGAACACACCTTTACACAGCTTTTGCATTGCAAACTTTTGATCATAAAGGTTATTTGTGATTTTGAGTTTTCCCCCAGGCATGGTAGACAGTCTTTAATACATTTTCATTTACCTTTCTTCTGTCTAACCATTAGAAAATTGTAATGTCATGTGCTAGATCTCAATTGATATTGTGGGGCTGGTGGATGAATGGGCCTCTCGCTTTTTTGAAGAACTTGATTATGTGAATGAGGGAGAGAATGGTACCCGGTTTGCTGAAATGATGAGGAAGGATCTTCCCCAGGTAAGCAACACAACTTTCTTTGTTTTTGTCATAATTTGAAGCATCAATGTTTTGCCTTTTTGCTTTCTTCTAAATGAATGGCTAGAGATTTCATTGTTCACTCTTTTAGATCATGATATGTAATTCTGTATATGTAAGTTTGATTGAGATTTTAATGGCATTACTCTGAAACTGGTTGCAGTGCATATTGCTAGTATCAGGGATTAGTTAAACTCTTGTTTGTATAAGCTGTCTTGTTGGTGACATTTCACTCACCTATTTTCTTGGGATCTTTTGTTTGCAATTGCAATTCCAGGTCATTGTACCAAAAACATACCATAAATACACATCAAGAAAAGTTCTCACCACACAGTGGATTGAAGGAGAAAAGCTATCACAAAGCACAGAAAGCGATGTTGGAGAGCTCGTCAATGTAGGAGTAATTTGCTACTTAAAACAGGTAAATACTCACCGACTTGTTTATTTATGAGACCAAATAATGGCCAAGAATGTGCAATGTAATCAGTTTGGTGTCAATACATACCAAGAGGTGCATAATTGAACCGAGTAGTGTACTAGTGTTGCTATTTTTTCGTGCTTCTCATCTGCCAACTAAATGTGCATAAACAATGCAGATTAGTTTTTGCAAGATTCTTCTTTAATTTTAAGAATTTAGAGATCTCAAAGAACTTTTCAGAACTTCCACACCTTGTGCAACAGAAATTTCTTAGTAGTATAGCCAGCATATTTTGGTGCTAAGAGTTGTTGGTATACGTCATGCCTGCTGCTGTACATATATAAGAAAATATTTCTTTTGCATCAGAAAGTGCCAGTTGTGTATGCATTCTAACTTTTTATATTTACAATATCACTACATATTTCTGATTACCTATTTCTTCCTTTTATTCCATCAAAAAACATTTCATAGTGCTTTAGAATACAGTCTTAGTTAGTAAAACGATTGATATCTTTGCAGCTACTTGATACCGGCTTCTTTCATGCTGATCCTCATCCTGGTAACATGATTCGAACTCCTGACGGTAATCTGGCGATACTTGATTTTGGTGTGTATTTCCTTTTTTTCTTTTTCACTTTTAATCTTTTTGTATGTTTCTTTAGATTGTGAAACTACTAATAATATTATGTTATTGATGCTCTGCTGCCTTGATGTGCAATTTATTGTTCAGAGTATTTCAATTTTCATGAAGGATTGATATTGTGTTTATTTATGTCAGTACCACGCCTTTCGATCTTGTGCATATAATCGAGCCAGTACCCAGAGCTATCCTGTTTTGCTGTCATTTACAAAGAAATTTCCATTCCTTTCTCCTCTGTCATTTAATGCTCTTTAGAAAACACCACAAGCTGATTATTCCTGTTATCTCTGGACTAGTATACTGCAAGTCCACGCATTAATTTTATGTATTTCTATGCAGGGCTTGTGACAAAACTTACTGATGATCAAAAGTACGGGATGATTGAAGCCATAGCACATCTAATCCACCGTGACTATGATGCAATTGTAAAAGATTTTGTCAAGCTTGGTTTCATTCCAGATGGGGTTAACCTTGACCCGATCTTACCCGTGTTAGCCAAGGTTTTTGATCAGGCTTTAGAAGGAGGTGGTGCCAAAAATATTAATTTTCAAGAATTGGCATCTGATCTTGCACAGATAACATTTGATTATCCTTTTAGAATCCCTCCATATTTTGCACTAATTATTCGAGCTATTGGCGTTTTAGAAGGTATTGCATTGGTCGGCAATCCTGATTTTGCTCTTGTAGATGAAGCTTATCCCTACATTGCACAGGTAACAGATCTGTCTTAATCATACCAGTCGTGTTGTTATATACTTAGTCTCCTTGTTAGATGGGAAACATATAATTTTAGTTGTTATATCACCGGATGTTTTTGTTCTACTTCTATATAGCAAACTTGGCAAAACAAAGCAACTGAAAGCTCAAGGAATCTGTTTTTCTTTGTATGTCCCAGGAATATATAGCCTAAAGGCATGATTCCCAACTGAAAAGGATGCTCTATAGTGTCCTGCCATAAATTTCTGTTCTTTGGTTCTTTAAATTATCGTGTTTTCACATTTTTCTTATAGTTGTTTCTCTTTTTTTTTTTAACAGAGATTATTAACTGATGAATCACCTCGGTTAAGGAGTGCATTAAGATACACAATTTATGGAAAGTCTGGTGTGTTTGATGCTGAGAGATTTATTGATGTGATGCAAGCCTTTGAGAATTTTATTACAGCAGCCAAAAGCGGAGGTGGTGAAAATTTGAAAGGAAACATGGCTGAACTTGGTGTTTTACAAAGCCAACCAGGTACTTCTTTGGTGCCAGTACTGCCGTCTATGGTCTTTCGACCAGAGCAACCAATCAAAGCTCGGGCAGCACTTGCATTCTTGTTGTCTGATAAAGGAAACTTCTTCAGAGAGTTTATTCTTGATGAGGTATATTATCAGTTCTCTGATTCCAATAAAGTATTAACAATTGTTTTGCTGCCTTTGTATGTTTGTCAAATATGTGTAATTGGATGACTACAGATTTTTCTGAAACAACTGTAGTATGATTGGATTGCTTTTATCATAAAATCTCTGGTATGAGCTAGAATAATGATGAGCCAACTCTATTACGAGTCTATGAAACATAAAGGCAACATAAATGTGTATATGCTTTATAATTTTATTTGCCAGATGTTACTAACTGTCCAATACTCTTTACATGGTATGTGTAGATAGTGAAGGCCATAGATGCAGTTTCAAGGGAACAATTGGTACAAATTGAAGCCACTTTGGGTATAAGAAGCCTGATACCAGTTTTTGGGATGGTTCCTGCAAGGTCTACAGCTCTTCTACCGACAATTACTGCGGAAGACAAGGTCATTTTAAACAATGTGGAGAAGGTGGCTAAGTTTCTCACAGCTGGAACTTCAAATTCAAATTCTACATCTGACAGGGTAATTCCGCACGTATATCATTTTAATTTGCTTCGTTGACAGAAAAATAATCAGTTACTTTTGCATGCATTATATTAATCTCAGTTTGAGCTGAATTACATTCCTCTTTATTCAATGTTCTCTTGAGCAAATTATTCTTTAGTTTAATTCTGTTATGCTGGACTGTTATTTTGTTAGAAGTTCTATATTTCCCATACCAAAACAGCATTTGTACGAATGCAACACAGTGCTTATGTTTCTGTTTTCTTAGCGCATATTTTTATTTTCTATTGGCAGGATGTAAATATGGCAACTATTATTCAAGAGCTTCTCCCAGTATTGCCTGGAATATCTGCGAAAGTGCTACCAGATATATTGAGCAGACTGTCTTCTCGCATATTTGCACGGATAATCCGAGAGGCTTTTTTGTAGAGCTTTATATAATTTCTTGCAAATTTAGTTCTGACCTCAATTCTTTTTTTTTTTTTTTTCTTATGCGTGTATAGTATTAATTAACATCTGTATAATGCTACCACAAATTTTAAGTTAACAAAGCCATTGGAAAAAAAAATCTATAAACTATATGTCAGAAGTTTCAATTGTATTTAGCCATCAGCTGTTGTGTTCATTTTTATGCTAATACAAGTATGTAACCCACTTGTGCTTATATATATATATATCATTTTTTTTTAGCTCTCTCTAAAGTTTTTTTGAAATGTTTATACTTGTGTCGGAGCACATTGTAGATCATGTTAAACTCATGAGATGGCACTATAATTTCTCCAGAAAGTTATTAAGAACACTTGCACTGCTGCACAACTATATTATGGTAACAATAAGAAGGTAATTAAATTTGTTGAACTCTGCTAATTGTCAAATGATGGGCAACTCAACTACAGAGATATTTAATGTGCGACATTGTGGAGTAATTTTCCATGCGATTTTTTTTATACAGGCTCTTTGTTTTCAGAAATAATCATCCGTCACGCCTTCAAATTGGCTCGGGGTTTCTAGAATTATAATTTCTAGGTTCTCAGCTAAGTAGCGAGACTTAAAACCTCTCGGTTGTTTCTATTCACACGGGTGAGGGGTGACGCCGCTGGGTTAGAGGCTTAGAGCTGCCGATCCCAGATTAGAGAGAGAGTTCGTCCCCGTTTGAAAGATTTACATTTTCATGATTAATG
Source organism: Schoenoplectus tabernaemontani (assembly GCA_037127355.1). Lineage (NCBI taxonomy): Eukaryota > Viridiplantae > Streptophyta > Magnoliopsida > Poales > Cyperaceae > Schoenoplectus > Schoenoplectus tabernaemontani. The sequence continues at coordinate 18,349,372 of CM073749.1, read as the reverse complement.
AAGCTGGGAAGAGACGAAGACGTCGAAGAGTCATCACTCATCGACCGGATTAATTACGACGCCGTCAGTGTCATATTGTATGTTTCAGCCATTAGAATTTTTTTATTATAAAAAGATAAATATGAATGTCTTTTTTTTGTACAAAGAAAATATTTTTATAAAGTCACGATGACTCATTATTTTTTTATATTTTATCTTATATTAAATAAAATATAGATAAATTTTATATAATTGTTTTTGAAATAAAGTAAACAGTTTTATTATAGTTATCTAATAAAATAAATAATAGTAAATAAAATAGTATTTTTTAAAAACAACAGTTCATATTAAAGATTCTATAATGAGGTGGTGTTTTTGAGATAGTTTTCGTGCTTCTATCTATTCTTCAAAAAAATCTATCTTTTGAAACATCTTTTTTATTTTTTTGATTTTTTTTCTCAAGTACTCTCATTGTTACTGGATGATAATGTATTATTTTCTTTTAAAGCCTGAATTATTTTTTTGCGAATTATTTTTTCTTCAGCTCTTGAATTTCTTTCATCATTCCTTTATTTTTTTTTTAAATTACTATCTTTTATTTGTTTAGCCTTTAGCTTTTCATATTTGAAAAATTATAATTTTTTTTTGTAAGAACTTGGTGAATATTATAAACTTTCTCTTGGTTTTTTAGGAAAGTCATACTCATCAACGAATTTGATTATGAGAAGGAACACTATTATTTTGCGGTGTTATCGCATTCTTATCCTTCATAGAGGAAATATTATTTTTCTCACCAGTGTTTTTAAAGGAAGCACTAGAGAAAATTGTTGCTATAATGAGTGTTGAGATATATTATATGATTTTCAGGGTTTAGGTGATTAAAGATGGGTTGGGCTTATATAAGTCTTACAATACTTCTTACAAATAACCCTCTAACAATATCTATAATCACCTAAACCTTGAAAATCATATAATATATCTCAACACCCCTCTCAAGATGGGCGAAAGATATCCACTAAGCCCATCTTGTCACACCCTCTAGCTAAGTCCAATGAGTTCAGTCCCTTCGTCAGACAATCTGTTACTTGATCTCTGGTAAATAAAATAAATAATAGTAAATAAAACAGTATTTTTTTTTAAAATAACAGTTCATATTAAAGATTCTATAATGAGGTGGTGTTTTTGAGATAGTCTTCGTGCTTCTATCTATTCTTCAAAAAAATTCTATCTTTTGAAACATCTTTTTTATTTATTTTTTTTTTCTCAAGTACTCTCATTGTTACTGAATGATAATGTATTATTTTCTTTTAAAGCCTGAATTATTCTTTTTAGAATTATTTTTCTTCAGCTCTTGAATTACTTTCATCATTCTTTTATTTTTTTTAAATTACTATCTTTTATTTCTTTAGCCTTTAGCTTTTCTTCTTTATGCATTGCTGGACTAGCTATTTTTGTCATATTTGAAAAATTATAATTTTTTTTTGGGTAAGAACTTGATGAGTATTGTAAACTTTCTCTTGGCTTTTTAGGAAAGTTATACTCATCAACGAATTTGATTATGAGCTCTCAGAAATCATTTGATTCTAAGAAGAAACACTATTATTTTGCGGTGTTATCTCATTCTTATCCTTTATAGAGGAAATATTATTTTCCTCACCAGTGTTTTTAAAGGAAACACTAGAAAAATTATTGCTATAATGAGTTATTTTTATTTTTCTAAGGTGGTTATCTTCTTATAAAATTCATTGATGTATGTATTAGTTCTATTTAGTTCGTCATCCATTCTTTTTATAATAGTTTTTTGATTCTCATATGATTACAAAAAATAACTTTATTATTATCTCATTTTTTTTTAATATTTGTTCTAAGTTTTGATGATACATAATAATTTTCTTCTAACCATTGTCTTGTTGCTGAGAATACTTCTGCTAATGTATCAAAGTCATTACAATATAGATTCTTAATATGCTTAATTATGCCTATGACTTCTGGTCATAATACATAGACACATGGTGTGTTGCCATTAAAGACTACATAGCAAATATTATTTTTATATCTATTATCAAAATGGTATGCTAATGCATTTAATGTATTTAAAAATATTATTTTTTATTAGGTCATTTTTTATATAAAGAATATAGCTACCTTTATAATCAATAGGTCATTATTCCTGAATAATATAGCAGGTAAACCAAACCTTATCTAAAATATATCATTGTAACGCCCCGATATAAATAAAAATAATGTCATGTTTCAGAAATCATTAAAATATCAATTTTTGAAGGCCGAATGTTATATTTTAAAAATTATTAAATATAATAAACTAACTTCAAAGATGATGAAAATTGATAATTTATAAAATTATAATATAATTTTTTTAAACTATTTAAATTGAAATTTTGAGCATAAAATTTGAAAATTTGAGCTGAAAATATTTGGCCGGAATGCTTATAAAATTACCAGCCAGAGCCAGACTCATATGTATTTCAGAGTTTTTTGACATTATAAATTCTTATCTCACTATATGTTTTTAATATATGTTTTATTTCTTGTGATAGATGGATGCCATTAATCCATATGCTCAAAATTTGGATCATGCAGAGTTTTGAAAAATTGTGTTTGAAGAAAATGTTCAAAGTTATCAACGTTATATTGTCATGTATGAAGTTAATTTGGAATAGATATGAAGGCCTAATTTCTAGATACAACCAAGTGAAGGCCTTGTATCATTTCAAACCCATTAACTAATCGGGTACTAAATAAAAAAAATAATAATTTAATATATATACTTACTATTAAATAATAACACCTATGCCGAAAGTCATGGATTTAGTATGTGAAGGGGACTCAAGCATACATAGTATAGTATATCGATCCTGAAGGACGAAAATACGCAGAAGCGAAAATACTGCTTCGATCACTATACACATCCAGTAAAGAGAGAGAGGGGGGGCCCTTGACTACAACACCTATGCTGAAAGTCATGGATTTAGTATGTGAAGGGGACTTACAGTATTATTTTAGGATGAAAATACGCAGATGCACTGATTTTACATCCAGTAAAAAGAGGCAATTATCGTGTATTATCTGGATAATAATTTATCGGATTATAATAGTTTATTAACTAATAAAAAAAATAATAATTTAATATATATGCTTACCTAATAAAAAATTTATTAAAATAATAACATTTTATATTTTAAAATAACAACAAAATAAAGCTCAAATTAATAGATAATTAAATTGATGAAGAAAATTTTCGTCTACATAACTTTATATTTTGATATTTTTGCATAATTATTTCATTATGCACGATATTAAATATTTTTTCTCAATAAAAATAATCGGACAATTCAGGGAGGGCAAAAAAAATTTCGGGGGAAAGGGAAGAGAGGTAAATTACAGAAAGTATCACCGAAAAACATTATTTTTTAAAATGCAGGGGCTGATTATCTTCATACCACGGTATGCATGATGCAAAAGTACTTGAAGATGCAACGAAGCATTGAAACTTTAATAGGTAACTCAAGTTTTCCTTTTAAAGGTTATAGTTATATTTAGTTTCGGAGATGGAGTATTTCTTGGAAATTATTGTGCACTCAGAAGCTATATTTATGTACCGAATAACGAATGATTAATTGAAAAAAAATTAATTGATGAACATATTGTCAATACTAATAAAGTATTGGATTAGTTTAATTGACATGGATTGATGCTTGGTGAACAAAATAAGTGTACATGGTTGTGAGTCAAAATTTCTTTATCTATCATAGTAATTAGGTTATTTAATAATTAATATGACCTAGGTCACCTATATTATTAGGTTGTTAATTTAATTGATTTATTTATGTTGTTAATTTAATTGATTTCTTTATGATTTTGATTTATGCGCGAGCAGAGATGTAACATTATGCCTTGTACAGCTGAAATTATATCAAAGTGACAAGAATTATGACATACACATGTATGCAAATAAATCAATTAGCAAATATTTCATATTAACTCTAAAATACGGTTGCATATATATTATCTGAACAAAGTACTATTAATGTTTGTTCCAGATTTAATCGGTTATATACTGTCCGAGTGAAAATTTGCTGCTTCGCAATCGCATAAGACAACTGAGACATAATTGTGGCGAATAATTTATTCTAGATAAAAACGCCAACTGGCCTCCGAGTCTTCTCTGTATAACAATTAAGATGCCAATATTTTTGTCCCAAAATTTATTTTACCAGGATACCAAAGCACCAGAACTTAGTAAGGCCTAATTTAGTTCAAATACAGAACATGGATTTAATATAAAATCAATTCTTTTTTCCTGCTCTTTAATTATCTGCAGCTTGATCCACAGTTTCAACTTGTGTGATGATAGCCTCGGCTTCTTCAAGCTCAGTTCCTCCCTGGCCTGACTCCTTAATCTCAATCTATAAAAAAAGTATAAAAATTATAAAACGATGAATGAGCCTTTCATATAATGTATCAGATTAGAATGAGGCTTATATTACTTTTCTAGTCAACAAATATAGTATCAAATATTAACGCTACTGGTGCCGCAATGACAAATCTGGTACCGGTACCGGTCAACCATCTATGAATTGATATTAATGTACCAATGTGGCTTTGAGGTCAGTCAGTGCAGCTTCAAGCCTCTTGTGGCAATCTGGAACCATCATCCTTGATTCTGCTAGCACATTCTCCTGCCAGGTTTTCAGATACAATTGTAAACAAATAAATAACTGTACTTCCTCAAAATTAGTTTTTCTCAGTTTTGCTCACATGACTGGCAGGTAGTGAGAACAAGTTATAAACAACAACAAAAAGGATTTAGGAGTGATACCAAACTTCAGTTGAAGCATACAAGGAATCACCTGACGGATGCATATACTATTCTTACAGATTTTAAAACATTAGACTTATGTTACCTTCTTCTCAAAAGTTCTTCCAATGGCGAACTAGTATGTGCTGATTTTTTAAGTAATTTACAATTTTGTTTGCCTTTTGTCTGCCAAAATGGTACAAAGCTAGCACCTAGCTTCAATAAAACCACAGCTGTACAACTGTTGAAGAAAAAGACCAAAAATGAAAAGAAAAAAACAAGGAAAATGCCAGATTTTTTACCATCGAATCACAACATTTTGGTAATTTATTATGGACAAACTTGTTCGCAATTGGGTACACTTAAAAATATGAAATTAATTGACAAATACTTAAGCTTGTCAGAGAACAATATATTAAAAAATATATTCAAAGCAACAGATCAAACAATTATTGGACCTGGTCATCTCGCTGCTAACAAATCAGTACAGTTTAATACAGAAGAAATATAAAAAAGAAAAATAAATTGGCTAAGAATTTCAAGTTTATTTTTAAATCACCTTGAAGGGGTGAATAAACATACCTGTTGTTTCAGATCATAGGGATCAGCACCTCTTTCTTTCATCTCAGCAGTTTTTGCAGCCTCTTTCTCAACCTCTTTCTCGTATGAGTGCAGCTCCTTCACAATCCTCTTGCATGTAGAGGTCTTGATTTTCAAGTTTCTAACTGTTGCCATTTTCCCAGCTTAAGAAAAAAATTGCATGAAATAGTTCATCAGTCATTTCATGAATCTGTTTTTTGAGTAAAATTACAGCACATATTTCTCATCCTATATCTAGAATCTCGATCATTAAATTGCTTATTTATTTTATATAATAGTAAGAACTCTTTCTAAAACTTTCTTCACAAATCTCTTAGTCGTACAAAGCATTTCATACATTTCTGAGAAATTCAGTTGCCAGAAGTTGTAGCAAGAACATCTTTTAAAAAAAGACAGAATATGATCCTATCTAAGGTAGCACATCTCACACAAGAGATGGCACTAGCCCTGGGAGGCCTTTTCACACAACACAAACTGACAATTGTTGCTAATTCAATCAAACAGACATCCCACCACACAGGAGCATCACATGTCTTAGTAAGAATTATCAACACAAATTTGGAATGTTTCATTTCAGGTCGCCCAGCAATTGCTATATGTTTAAGCCTCAATTAATTCTTTCATGAAAACAAAGTACTGACAAGTTGCATCGAAAAAACTAACTGACAGATAGTAAACATAAACAGTAAGAAGAATACTTGCACCAAAAACAAACTTCATTTCAGCATAAGGAGTCAGAATTGCAGAACATTAGAGTTGAGATTAGGAACCATTATGAAAATCAGTATAAATGTCAAAATCCATTGTACAATTAATTTATTCTCACTACTCAGTTACGTGCCAAGCATTATTAATGGTAATACAATTTCTGTAACTGTATAGTTCTATAATGCTATTTCAATATGAAAGAATATACAGTGTACGCAACATTGTCTGTGTTTATTGTTGAGTTTGGTAATGCTTTTGGAAGAGGTCTGTCTGAATTATGTTGTTAGAAGGTGAAAAAGGGTCTATGTGAAACATAAATTTTGAAAGTACATCTATGAATGGGGATACATGCAATGACATTAAAGGCAGTCACTGTTTTGCTTCAATACTTCCAGATTGGATCGAACTAAACCCTGACGAAAGGAAATGATATATAATATTGGACGACTGTAAACAATTTTAAACCAATAGAGATAATTTAGACCAGACAACCAAAACTCATCCACCATTGGCGTAAAATTCAAAATTTTGTACATCAACCCTCAAAATCAACTAGTTTTCAATTTTTAACCTAACTCAAACTACATTACCTAGAAACAACAAAAAGAACTCGTGCTAAAAAATAATCAAAGGGAAGCATCTCACTGAGACGGCACTAGTGACAATGGTGGGGGAAGGCGACGCTAGGAGGAGAGAAAGATAAAGAGAACGAGGCCGTGTAAGCCAGAGATGGCGCACAGCACAAGCGGAGGGCCGGAGGCGCAGTGAGGGGGAGAGGAGATCGCACGTGCAAGAGAGAACAAGAGAGAATCACAGAGGTGTCTGTGTAGTTTGTTTAGATCCGAAACAGAGGAAAGAAGAGGAAGAAGATTTGGGCTTTGAGCAGATCTCCGTCCTGCCCGGATTCAGCCCAACGGGCAGACCCTGCACTTTAGCAGGCCAGGAAACAAACACTCGGAGAGTCCAGTGATGGATTGATTGACGGGACCCATCTGTCAGATACATAACGGAGTAAATCCTCTTTTGGATGTTGCACACTTCACACTTACATGTTGCACCTTTTTGTTTTATTATACAACTAGTTTTCTACTCTCTTTTCTTTTTTTCTTTTTATGTAGAATAGCCGAAGAAGCTGCTGAAAATGAGTGTTGAATCAAATAAACATGACAAGTATTGTACATGAAACAACGAATCTAGCATCACTTTTAATAAATCCCTACGTCACTCATTAATCATTCATTCATCGGTGTCTTTATATGCGTCAATTTTGTTAAAAAACAAAAGTTTAAATATAATATATCAGCTTCAAACCAAAATAGAAAAAGAGTCTTTAAACCTAATAAAAAATATCATATATATTACAGATAACATATTCTCAAAATCCTCACGCCAAATTCATCTCAAATTAATCTACTTCTCCACATAGCTTCATTTCATTTATGCCGCCATACCAGGCTCTAACATTTACACGGTGAGCTTCAGGTATATATTTCCTCAAACAATACAAGACTTATTTTAAATCATAAAATTAACAGAAATATTATTTGGTCGGTTTCGAACTTTCGATAATTTAACAAGTACAGACATATAAATGTTTTAGATAAACATGAACTTTTTCCTTAGCGGTCCAGTCAACTATATCCAGTATCAGCGAACGAGACGTGTGCGCTTCTGTGCTTCGGACCCAGACAAAGAGTTTACCACCTAATCATTGCCACGTTTTAACCTCACAAAAGTAAATCCATTGCCAGTTTGCCACGTTGTTACGTCGGCGCTATACCCCTTTTTTAGTCTAACGCTCCACCCGCTTCACATAATAACATAAATTTTATTCTACATAAAGTCCAAGGAAATTCCAGTCCACGGTCCACGCTGTCATCTCTTTTTTGTTGATAACTTTCCCGTGAAGGCGTGAACCATGTCCAATTCAGCATCACGCATTAAACAAAACAGAAGTGAAGCTGACATTGGTATATAACTCTCTCTTGTAGACCCGGTTTACAGAGTAAAAAAAGCAGCGCATTATAGAAAATTAAAACAAGAAGAGTTAAAGAAGAGAGGAACTGAGGAAGAGAAGAGGCGATCGGTTTCTAGGGTTTCTTCAGGATCCCCGTCCATTTTCTCATTAGAGAAAGGAAGCCAAAGAGGACAGAAGAGATGAGCGACAACTGCTGTCGGAGCTGTCTTGGTTTTCTCCTCAAGTTCCTCAATTTTCTCCATGCTTTTTTCGGTGTATCTCTTGCTATGTACGCCGTTTGGGTGCTTAACCACTGGATCCGAAATGGGGGCACGGTCGACCTCGATAAGCTCTCCGATTTATGGTAAATTTGAATTATACATGATATATGTTTGATTAAGTTTAGTGTTCTTATTTTATCTTTGCTCGTGTGTGAGTAGGTTTGTAGGTGCTTTAATGGGAGCTGGAGCTGTCATGTGTCTGATTGTTCTCACAGGATATGTGGCGTCTGAAGTCAGCAGTGGTTGCTGTCTTTGTTTTGTATCCTTTTTAATTTTTTATACCTATTAGTTGAAAATTCACAGAAGTTGTTTCTTCTCTTATGTTTTCCACAGTATTGGTGAGGTTTTTTTTACTGATATCATTCATAAAACTTGGGAAACCTCCTCAATTGGTGAGTGTACAACAGTAGAAACATTGCAAAATTGTGCTCTTTGTGTGCATATAAGGTGAGTGAGATCCTTCCATAAATAAGAGCTACTTTTTTAATGAAGTGATAAACCTATATTGCCTCTCTTCGTAGTATTATATACATGAGTCACACACGTTAGGCCTCTCTTTATAGTATTACATATGTGAGTCACGCACGTTAGGGCAAATATGTAATTAAACCCTTCCAACGGTAACTTTGGTCTGTTTAATTAGTTATTTTTAAGTCAGACAAAGTTAAATGTTCTGAGGTAAAGCTCATGGAATCTGAAAAAGAGAAGGATAATAACAGTTGGTTCATACTTCATGCACATTAATTTTCTTGATTCATGTAGATTTTTTCCTTGACTCAGACCTATGACAGTACTCTTTTGCTGTAATAATGCTTATTATAACTGAAGCCTCTATAGCTGGTGGTATTATCTCCAATGAAAATTGGAAACAGGTAAATACTCCTTTAATTTATTAAATAATCAATAGTTATTTATTTTCAATTGTGTACATTTTGCAATGTTCATGTACCTGACGTGCTTATAAATATGTTGAGAAGTTAGTGCACATCTACTATAACATGCATATCTACATATATGTTGAATTGTTGAGAATTTACATGACGTCGCATGTTGGAAATGGAAATATACAATACATGCATGTATAGTATATATATATGTACGTATGGCTTGAGAATGTTAAATTTGTTAGGATGGATGTCGTGTACGCATGAATTTTCTTATCTGTACATGGGTTTACTACCTACATTTTTGGTGAACATCATTTTGAAAATGTTTCTTTTGTCAGTATCTGCCAAATGACCCAACTGGAGAACTGAAAAATCTGTTAGCATTTATTGAAGAAAATGGAGACATATTTAAGTGGATTGGCTTGACCATGGTTGCTATTCAGGTAAAATAAACCTTAACAGTTTTTGAGAACTTAGTAGTAAATACTATTTTCTTTATCTTTTGATGTGAAACACAAAATTGGCCCATCGACCCAAATCATATGGTTATTGTTGCAATGAACCCTGCCTAATTGTTCTCTAATTTGCAACTCTAGTAGCAATTAAATGATGATGTTTGGTCAAATCAGTTCATTTACTTGTGAACTTAGACATGCAAGTGAGCTCAAGGTGAAGTTGGAAGGGGCACCAAAGGGGTTTCAAACAGTGGCCATACTAGCTTCCTGGGTTTTCTACATAGAAAGAGATATTTAAATGTTATATTCCGAGAAATATAATTTAAAACATCAAAAGACTGGACTCTTTTAATTTGCCCTAAAATATGCATCACAAGGCTAGATTTTAAACATATGGCCTGCTTTTTGAATAAAGTTCGAGGCCTATCTCCTGAAATTGGCCTTGTAAAAAACATTTTGTCCGATCATTATACAACACAGCACAACATACTCAATTGTTTATGGGTAAGACATGGTGCAGTAGACTTCAATTTTATATTTTTTACTGTGCAACAAATGGACTTTGCAATTCAGCTCACTAAACAACTTAACACATGATGTCTTTCTTCTTGCATAGTTACCTGATAATTTGGATATGTAATACATGAAATGCCTTTTTAATTTTGGAAATTTTATTTAATAATATACCCTTCAAACTAATATGTGGTGTTATTATTAACTCTATGGAAAACTATGCATGTATTCTTCTATTATTCTCCTTTATTTTTCAAAAATTCTTTAAATTTCTCGATCAAATAAAGGTGGGATATTATTATGTTATACATTGTTATATCTTTTTTGTCCATTTAGGGTTTTCTTAACAAAAGTAGTTGGCTTATAGCCAGATTGAGGTGGACTAAATGAGATCAATGTGACATTTTCAGTATCAAAGTGCAAGTATTCTTATGTACATGCCCTGTCAAATTTACTTTTCTTTTTATGGTCTTCAGAGTTATCTAATGTCAGTAGCTGTGCAAATCCCTTTGCATAAACATCATAACAGTTGAAAAATCCATGTGCAGAAACATGCTAATGATATTTCACACAATTCTCTCAATTATTATGCATATGTTCATGCCAAAATATTTTACATAGCTACTGTTATAAAATAACTCTGAAGACTTGCAAATGAAGGTAGCTTTTTACCTTTGTATTGAAAACGTGGCATTAATGTCATGCCTTGCTCTAGCTATATATAGAGCAGTGATATACGGCTACTCTTTTACCAAAAAAACCTCAAGATATAAAAATAATGTAATAGTGTACATTATAAATAATACTTGAGCCTTATCATGATCGGGAAATTTGACAAATTTGTGAAAAAGAAAAAGAAGAATGTAGAAGTTAATGTATTAATGTATCCAATAAATTTCTAAGACCAAATGGCACTAAAAGTGCTGCATGTCTAAATTTTAGGCCATGAATTGCATAGTGTAGCTGTAGCATCATAAGAAGACTCAGAGGTTAGCTGCACCATAAGTTGGAGCATCCATAAAACAATCATATCTTGTTCAGGATGATTTTACAAGGCCTAACAAAATGCTTCAATAAGGCTAAACTTTAAATTCTGGTGTTGTGCTTGATTTCGAATTGCAGATTGTCTTTCCAAAAACCAGACTTTTGTTATACACGCTAATTCGGATTTTCAGGGTCTGATCTTTAATGGTTTGGAATTTCTTTTATTACATTCTTAAAGTCAAGTTTTATAAAAAATTTTTTTGACATAATAGATACCCTAGTTTCCTAAATGTTGAGTAATAATGTTAATAATACAAATTGGCTTAATATTGGACTCCAATTAAATTCACTAGTACAAGAGAGTGATAAATATGAGGAATCATTCAACTCTCCAGTGCTAACCATTGGATCTGTTGACAGTTAGCTTCTATCATATTGTCACGCTCTTTATTTTTTTGCCCTTTTGTATATCTTTTTAAAGGGGTTTTCAGTATTCTTGGCACTGAGTTTGAAAGCTGCGCTTCCTAGGAGGAGGTTGGATTATGACAGTGATGAAGATTTTGTCGTCATAAGGAGGCCGCTGTTGATTCCCCAAGTTGCCCCGAGTTACTCCTCCAGCTCAACCGATGGCAAAGGTTTTCAATCTGATGTTTGGAGCTCACGTATGAGACAGAAGGTAACTTTTATCTCTCCTAATTTTTTTTTCATTTTTCATTTGTTTTTTGTGATCTTTTGGCTCTAACTTTTGTTGTACAACACTGTTGGAAAGATGTCCTATTCTCAACTTAGTGGATTTTGAATCGTGTTAGGGATTGCATACAGGTTACCAGTCATGTTTTCCCTAGCGTGCTCCCATTTATGTTTCGGCTCATGATGCTAATAATTTAAATTTTTATTTTTCATTGTCAAAACGTCAATCCAAGTAGCTCAATATAATCTTTATACAAAAATCTTGTAAAATACTAATTATTATAATAATTTGAACTTGTTTACTATTTTTAATGGTTTTAAAGCCAATTTTTGTAATTTTCAGATTTTTTTTAATATTTTTAATGATTTTTAGAGATGACCCTTTTGATATACAAATATTGGTAATTTTTCTATTATTTTAGAGCCATCTTTAAAAAATCATTAAAAATAGCAAAAAGAAAATTCTAAAAATGGTAAAAAGTTAGTGTTCTACAATATTTGGATATAAAGAATTTATTGAGATATTTGGATTGAAGTTTTGAACATAAGTAAAAAAAATGAACTATTAGCATTTTGACCGAAATACAAGTGGAAGCATCATTAGCAAAACTCATGATTGTTTATTAATTTTAGATGAGGTCATGAGTTTATGAGCACACTTCGTTTGCTTCCAAGCCAGGACATTGCTTGGCCTAAGCAATTAACCAAATTAAGTAACAGCAATTTGCTAGAGCATACACCATTTGCCATCTAACAAGTATTAACTGAAATTGATTCCCAGATTGCATGCCTGATCAATTCAATAATTTAGACTTGATCCAAAAGCCACTTGATTTAGAAACTTTGTAATTGAATATAAACTAAAAATAAATAAATATGTATGCATTAGATAAATATTTCTTTTCAGATTTAAGCCTGTTTCCGTTATGTTAGAGTAATACTAATGAGTCATTTAGGCTATTTATTACTTTCTTCATAAATTTATTCATTTCAAGTAATCTGTGAGCTTATGTTCCTTGATTACATTAACAGGCAAGGACAAAAAATACACATAAGACACCTATATTTTTATTCTAAATTAATTAAAGGCAACAATTGTCAGAATAGATATGATTCAAAGATCAATTCTAGGAATCTCTCTAACAAGCAGTTGATTGTGATTCCACTGGACTTTATAATACTTTCAGCTGATTGTTGTTTGACTTGTTTGTGTTGTTCTTTTGGACTAATTGCCCGATTTAATCCTTAGGACAATGTGGCTATTTCTCACTATTGGACTTGTATAATTAAAATGCTATTTTTAAAATGGTAAAGGGTCTTTGATTCTTATTCCTTCCTGACTTGGTACTTGCCTGATTTTGCAGTATGGCATAAACCAGAGTGAGTACACTTACACTCCCATGAACAGCAAGGTATAAAAAGATATTTTGAACGAAAGCTCCAGTTTAGGCAGAAATGGTATTGGTACAGCATAAAAAGAAAAAAAAAATGCAAAAATGTGTTAATGATGGGTAGAAAATGGTTCGATCTCATGTAGCTTTTTTTTTTTTTACTCATTTCGGTGTGTTGGTGTACATATCAATGGTATGCATTTGTTCGTATCATCGTCATCACGTATTGTTTATCATGTGGTATATGCTTGTTAGCATGCTATATATTGTTATTTATTAATTGCTTGATTCTTGTATAAATCATTTTTTAGTGTGTTACATCATAAATGTTTATTTTCCTTGACAATTACATTATAAATGTTGATGTCTTTCAAGAATTCCTATAAAAATTGGGGAACCCGTGTAATTGTCCGAACTCGGAAGGAGTAATGCATATTTTTTACTTAAAAATGTTTCATTGAAAGATCCGAAGGTGTCGAACGGCAGAGAGCAACGGCTATTTCTTGAGGTACAAGTTTCTTATAGTTAGCTTTCGTTCGAGGCGCGTGCTGCACCCTATAGTATCTATACTTCCATTTTTCGTGTATAATAGAAAAATGTTTTAATTTCAAGATACACAAATTAATCTTCTAAACTTTATCATATTATCTATGTTTTGTACCATTGATTTTGTTTTTTCTGTTTCATTTATCATAATTAAAAGATTCGTATAATTTTTCTATATCTTCATTTTAATAAATTATGCGATCTACTTACGAAACTCTATACTATTTTTGTAGAAATTACGTAATTGATTATGATATTTATCACTATACATATATTCAGCATTAAATATATATATAGAAAGATGGGTTATGGTGTTATATATAACACGGATCGCTTATGTGTTATGGATCGTTTCTTCGTTATTAAAGTGCAAATGATCGATCAAATCGTATAAAATAATTTTCATATGAATATTTAGATGTAGATTAAATTTTATATTTTAAATTTTTTTTACTATTTTCTAAGATAATTAAAAAATATTCCTTTTAAATAGCTCATAATAACTAAATCAAGTGATTTTCTAACTATCTTAAAAAATAGAAAAAAAAATTAAATATATAAAATTTAGTTACATCTAGATATTCATATAAAAATTATTTTATACGATTGAATCGACCATTTAAACTATAAAAATAAAGAACTGATCCATAACACGAAAGGGATCCATGCTATACATAACACCATAGCCCAACTCTCTCTCTCTATATATATAATTACGCTTGTAATTTGCATGATTATTTATATTGATTATGATTTTCCAGAAAGTTCTATTAAATTAAAAGTATTTATTCATTTAATATTCTTGATCTTGTGAGTTTATAAAATTAAAATTTCATCAACGAAACTTTCTTCGCCCTAAGCGGTCCAAATTATGCAAAAAAGAAAAAAATATAATAAGGTACGAATGTTTGTTCATTTAAAAGGGGCACCAAAACTAACAACCTTCTTGTACAGAAATGATAGCATAATATAGAAGATTCAAACCTGCCTTGTGCAACCACATTTTATCATTTTCAACGGATTTTACACAATAAAGAATTCTTACAAGGAACAGCATTTCCAATTTCAGTTTCCCAGTATGCAAATCATTGTGCCAATTAACAAGGTAAGATTGAACAGCCACACTGACACAATGATGATAGTACATAGAATGTCCCTTACCTATTTAATGTATATCATTGTTGTTGCTGATAAAGAAAATGAATGATTCCAAGAGTAATTTCTAGGTCCAAAAAATTTCAATATTTGAATGAAGATACCAGTATTAACTAGCGTTTCTAAACTTAACGCTACAGAAGATAAAAACAAAGTACCACAAAATTTCAAAATGCGAGAGCGGTTCAAGCGCATGCTGCATGTCCAAAAGAAAACTCAAACCCAGATCAAAGTTCCCCCAAAAATAATAAAATCTTACTAATGTCCAATAACCTTACACCGGAGGAAAAAATAAACTTTATCAATCTTTGAAAAAAAAAATGCCGGAGATCACAAACCAAACAGATAAGATCCACACTTATAGGAGTACCAGCCCAAGTTCTGACGGCTTAAGAGGATTGCAGAGGCGGTAATTGTAGAGGTAGTAATGCAACTGCCCGTCTCCAGGCCCAAACTTGAGCTCTTTCAAAAACCCTTCATTGTGCATCACATCAAGCGCATTAAACACGTCAAAACCCTTCTGTTTTGCCACAATAAGTGCATCATTCATGAGCTGAAGCAAGGGGGTCTTGGTTGATACATTATAGTACGAGTATGCCGCCTTCAAAACAGAGTAATTTGCATTATTTAAAATCGATGATGGCAGCGAATAGAAGCTACAAAAATCAGTGATTTCATGCGTCTCTGGGCTCTCAACCAAGTAACTATCAACCACATCTTCACGGGGTAACAACCAGTGCTCCACATCAGCCTCATCAAAATCAGGTGCGACAGAAAATTGACGTAGATAACCCCGCAACAGCCGAGTTACCGCTGGGACATCTCTCAATTCCATTTTGCGAAAACCTGGAGTCACAGTGGATCCTGGTAGCTTGTATAATCGGATAGTGCGACTCATCGTCATGCGAGGCCCAAGGCGAGAAAAACCAACATCAATTAGCTTTTTTGGATTCAGAGATCGATGCCAGTACCGGCAGGTGGTGACTGGCGTAGGCAAAACGACTCCAGCAGTGTATGCAGCTTGCCAGATGTTCTCCAAGTGTACCCGGCGAGTGACCTCCTTTATCATCACAGGTGCAAGGCGTTTTGAGCGGAGTTTCTTGTGTACACATAGGAAATTGATCTCAGCCATTCTGACAACTTCATCCCTGACACAGATTCGTGCCGGTACACCTGTTATGAAGGCAACAAGCTTTTTAGATGCCTTGACTCTCACACCAATGTGCCAGGATTTAAAGAAGGCTGGGGGGCGTAGGGCCCAACAAATGAAGTTGGTAGAGTAGTTGAACCGAAACATGTTCTCATCGTCCTCTACATAGTTCTGAGCCAGCAATGTGTATACCTGTTTTCTTAATTTGTCAGATTTTGTTAATTGCAATTGCCAATGAATAAATTGGCAATTCAAAGAAATGGTAAGTTTATCTCACTGTAGCAATCCTCATTGAAACCACACACATGCAGAGGGTGCTGGCATCCAAATTTTCAGTTTTGCAGAATCAACCCAAATAAAGCACGGCTAGGCTTTTATGATTAAACCCTGAAAATAAGCTCAAATTCTGCAATAACCCATGGCTAACCCACATTTATTTCACCCCACACAACCATGCAGTTCCGGTTCAATTTTTATGACCATTTTTTTTAATCTAGTCTAAATTCAACAAAAAATTGAAGGTAGAGAATGCAAACAGGAAAAGAAGCAGCTTATTAGATGGAATGAAATACAATAGGAATGGTCCAATCACAAAGGAAACAGAATATGAGAACAATTCACACCAACGACTAGAACAGTAGTGGGACTAAACAGAACATCTCAGGAACTGCACACATTCAGATCACACTCCGTGCTTTGAAGTAATAAAAACCTGGTTTTTATGTAAATTGCAAAATAAGTATAATCGAAACATTAACGGAATGAGCTTTTTTATTGTTCAAATACCTCACACAGAAAATATGTGAATCTTATGCATGCATCGATTTACTCGTATAGCGATTGGCATTTGAAAAATGTGACATATGCCCTTAACCCCCAATTACTTCCTTTCACGTTTATTTCCATGATGAGTGCATTTCACCTAATTCATGCAGGAACGTCACACTACTGGCTTAAAATGATACCTTGATTCCAATTTTCATCAGTAACTTGAGTTCATGAGACAGATCATCCAGCATTTCACAATTGTCAGCCAACATTTCTGATTACAGAGGAAAAAAACTGGTTTCCACACGAACAATTTAGGCGACGAGTCTACCACAAATCAAACCAATTAATTACCTCGTTACAGGTGGGCCCATCGTCCATGTCACAAGTCGACCATTCGTACTGAGCTGGGAGGTTGTACGGCTCCTGCTTGACCTCTGACAAGGGAGTAGGCTGCTCAATGGGCCCCTCTGTCAGGCTACTGTCTCCTAAATCCTTGAATTGACCAACTGGTTGCGTCTCCCAAAATTTGTGGTGCTTGCTCATACTGAGGCTCTCCTGGACCCGCCGCGCGAGCGCCTCGATTCCCGTCTCAGACTCAGCCGGCGGAGACGACGAATTCGGTTCGGATTCGTCGTGGTTTACAGTCCGATTCAGATCCGATCCTGGCGAACCCGGCAGCGAAGAGGAGGTGGAGTTGTTGTTTTCCCCATCCGCCATTGGTGGGAGAGATGAGAGATGGATCTGACAAAATATCTGGAGAAAGGATCGGGAAAGAAGTGAAATTAGGGTTTTTGCACAAGAGAGAAGAGGAGGCGGATGTATTCGGAGTAAGAATCGGAGAGAAGACCTGCTTTATTTTTATTCATGTTTTTCTTTTCCTTTTGTTCTCGCCCTTTTCTTTTCCTTTTATTTATTCCACCTTTTCTCTGTTTCCATTGTATTCTTTCCTTGGTTTAGACAAGCAGGTTCTCAGTTAAGACAAAATGATAATGATGAAGTTCTATTAAGTTATTACAAAGATACAGTACTTGCTTGATATAACTTATAAATATAGCTGCAAACGAATCAAATTCGATTGAACTTATCAGTGTTTGAGTTTAATTTAAAACCATTTCGAACTAAATCGAACTCTAAACGAACTTAATTATTCTATTTTTTATATTATCATAAATAACTAGAGCTAAAATAATCATTATTTTATCAATTTTATATTAAAATTAAAAAATAACTAATATTTATTATTAAATTAATAATAATTTATTAATTTTATAATAAAATAATTATGTTATTGTATATATTATTAACTAAATAGTTAAAAATATATGCAAATAACTACATATCAAAATATTACAAATCGAATTCGAACTAGTTCATTAAAAAAATTATCGAACCGAACTCGAATCGAACTAACAAAAAAATCTAATCGAACGAACCAATTCAACTAAAATCGAATCGAACATCAAACGAATTATGAATTATGAATTTTTTTTAGCTCTATAATTATAAACTATTAGCAAAGTGCTATTTTTGTGAGAAAGAGACATTACTCAAGTTGATATCAAGTTTGTAATACTAGGAGCCTAAAATGCTAGAATTGGGCCATGAGAATGGGGCATCATGGCTGTTTTGTTTTTATTAGGCGATTATTTTTCACATTAAATTATTTTCATCGAAATCAAAATTCAAAGGAAAAAAATTAAATAATATGAATAATACATAATTTAAGCACTATTATTTTTATATATGGACCAAATTTTATGATTTAATTAGAGGTGACAATCGGGTAGGCCGAGTTAGGCTAGGTCAAGATTTAGTCGGGTTAATTTATATGTTGATTTTTTTTTTCAGATTTTAGATTGATTTTAATTGAATTGCAGGTCAAATAATCTCGGGTTGATTTGTTCATTTGATTTAATTATTATAGGTCATTCAAAATGAATGTTTTTTTTAACTATCTAAAAAAATAATAAAATATTCTAAAAATAAAAATTTGCTCTACAAAATATCGGATCAATCATTTAAATTTTAAAAATATAAAATAATCCGTAATATATGAATCATTTATGCTACGTATACTATGGTATTTGACGTGAGTCCTTCAAAATTTTGATGTTTTGATGAATTATCCTTCTCAACATTTTATTTGGATAAGTACTCCCTTGAATTATCTAATTGATGATGACCCTCTTTCCTATCGTGTGATTAATTTACTATCTAATACTCAATTTTACAAAATAATACTGAATTTCATTTGCTTGTTCTCATTAGTGTCCTTAAAAATTTTAGAGCCTCTCATAATATTATCTCTATACGATATGAAATTGACACAAGTTTTACCATTCATCATATGGTATTAAATTTATAACACACATTTAAAGGCATTGGATGAAAAATTAAATAATGATAATTAAATTACATAAAATCAATACTAATCAATCAATAAGCAAAATAGTATATGTATAATCTATTTATTGTTTATATATATTTTTAATATGATATGAAATGGGCGCGGCTCATATCCAAATCTGTCAGTGCTATTTAGGTGGCAGACTAACAGTTGCATAAACATAAATTGTCCTCCAGTCATCTATACTTATGTTCCCTAAGGAGATTGAATGTCTATTCTCAGTTTAGAGAAAGAATTTGATGAATAACATTTTAATAAAGGTTCACAATAAATTAAAAGAAGAGAATTTGATGAATAATATTTTAATAATAAATATATTTTAAATTTAAATTTTACAGATAACATCTTAATTTTTTTACAAGCAAACCCTAAGATGATTGAAGCATTATAATTTTTACTTTTAGGTTTTAAAAATTTATTTGGACTTAAGATTAATTTCTCAAAGAGTACACTCATTTCTCTAAACATAACAGATAGTGAAGGTTTGATATATGCAAATATACTAGGATGTGAAATAAGTCAGTTATCTATTACTTATCTAGGAGTACCTCTTCACCAGAAGAAGTTAAACAACAATGAATGAGATTTTCTAGTAAATAAAATAGATAAATAACTTTAAGGATTGAAAGGTAAACTTCTTTCCTTAGGTAGTAGCGTAATTCTTATTAAGTCAGTTTTATGTGTCATTTCATTATGTTTGATGATGATTTTTAGAATTCTTCTTTAATTAGAAAAAAATAGAACAATTATTTAGGTAACTTCTTTGGTGTGGAGGAAATAATGTTAGAAAGAAAACTTACGATCTGGTATCATAAAAAATAGTTGTCAAAGTAAGAAATAAGATGGATTAGATATAATAAACCTTAAAACTATGAACAAATTCCTACGTAAATGTTGTGGAGATACCACAATCCTAAAGAGATAGGATTATGAAAATAAATTATATATAGTAATCATCAAAATAGAAATACTCATATATTCACATTTGGGAAAGTGGTTAAGAAGGAAATATAAATTTATTTAATTAGTGTTAATAAGAAAGTAGGTAATGAAAAAAATACATCATTTTGGCATGATAGATGGCTCAATGAGAATTCTTTGAGCATACATACTTTTTGCTATATGAATTGGTAACTGAACCTGATAAAATAGTAGAACATGCAATATGTTACAATAGATATTACATACACTTCAGAAGAAACATACTACTAGTCCTTTAAGACTTCAACTAAATGAGCTTTATAATGCTCTTAATGCAGTTCAATTAAATAGGATTGGAGACAATTAATATGGAGATGGACTAAGGATGATCAATTTAATACTCACTCTATATATTTATGGTTAAAATTTGGAGGTATATCTAACTATCAATATCACCAAACATGAAGATCTCCAATTCTCTTAAAAATTAAGATCTTTTTTTGATTATTTTAGCGAAATAAGATATTAATAAAGGATAATTTTCTTTAAAAAAATGATAAGGTGATCCTAAATGTATTTTTTATGGTGCCCTAGAAACTTTAGAACACTTATTTTTACATTGCTCCATAGCATCATGTTTATATATGTAGATATAATATTAGTTTCTTTATAATTGATTCTATTAGAAAATTATGGTTTATTGATGTACTTTTTCCCTATAAAAATGCAGACATTTGTGAACTAATAAGTGGTGCTTTTCTATAGATCATTTGGAAAGAAAGAAACAAACTTATTTTTGAAGGGAGAATATATTATATTTTAAGGATTTTAGAAAATGGTATAATTTCTTTAGCTAAATATTGGAGTTAAAAAAAAAGGAGATGATTTTCAAAGTAACCTACATTATATATTACTTAAAATTTTTATGTTATTATCAGTGCAGGTATGAGGAAGCAATTTAAACTCGATATCAATAGAGGAAGAGGATTGGTCTGGCGTAAAAAATGATTTGCACCCTCCTCCTCTCATTGGATATTGATAGCTTTTAATACTTTTGTTTAGTAATATGTTTATACTAAGTTCTTATCAGACTTATCAAGTGCAAGAGATTGCTATGAGAGGAATATTATAAGGCTCTGCAGGCTTGGGCAAGATCGTAAGCTATTTGGCTGAAAGCGTAAAATCTCTTCATGTGATACTGTGTTGGATGTTCTTTTGTTGATACTTATAATTTACTAAATAGTTGCTATGATACTGTTAAAATGAGTATTTTTGATGTTGAAATTGTGATTTGATGAGTTTCTTTATAGACAAAATACCCTTAAATCATTAGTATTTGTTAGACTTTATCAATTATTGTAGTTAAATTCTCATGTTATCGGGATGTGATATCAGAACTTTTGTTTCTAATGAAACAGATGGTGAAAATCACCTTTTGTCAAAAAAAAAATTAAAAGAAGAGAAAGGTAAAGAAAGAAAGAACGTTCGTGTTTCATTCTCAAATAATTAAGCTATTTCTAACAATACTAATTTTTCTACGACAGAGAATGAATTAACTTTGAATACTGTTTTTTTCCCAAACCCGACCCTGTAGTAGAAGAACGGACCCAATGCCTATGGATATTTGTGCCACATCATTATCAATAAATTAAATGAAAAATAATTATTTTTAAAAAATTTGAATAACAAAACTAATTAATAAGTATACGAATACAACGTTACAAATAGCTAACTAATTAAATCATGAATGCTAAAGAATGGTTATACGATCGAATACAAAGATACAAACAGCTAGCTAACTAAATTATGAATGTTTAGTAAACAAAATAAGACATAATTGCATGCTCACAATGCTTTTCATACGGTAGTTCGCAGTTTCAAAATCTAAATGAGAAGCCTTACAAATTTCAAGCTGGATGGCTTAAACCCGGCCCCCATTTTTATCTCAAAAAAAAAGAAAAAGTGAATACATGCGGATGCGGATGCAGAAAATAAAACAAAAATCTTAGGAATAATCTACAGGAAGGCAAAGAGGAAGATGAACATAAAAGATACAACAACTGGTATAGTCGTAATGACAGGAGCACTGAATGGTGGTTTGAGCTTAATGATTCGACGAAGGGAAAGATGTAGACCCAATGCTGCACCATTAATAATAAGGATTGATGGTAACCCTAGCAAAAGAGCAAGAATGAGGGCAAACATGGCAGTGGAATGATTAATAGGGGAAAGAACGACATAGAGAGCTAACCCAAATGCCAGAATCAAACTAGCGCCTGCGGAAAGAAAATTATAGGTTGCCACATTGAGCATCGCACTGACGCCTCCGCCAGTTTTTCATAGATACTCCATGTTGTACAAAATACACTTAAAGCTGAGTGCATAAATGCGACCATGTCTGCTAAGATAAATGCCTTGAAAGCATATCTCCGTGCTAAATTTGGTGTTCCTTTTACAGAATCATAACCTCCAGGAAGTGTAAAGGCTGCAGCAAATGTTACAGTTGCTATAAGTACTGAGCCAATGCCCACGTTTTGGATTTTGTTCATTGTGTTGACGTCGTTTTCTCTCCGATTCCGTACTCTGTTGAACCATGTTGGATTAAAATAAGGACCGTATTTGGAAATGTGATTTCTGATCAAGGCTTGATCAAGCTGCAAAAGGATCACAAAGTTAAATCATCAATATGAGTACATATGACACGGTTCAAAGATAATACTCTTCAGTAGAAGGCAATCCAAACAATCAATCTTTTATCAATATTTAAAGATAGATTATTCATTACAACTTCATCTTTATCTAAAAAATGAGTAAACCTAGCATATGCTTAAAGCTTATCAAGGTTCTTCATAAGTTTAATTAAAAAATATATTTTATCTTCTCCAAAATTCACTTAATATTGCGCAATTAATTTTTAAGATCAAACTCTTGTATGATATCAAAATTTTCTATTTTAAAATATTTTATTATTTTTTCAGATTTTAAAATGGTCCTAAAATAAAATAAACTAATAACTAATTGTATATGAAATTTTTTAAAAACAGTATATAAAAATTTATTGAACAACATAAATTGAAATTTTACATAATATATCTCATAAAAAATAAAAGTAGAATACTATTAGATTGGTGATATTTAGAAGAATGGAAAAAAGCATTTTTTTTGAACTATGTAGAAGAGCAATGTTGTTTGGTATAAGACAAATAATTAGAATAGTAAAACAATAGAGGTATGAAGTTAGGATGTTTTTTTTATTCTGCATGCAAAATTAAATTGAATGTCATGTCGCTATTCAACCGAATAGCATATATAATAGCTTCTTTAGCATGTTATTCTAAATTTGTATTGTGCTTTTGATATTTAACTTGTCAATAAACAATAATTCAAAGAATCTGATACCAGTTCTGCATACCTTATTGTTACAATTATCGCCCTTAAATGCCTTTATCTGCATCACGGAAAGGTCAAAAGGTGTTAGGCCTTTGTAGTTCCGTTGTAAGTACTGCTCATTATTTTTCTCGTTTGCTTCCGAAATAGAAAGCATAATCGATCGACATCCTTTAATTGCTGCTATATGCAATGGTGTATTTCCTTCATTGTCCGTTGCATTGACCATTCTGCTAACCATCTTAAATAAATGGGGACTATTTTCTGATAATTTGAATTGTTTGGTAAAAACTTCACTCATGTTTTTCTCTGCAGCAATGTGAAAAGCGTTTTGTCCAGCAGAATTCAGCAACCCACCCGAATCAGGGTAACATTTTAAGAAATAGAGAACCAGTTCAACATTCTGCGCGTGAGCAGCTAAATGAATTGGAAATGACCCATTTGATTCCTGATGATATACCAGATCAGGATTGTAGTTTAACAAGGCATCAACCACTGATGTGCACCCCTTTGAGATAGCCAAGTGCAATAAAGATATCCCTTCCTTGCACACAGTTGTTCGATCCAGATTCATCAGCTTGTGAAAAATGCGTTCATGCCCGTGTTTAACAGCTATGTATGAGGCTGTTTTACCATGATAATTAGTTTCTCCAAGCACATCGTTGACCTCGCTTCGAGCAAGTCGAATAAGTTTGATGAGAAACTCCACATTCCCAACCTTGGCGGCGGAATGGAGGGGGGTTTCAAGCAACTTGTTGTGTGCTTTCAACAGAGATGCATCTTTTTGGAATACCAGAGATGCAAGCTCGTTATGTTCATTAGTAACTAATATGTGAAGAAGAGTGTCCCCAAAGCGCGTTGCACATCGGATGCCAAGCTTGAGGTCTGCCCCAATTTGATTACTGGCCGAATCTGAGAGGTCATCTGTAATCTATTGTTTAAAAAAAAAAGATATGACATCTTAAGAAATTAAGAATAATAAGAGATTAATTTACATCCGCATTCATAAAGTACAGTTTTCAATTTCCTATTACCAAAATGCTGCACTAGTTATCTCTCTAACTGCACTTAATTCACCAGTTCGAATGACTCTGTGAAGTGGAAAAGATATATCATGTTGTACGGAGACTTTAAGTTGTTTGACTTAATTTTAATGTCAATTTCTTATTATACAAAAAGTTTAGGGTTGAAAATGAATGTGTTTATTATTCCATCATGTTCTCTTAACTTATAATTATGTTTCTTTTAACATATAATAGGCTTCATAGATACCATGATTATATATATTATTCCGTGAATGCCACGAGTTCCGTGCTATTTGTATTCAAATTACATTTCTTTTTATAATTGGACCCTCGGATTTAGATAGAAGAATGAGATCTGTCTAGCTATTTGAATAGAAAGAATAGAACTCAATTTTTCTGTTTGAAAAAGTGTGAGATTGATATGGACTCAATTCGTCCTTTTCTTCTCTTCTCTTTGTTTTTGTCATTTCGGCTTTATAATAACTCCTATCATCCGAAAATAAGTTCCTCAAGTTAATTAGCTAACACCAACAGTCCATCAAAATCTTGAATATATAACTTGTATCGTCAAGGGATCCGCAGCCAACCAAACCAGCCCAGTTTCTAAGCTCGATCTGTTGGCTGATTGAGTTGCGCACAAATAATATTCAGTACCGATTGGTGAACCAGAAGAGTGATGCTAAATCGCTAAGCAATTAAGTCCAAAATAAGTATTAATTAATTACCTGGGTAGCATTTTGTTCCTCCTGTAGTACTTCAAAAGCTGATTGCAAAACGTCCCAGTTTCCTTCTATTGCTGCTTTGTGAATAGGGGCAGGCATGACCAGGGGGTTGGTCTCCAAGTCGGCCATTTTAACTAAGTTTCGTTGAATTCGCTAGGCTGCAATGCAATTTTTGGAATGGAATTAGTAAGATAGTTAGTACTTGACCTTGAATTTAATGGTACCTCAGTCAACAATGGCCGGTATTGTTAACATGTGAGCATGTGAGCATTTAGATTTTAATGGTACCTCAGACAACGTGCAGTGTCATGAGGCATGTGAGCATTTAGATTTTATAATAGAGAAGATTCAATTACCATTTTCTTTGGTGTTTATGGTGTCTATTTATTTATTTATGTATAAATTTAAAAATGTGAACCGATGTATTCTATATAATCTCAATTGTATGTATATGAAACATTTAACTTTATTTGAATAGCCATCAAGTAATGTGTCTAAATTGTAAAATTTGGTCCGTTGATTTTATTAACGCTTGATGCCTATATAAATAATATCGAAATGATATAATTTTTTGTATACATATATAAGATGATATTTACAAAATATTTCTTCAATTAGTTTTGTTATTTAGAAATTTAAATAATAGTTATTTAATATTTAATTTTAATGGCACCGACACCAAAATGATGATAATTGAATCCTTCTCTTTATAATATTGCATTATCTTTGTGCGTAGTGAGCCATCTCTTCTCCATTGAGACTTTTCGGTTGGTAGGGGTTATTTTTATATATAAAAAAAATAAAAAAATGAAATTATAAAAGAAGAAATTATTTACAAAAAAAAATATAAAAAAAGGTCCCCACATCCCGTCCGTGACCTGTTTCTAAGATCGGTTGGCTGATTGAGTTGCGCATAAATAATATTCAGTACCGATTGGTGAACCAGAAGAATGATGCTAAATCGCTAAGCAATTAAGTCCAAAATAAGTATTAATTAATTACCTGGGTAGCATTTTGTTCCTCCTGCAGTACTTCAAAAGCTGATTGCAAAACGTTCTTGTTTCCATCTATTGCTGCTTTGTGAATAGGGGCAGGCATGACCAGGGGGTCGGTCTCCAAGTCGGCCATTTTAACTAAGTTTCGTTGAATTCGCTAGGCTGCAATGCAATTTTTGGAATGGAATTAGTAAGATAGTTAGTACTTGACCTTGAATTCAATGGTACCTCAGTCAACGATGGCCGGTATTGTTAACATGTGAGCATGTGAGCATTTAGATTTTAATGGTACCTCAGACAACGTGCAGTGTCACTATGTGAGGCATGTGAGCATTTAGATTTTATAATATTGCATTATTTTTGTGCGTAGTGAGCCATCTCTTCTCCATTGAGACTTTTCGGTTGGGAGGGGTTATTTTTATATATAAAAAAAAATGAATTTATAAAAGAAGAAACTATTTACAAAAAAATATAAAAAAAAGGTCCGCACATCCAGTCCGTGACCTAACCGTATGCATCAATTTCTGACGCTCATAACTTTCACATCGTTTGTCAAAATTTAATATTTTTATACTTTTTTAAAACCTAACAAAGTATTCTATAACATACTAAAATTTCATAAAATTTAGTGTACCCGGTAGAGAGAAAATTAGTCCGAAACACAGAAATATCTTTGATTTTAGATTTCTGACATACTAATATCTGTTAGTTATGAATGCAAGAACTTTACATACATTTATCCAATTAATTAGTTCTTATACTTGATGAAAAATTTATTGAGATATCTATAATATTAGTGAAGACAGTTAAGTCATTTGAATAAGAAAAAAATATATTAAAATAACAATACAATATCGAAAAGTGCGAAAAATCTATGGATATGGGCCACAAAAAATTATCGAAAATTATATAGCATTATGCTTAGTATTTATCTTATTTATTTTTATTGACATTTATGCGATCCTTTTTCGCGCTTCCTTTGCTCAGGAAAAATGAGTTTTGCAGAAGAACGATACATAATCACCTCAAGCATGCATCAGATGATTTTTGAAGATTTGGGTACACACTTAAAAACTTTTTAAAGACGGGTTTTTAAAATTCTAATGGACGCAAGTCCCCAATTCTTAATTACTCGGACTTTGAATTCAAAGAACCTTTAATTAAGAAAAGAGAACAAATATATTATTCATTAGAACTTCATCTAGCACATTTGATTTGATTTCAGCTTTTGAAATGGAAGAGTTTGAACAAGAGAGGCGGGAGCTGGCTCACTTAAAATCGAGTGAGTTATTAAATAAACTCCTTTAAGTAGTGCAAATCTGGTTGAAAAAAAATAAGCCACTGGTTGCAGAAAATCCAATGAAACTAATGAGCAGCAAACCTACCATATGCTCGAAGCTTATCAAGGTTCTTGATAGGTTAAATTAACAAATATATTTTATCATCTCCAAAATTTTCAATAATGTTGCACAAATAATTTTTAAGATTAAACTTTAATTGAAAATATTTTACTATTTTTTAGATTTTTAATATGATCCTGAAATAATAATTACTTTTATATGAAAATAGTTAAAAAATAATATAAAAAATTATTGAACAATATAAATCAAAATTTTACATAATCATATCTCATAATATATTGATCACTTGTTAATTGGAGAAAATAATATACAGGTCACCATCCTTTAATTTGGCAAATTTAAGAATAACAATAAAATAGTAAAAGTAGAATACTAGCTACTAGAATGGTGATATTTAGAAGAATGGAAAAAAAAATACATATTCAAACTATTTAGAAAAGTGAAAATTTTGTTTGGCAAGACAAAATTAGAATAGTCAAATAATAGAGGTATGAAGGGTGTTCTCTTTTTTTTTTATGCTGCATGGTAAAATCGAATGTTATTTCACTATTCAACCAATAGTCCGAATAGCATATATAATAACTTATTTAGCATATTATTCTAAATCTGTATTTTTGACAAACCCTTTCAATCGGATAGTGATATATTACGCTATTTAATACTAACTAGTGGTTGCCAAATTAAACGGACATGCTAAAAATAACATTACCACCAAACGTAAGAGCTGCAAAATCTTAAATTATGTACTTTGGATCTATATTTAAAATATTAATTCAATTACTAGCGCACGTACTTACAAGAAAGTTTACATAACTTTTTTTAATCAAAGCGAATACTATGATTTTAAAATCTCGAGATTAAATATTCAGCTTGTCAATAAACAATAATTCAAAGAATCTGATGCATGTTCTGCATACCTTATCGTCATCATTATCGTCCTCAGGGACAGAACTAGAGTGGACGAGCAGAGAACCAGCCCCTGCTAACTTTTAAAAAAAATAGTTAAATTAAATAGTTATTAAATAATTTTACTGATAAAATATATAAATTTTAATATTTCGACCCCTCAATCCTTCGATAACTCTATTAATCATCTTTCGACCCCCTATTCGAAAATGGTTCCGCCCCCGCTCAGTTGCCTTCATCTGCATCACGAAAAGGCCGAAAGGCGTTAGGCCTTTGTAGTTTCGTTGTAAGTGCTCATCATTATTTTGCTTTTTGCTCCTGAAATATAAAACGTAAGCGATCGATATCCCTTCATTACTGCTATACGCAATGGTGTATTTCCTTCATTATCCGTTGCATTGAAAACACATGGGGATTATTTTCTGATAATTTGTATAGTCTGGTAAAAACATCACCTCATGTTTTTCTCCGCAGCAATGGGAAAAACGTTTTGTCCAGCAGAATCCAGCAACTCAACCAAATCAGGGTGCAATTTGAAGAAATAAAGAACCAGTTCAACATTCTGCGCTTGAGCAGCTAAATGAATTGGAAATGACCCATTTGATTCCTGATGATATACCAGATCAGGATTGTAGTTTAACAAGGCATCAACCACTGATGTGCACCCCTTTGAGATAGCCAAGGGCAATAAAGATATCCCTTCCTTGCACACAGTTGTTCGATCCAGATTCATCAGCTTGTGAAAAATGTGTTCATGCCCGTGTTTAACAGCTATGTATGAGGCTGTTTTACCATGATAATTAGTTTCTCCAAGCACATCGTTGACCTCACTTGGAGCAAGTCGAATAAGGTTGATGAGAAACTCCACATTCCCAACTTTGGCAGCGGAATGGAGGGGGGTTTCATGCAACTTGTTGTGTGCTTTCAACAGAGATGCATCTTTTTGGAATACCAGAGATGCAAGCTCGTTATGTTCATTAGTAACTAATATGTGAAGAAGAGTGTCCCCAAAACGCGTTGCACATCGGATGCCAAGCTTGAGGTCTGCCCCAATTTGATTACTGGCCGAATCTGAGAGGTCATCTGTAATCTATTGTTTAAAAAAAAGATATGACATCTTAAGAAATTAAGAATAATAAGAGATTAATTTACATCCGCATTCATAAAGTACAGTTTTCAATTTCCTATTACCAAAATGCTGCACTAGTTATCTCTCTAACTGCACTTAATTCACCAGTTCGAATGACTCTGTGAAGTGGAAAAGATATATCATGTTGTACGGAGACTTTAAGTTGTTTGACTTAATTTTAATGTCAATTTCTCATTATACAAAAAGTTTAGGGTTGAAAATGAATGTGTTTATTATTCCATCATGTTCTCTTAACTTATAATTAGCAAATTATGTGGTCAGTACTTTCAAAAGCTTCTTTTAACATATAATAGGCTTCATAGATACCATGATTATATATATTATTCCGTGAATGCCACGAGTTCCGTGCTATTTGTATTCAAATTACATTTCTTTTTATAATTGGACCCTCGGATTTAGAAAGAATGAATGAGATCTGTCTAGCTATTTGAATAGAAAGAATAGAACTCAATTTTCTATTTGAAAAAGAGTGAGATTGATATGGACTCAATTCGTCTCTTTCTTCTCTTCTCTTTGTTTTTGTCATTTCGGCTTTATAATAACTCCTATCATCCGAAAATAAGTTCCTCAAGTTAATTAGCGAACACCAACATTCCATCAAAATCTTGAATATATAACTTGTATCGTCAAGGGATCCGCAGCCAACCAAACCAGCCCAGTTTCTAAGCTCGGTTGGCTGATTGAGTTGCGCACAAATAATATTCAGTACCGATTGGTGAACCAGAAGAGTGATGCTAAATCGCTAAGCAATTAAGTCCAAAATAAGTATTAATTAATTACCTGGGTAGCATTTTGTTCCTCCTGCAGTACTTCAAAAGCTGATTGCAAAACGTCCCAGTTTCCTTCTATTGCTGCTTTGTGAATAAAGGCAGGCATGACCAGGGGGTCGGTCTCCAAGTCGGCCATTTTAACTAAGTTTCGTTGAATTCGCTAGGCTGCACTGCAATTTTTGGAATGAAATTAGTAAGACAGTTAGTACTTGACCTTGAATTTAATGGTACCTAAGTCAACGATGGCCGGTATTATTAACACAGTACGTGGCTACGTGCAGTGTCACACTGTGAGGCATGTGAGCATTTAGATTATATAATATTGCATTATCTTTGTGCGTAGTGAGCTATCTCTTCTCCATTGAGACTTTTCGGTTGGGAGAGGGGTTATTTTTATATATAAAAAAAATGAATTTATAAAAGAAGAAACTATTTACAAAAAAATATAAAAAAAAGGTCCGCACATCCTGTCCGTGACCTAACTGTATGACGCTCATAACTTTCGCATCGTTTGTCAAAATTAAATATTTTTATGTTTTTTGAAAATCTAACAAAGTGCTCTATAACATACTAAAATTTTATAAAATTTAGTGTACCCGATAGAGAAAATTAGTCCGAAACATAGAAATATATTTGATTTTAGATTTCTAACATACTGATATCTGTTAGTTATGAATGCAAGAACTTTACATACATTTATCCAATTAATTAGTTCTTATACTTGATGAAAAATTTATTGAGATATCTATAATATTAGTGAAGAAAGTTAAGTCATTTGAATAAGAAAAAAAAAATGAAAATAACAATACAATATCGAAAAGTGTGAAAAATCTATGGATATGGGCCACAAAAAATTATCGAAAATTATATAGCATTATACTTAGTATTTATCTTAATTATTTTTATTGACATTTATGCGATCCTTTTTCGCGCTTCCCTTGCTCAGGAAAAATGAGTTTTGCAGAAGAACGATACGTAATCACCTCAAGCATGCATCAGATGATTTTTGAAGATTTGAGTACACACTTAAAAACTTTTTAAAGACGGGTTTTTTAAATTTTAATGGACGCAAGTCCCCAATTCTTAATTACCAGGACTTTGAATTCAAAGAACCTTTGATTAAGAGAAGAGAACAAATAGATGATTCATTAGAACTTCATCTAGCACATTTGATTTGATTTAAGCCTTTGAAATGGAAGAGTTTGAACAAGAGAGGCGGGAGCTGGCTCACTTAAAATCGAGTGAGTTATTAAATAAACTCCTTTAAGTAGTGCAAATCTGGTTGAAAGAAAATAAGCCACTGGTTGCAGAAATTCCAATGAAACTAATGAGCAAACATACCATATGCTAGAAGCTTATCAAGATTCTTGATAGGTTAAATTAACAAATATATTTTATCATCTCCAAAATTTACAATAATGTTGCACAATTAATTTTTAAGATTAAACTTTAATTGAAAATATTTTACTATTTTTTAGATTTTTAATATGATCCTTAAATAATAATTACTTTTATATGAAAATAGTTAAAAAAATAATATAAAAAATTATTGAGCAATATAAATCAAAATTTACATAATCACATCTCATAATATATCGAACTTGTTAATTGGAGAAAATAATATACAGGTCACCATCCTTTAATTTGGCAAATTTAAGAATAACAATAAAATAGTAAAAGTAGAATACTAGCTAGCTACTAGAATGGTGATATTTAGAAGAAAGGAAAAAAAATACATATTAAACTATTTAGAAGAGTGAAAATTTTGTTTGGGAAGACAAAATTAGAATAGTCAAATAATAGAGGTATGAAAGGTGTTCTCTTTTTTTTTTTATGCTGCATGGTAAAATCGAATGTTATTTCGCTATTCAACCAATAGTCCGAATAGCATATATAATAACTTATTTAGCATATTATTCTAAATCTGTATTTTTCACAAACCCTTTCAATCGGATAGTGATCTATTAAAATTAAGTCAAACAACTTAAAGTCTCCGTACAACATGATATATCTTTTCCACTTCACAGAGTCATTGGAACTGGTAAAATTAAATGCAGTTAGAGAGAAAACTAGTGCAGCATTTTGTTAGAAAGCCTGCATTAAATATAGAGGAAGGAGAAGAAAAAAAGTTGGAAACTGTTTATGAATGTGGTTGTAAATTAATCTATTATTATTCTTAAGATGTCATTTTTTTAAAACAATAGATTACAGTTGACCTCTCAGATTCGGCTGGTAATCAAATTGGGGCAGATCTCAAGCTTGGCATCCGATGTGCAACGCGTTTTGGGGACACTCTTCTTCACATATTATTTACTAATGAACATAACGAGCTTGCATCTCTGGTATTCCAAAAAGATGCATCTCTGTTGAAAGCACACAACAAGTTGCATGAAACCCCCCTCCATTCCGCTGCCAAAGTTGGGAATGTGGAGTTTCTCATCAACCTTATTCGACTTGCTCCAAGTGAGGTCAACGATGTGCTTGGAGAAACTAATTATCATGGTGAAACAGCCTCATACATCACTGTTAAACACGGACATGTAAGCATTTTTCATAAGCTGGAGGATCTGAATCGAACAACTATGTTCAAGGAATGGATATCTTTAAGGCAGTTGCCTATCTTAAAGGGTACACATCAGTGGTTGGTGCCTTGTTAAACTACGATCCTGATCTGGCATATAATCAGGAATTAAATCAAATGGGTTATTTCCAATTCATTTAGCTGCTCGCACACATAATGTTAAACTGGTTCTTTATTTCTTCAAATTGCACCCTGATTTGGTTGAGTTGCTGGATTCTGCTCGACAAAACGTTTTTCCCATAGCTGCGGAGAAAAACATGAGGTGATGTTTTTACCAGACTATACAAATTATCAGAAAATAATCCCCATGTGTTTTCAATGCAACGGATAATGAAGGAAATACACCATTGCGTATAGCAGCAATGAAGGGAGGCCGAAAGATGATTAATAGAATTGCTGAAGGATTGAGGGGGACCGAAGTATCAAAAACTATATATTTTATCAGTAAAATTATTTAATAACTATTCAATTTAACTAACTTTTTTGAAAGTTGGCAGGGGCCGGCCCCCGCTCGTCACCCGTAATTGTTTAGTTACTTCGGAGAATAGTTAACTTGCAAAAAGAATTTATTTATATTTAGGAATGTATTCCAGACTGTTTCTAATCTTCCATGTGTGTTAATATTACATATTTTGGGGGTATCTCAGTTGGTATTAACATCAATTAATCTAGTTGGGGGCATTTGCCAGTCAGTACTGGTACCAAATAGTTGGGGGGTATTTGTCTCTCTTTTCTTTAAAATTGCAAGATATTTTAGAACCTTCAGTGCAACTAATTCTGGCTAGTACATTAGGCAACTAATTCCCAAGTACAACTGGACTACTAGGCATATGAATTTCTAATATATTAGGTATCATTTTAATTGGAATTAGCGGATGACCACAGAAAATATTTTTATATAATTTATTATCTTCTAAATATTTTATCAGCAGAAGTTCACGGTGTTAAATGAATTTATTTGGTGATTTGTTGTTGTTGTTGGGGGGGGGGGGGGGTGGATGGTTGGTATAATCCCCTTTAAAATTTTCCTCAGGATTCTCATGTTTTTCCTTCTGTAGAACAAGATGCATTCATCAGCAATTATTTAAGTAACAATGTTAACATGATGGAGATGATGAGTTTAAGCGGACATTTGGAGAAACATTTAAAAGCTTCTTTTAACATATAATAGGCTTCATAGATACCATGATTATATATATTATATTATTCCGTGAATGCCACAAGTTCCGTGCTATTTGTATTCAAATTACGTTTCTTTTTATAATTGGACCCTCGGATTTAGATAGAAGAATGAGATCTGTCTAGCTATTTGAATAGAAAGAATAGAACTCAATTTTTCTATTTGAAAAAGTGTGAGATTGATATGGACTCAATTCGTCCTTTTCTTCTCTTCTCTTTGTTTTTGTCATTTCGGCTTTATAATAACTCCTATCATCCGAAAATAAGTTCCTCAAGTTAATTAGCGAACACCAACAGTCCAGCAAAATCTTGAATATATATGAAACTTGCTATACAAATTTATTTTATATCAAAATTTAATTTTCAAGATCACTCCAACGAATCATGTAATTTAAAATTTAAAATAACTAATTTTTATAGTTTTAGGCTTTTAAAAATACGTAACTTTACTGATCACTGAATTTCTTAATTTTTATAGTGATCTTTCTCAAGATCCGA
Organism: Schoenoplectus tabernaemontani; assembly: GCA_037127355.1. Taxonomy (NCBI): domain Eukaryota; kingdom Viridiplantae; phylum Streptophyta; class Magnoliopsida; order Poales; family Cyperaceae; genus Schoenoplectus; species Schoenoplectus tabernaemontani. The sequence continues at coordinate 18,314,584 of CM073749.1, read as the reverse complement.
TAAAGATATCAAGAGAAATAAACACAATCTCAAAAGTCTAAATAATTTCTGTATCTTGTTTTGAAAAATCTGAAATACTAAACAATATTGTATATCTATATATATTTTATCTGTGCAGGGACAGATGCAAAATTTTGATCAGGAGGGTCGGTAATCAGATTTAGTAATTTATCAGGTTTAAATCCATTAACTAATCGGATATTAAATAAAAATATTAAAATAATATCTTTTATATATAAAAAATAATAAATAATAAAAGTTAAAATAATAAATAATCATAGCGATAAAAAAATCTCTATGAAACTTTAAACTTTAAATTTTTTACATAATTCTTTCATTATTCACGATATTAATATTTTTTTCTCAATAAAAAATAATCAGATAATTCAGAAGATCAGAAATTTAATTCAGAGAAGTCAGATTAACAAAACTTAAACCTAAAAGTAATGCAACTGACCCGGGTATACGTTACATCTGCCACTTTCTATATAAGTATACTTATATGTTTAAATTCTTACTAGCAATATACCCGTGCGTTGCAGTGGACTTTTTTTATTTAAACATAAAAATATTATAAAATAAAAAAATCACATTGATCTAATATTAAATTATAAATTCATCAAATTATAGAAAAAAATCTATAATAAAAATCAGATTTAATCTTGAATGGAATTTTCTGCACAATATGAATTAATAATTCATGGTGTTTATGATAAGAAAAATGAATTATTCTAGCATATATTATCACCATTAATTTTTTACCAAATATGTACAAAGTTGTTAATCATAACGTATACCTTAAGCCTTAAATTATTTTTTTATATCATAACATAAATAGAAAGATATTGAGTATTTTAATTTATAAATCATGTGCATAAATGAAAATAATAGTATAGATGAGAAAGAAATGGAGAGAAAGATGGGATAAATGGATGCGATTATAAACGTTTGATCAATCAAAAATAGATATTATCCGTTTAATTGAGGGATAAAATGGATATAATAAAAATATATCATGATAAAAAATGAATCCTTCAAATATTTTATATAATAGTATAGATATGATTACGTTACCATAACTACACATGGCAATATATAGCTAATTCTTACCTACATGTGCCAGTCGGTTTCTTCAATTCAATTTTATAATGACCAATTAAAATGTGTCATATGATGTGGCTATCTTATTTGAATGACCATGGTATTCATAAGTCCAACGACTTGTGTTATTTATTTAGAGCCGATGGTTTTTGTCACAAGCGTATTTGTTCCACAATCAACCGATTTTCACATAGCCAACGGAATTGCAAATTATTAATTTTATTTTGCTTTTTGTATTACTCTTTCTCCATTCATATCAATAAACGAAGAACTCCATTAAATCAGAGTTTTCTATGAAACAGAATTTGCAATCATTCATATATCTAGTGTTTGATAATTACACATGTGTTTAATTATGTTCTTTGTGGACTAATAGCTTTGTAACATTAAATAATAAATTTATAAAATTTAGATCATCACTAAATCATAATAATTATAAATGCGCATTCTACACATTACGGACTAAATTTTCATGACACATATATTATTTGATAATATACTTAATTTGATCATTTTAATTTAAATTTTAGTTAATTGTCAGCCCATAATTTAATATATAATTATATCACATATAAGCTCATAAAATTTTTAAAATTAATTATAACGTACATAAAAACCTAGTTTCTAAGCTCGGTTAAGATTTAATTAATTAATTAATTACCTGGAGAGAATTTCGTTCAAAAGCTGAATGCAAAACGTCCCGGTTTCCTTCCACAGCTGCTCTGTGAATGGGGGAAGGCATGAGCCATTGAGCAGGCGATCAGTCTCTAAGTCTGCCATTATTATATATTATTATTATATTTATTATATATTATTATATAATAATATAACGAACTAATTCACACACGCTTGGCAGCAATGCAATTTTTGGAATGGAATAAATAGGACTGTTAGTGCTTGACCTTGAATGCTACGCTCAATCAACGAACAAGATACTTTACTTGTCATTAATTTGTGTTATTGGACTTTCACAATTTGTTGCCATTTTTTCAACATGTATCGTCATCTTTTCCAAATGTTTTGCAATTTTATTCGTGTAAACATTCAAATTCTGATTTTTTTAATAAGAAAAAAAAAACAGCATCAACGACACGTGCTATGCTCTTATAACTTTGTAAGGGCAGCCCTAGCATCTAGTGTTATGAGATATGAAATAGATTCGATAGATAAAGATAATACGACAAACTATTATTCGTTATGCACCGATTATCAGATTTTAAAATTTTTTGGCATTCATAAAAAATGTATATAAATATTAATAATTCAAATACAAATAAACTACTAAATATTTTTTTATTTTTAAAATAAAAGGTTTTAAAAATACATCATTATGTACGAAATAACTAAAAGACGTCATACTTTTTCTTTAATTTCTATATTTAGTATTTGCGAAACAGTTACATTGCACAAAAAAATAATATACAAGAAATACAGAAATATTTTATATGTTAAATTAAGAAAATATTGTTCTTGTATTTTTTTTATAAAAAATATTTTCAAAAACTTTTTGGTAAGACTAATTTTGCATAAAATTTAGGACTTTAAAAGTCAATCTTTATTTAGAGAAAAATGATAGAATAATATCTTTCATGAATTGCACCTACGATTTATTTTGAGAGTCTGAAAATCATTTCTATTGGATAATTTAATAATCATCAGATGATTGAATTTTATTTATCTATAAAAAGTTGTCATTTTTTTTTCAAAAAATATATTTGCTTCATGAAGCACGACTAAACTAAATGCTCCAGGAGTACGACCTCTTTGTGCTCTTAACTCAATCTATATCTAATATTCTCTAAATTTTAGTTTATGTTGCTTAATAAATTCTTTATATCAAAAACTCATGGAAGACTAAAATTTTTTATTTTTTAAATTTTCTAAGTATTTATTTTGAATATTTTAAAATGGCACAATAATAATAATAAAATAATGAATTTTTGCATATTGAAATAAGTCATTTTTTAAATCCAAAATAAATACTTAGCAAAAATCTAAAAATAAAAAATTGTACCATATAATTTTGATATAAAAAATAGCGAACCATATAAATTAAAATTTCTTTTAGTTAGGATCATGGGCGGCTGTGCTCTTAGAGCACCCTAGTTTTACTTAATTAAGCACAATATATTTTGCACTAAAGTGAGCAAATCTATTGTTGAACTGAGATAGAAACCAATGTATGGTTTTATTAATTTTTCTCATTTGCAAAGTTGAAGAGCTGACCGAGAAGCTTCTTTATCTCGGTAAAAAAATTCATCACATAATACTTTTGGAGGGGATGTCACCCCTTGTATGGTACTGATCTTTATTTTTTTTTCTTTTCAGGTATCCTTTTTTGCCTGATAATTAATTAATGCTCATGTGATCTTATTTATTTGTGATTGTAGCTTTGGCATTTTATAATGTCTCGTGTTATCATCGCCTTCCTTGATATTCTATGATTGAGAAAAATTAGATTGTTTCTATGATGCCTAATCAAATTAGTCGAAATTCAATACATTAATTTCCATTAAGTTTGATTCTTTTAGATTAAAGACAGGAACTAGACTATTCCATTTTAAATATGCGTAAAAATTCTAAGTTAATTTCAAAAGTGCACTTTCACATGAAGGAAGTCTCCTTTTTTTAAAAAAAAAAAAAAAAATATAAATCGTTAAATTAGTATTGACTTCGACATTTATTAACACGAGTAATTCAATGCCACAAGTTTTGTGTATCACAAGTTATCACCAACTCATTTTTTTATTTATATTTTAAATTTCTATACACAAAATTTAAATTCAAAACTGTTAATCTTATTAATTTTTCTTATTAATTTTTATAGTAGATATGCTTCTAAAATTTCATGATTTTTGAAGTTTATTTAATACTAGATCAATACTATATCAAATGAGAATAAAATGAATGCATAAAAATTAATCAATCATAATGAACTAGATTATTGTCATTTGATTTAATATTATCAAATGTGCTTCAAAAATTATAAAATTTTAGAAGCATATATGTACCATAAAAATTAATAAGATCAATTCTTTGAATTTGAAATTTAAGTATTAAATTTTAAAAATATAAATTAAAAAGTGAGTTAGCGAGGTATTTTGTGGCATATAAAACTCGTATTAAATCAAACAACTTGAACAAATCACTGTGAATGATATCCAAAGTCTACTGCATGAAATAATATTTATTCTTATGCACAATATAAGCAAAAAACAACTAAATGACGCCAATTCAAAATTTCGGTTTACAATGACAACATTTATTGAAGATAACATCAATCTTTAAAAATAAAAATAAAAAGAAAAGAAAAGAAAACTCAAACCTGACTAATGTTGTCATTCCTTTCAACTTCTCTCCTCTCTTTCAAATCATCCAGATAATGCTGATACACATATGATGCAAAGCCCCAAATAGCAATTAACATGGCAATAACCTTTACCCCATCCATCTCATCCTTGAAAAATATCACAGCAAAAACCGGAATCACCGGCAGTGCCAGTGTACTGATCACATTTGAAAAAAGGGAGGAGACTACAAAAATTAAACCCACCACACCAATCGATGCAATTTGCCAAGCCACAGCCGTCCCCACCAGTGTCAGGATGTAAGATACCTTGCCAGATGTGAACCCCTCCATTTCTCCTTTCAATCCTCTCCATTCACCACTTGCAAAAAGACCAATAACTGATGCACATGCAGCAACAAATGATGTATAAATCTGCATATCAAGTACAACCGAGAAGGTTTCTCCCTTGATCACCTTTTCGAAGGAGAGTTGCATTAAAGAAAGGATCAGAGAGTATGTGACCGATGCACCTAGAGTTAACACAAAGCCAAGAGCATAATACTTGTGGGACAGACCAGATGACCCATCAGAATCTTCATTCACACCGAGTAAGGCAGCCGAAAACGTTAGTAGAATAACTGAGTTGAATATCAGAGCCGTGAATTTTTGAGAATTTATGAAGTATGAAAATATTGAATTGAAAGCCAACTGGCTAGCACAAATTAGAGAATAGGTAGAAACAGGAAGGTACAAAAGGCCATAAGAGTACATTAAATTGTCACCAGCAATTATGAGGCCCAGGAAGAGGTATACGAGAAAGAGATGAACGAGAGGAGTTGAGGGTGAACCGGAGGTAGTGGAGCGGGGCAAGAACAGGAGAGCAAGAAACAGGAAAGGGAAGCCGACTGTTTGAACTAAGGTTGCCATCCATTTGCTATTGCCTCCTTGGTTGTAGTAAAACCGGCCAAGCAGGGTTGCAGCAGTTTGACCAGCTAACAGAAAGAAGACGTTTAGGCCGACCAACAACCACCAGAGGCGGCGTGTGGAGGTGCACCGATTGAATTCGAGTTGCTTGAGGTGGGTTTGACTGTAACTGAAGGCACCTCATCCGAATTTGACGGCCCTGGATTGGAAAAAGAATTTAAGAGGGGGCAGTTTTCTGTGGAATGGTACCACAAATGCAACCCAATATCAGTTATTGTTCAGATCAATACAGATTGTAGATGCTATTGCTAATTGCTTTTGGTTTCTCCTACAGTTAGGATATGCTGGCCAACAGAAAGCATAGTTAAGCATTAATTATTTATTCAGATAAGATAATTGTATTAATGAGCTGTAAACATTCTAGTGGTAATGGCACCTTCAAGGATTAGAGCAGTACTGAAAGGCAATAGTACTGTCAATTAAAATCAGAAGATAGTATGAAAAGACAAATTGGCCAAAACAGTACAGTACTGATCTGTTACTACTGATAGTCAAACAATAAAACAGATATCTATAATGATGATGATGATGATGATGATAGTACAAACAATAATACAGATATCTATAATAATACTAATAGTACTAATAATAGTACTATAGACATCCATACACTCGCATTTTCAGTTTTGGAAATTCAAATTAAAAAGAAGCACTATATGTTGTGTATAATTCCCACAAAACAGATCACCTGTGACTCACTGCTTTGAAAGTTGAAACAGTGTTCATCACTTCATCCCATTATGAAGCCACAAATTTGAGGATCATTTAATTGTAGATTGAGTTTCAATTTGACTCAGTCAAAAGTCAAACAGTTAGCAGGCATAAAAGATAGGAGGTACATGCACATTCATTAGAAAGCTCAGATACATTACTCTCCAATCTTCTCTTTGTATTACGCTCGGAAATAAAAATAAACTAATAAAATGTGTCCAATTTTAAACTAATGTGGCGATCCAATTTCTATCAGGAAATCTAACACAGAGAAGAAGAGAGAGAAAAGAAATAGAATAAATAGAATCTGACCTCCAGAGAGAAATCCTCCATTGTTGCCCATGAGTTTCCTCTCTTCGATTTACGAAGAACCCAAAAAAATCGCACGAAAAAGAGATCTCAGATGGAGTCCACATTTCTCCAAGCTAAGTACAGCGCCATCCTTCTTTCTCGATAAGGTCCTGATATTTTGCGCTTTCTCGCTGTTATATATTATTAGCGTTGCCATTCTGAATCTCTGATTGAAGTGAGAAACGATCAATCAAGATCCAAGCTTAATCCTTCCATAGATAAACCCTGATTAAATTAAAAATGAATAAAATAAAGCCTAAACCTACAAACAATAAGGATTAGTGTGAGAAATAAATCTAGTGTGAAGATCATAGTCAAGCCCTAATTAGAATTGAAAATGAAAAAGAAATCTCTGAATTACATTGGATCATTTTCTTAGATGGGCTCTTTCTCTGGTTTAGTAATATTGTATCTAAAAGAAAATTGTCCCATTTCTTACAATGGGCCTAAATTTCAAGCCCAACTCCAATTTTTCTTTTTATCTTTTTCTGTACTATTGATTGAAATTTTCTTTTCTAAACACATATTAAAAAACACCACGTAAAATTCCACAAAATTTAGGGACTTCTTTTCGTATCTTTCTTCCCCCTTCTTTTATTGGCAGAGGGCGGATGCAGCATGGACCAGAGTAGGTCCTTTTGATTTTGAAAAATAGTATTTTTTGATAATTTATTTTCTCCTCGGAAAATATTTTTACCCCCTGAATTGTCTGATTAATTTTATTGAGAAAAAATATTTAATATCATGCATAATGAAATAATTATGCAAAGATATCAAAATATAAAGTTTCGTAGACCAAAACTTTCTTCATCAACTTGATTATCTATTACTTTGAGCTTTATTTTGTTGTTATTTTTAATATATAAAATGTTATTATTTTAATATTTTTTATTAGGTAAGAATATATATTAAATTATTATTTTTTTATTAGTACCCGATTAGTTAATGAATTTGAATCCAATAAGCTATTACAATTTGATAATTGTCCCTAACTAAAATCCTGCATCCGCCCATGTTTATTGATGGAGTTGTGTGGGCGAGACAACAGTTTTTAGTAATAATAATTATTATTAAATTAATATTATTAAAAATAAGAGTGAAAACCATAAAATTTCAAATATACGAATGGTAGCGAATGATGTAACGCGTTTCATTATTTTTATGAAACGCGCATACTTGCCAATAATGCGCGCGTTTCATTATTTTTATAAAACGCATCATTGGCTTCTTATATATACAAAACACGCGCAACGCCTCTCCATCTCACTTGCGCGGGTTTGATTTACGAACGCGCATTTCGTGCGCGGCGCGCTACCATTCGTATATTTAAAATTTTATGGTTCTCACTCTTATTTTTAATAATATTAATTTAATAATAATTATTAATAATAAAAACTGGCGAGACAGTTTACAAAAACATTTAATGCTCATCAGCCCAAAGATACCTAACAAAATTTGAAGTGTTTGTGTCGTATACAGTATATTCATGGACAACATACAGTACACAATCACTTTCATGTGCTGGTGCATGTATTATATACCAGTTGGTACGCACACTAACAAGGCTCAGGCATGTGCATGCTATTGCTGTACCACATGATCTGCTTGAACAAATTTTGCAATTTGGCAATGAGTGAGTTTCAAGTTGTTGTTTCAGTTTGGGTTTGGTACTTTCTTCATGAGTTTGCTTTCCTCCTCATCTCCATTTCTTCATAAATGGAGGGATCGTAGATAATCCATTCCAAGGACAGCTCCAACTAGCTATTTGAGAAATGGATATCTCCAGTTGTGTACAAACTAGGCGTGATCAATCCAATCAATTTTAGTATGATTTAGTTGTCTGGGCTTCTGTTTTCATAGTTTAGGTCTAAATATTTAATTTTATTTTTTTGGGTTGGGGGGGGGGGGGGGGGGGGGACCATTACCACATATACGAAATCAAAATTATTGTACGTCAGGACCAAATTATTTTTGAAATTGGGCCCCATTTCCATCAAATGGAAATACATTCTGATCTGGAAACGAGATGCAAACAACGGTACTGTCAACTATTTTCCTGTTTGGGATTTGGGCCCACATTTGTACAGGGCTAACACTTGATATCAGAAAAAGCTAAACTCCACTTTGCCATCTTATGTAATTATGTTAGTTCAAACAAATTTGTGACAAGTGGACTATGACAAATATCCAATTTCTAATAAACATGCCATTGAATTTGTTTTACTGCCAGACCAGTTTTTGCAAAAAAAAAAAAAAATGTGATAAATCCAAATTCAGAACTTGAAAAGTAGTGGAGTCAAGATTCAAAACAGTGGGGTCAACGACTAAAATACAAAGTAATTTTCTTTTACAAAATATCAATAATAAATCTACAAAGGTGTTGCAGAAACATAGTAATGAAATGTAATGTACTCTTAACATTTGCATCCGCTAATTTATTTATTTTTTTCTTTTTTTTTGTTTTTTGCTGATTTAATTCTATAATATTTGAGACGATAGTGAATAACAACCTTAATTTAATTTGTAGCATTATTGAACAATATGCTTAGAATGAATATGTAACATTGGCAGTACAACTAAAAACTTATTAAACCAACCCCCAATATGTAATACGGATCATTGTTAAAAAGTTTACAAAACATAGAAGGTTCTCTATTGAATTTAAATGAATGAGCAGTGTTAAAAGATGGAATCTAAACCAATCACTGGTTGGAAATAAAATATTTTGGGGGATTGAATGCTGATTTTGGATGCTTAAAAACCAATTTGCAACTGTGTTCAGCTTTAGTCTTGGATGTCACTTTTTTAGTTAATAATATTTATTTATAAAATTAAATTATTAAAATTGAAGAATGATATTTTGAAAAATTGATAGGACACAATGACACAGATAACTATTTTATTTTTCAATGACAATTGTAGAGAAAGAAAACTAGAATTGAAAAATAATTCCACTCCTAACCAAACATGGGAATTTCCTTTTGGGCCCAATGACTAGCACCCTAAAAATACGTGGGACGAAAATTACTTTTTTCCATCTTAAAAATAAGGAAAAGAAAAAATATTATGTCCTTATTTTTTGGAAAATAATCGGATTCCCTTTATATTTCTTCTTGACGCTTGATAAACTTTTACAATAGTACTGGCGTATATGTAGGTAAATTAGTAGTTATTCAAACTAATTAAATCATGCCACTTTATCCATATTTAAATATACATAGAATAGTTTGTATTTTATTATTGTTGTTATTAGAACTTAAGAAGAAGAATCTGTCAATTTCCGAAATCAATAATAATATAATCCAAACAACCTCTTTGATTTTCCTTTTTCTTTAAGGATTTAACTGTACTAAAAAAATTTATGGTGGTTCTGAAATTGTAATAAAGCGAAATATTTAGAAAAAATATTATAGAGACGTCTGATTAAAAATTAAAGAATGACCAGCAAAAACTAAGTATCGTGTAAACAATTGATGAGCACACAATTGACATGGACATGAAAATATATAGTCTGATAATTTTATCATCGTCAAATTAAGATTTGATTTTAAGATTCATGAATATATGCATGATCCTGTTGGTAATTTATACATTTAAAAAAACGTACATGTAAACTTATTTTAATTTATTTTAATATTTTTCATAATTTATTTCTTTTTGTTTCTACTACAAAAAATTTATTTCACTTTGTGTGAAAAGTAATTAATTATCAAAACATTTTTTTGTTTGGGTAAATGGCCGGATGTATTATGTTTCATCTAAACCATTAATTTCATTCCCTATATTCAGATTACAAAAAGTTTCAATTCGTAATTAATCAATTACAATGCACAATCATCAAGCTCAGACTTTATTTTAGACTGTTGGATTTTTCGGATCCATCACTGAAAAAGTTGTTCTAAAACCACAAATGACAATGGAATTGTAACTAAAACATGCAAATAAAAAAGTATAAATATTGTACTTAAAATTAATTTGAAACGGAAGTTAAAATTTAAAAAAAATAACAATGCAGCATATATTCTGTAATGTCGTAACTATTAATGCAAAATTTCCTAGTACGGTCTGGTCGGAATTTACACATTTTCTTGTCAAAATCTATACCCAAAATATTTTATGAGATCAACTAAATTTCAATGTATATCTCATAAATCTCACTACCTGAATTTTAAATTAATCATTTGCTTTATCAGTTTGATTAGATTAAGAATTACAAATTCCGGTCATCCGAATTGAAGGTAGTCATTATATTGTCTTTGTCAATTTAAGGAGACATAATAATAAATACCAATGGCATGTAACATACCTCTTCTATGGTAGACTGCCACAAACCGTACATCCATGCCCATCTCAATTAATGGATTAAATGATATGACATAGGCCGCAACCGCAAGGAATGGGATTCTCTTGAAAAGAAAAGGCGGGGATTCTTTTTTCTTTTTGACAATTAATTTCATATTAATTTATAAACAATTAAAATAAAAAAAATTACAAACAAATTTTCAAACTTTTAAATTAATTATTTTTAATTTTAGTATAATTTGAGTGTCATTTGATATTTCATTAAAGACCATCAAATTTAAACCGTTAAAATTATCATATAATTTTGATGATTTTTGACGAAATAACAAATAATACTCAAATTGTATCAAAATTTAAATACAATCAATCAATTAGTTTAAGAATATGTTTATCGATTTTTATTTTTTTATAACTTTATACAAAATTAGTTATAGATTGTCAAAAAAAATTAGTTATCATCCCCAAAAATAAAAAAAGGACGTACAATGAAAAGACATCACACCATACCACGAAAGAAAATTTCGAGACTCTATCTCGCTTGTGTTTGGCTCGATTTTTTAACAATTCGGATTGAATTTAGTTTAATTTTTTATTAGTTCGGTTTGAGTTCGTTATTTTTTTCAATGGCTCAGCTTGATTTTACTCATAAATAGTTTGATATTAATTATTTTAATACATTTTAGTTATAAAATCAGTAAAATATTAATAAATTGATTAATATAATTAAAAATATATATTTATTTATTTACACTGACATTAATTATGTATGATAATATAAAAATATTAATTATTTTTCTAAATTTTATTATAAAATTTATAAAATATTAGTTTTTTTTAACTCTAATTATTTATAATTATATAAAATGAGTATAAAAATTATCATAATTGAACTTATTTCTGAAACTCAATCTCAATCTCAACTCAAGTTCGAACCAGCTCAGTTCATTTTAGATTAATTTAATTTAAATTTAAATTCGATTTATCATAAAATAAATTGATCATTCATTTACAGCCCTACCTACCATAAAGTCATAAACTGACATCCACATGAAATAATACATCTACGCTTTTTCACATTATACTGTCAATTCAATTTGTTTTACAGTTGACAGAGGCAAAGGTAACACACGCAACGAGATGATGGCCCTGGCACGTGCACACTCAGATCAGAAGTCTCAGATAATCACGTGTGGTCATGAAAAAACATGTGAAAAGTCCGAGCTGGACTAATGAAGACAGTGATTACATGATAAAACCTAAATCCAATTCATTTTAGTTTGGGATCTGCACGACGAAATTACTGGGTCCCAATCATAAATGTTTTTTTCTGGCTTAGAAAACAAAACAATCTGTGTCCGAATCATAAATGCTATTTTTTTCATTTGTTTTCTTCTTGGCTTGAAAGTACGATCAAAACTCAAAAACTTGTCCTTGTTTTTTTTTTTAAATTTTATTTCGATGAATCTTTATTCCTGAATGCAAAAGATATTATATTGGTACAACTAGGAGTTTTTAAATAAAATAAAGCGTTACATTGTTGCTGTTATTTATCCAACTTAACATATTTATTTTAGCATTGTTTCGGTTTACTGAAAATTAATTATAAAGAAAGTCTTACTACTGCTGTGGTTCTTAAATTATTTTTTCTACATGAGGAATCGCAAATGTTGTATTTTTTTTATTTTCTTTATTTTTTGTGGCATGTTGCTCTTGTACCATGTCACATTATTGCTAATTACAAAACAAATTGGGTCCGATTATAAATGTTTTTCCTTCTGAGTTCGAAAGTACTGTCAAAATCTGTCCTCAATCAATTTTTTGTGATGATTATATTTCGATCACGAGACTCCTTTCATGAAAACAAATTCTTAACCGACTGCAATAAATGCAATTATTAAAATTCCATATGTTTAATTATATAATTTACATTTCAAAATTCTGCTCAATTTTAATGACTATTTCTACTGTGAATCAAAATTTTATTATAGATTAAGTGATGAGATTGACTGTTGTGATTTATTAACCACTAAAATTTTTAATCTATAGTATAACCGCTCAATTTTAATTATTTGGAGTTTGACAATTTCATTCACTTGCTATATTTATGTAGTGTTAAATTCGCATCGCCTATGATATTGTAGGTGTAAAGTTATTGGTTAAATTATCTGCCACATAAATTTAAAGGATATTGCCCAAATCATGATTTAATTCCAACAATCTTAATAAAATTCTAGGCTTAATTTTTCCATAAAACTCTTCTCTATTCTCTTATTTCTCTTTTTACTCTTCTATTTTCTTATTTCTCCCTCTACTCTTCTATCTATTTTCTTATTTACCCATCAAACTAAGCCCATCTAATTAACTATCATTATCTTATTATAATTTCATAATTAGTTCTAAATTAAAACACATCACAGTGGTGTTACGAACTTAATTCTAAATTAAATCACAAACTGTTTCTTTTGCTTCGGATTCGGGTCTCTCAAAGGGATGAGTTAATGGGTCCGACACCTTCCTTCACTGGAGCGCTAACCTGACGACACTCTAAGCATCATCGGAGTGAGATATACTCCATGGTGGCCTTACTTTTGACTGAATCACAGTGTATTATTGCCAGCATCAGTACCTTTTGCATTCCTCAGTACCGTTTGTCACTGAACTCCTTCTCGGGTGCGAGTGATGTACAGTGAAATAAACAAGAAATTGATTGCATTAACGTGTTCTCCTCTTCAATACCTTTCCAATGGTATATGGTGTGCGGGTTTTCATTGCATGATTGCATGGATTTCATTTTCGTGTATTGACTGTCAGGGAAGAAAATTGGAAATAGGGTGAGTCAGAGGAAGAGGAAGGAGAGGGAATATGTTATTTTCATTTCTTTTTTGTGGGGCCCGACGTCAGTAAAGGAAGAGAAGAGAGAACCTAGTGTAGTAATCGTGTACACATGAGGTTGGCTTCTAACTTTTAATTTGATGAAATTGTATTGTCAGGGAAGAAAATCTGAATTAATTATGGAATTTTAATAAAATAATGATAATTAATTAGATGTGGTTAGTTTGGTGGGTAAATAAGAAAATAGATAGAAGAGTAGAGGGAGAAATAAAAAAATAAAAGTTTAAAGGGAAAAAAAATAGAAAAGAGTTGAAGGGTATAGAAAAAATTAAGTCTAAATTAAATAGTTATATATTTAGTTATATATTGCATATGTACAATACTCTAACCAGAACCTATAGAGTTATGATACAGAGTTTTGTGTTACGGGGTTACGCTTATTAATGTAGTCATCGATATTGAGTTATTATGCATATTATATAAAGTTATTATGTATGTTAATGATTTTATTGTATTATTTATTTGTATAGTATCTAGTTGATACCACTAATATGTATAATTCTTAATACATAAAGAGAGTTAAACTTCTAAACTTTTCAAGCATACCTCATTATTACTTTTCTTCATCATTTATTTTGTTTAAATCTTTTCATCTTTTTGACATCCAAGAGTTCATATAATAGTTTCTCTCTCCTCATTTAAAATAATGTGCAAAATATATTTAAGGTGAAACTTAACTCTTACAATGATTCAATTTTTTATATGATCATTTATAAATTATTATGTGTTTAATTATATTATTTATTATTATTATTACATAACATATTTATTTTAGCATTGTTTCGATCCTTGACATATTTATTTTAGCATTGTTTCGATCCCAGCTATGAATGTATATTTCTACTGAAATTATATCACTTCCCTATTTTATTTTATTTTATTTTATTTACCAAAAAAATCTGTCAAAACTCAGAAGACATCTAGAAAAGTGTTCTTGATATTAGCTTTAGTGATTTAGTGAGAAAGATACAATAATATTTTTAGTGATTCTTTAAAAATGAGAATGTTCTATTGGAAGAAATTTACTAAGGAGACGATTCAAAAGGTCCTATAGAGTTATAAACTGTCATTTTTTAATTTCCCCTTGTGTATCACATGAGCTCACTTACGTATTGAAGTAGGCTAATTTTCATTTTTTTAACTATATAAACAATTTCGTTTATTTTTTTATAAAACATCAATAATCAAAATAAAATGAAATGAAGGCATTATCCCTATTTTTGTCTCAAAAAACAATATGGCCAAAAGCCCAATTACAGGAAATGGAAGCTTATTGTGATCATTATATGCGTTATAACAATTAAACGTTAATGTTTTTTTCATAATTATCAAGGAATGCTTACTCTTCACTATACAAGATCAAATTTGATAGGAGAAATTGCAGCCCCAACGGCCCCACCAGTGATTCTATCAGTGTCTAATCAATAATCCTAAATTTTAAATCCTGTCGATATATAATACAAACTAACCCAGAAAATAAAAGAACGCGTATTACGTATATAATTTTGTTGTTCAATCTCATTGAACTTAATTTGAATTTGAGTCATTATTAGAACAACACTTCCCTTGAAAATCAACATCGGACACTTGTTGCGTGTCCCAATTCCAAAAAAAAAATTGATGATATATCGATGTTGCATCTACAGCATTCGCATTTAAATATTAAGGCTCTTAGATATTCTGAATTTCTGATATTCACAACTTTTGAGTGCTGCTGGACAGGCGAATAGGAATATATTCATAAGTTAATTATTCCGAAAATGTTTGACGAAATTAAAATTTTAATATTCAGATATAATATGGATATAATTTGAAAATAGTTTATTTTAAATAATATTAATGAAATATATATTATAATAATAAAATATAAAATTTTATTTAAAATAATATATAATATATATTTTTTGCTAAATAATTCATAAATAAAATATTTTTTGATCAAAAAATACACTATTAAACTGACAAATTATTTCTAAAACATCATATTATACATGAAAAACGAATTATTCACCGATAGTTTGCGAATCTTATCAATATGAATAGAAATAGGTGATCATATTGACATGCTTCAATTAAGGCACAGCCGCACAGAGACGCAGTCAAAATAGCAGTAAATACTAAATAGTAAATAGTAGTTGAGAAGTGTCTTTTATATAGAAACTAGAAAGAAAGTTTGGGAGGAAAATATACGATCATTGAAAATGCTCGTGATGTATCAAATCAAATCGTGATAACGAGATAGAGAGAGATTGAGAAACAGGCACCAAACAGTGATCAGTACAACTCTCTTCCTGTTGTCTCGCATTTCTTCGATGGAATTTTTAAAGAAAAAAATGAATTTAATTTTTGGAGGTAAAAGTACCCAATTTTAGAGGAAATATACACACAAATTATTTTTTTGGTGCAGAAATGAATTAATTTTTGGATGTAAAATGAATTATTTTTTCTGTATTTTTTTCTTGCTGAAGACGAAACTATTTCCAAGTCATAATTAAGACCTTTTGATTTATTTTCATATTTTCTTTTTTGGTTCTGAGCTTGCCTGTGCTGGGAGGAATTTCCCCACTAACATTAATGGCTAAAATATAAATCCTGAGAGCAATATTTATATTTCCGGAGGACTTGAGAAATTAAAATGCTAGAATAGAGTGTAACGTTGTAAAGACAATTTACTACGCCAACAATTTGTAGGGACGAGAGCAGAGCAAGGCACATTGTACTACCAGAATGACATATTTTAAAATATTAAAAGTGCAAAAGCAAGTGGAGATTTCAGTGAAAAACTTGGTAATAAAAATTCTATAAACTAGGAGACGAAAACATAATACTTATTTCGAAGGAACATAAATACAAACAAAAATAGTAATTATTTCCATTTTGTTGTAAATTGTAAAAAAGTAGCAATCTTAAACTTTGTTTTACCATTTTCACCCTTTTTGAATTATAATATGATTTTGTTTTTGTTTTCTTTGATTTTTATTCAGTTTGTGAAACAAAGAGAATTTTCTTGCTATTTTTATTTCTACTTTTTTTTATCAATACTTAATTTTTAATACAATACAAGTATTAGTACTAAATGAACCAATTAATATTTATTCATGGAAGTATAAATTACATCACTAACATGACAAAATGAATATAATTAATACCTACTGATTGAAGTATTAAACTTAATAAAACAACATATAATATGTGTAACTAACGTTTTAGGGGGGGGGGGGGGGGAGCTAACTAATTATATGGTTTTCTATTGCGTAATTCATAATACATGAAAAAATTAGATTTCTAAGCCTTCCAACTACACCACATCATTGATGTTTTGTATTGCTGATTTTATCTATATATCTTCATCTACCTGAATATGATAGTCCACAGATAGTTTTCTGTATTCTAATTTAAAATAGATGATAATATTTCTAAGATAACATTAAACTCTTAAAATGATTGAACCTCTTTCAATTATTCCATATAAATTATCATGTAATTAATTTTACTATTATTGTTATTATTTATATACCTTTAGCATTTAAAATAATCGTATTTAAAGTTTTCTTATATAGAATAATTATTGAAAATATTTCAAAATTTATATCTCTAATTGTTAATTCTTTTCCGAGTCGAAGCCCAAGAGAAATATAATATTAATAGAGGTTACACTGTAGCTATTGAAATTTAAATTGAACTAAATGCTGTGTCAACTCAATTTGAAAATTACTTGAACAATCATGGCAATCTTATCGATTTATACCCAAAAATAGCTGGTTAAAGAACATCTCAATCGAAATCTTCCATTAACTAGCAAGACTGTTTAAAAATATTAAAATTCTCAAACTAAAGAGGATTTCTTTTAGAAGAGCAAGGAGAAGGTGCATGCCGCAATTTAATGGAAGAGTTTATGATCGTTTGCGTCGTATTAGACAAGTCTGAATGTCTGATCGTGTGTGCCCAAATAATTTACTATTTTGAAATCGTAAAAGAAACGTTATATTTGAATCCAATAATAGGCATGGACTAGCTAGCGTACTATGCAGAAATTTAATAATAATGATGATTTGGGCACATAATGATCTATAAAGGATCATATAAAAAAAGTTGAAATTATTTTAAGAGTTAATACACATATTATTTTAAATGAGGAGAGATAACTATTTTTATATAAGTCTTTGAATTCAAGAAAATGAAGATATTTAAACAAAATAAATATTGAAGATTGTTAATGAATATGACATATTTAAAAAGTTTGAAAGTTTAACTCTCTTTAATATATATTAAGAATCATTTGCAAATGCTTTTAGAAAAGGATCATTTGCAAATGCTTTTAGACGTTACGCTTATGGACCGGGGTTCGTTGTTATTAACAGAACATATATTTCTAAATTGATAAAATTATATAACATTATAGAAATTAGTCCCATCATAATATTAAAAAATTATACAGACGTGTATATTTGACTCTGAATTAATCAAATTATTATAAAAAATGTTCCCATGAGAAGAATTTTAACACCTCTTGATGCCCAAAAGAACGAATATAAAGTACCTTGTATCCGTTATATATTAATATGTTATGGAGTTAGGCTATGGTGCTATGCATAGTTAATGATTAAATTTGTTACATATTTAAATATATAGTTAAATTATCTCTAAATGTTAATTTATGAGTCTCAATAAATTCATTATATCAAAATATGATGGATATAAAAAAATTTTTTAAATTTTTTAAGTATTAGTTTTGGATTTTTAAAAATGATCTAGAAAATATGTATTATTTTATTATTATTATTATTGAATTATCTTTAAAAAAATTCAAAATTAATACTTAGAAAATTTAAAAAATAGAAAAATTATATATCCCATCATATTTTGATGTAAAAATTTATTGAGATCCATAAATTAAAATTTAAAATGATTTATCTATATTTTTTAGTCCATAATAAATTTAATTTATTAAATACGCGTAACACCATAGTCTAACTCTATATCATGTACTTAATTATCTACATATTGAAAATACCATCGACAATATTTTATCGAACAGTGGCATCTAACTGATAGCGATCCTATAAAGTATATCTCAAACAATATTGTTACTCAAATAAAATGCACAATTACCAATTTATTGATAAGTAATCAAACTGCATTCAACAATCAAATCACAAGTGTCACCTATAAAGCGCTATGAAGTATATAAACATTGATGATATATTAAATAAAGATTAGTGGAGTGTGTATGTGTGTTATCAGGTTTCTTAGACCAATACTCACGGAAGCAGTGATCCGTAACGTTAACTTTCCTTTTTCTTTGCATTTTACTCCTTGTGCTACACCTGCGCTCATTTATTTCCAAATACGTCTAGGCCTCACTAATTACTGAGTATTTATATTTGTCATTGGACAAATATAAATCAAAGTATTTGTATTGAAATTTTTGAAGATCAGTGATTTTTTTGTGTGTGTGTGGGGGGGGGGGGGGGGGTATACTTGTTTATAAAAAATAAAAAGAATGGTTGAATTGATCATACATATAATGTTTATAAAAAGTAAAAAAAGATCAGTGAATTTTTGTGTGTGTGGGGGGTAGATCATACATATAATACGTTTTTATATATATATATTCTCATTAAATTCTTCATATCAAAATATTAGAGTGGTGTTAGTGCTTATTTTCAAAAATCCAAAACAAATACATAGATACTCAAAATACAAACATTTTCATAATAATTTAACTCATATTATATATATATATATATATATATATATATATATATATATATATGTGAGCTTAACTCAAAAGGCCTTCCGTGAAACTCAAAAAATACTAAATCATTCGAAATTTTAATTTATCATTCTCATTAAATTCTTTATATAAAAATCTTATGGGATGCAAAAAATTGGAGTGTTTTGAGCTTTTTAAGTCACCGTTTTTAATTTTTTAAAATGATGTTCAAGTATTGAATATATTATTATTATTTTTAGAGCTGATTTTCAAAAATTAAAAACCATAACTTAAAAAGCTCAAAACGCTCCAAATTTTTGCATCCCATGAGATTTTTATATAAAGAATTTAATGAGAATGATAAATTAAAATTTCGAGATGATTTAATATGTTTTTTAGTTAAGCTCACGGAAGGCCTCCGTGAGCTTAAGCTCACGGTATCTCCTCTCTCTCTCTCTCTCTATATATATATATATATATATATATGAGTATATATATAAAATGGTTGAATTGATCATACATATAATGTTATATATATATATATATATGAGTATATATATATATATATATATGAGTGAGGCTATGGTACTTCGCAAAACATAAAATCTTCTCGTGCTTTGCGTCCGTATCTCGAATTTGAAAGTTCAAACGGTCGATCCAAACCGTTGAATATGATCTTCATATTGAACTATCTTTGTAAATTAAAATTTATATTGAGTTTGAGTTGAGGTTGGCTCGAATTGACTCGAATAATAATAGTTTATATATTTTTTTCTATCAAACTCTAATCTAATAATTTATCTCTAATTATCTCTAATCATTTTACCATCTCAATGGCTTAACAACTTATTTTACTCACTCGGGACTAGACTCGTATATCTGACTCGATAGTTTTTTGTTAGTCCATATGTACAAATTAGTGTAACAAAAATATCATTGAAAACATAATTTGTTGATATAATAATTGTGTATAAACTCATATACCAATTTTGTAGTTTATAGATGTACTAAACCTAAATATCAAATTGAGTCAACGTACATACATTGGCTCATGAGCCAGCTTTTGCAAGCTAGCTTGAATAGTAGCAAATGGAGTTTGAGCTAGATTTTTCAACTTAAAGCGCTTCACAAGCTCAACTCAAATTTTCATAAATCTAGCTTTAACTAAGTTCGGCTTGCTCGAACTCAACTCGTTTGCCGTCATATACATGATACGCGAATCTGCACCAACTTAAGGACTTACAAAAATATATATATCGTGGGACCTATATTAATCAGGATAATATTTGCCCAAAAAAAGATATTAATCAGAATAATATTCTATAGTGAATTATTCTCAGCCTCTGAGGGAAATTATATAGTGCGCATTAACTTTAATTTCACGCACAACTAAGCTTTGTTTTGGTTCAACTAATCCATATCTTGTTCCCCAGGCTTTGCCACTAGCCCACTTGAAATGATTCAGATTCCTTGTGCAAATCATCTGCATTTTTTGCTGAAATGGAGATCACCTCAATCTTTAATATTTCCCTTGCTGGATATTAATATTACCAATTACAATATTATCGTTTATATTTTAGATATGATGTTTGTTAATTTGATTGTGAATTATATAAAATTTATAACTACGATTTGTATCAAATAAACTAAAAGATTATCTAATCAAATAAAAAAATTCAAACCAATACTGCTAGCTTAGTTGGGTTGAGTAGCATATTAGGTCTGATTGGTTAATACTTAACTCTTATTGTCAGCGAAAAAAATATTAAAAAATAATTGTTCATCGCTGAGAGAAAAAAAAAATTTTCATTTCCAAGTCACCTACAAATAAATATCATATCGTGGCTTGCACGTAAGTTTTATAATGCTTGTGTTAAGTGTGAACATATATAAACATTAATTTATTAGCGATTTATTTTCATATAAGTATGATTGATACTTGCAACTGCAGGTGATATAGGTGGCGTGAACCATAGTAACAAGTTCTTAATTTAAAAAATGTTTGGCGAGGTGAAAAATTCAACGTTCGGCTATAATACGGATATAATTCGGGTATAGTTCGTTTCATATAATATAAATAAAAAATATTATAATGATAAAATATCAAAAACTATAAAATTTCATATAAAATAATATATAATATATTTTTTGACGAATAATTCACGAATAAAAACGTTTTTTTTTTTACCAAAAAAATATTGTATATTAAACTGACGAATTATTCGTGAAACATTCGGCTATGCGTGAAAAATGAATTAATCGTGAATAAATCACGAATCTTGTGACTATGTAGGTGACATGTTCATTCTTAGTTAAGTTGGAGATGAAAAATTCCGGGGACAATTAGCAACTCCCATGGAAAATAGATACTATGGGAATAATACAAACTCCAATTAAAGAGCGCCTCCATTTTCGTGTAAAAAACGAAGAGAAATTAGTTATTAGTCAACCCAAACAAGATTCTTTTTAGTCTGATTACCACTTGGTACACTTTACCAGACATTTGTGGTCAAATTATTTGGAGAGGGGAATTTTCATTTGTGTCCTATTAATACCTCCAAATATCGTACCCTTTTAATTTTTATTTTTGTCCTCAATGACATGGTGATATTACTTACAAACAGCAAATTGGTTCGAGTTCAATTAGATAATTTCTCAGATTGTTCTGAAAGCAAAAGAAAAAAAACGATAATTTTAAAGAGCTGGCATCACTTGACATTTTAACAATGTTAACATTATTTATTTTAGAAGTTCAAATTAAATTAAAAATAAATTTAAGGTATATTATTAGATAAATGACAGTTTAAAGCTTTGAAATAGCAAATAAAAGTTCATCAAAAATCAGCAAATAAAAACTGTCAAGGAAATATATTCGGCATATTTTTACCTTTGAATGAAAAAATAAAATAAAATGAATGTCATCTCATGAAAATAAGAGATTTAACAGAGGAAATTTGATCTGAAACAGATGCTGCGTGCCTGTGTCAGATGAACAGGGACGAAAAACATGCGCTGGTGCAGTGATGCCACATTCATTGGTTATTATAAATTTTAACCAGATACTATTATGATGTGTAAAGTGTACGGTGCATCAAGAGAGAAATCACATGCCAAATTGACAATTCTCTTCAGACACATTCAATATTCTATTATAATTGTATTGTATATCCATACAAAACTAGTCACAACAAAGACCAGTCAAGACGAAAATGAGAATTTGATCAGTGTCAAAGACAATTTTTTTTCCTGTGTGTGAGATCATACATCCGAAATTTAAATGAATTTATCTTTATAATTATTAATATTTGAAATATAAATGATTTTTTTATAAATATTTAAAACTAGATAGTTTATACTCTCATTTTATCTTTAGAAAGCCGATTAACATGTTGTTGCATTCAAGCAATATCAGGTCATCTCTCTAACCTAATAACAATTTTGTAACTTTCAAGAAACTTTTATGGTATGGTGAACATTTATGATCACCACCAAATCCCATTTATTATGATATCATGAGAGTTTAACTGATAGTGAAAGCAACTTTGCCACGTCATACTATTTAAGAATACAAGAGAGAAAAGTTAAATTTTAGGCCATTTTACCAGTGGATGTCAATTTAATGTGCATTTTTAATCCAAAATTCTAAATAAATAGAAGCACGCTGGCTTTAAATAACCAGAAACATCTAATTCTGACTCCACTGTAAGCTTAAATTTCAATTTCAATTAGTTTACTCATTCTCATGGTGATATATATAAACATGTGTACATGTCAAAAGGTTGTTTATCCCTTTTCTTTATTTCATATAAATGAGGCACAACACTGGTTGAAGAAAAAAATCATATACATATACATCTAAATTACAACAAAACACCTCTATGAATGCTCTAATTACTGTGGCACCATCAAAATCAACTCAACATCTTAATGTATAACAAACACACACATCTGAGGTAATATAATGAAAAAAAACAACCAATTACCTCATATTTTCACAAAAAAATTAATTAGTTAAACAAGTCGAATATAAGCTTTTCAATCTCCTCTCCTATTATAGACCCACAAATCTCCTTGTTCAAATCAAATGTGGCAAACAACATGCTTTTTTCTAATTTGGCCCCTGAAACTTCCTTTTTTGCAACCAAGTCCACTTCATGATTACCACAATTGTAACCTCCCGGTGACTCAAATGTCATACACCATTTTCTTACAACACTGCAAACTTCACTAGACAAAGAGGAGTCGAGTTCAGTTTTTGGTCCCCTGGTATCCAAATGAGAAACCCTAAACCAAGGGTACAACTCTAATTCAGTACTATTTCCAATTTCTACAAGTGCCTCGTTCACTGAGTCAAACAGAAGTGTATCTTTCACTTTCGATCCGTCAAATTTGTACCCGGGAATTTCATAAAATAAACTAGGATCTAGTGGCATCTCAGGAGAATACCATGGTTTCCCTTCTTGTAACTTGGAGAATGATACCAAGTTTTTGATATATGTGAAATTATATTGTTCTTCATCTGCCTTCGAGAAAAATCGGGATAGTCTTAGAGAATTTGGAGAATTTGTTTCGAACTGGGAACCATCCCAGGATAAAGAACGTGAAATTGAGCCAATTGGTGGAGATCTTGACAGAGCTTCTGTATGACATGTTATATTAGTATTGGTTAGAAAAAAAAAGAAACAAAGAAAGAACTAAAGAACACTAACCAAAAAACACCTCACAGTTGATTCAGATTTATGGAATACCCAATGTTACCTAAAGCTGAATCAAACCCAAGTTAAAATTAAACCTTTGAACTACCACTTGCTGACTCAATATGTGGATAGAATGATACATTGATACTACTTAAAATTGAAGTAACAAATATTACTTTTAAGGTGCATGTTGAGAAAATGATTAGTTTAAGCAGACTTACGTGGAGGTAGAGAGGCAGAGGAATCAGAGAGATTGGAGAGGTCAGCAAAGTCAGAGGCAAAAGAAGTTTCTAGAACTGATATCGGGCTTGGCTGTTGGTCTATGGTGATACCAACCTTATCCAAGGAAGAAACCTCCTGAAAATATTCAAAAAATAAAATTCAGCATCTGAAAACTCAAAATCTTGAAAATTAATAGACCACCCGGGCAATCAGCCTTTTCATCTCCTGACTGAATGATACTTGACTTTTTTCTTTGATCACGTCCTGAACTACTGGTGTAAATATATTGGTGCAGCCCTTTTCCAAATATTAAAAAGAAAATAACATCAGAAAACACATTGTACCTTAGTGGAGGTATCACAGTTCTCTTGTGAGTCTTGACATGAACTGGAACAAGAGCCTCCTTCGTTTTCTGTAGCTCCTCTGTCCATACTAGCACTGTGCTGGTTAACACAGTTGCTGTAATCTACTGGCCTCTTGTTACTTCTAGAGAAAAACAAGCTTGGTAACCTCCACCTAAACTTGGCACTTTTTGATTTCTCAAGCTCCTTCTGTGCTACCCCCGATCTGGTTCCAGAATCAGTGCCATCTTGGTACACTGAAGAACATGCTGGGAGAGATTTTGATCTATGTAATGGGATGTGACACTCAGAATCTAATGGGATGCGACACTCAGTTTCTCTCCCTTCTGTTCCTCTGGATTCTTCTTCTCTCTTTGTCTCATGAATATTAAGCATCTCACCTAAGGTACTTACTGTACCAGTGGCACCGAATTTTTCTTCTTCCTTGGACGAAACCATCTCCCACCTCTCCACAAGTCTCTTCTTTGCTTCTCGTATCACTCTTGGCTCGCTTGAGCGATGCACTTCCCGAAAAGAAGAGTGTGAAAGAGGGCTTCCAATTCTGCTATTGTTATAATCCCACGACCGGCCTGAACTAGGTGTATAAACTTCCAGATCATCATCCAAATTCATACTCTCAGACTTGCTAAAAGAGATATCACCTCCAGTGTAGCTGCTTTCAAAAATGCTCCTACTGGCATCGTGGATATTGTCGAGGCTTGGTTTTAACACCACAATTCGGGTTGGGTGGGGTGGCTTAGTCAGAGAGATCTCGATGTCTCGATCGCCAAGCGAGCAATGTTCTTTTGGCAACTTCTGAATTGATTCAGAAGAGGGTTTAAGAACAGTTATATGTTTAATTTCAGGCGTAGGAGGTCCATTATTATTGGAAAACAATGAGTTTGGTTCTTCGAGGAATTTTACAAATAAGTCCTTGTTTGAGCTCAAAAATTGCAGTGCATCTTGGAACTCTTTAGAATGAAATAATTTCTCATTTGCTGCCATGTGTTTTGCCTCGGCAAATTTCTGACGCACCAGAGCCATTTTCTTCTCATATGATCGATCACTCTTTCTTGAATTTTCAATTCTTCGGGGCGCAATGTTTTCAGATATGGATTCGGGGAATTCATTAAGGCCCATCAGTTTTGCGATGACACTTGGCGGGTTTTGATTTGTCTCGGTTTCTTCCCGCCACATTTCCTCTTCTATAAGCATTTTGATCGGCGTTCCACCCTGATTGCCTTTTCTCTGGAATATTTTTAAGAATACTTCAGCTTTCAGGTAGGAAAAAAAAATGTTCCAATTCATTTTAACAAAGCTAAAAAGACTTGTAGATCCTTTGAATGTGTACCTGTTTCTCTCCTCTATGTACCACTAGTTGGTCAATTGGTATACTAACATCATCAGAAAAGCTTCGACGAGGTGAAAAGTCTGACAAGGTAATACAGTTATATACATGTCAGATGCATCTTTTTTTTAATATATAATTTTGAGATTAGTAGTAAAAAAAAGATAGATGTGAAATTAATACCATCTCTATGAGGCTTCTCTGTGAGTCGCTTGGTACCAGTCAGAGAATTACTCAAGTCAAACAAGTTCACCATTCTGCCCATACAACCAGGTATAGGTTTCTGCAAATCAAGGCCTTTTTTGTTTTGGATACCCTTCATGTCTCCAATAAATCTATGTAATCAAACAAGACAAGATAATTAGAAAAAAAACAAAGATGATAAAAAAAAATACTTAGCAAATTACCCCTACATAACGGGAAATAGTACCAACCAAGCTTATGGAGAAGAGCTCATAGGAGGAAGTAACGCAGCGAGAATCACCCCTAGGAAGAATTCCTTCAGAGAGAAAAATAAATAAAACGAGATAAGAACGCTAGCATTTAATGCAATTAGTAACTGTTAATAATGCAAAAGATCCAACATTTAATCCTCTGCTGGCATTATTGAGGTATGAATCTGCATAGTGCCAACATAATCCTCACATATTTTTGCAAATGTAAACCTCCCAAAAAATCCATTAGAAAAAAACAAAAGAATTGAGAGGAATGGTACAAGCAAAAATCAGAGCAACAATAGCGTTCTAGACTACAAATAAATGGAGACTAGGAGATGAGAAAAAAAGGAAATTAAAAAAAAAGAGAATAAAAAGGTACCTAAAACAACCTGCTTTACAAGGAATGAAATAGTGCAAATGGAGGAAATGAGAACAGCCAAATTAAATCCCAGCTAGCAATTTTCAACTAATGTACCAACAACTGCAACTAATTTCTCAGCAACTCAACATACCGGGTACCAAACAGTCTAGTCCAAGGAAGGAGACAAAACCAAAAGCCAAAAGGTGGCGTATTTTCTTTTCTCCCTCATCTTTCCCAGAAAGAATAAGCAAACTAAAAGAAAAAAAGAATTACAAAATGAGAGGCGAGAAGAGAAATCGAGCGATCTACCTTCAAAGGATTGATAAACCCCAAAAGGGGGGAATCTTTTGAAGAAAGGACATTATTCAGAGGGGCCCAATGGAAACAGGAAATGGGAGAAATCAGACAAAGTGATTCCCAACGCCATACAGTAAAACCCAGCTAAAAGGAGATGGCTTTAGAGAGCAAAGAAAGCGATCTTACAACGTGTGGCTACTGGCTAGAGAGAGAGAGAGAGAGCTTATAGCACCGAGCAATGCAGCTTCAGAGTTCGTCGGCGGCGAGCTAGAGAGAGAGAGAGAGTGGAGGAGGTATTCTCCTTTTCCTATTTTTTGAGATTATCTTCACGCGTTTGAGCGTAAACGAGTAATGTAGAGAGAGAGAGAGAGGAGGGATTGAACTGTTGATAGAGAGAGAGAGAGCGTCCTACTAGACTACTAGTACTAGTATAGTAGCAGCAACTAGGAAGAGTTGGAAGAGAGGGAACAGAGGAGAGAGAAGGGAGAAGAGGGGTAAAGTGGGGCCGAACACACTGAGCTCATACAAGCCATATTCTATCAGCATTCGTGTAACGAGTGATGTTATAGATTAAAAGTAGAAGTAGGACCCAGATGCAGTGAGTAAATGACAGAGAGAAGTGGAGAATAGGAGGCGGGGGCTATAGGTCGGACCAGTACCGACTTGGGCACGTGAAGGGAAATTAATTGGATGCGCTGTTCCAAGCGCGGAGTCCCCTCTCTTTCTGGTTTTCTTGTGCGTGTAGTTCTGATTTGGTCTTATTTGCTAATTTAATTGCATTTGCTTGCTAGTTGCTACATCTACATGCCTCCACCCACTCAACGCCAACTCGCCTCTGTATGCATCTACTCTCTGCCCGGATTTCTGTTTGAGGGGGCATGGCCTCATGGCCTCATGGCATGGGTCGGTTTTATTTTATTAACTGCTTTTGCGTATTTTTTTTGAAATAAAAATAAAAATAAAGAAGTTTGTAATTTATTAAGTTTTGGTTTTCCAATGAGAGTTATGTATTCAACGAGAATATCTGCACGACTGGCCCACAATCACGGATTCACCGTTCCTTGATAGGGATAAAAATGATTAAATATATATATATGGACATCAGGTTTTGCATCTGCACCCTTGTTTCTTTTTTAATATCATGGATAGATACTTCTTATTTTTTTTTTATTTTTTTTCATAATGTCCGCAACGACTAACAGTGTCGAGTTTTTAATACTTTTATTTTGAGAGAAACATATGAAAAATAACTTATGCTGGATTTATGGAAATTCTATTTAATTAATTTTATTTATTTATTCTTATATCGTTTCACTTTTAGTATTGTATTGATGCGATATTTATTGACATTGCATGTGGTTAAAAATCAATTAACTTTTAATGACGATAAAAAAACATTATTATAAAAAAATGACACGGATCTTGCTGGCATCGGCAATGTCCATGTTACATGACATTTATTGTTTCAGATTATTTCTATTATCTCAAATCTATTTGTTTATGATCTCCGACTGTAAAGGACAAGACTTACCAAGCGTTGGAAATTTACATATTATTTAATGTTGTCTTGTGTTATGTACTTCGAAAAAATGGCTCGAACAGATAACTTATTTTGTATTTTTTATCTTTCATTTATTTCTCGTTAATTGGAATATTTTTTGACAACGTGTATTATTTTTTCTAAGCTGAACGTGGAGATAATATTTTTCAAATTTTCGAAATCAGCTCAATTTTTAGTATCGTAAATATTCTAAGAATTCTGTTTAACTTAAAAAATTTAGAAATTTCTTTGAATATCGGAATGAAGGGGAAATTAATATCTTATAAAATGTTTGGTTTCCAACCATATCATGGTCACCATCTAGAAGATATAATATCAATTTATATATTAATCAGTCGATTACACATTTCTTTAGAAATTAATGATTAAATAAAATATGACGGATAACTAATTACGTTTGGCGCTATTTTGGTGTTGAGTTCCATATAATGTTCTTCTAATTAAATTATAGAGGGAGATTTGTTTGCCTATACTTCACAATATCTTCCACATGCGCATACCATAGTGTTGTACTATTTTTAATGGTAATTTGGTACTTATCCGTACATAAATTGACATTTGGAATGAATTATTCTTTGTTTTTTATTCATTTTGATCGCAGTATTTCAATTCCAAATTATCTCTCTTGAAAATAGAGTTTGAAATTAACTCTATTGAATTCTGTTAAAATTTTATAAAAAATCATTTTGATCAGTGTGTTACCAATTAATAGAGTGACACTTCATTATATTGTCTAGCTAAGAATATACATGTAATTATGTAATACATACGACTTAGTAGAAATAAATTTGTACAGTTGAAAAATAGAAGAGGACTGAGGTGCACAATGGCCTATAGTTTATATAGACAGAGGCACAGAGCTGGAAAATTTATGGTGCAATGAACAAATATTTAATGTGAGAGGAGAGACACGTCGAGTTAGTTTATTTGTCCGTAAAATCAGCAGTCACGGAATAACTTGCATGGTACGGGTCCTTGTACAAATGCACGTCTCACATTTTGTCCTGACTTGAGTACGTGATAAATATTTAATTATTAATTTAATTAAACAACAATGCTGCTTCAATCTGTCTCTCACTATCTTCACGGTCATGCATAGACCAGTTTTTATTAATAATAATAATAATTATTAAATTAATATTATTAAAAATAAGAGTGAGAATAGTAAAATTTCAAATATACGAATGACAACATACTATTATCAGTGGCGTGTTTCATTATTTTTAGGAAACGCGCAACTGACAGCCAGTGGCGTGTTTCATCCAAACCTCGCGCAAAGTGAGATGGAGAGGCGTTGTACGTTTTGTATATATAAGAAGCAAATGCGCCACTGCCAGTGGCGTGTTTTGTAAAAATAATGAAACGCGCCATTTGCCCGCGCGTGGCGTGTTTTGTAAAAATAATGAAACGCGCCACTGCGAGTGACGCGTTTCGTAAAAATATTGAAACGCGCCAAACGCGCCACTGACAGTAGCACGCTGCCATTCGTATATTTAAAATTTTACATTTCTCACTCTTTTTTTTAATAATATTAATTTAATAAAACTTATTATTACTAAAAACTGTGCATAGACAGATAAACTCATAAGGGAGATATATATCACACTGTTAAGTGTTGACATTACCTTTATTTTATTTTATTTTATTTTATTGTTGGGGTTAGCGGGGAATGTGGCGGTGTTACCGTGTAACATTTGTCACGGAGCAATTAATGATTAATTAATTATAATCACCGGTAATGGATAATTTTTATTAAAATAATCTAACAAATTAAGAGCTAAGACAGTTGTAATTACATGAAAGTCATTGAACATGATCCAAACGACAAATTGTTACTGAATAATTCACATGTGAACAAGATGAATTAATTTGTAGGGACGGTTCAAATCAATATTTTTATGAAATTGAGGGGTCAATTAATGAACATCAGGCAATTTAAATAATAATCCACTTGTATAGAAAAAACCCAATTTAATTTACTAATTTGTGGCATGTACCGACAAGTGACCAACTGTTGAGAGCTACAGGTAATCAAGCCTTGCAAATATGGAACTAAATCCATTTAATTAATCTCGACATCAATGGTAGTAATTGTATGTTGCAACATTGTTGGAACATTTTTCTTTTGTTGTAATTAGTTGCACAACTGTTTTGTATGAAACAAAATTAATTTGAATAAATATAAATTAGTTAATAAACGGTGGGGCCGGAACCTTGAAAAAACTCATATCTAGGGTTAGATATAAAATTTTAATAGTAGAGTCGGTAATCGGATTGTAATAACTTATTGAGTTCAAATTCATTATCTAATCGGATATTAAATAAAAATCAACAACTCAATCTACATTCTTATCTAATAATTTTTTTTTCAAAATAATATCCTTTCATATATATTAAAAAAAATATAAAACACAAAATAATAAATAATCGAGTTGACGAAGAAAACTTTCATCCATGGGACTTCGTATTTTGAAATTTTTGCATAACTCTTTTCTTATCCAAAGTATTAAATAAAATATTTTAAATTAAAATAATAATAAAAATTAGGGGAGTCAGAAGGGTCAAATTACTAAAAATTTAGCTTAAAAATACTATTTAAAAAAATAATCCGGAAAATCAGCTGACCTCCTAGCATGCACTGGATTTGCCCTTGCCCATATCGCATAGAAAACAACGATACTTTCTAAATGATTTTTTCCTCCGGTAGATATACAAAAATTTGAAGAAATCCAATTTTTTTCTTAAAATTGCCATTTATGATCAAATTATTTGTTAAGCACACTCTATAAGACTTCAATTCCCGAATCATCATTTTAATTTATTGAAGTCGAAAGAAAACTCATTTTCTAGAGTAAAAAATCAGTAACAACCTTTTGTTAAAACAAAAGGAGCGAAGGAGAAAAAGATGAAAAATTAGATGAAGAAAATCAATTGAAAAGAAAAAAAAAAGGAGTGATGGGGGAGGCGAATGAGTGGCTTCTCCCTGCCAAAAGATTTTCATTAATTGGAGAAAAAAATCATCTAGAAAATTCAAGTAAAAGTTTAAATTCACTTAATATCTGTGTTATTTGATTTTGGATCGAACATTTTTTTATTTTTGTGTGGATATAATCATTTTTTAATGCAATTAGTTGACTGTAGGCCTTTAATTTAAAAAAATAATGGTAATTGAAATCTTGGATTCAGTTAACGGGTTAGTGGTTACTTAATTCAATCCAAAAGGAGAGAGATCAATCATTTCTAGGCACGCAAGGTTCCTATTTCTTGAAGGATTTTTTCCTAATTTTTTTCTTTTTGGGTCCATTTGGCAAATCAAGGAATAGTTTTGAAAGAGTGATAGAATAGTATTTTTTTGAAAGAGTGGTAGAAAAGTGATATTCTTGACTATTCGGAAGAGCGAAAATATTGTTTGCGAGTTGTTACTCAGAATAGTTAAAATATGAATAATTATGATACTAATAATGATGATGATAATAATAGTAAAATAATAATCATAATAGTAATATAATAAAAAGTAATAATCATAATAAATAATAATAATATAAAAATATAAAACATAATCATAATATAATAATATAATAATAAAAATTATAATTACAATCATAATTATAATAAAATAATAATAATAATAAGTAATCATAATTTTAATAATATAATCCTAATATAATAATCATAATCATAATCATAAAAATAATAATTATAGTCATAATCATAATAATATAACCATAACCATAATCATAATAATATAATAATAAAAATATAATCATAATCATAATTATAAATAATTATAATTATAATAATAAATTAATCATAACTATAATCAACATATAATAATATAATACAACATAATAAAATAATAATAAATAATCATAATCATAATCATAATCATCATAATATAATAATATAATAATAAATAATCTTGATCATAATAATATAATAATAAAATAATTATATTTATATTCATAATATAATAATATAATATTAAAATTATTTTTATAATAATAATAAAAAATATAATAATACTAATAGTAATGATAATATAATAATAATAATGATTTAATAATAATAATATAATGATAATATTAATAATAATAAATAATAATCATAATATTAATATAATAATAAATTATAATCATAAATATAATATAATATATAATAATACTAAATCATAATCATAATCATAATCATAATATAATAATATATATAATATAATCAAACAATAATCGCTATTCCGACGAGAGCTAATCCGGTATTCCACCTATAAGTTGGTATACTGGATTAGCACTATTTTACACTCTTCTACTTAGTCTAAAATTCATTTGGCAAATTATTTCGTCGGAATAGCAATTATATTCCTACTTTTTGCTATTGTATGGTGTGCCAAACAAACCCTTTGAGAAGAATGTTAGTCCATTAAAAAAGAGAGCAGAAAATACATACAAAAAAGTTTTTTTTTTTTTTGCTTTGTTATTTCCCTTCAAATTGCTTCCCACTCAGTTAATGAGTAGCAAGTAGCAACTATCATGCACTGACATAGCAAAACATATTAAGTGCATCAGAGAGGATGCCCATATACGCATTGCAATTTAAGTAATTAATACAAACACGTTTTTAATATTACGCATTAAGACTGTCATTAACTCGTTTGGACCAACTTGCGCACATGGTCATGACATTTATACAATATTTTAAGTTCACAGTTAGTTAGTGTCGGATTAACAGTAATAATTGTTGGATATATTGATATCTGCATTAAATTAAGAAATATTAATATGAGCTATTCACGTAATAATTGTTGGTTGAAGAATGATTGGTCTTTCATCATTAGGCTAGAAATGTATTTAATTTTTTTACCAATACAATATAGGATCTGTATCATTGACAACAAATTAATTTGAGAGAGCATGAAAACCGTTAAAATAAAGTATATTTTTAAAATCCAACAAATAAAATAAAAGTATATTTTATAATTCTTTTGCATAATTTAAGAAAATGAATTGAAACCACAGCAAGCCACATAATATAATAATTCAAATATTCACTTGTCAAGAATACAAATGTTAAAGGATATATATATATTTTGTTAGCAGTTGTTGCTTCATTTTTATCTATGTGACAGTAACTGTTTATTATCTTGAAAGCTGAAAGTAACATAGATGAATTTGATAAAAGGTTCAGAGAATTCATTTGGTGAATCAGGAACAAATTTAGAATATCTCCCTCTTGGTCATGTTTCGAGATAAATTAAAAAAAATACCCGTTCTAAAAATATATTCCTCTAATTTTAACCCAAAAAGGTGAATTTGACATAATAGAAAATGGTGGGCATTTATTATATATTTATCCATATATTAATACGGAACAGGAATATAAATGCATATAAATGAAATTTAATAACGAATTATGTTACAGACCTAAATGTTGCTGCATTTGGAATCTGACCAACTGAGAACAGATGGATGTTGCTTATACTAATTCAATTTGACATAATTAAAGATATAATGGCACCAATAGGCTTGACAACAGCGCCAACAATATAAATGTAGCATTAATTATAACAAATCTTCAACAAATATATATTCTGTACTATTGCTCTTGCATATCACACTACTATAGTGCTGTACTTCAAAAAAAATTATACCACACTTGCACAAATTGGTACTGCTTCTGAATAACAAGAAAAAATTAACTTAATTGAGCCTGCTATTAACTTTCAATAATAGCGAGATTAATTAAAAAAAAATTATGTACATTGAGTATAAAGTCAAATTCGTATTTTCACGGGGGCGGATCCAGCTGTCTCCGGAGGGAGAGAAGTTGCCCCTTTGGAAAAAAAAAAAAACTTCGACGAATATCTTTATAATTATGTATATTTTTTATAAAAAATAAAAATATATTTATTTTCTCCCTCTTAAAAAAAATTAATTTTTGTCCGCTCGCAACCAAAGTCTGAATCCGCGTGATTTTCACCATTTTTTTCCTTCGTCAACTTGTAAAAACAGATGGTCCTTAACTTCTTCTCTCTAAAAAAAAATGTAATATTTAATTATATAAGAGACTTTAATGGTGGAGCCATACAAGCTACGATACGGACATAATTTAAGTAAATTTAAATGTATTCAATAGATATTTTGCATGGAGCACAGAGTAATAGGACAATGCGGGTTTTACGTGGCCATTCAATTGAGCACAGTTCTCGTCATATTGAACATTATTGTTAAAGATGAGGGGGAAAAACTGCAATTTTATAAAAAATAAAAAAATCACATATAATTGCTTGAGTTGACTATTTTTGATATCTATGATCTGAAATTCCTTTCCGATATGATGGTTCAAAAAATAATGTCAGACCATTTTTCTTTGCTACTTGGCTGGAAAAAAATTCCGAACCATTTTTCTTTGCTGTGAATCATAATCGAAGTTTAGTTATGTCTGGTTTTGATATTAAATATTTAGAATATTAAATTACAATGCAAATTTTTAATTATATTTTTTTTATTTGAAATGAAATTCAAGTATTTTATTTATGTTTTTGTATTCTAAATATTATATATTATTTAAAAATAAGAAATAAAGTTAATGATAATACATTTCTATATCAATTTTATTTTTATCAAGCATTTCATTATGTTAATTATATTAAATATAATTATGCGCCTCAAATTACTCAGGCGCGTGGTTTTTGTGCGCTTTGCACCTCAGACAATTTCAATCATTTACGTCTTGACTGTGTCTCTCATCTCTGACTACCTTGAGGTGTTAATTATTGATCCGACCCGACCCGACATGATCTGAAAATGAATGGGTCGGGTATGGATCTAAATTTTTTTGAGCTGAATCGGATCCAGTAGGGTTCAGATCAACCTGATCTGACCCAATTAATTATATTTTTTAAAGTAATTTTATGATTTAGTACTAACTAAATCTTTAAATATATTAATTATATACTAATTAAGAATACTTATAAATTAATTAATAATTAATTACTTAAAATAATATTAGAATAATTAATAAATATTTAATTATTTTACACGGGTCGGGTCGGGTTGACTCGTCTGGTTGGGTCGGGTATGGGTTAAATTTTTTTGTCCC
The DNA here is from genome assembly GCA_037127355.1 of Schoenoplectus tabernaemontani. NCBI lineage: Eukaryota > Viridiplantae > Streptophyta > Magnoliopsida > Poales > Cyperaceae > Schoenoplectus > Schoenoplectus tabernaemontani. Next base: position 18,278,882 of record CM073749.1, on the reverse strand, counting down.
GAATATAATCGGGTCAGATTCGAGTTGAGTCAAAAAAATAAATAATGATGACCCGACCCAACCGATCCGATTAATTTACATCCCTACCTAAGAATAATGAAAATTTCAGAATTTTAAAAGAGTAGAAATGTCCATTCTTACATTTTTAAAATATCAAAAAGTTCCATATGTAGTACATTTATCACAACATTAATTATGCCCCCGATTCAAACACTTACAATTAATTTAGACATTTACTTGAAGCGTTCATCTAAAAATTTGTTTACATCCACATAGAAGCGTCAATGCAAGTAAAAAATTCCGTTTACTTATCCATATCATACATGAGTAAACACAAGTTAATTATTTCAATTTCTTTCTTTTTAAAGAAATTGAGAAAATGTTTATGTTTTAAAATATATCTTAGTTCTTATAGATTACTTATTTTTTATAATAATTAAATTGTATAAACTGAAATATCTTTAGTAGTAAAATCTTGCTTTCAATTGAGTACAAGGTTAACGTCTCTAAATAAAATACAACAACACAATCTCAAATAAATGATCTACGTAGATGAGCTTAATAAGTAGATGTGATCAATTTATATAAAAATGGCTATAAATAATAATAGAATATTTTATTATTATTTCTTACAAAAATAATAAACATACATATTTATATAATAATATATAACAATTTTCAATGAATTTGAATGAAAAAACTTATAGAGTCATCAAATTGAAATAAATATAAATAATAGTCGAGTTTACTAAATATGAATCCAAAATAAGCCTTGAAAGTTTACCATCAAGATACTCAACAGAATAAAAAAAATCTGATTCAGAATTCTTTTACATACCATAGTAGTAAAAAAATGGTCTAAAATTATTTTCTGACTACCATATCTGGTTCGGAAAAGAAATCCGAATCATGCTAATAGATATAAAAAAATAGTCCACTCATGCTATTATATGCGGATTTTTTTTATTTTTCTATTTTTAAAAAAAAAATGAAAAAACTGTGATTAACTTTCGCAATGAGACAAGAAACTTATATATGTGCTCCGTTTAAATTGAAAAATTGTTGATCGTTGACGCGTTGTTTTGGTCAAGTCAAATTCTTCCAAGCAAATAATTGCATGCATTAAAACATACATACATTTTAATCAGTTGGTTGCTTGCATAAAGTGAGGAACCGTATAACTTTTCTGATGACACAATTTGTTGGCATGATAACTTTCATTTGTAGGATCAACTTCTTTAATATTTTATTATGCATTTTTTTTTTCACGCATTTGAAGTACATATTTATCTTTTGAGCTTTTATACAATGCATATATATGCGGTGTTTTAAAAAAAAGTATTTTTTTTATAAAATGTTAGATCTGAAAAATGCGTTAAAGACCGGGATTTTAAAATTTGACCTTCCTGAATCCCAAATTTTGCCTCTTGCTTTTTCTTAGGAATTTAATTTTTATTTTCGATGTTCTGAAATAAATCGGCTTTAAATTAAGGTGGAGCCTACTTGCTACAATACAAACTGAGAATTTAGTTTCAATTTAAATGTTTCGATAAATATAGCAAAAGCTGTACGCGGACAAACTTGGTAAAGCATAGATCAATGCTCAGGCTATGCTAAGGTGTCAATTATTGACTCGACATAATGGATTAATCTGATCTGATTCGAATCTGATATGATCTAATATGATCCAAAGATAAATGGGTTGGGTATGAATCTATTTTTTTTGATCCAAAATGGATCGGATCGGGTCGGGTATGAGTCCAATTTTTTATCTGTATTGGATCGGATTGGGTTCGAGTCAATCCAACCCAACCCGACCCGATCAATTGTGTTTTTTAAAGTAATTTTATGATTTAGTACTACTTAAATCTTAAATATATGTTAATTATAAATTAATTAATATTTAATTACTTAAAATAATATAAAAATAGTTATTAAATATTTAATTATTTTACACGGATCGGGTATGAGTCAAGAATTTTTGATCCGAATATAATCGTGTCGGATAAAAAAATAATAATAATCTAATCCGACCTCGACCCGATCCGACCCATTGACACCCCTAGACTCTACGTTCCATTCAAATTTAGCACCGTTTATTATTATTATTTAATAATTCGTGAAACAATGAACAATAATTCGGTCCGATTGAACATAAAATTTAGGAACGTTTTTTTATTACTTAATAGTTAGGGAAACATGAACAATAATTCGGTCCGATTTAATATAAGTGTTCTATAGAGGCGTAGCTGAATAAGAAAAAAAAAATTAAAGAAGTAACAGCGACGAAGCTTGCTTAAAGAGACTGTAAATTCTTTTATGAGGAATAAAAATACACCCGCCTTGCAATCTAATAATTGGACGGGATCCCATGATAACTAATTATTTTGATAATCTAGATAACCAACTTTATATAAATTTATTAAATTTGTTAAAAATAGAAAGAAATTTACAAACATATTTTTAAATTTATAAATTTGTTGTGTTTCAAGTTATATATATATATTTTTATAAATTTGTACGAAGTTGATTATCAAAATTGTCAAAATAATCTGTTGTCAAGGAATCCCACCCTTAATAAATTACTGTTAGTCTATAGTTTATTAAATGTTTCAAAGTGCAAGATCTCTTTGAATACTGGATAGCATAGAAATTAATGTTGACATGTGAGGAGAGGCATTTTACGAGTCTCTGGATTTCACACTACCTAAGTAAATATCCAAAATGACATTTTTGCCCCCCAACTATTTTTTTCATTAAAGAGGAATCTCGCACTCTCATTTTCCATTTTATATGTTGTTTCAGTGGATCAGATTAATTGGTTTAGGTTAAAGTTTGACTCGGTACAACTTGATAAATGTAAGAATTTTTTTCTTCAATCCGATCCAAGGGGGTCACCAGTTGATCTGGTATTCTGGTCGATTTGCATGACTAGTTAAATATTTATAACTTATTTTTTTTATGATTTAATCTCAATTATTATATAATATAAGTGTGTAAATATGGTAATTCTGAAATTAGATCACAAAACACAAATTTTAAATGGATTTAATTTATCCGATTCGAGATGGGCAAAATATTTTAGACATGTACCTGCATACATTTTCATGAATTATTATTGGATCAGATCAGATTGGGTTAGCCTTTTCTTGTTGAAAGCTCGTTAAGACATAAAATAAAAAGAAGAAAAGCAAAAAATATTAATGCTCATAAAGTTTACACATTACATTTCACTAATCCAACTATCCGAGTAATGGTTCCATTAATATACAAAAAAGTTACTTTTAATAAATAACATAACAACAAAAAAGTTACTTTTAATTTAAACAAGGACCCACTTTTCAGTTCGAGCAAGTAGCCTTTATGTTTTTTTTTTTTTGTGTTGTTACGCCATAGAACAAAATTACAGTTGATTTTACAGTGGTAACATGATTAATATCTAATAAGCCATAAGCTCAGGCTGAGAAAGGCGAGATGCATAGGTGGTAACGAGTCGGAGCTGGGTAGCATCGAGCCTTTCCAAATATGGCAAGAATGAATTCCCAAGCTTAAGATAGATTTCCACAAGACAAAGCAACACAGTCTGCAGTAATTAAATTCAGTTAATTAATTTCCCTAATTTGGTAGGAATATATGAATATATTGCACGCATTTTTGTGTGCTCTGGCAAACTGGCAGAGTGAGAACTGAGAAGTTACTACAACAACAACAATAACAAAGTCTTTAATCTCAAATAAATTGAGGTAGGCTAGACATAAAATTCAATATGAAAGTACAAGATCAGAAATCCCAAATCCCAAATATCAATGATAATGATGATGATGATGATGGAAAAAATACTACTACTACTACTACTAATAATAAATAAATAAATAAATAAAAATGATAATGATAATGATAAAGTTGTTAAATTCAGTTAAATAATTTCAGTCAAGGAAGAGAGATCAAATCAACCTTTCTGACATAGGGGCTTCGGTATCCAGTTAAGTCTAAAAGGGAAGGCACAAAAGATAGTAATTGAGCCATCAAATCCTCATGGGAAAATCGACCTATGATCTGAAAAACCATTCAAACAAAGGTTAATGAAGAATGGTGACAAGGCATACAAGTTTAAAGAGTACTGGTTTACAGTGACCAGTTTGCCTGCCATTTATTGAAACTGGTATCATGTTTTAGGGTAACTGAGAGAAAATCAAGGTGACTTGGCAACAGAAAACTAATTATGTCGAAAAAAATTAACAACTCCATATAGATTGTAGAAAACTGGAATGACAAAGAGCAGTCCTATTTAGCCTCCAAAATGGCACGGTTTTTTCAATTTTATAAAAAAATATTGTGGCATGAAATAGTTTATTACCTTAGCCAAGCTATTGGTGCAGACAATCAGAAGCTTCTCGTCGTCGCATACCAATAATGGTCTTATAGCCTACACAAAGTTAAGAAGAAAAAAAAAGGATCTAGAGACTTCTGAAAGAATTGACAAACCAAAAAGAATATTACAAGAAACCGGTGAAATTTCCATACCGCCAGGCATCTCAGTGGTTCATATTGAGATATTACCACATTTAAGCATCGCTGAGCCTGATTCACAATCTACAAAAAAAAAGGATAAGAAATAAAAATATATCACAAAAAAAAATGAGTGTGCACGTTGCAAACAGGACAAAGCTATTTACCTTCATGTCAGAATCCTTGGTTGCATGGAGCATTTTCATGATAAGCACCTCGAGATGTTCCTCCATCGAGTCCCTCTGGAATAACATACACGATGATTTTACTTCTGGGTAATAATAAGCATGCATTAATTGTAGAAAATTCCAGAAACATACTAAGAAGTAGAACTGACCTGTTTATCAAGCATCTCAACAAGTAAAGAGAGAGAGAGCTCTCTAACTGACGGATCAGCATCGTCCAACATCTCAAGTAGCGCAATTGAGAATTGATACAAATGCTACAATAAATAAAGTCATGAAAGAAAGATAATATATAAGAAAAATAATTCAAAAGAAATGATCAGAAATGAATGGCCGAACCAGGCGACTGAAAAGAGCTGTATTAGTTTATTTCGCTCTCATTAGATACTTATCATAGATTTTTCAAATATCCAGAATATATGTTACTCTAGTAGTCAATTAGTTAGTAATCCTTAATTCAACTAACCTTAAACCATGCAGAGTTTCCTTTGTGTTTCGAATTTTCAACAAGTCGATGCATTGCTTCTAGTTTGGTCAAATTTGAGCTCCTAGTATTACCATTGCTGACCTGCAGCACAAATCACAAAGTGTTTTAAGCATTAATTTTCTTGTGAAGTGTCTAGAAATATTAACATTGCAGGAACACCTGGAGTTTTCCTTGTCCCTTTACCCAGTAATCGGTATTTTGTCTAATTGGGTTTCAAGGATAAATTAGGCTGCATGCCGAAGATACCTGGTTATGGATTTGATTAGTACTCGTTTCGTCATCTGGCTGGTAACCAACCCCTGAATTTTCATGCATGGTACTCGAGACACTTGAAAATTTCTGAAACTTCCCTTTAAGCCCATCATAATTTTCCGACAAGTGAGAACTTGATTTAGACCCCATATCCACTGATCTGAACTTAAATTTAGGGTGCAAATTGAATGCTGGTTCGATCACGCCATAACGGTCCATGGAAGGTGCATACCGCGGCCTCTGCTTCTTGGCTTGCATGAAATTTGCCAGATCAACATCTATTCTAGGGTTACGTTGCTTCAGTGCTAGCCTAACTGGTTTTTGTTCTTCAACTGACAAACTGGTTAAGAAACCCAATACAGAGCCAGGATCATAGTTTGTATAAATGGTTAAAATACCATCCACGGCTGCCTCTTTTAACCTAGTGTTCTTGTCTTTGAACAATATTAGCAGTTTCCTGAGCCATAATTTAATAAAACTATTACTGCTACCAAGGTAATTTTCTGTGTTAACTGTGCATTTTTCAAAATTTCCTTTGGCATATTCGATAATCGCAAATTTTGCTCTTGGCGCCTTCTGTTCATCCAAGCACCTCAGAAGCCCAGGAAGAATGGAGTCTACTCCATAATTTTCAGAAATGATCTGCAAATTTTCTGATGCATTTTTCCTGATGGACTCCTTTGGGTCATTGAATCTTGAAAACACCCTTGGTAGAATTCTATCAAGATAGTGTTCTGTTTGTTTTTTGCATTTGGGAATTATTTCCTCTAGTGTGGTGAGAGAGGCATGGGCCACCTTGTAATGTGGATCATCTAAATGTAGAAGTAATAATTTCATCACCTTGTCAAAATTCTGCAATACTTCTTGTAACCCCTTTGGTCCATGATTTAATAACGATTTCAAAAAATTGAACACAAAAACACGCATGATCCAGTCTGATTTAGGGTTTAATCCTTCAGTCAAAGCTTCTGTAAGAGAGGATGGTACATCGGCATATCCTGGCATTTCTCCCAACTTGAATTGGGTGGAGGTGTTTTCAGAGTTTTCTTTCTTGTCCTTGGCCAAAAACCAATTTGTCATTTGTTTTCTCAAAAGAGGTCTTTGGAAATTTGGTACGTAGTTGGAACGCGTCTCATCTGAGTTCTTTGATTTAGATTTGGATTCGGCAGGAGTCGGGTTGGACAGGGGTAAATCTGTCATTTTCTGTTGACCTATGGCAATAATAGTTTTGTCATATACTGCTGAGTTTTGTGAAGAAAGGATTGTATCCGCCTGCGGTTGACTTTGAGAATCATAAGATAAGGACAGATCAAATCCTGCAATTGGACAAGAAAAATGAGAAAAAAAGCTGAGGAAAGATGCAGCAAAAGCAAAATGACAACATATCACCTATCTCTTCGAAGGTAAAAGAAAAGAAAATAAAGCTGTGTATTAGTTCTAATGGCATCTGACCTGGTAGTTTGGTAAGAACTGATATTATAGTGAATAGAGTTCTTTTTGACTAAAAATAACATTAATTCAAAATGAAAGGGTATTGTTGTTCTCAAATAAATAGAATATACCTATAAGGTAATAATCCACAAGAGGTCTCCTCACTAAAAGATGGAATTCTTTTTTGGCTAACTTAGAATTTACAAGAGAGGTCTTCTCAGAAAATTTGTTTTGTTATTTTGTTACATATGATATGTTATCAAATATAACTAATTTATATGACTTGAAAAACAAGGAAAAGCATCGAACATGCTCTTTATACATACCTATATCGGGGTTATCTGAGAAGAGAGGAAGAGAATCTCGCACTTCGGATGGAAGATCTCCTCCTCCTCCTCCCTCCTTTTCTTCTTCTTTTTCTTCCTTCTCTTCTTCTTCTTCTTTTTCTTCTTGTTCAAAGTTATCCTCCATTTTTGTTTCATTTAATAATTGTTTTTCCTCTGGAAAATATGAATCCTTGGTAGGAAAATTAACCTCACATCTCTCTACTACAGCGTCATGGCTCTCAGTAAGAAAGTTAACCTCACATTTCTCTATCCCTACAGCATCATGGCTCTCTGTGACTGATTTCTCATTGAGGTCACCTTCTTTATCATCAATTACCTGGCAAAGTTAGATACACTGAGCATGAAATTTTCAGTTACATTCATCATGTTCTTTTATTTTCTTTCAAGTTGCACCCATTTTTTTGTGCAAATAAGACCAGCATTTCTTATATTTCTGACGAACATCCAAAGTAATTGTTCGTTAGTTGTAATGGAATCATAGAAATTTAGTTGGTGTTTCTTTTGCTTATTTGTACCAAAAATTAAACAGCTGAGTGCCACATATATACAACTCAGATGTTTGCTAAGTACCATTATTGTTTAATTATTTTGAAAAGGCAAGGTTCAATCAAATTAGCACAAAGCACAATATAAAAAGGAAAGGTAATTATTTATATCCGTACCTCATATTTTCCTTCTTCTAGAGCTATATCATGATTCTCGCATCCATTTGAGCATGAAATTGAGTTTTGCACAACAATATGAGAAGTTTCCTCTGATGATGGAATTTGTTTCTTATGCAAATCACCTTCTTCATCATTTATTACCTAGGAGTTCAACAATGTTCCATCAACTTAAGGTGACATTCTGAGAGACTGAGAGTATTCATTAGAATAATACCAGTCCTTGCTATATTTCAATATTGCCAGTAACCAGCTTGACCAATTATTATTAATTCCATTTGAGTCTTTTCTGTTTCTTTCTTTTTGTTACCTTGTTTAGTTCTTTGTTCTGCGACTTTGAATTGCATAACTGATGCTATTAACATTATTGGACTAATTTCTTTGAATAAATAACTGAAGTCTAGTAGGACTATACTTCAGGTCAAAATTAAGAAAATTTTACTGCAGTAAAATGGTTTTGCAACTGTACCTTTTGTCGGGCTGGATCAAAAGATTCAAAAAGGCGAAGTGACCTATCAGGCCAGGTCTTGCTGAAAAGCCGGTAACAAGCCCTTGCAGTTGAACGGACCTTTAAGATTTTAAATTTCAGAAATTAAAGCATGAATGTAGCAAAATAATGGAAATGCAAAGGAATAATTAAAGGATAACATGCAATAGCTACTCAAACAGTTAGGGTGGGAACCGAGATGTACTTGTTAGACCGTACCATCCTAGACAAATACTGGTATTGGTACTGTTGTTCAGGCTCAGTAACAAGATGATCCCACAGTCCAATACTGAATAAGCTCAATACTAACAAGCAGAGTAGGTTCAACTAGAAAACCAATAGTATTGGTCTTGGAATAAATGGAACATGGAAGTTCATTTTATTTATTTATTCTCTTAGATGGCATCACCTCACTTGTAGCATCTTCTATGCAACATTTTATAAGATCTTCATACAGATCTGCTGATTTTTGTATTTCAGGTGAATCAACCCAACTCTCTAACATCAGAAGTGCATACTCACAACACCTTCATAAAACAAAATACATATTAGAGCACATAAGAAAAGGTGGAACGCTATGTTCACTAAATAGTAATTACTACTGTTTTACCAGTATAATTTTTTTGTGTTAAGAAAACAATAATAATACACCAATATCATTCTATTTTTTCTCGAAATGAAACGTAACAGAAGACAAAAGTTACCCTCTTTATTTTCACATTGCACAGAATGATGGCAGGAAAATGGGTAATTTTTGGTACATTTTAAGTAAACAGGAATGAGTACAGAGTTGTTGCATTTTTCTGATAAATTAGCAGGGATACACTTGTATTACCCGATTTTACTATTATCATACCTTGCACGAAGAACTGCGCTTCTGTCATTCTTTGCAGAATCAATAATTCGAGGAATAAGACGAGCCACCTTACAATTGCATAAAATCTGTAGAAGCACACTGAGGTTAACAGGGTAAATTTGCAAGGCAATGAAAAAGCTTCTTAAAAGTATTTTTTTTGAATAAATAATATAACTTATACCGTCTTTATACAGTTGTCAGCTGAATCTGCGATCACTTGAATTGTGATGACAACAAGCTTGAACAGGACCTGAAATACACATTCATGATAAGTTTTTGTCACAGACAGAGTTACCCGTGCAAATCAGACCTAAATTTCACAGTTTTGATAGTAGGCAAGGCAAATAATATTTTTTGGACTATTAGACAATTTAAACTACAAAAGATTCTTGGGTTGATGAGGAAATAGTCAGATTTGTCGAGGCATCAATGAGGTCAAATATACTTGCTCTCTTGATTCTGAGGCCAATATGATGATCAACATATCAACGACAGAGGAAAAAATATGAGGTCGTGAAACATTAATAGATAAGTGTGATGCTTTTTTTCTTTCATCATTGAGATAATGTATTCAATTTGGTATTTGGTGCATAAAAACAGGCTTTGGTAACTGAAGGCTGGTGTTGATACCACTTTATTGAAAACAGAAGAACAGAAACTTCAGAACCGCGTCCCATACATGATCTGTCTGCCATCCGTTAGAAATAGACATGCTTTCAAATATTGACAGTCTTCCCCAACCTTTTCTAAATATTTTCACCTTTCATAGTTAATTTTGTTTGTCTCAATTTACTGTTCATGGATCTGAGGAAATGTAAGGATAAGTTTACCTCTTTCCACATAACAGAATTCACACGCTGGGTATGACTTGCAAAATTTGGGGGAATAAAACACTTACCGGGATGAGCAACTCGGCACAAGCCTCAAAATCACGTGGCATTTCCTTTGAGAAGAGACACAACAGGTGGCACACCTAAAATGTATACAATAGTATCATATTAAAAATTAAAAGTGTAAATCAAATTACAGAATCTACCTGAAAATGAAAATCAAATTATAGATCATCATCTATTCAGCAAACAGAGAACAAGAACTAAACAGGGCTACACTAAACAAACAAAAATATATCTATCTATAAAATGACTGGAGGCCACATAGAATCCAATATTTGGACCCAAAGTTAATAATGACCATATCAAAGAAATATACAGAATTAAAACCTGTTTGACCACACTGGATCTCCGGTCAAGCAGCTGTGTAATAAATGGTGTTACAAGATGCTTTAGGAGAGCAGGAAATGATTTGTACCGTGTAGCACCTGAAAAACAATGCTACAATTATTTGAAGTACTGTTTATACCCACAATTTTGGTTATCAGTTTTTCTTTCAATCTTTTCCTACTCTACTAGTGTTATGTAGTCGGCATTACAATAAGAAATGGTTTTTAATTATTTATCAACATTCTACCACTATGTCTGATACAAGCCCACCATTGCACGGCTGTACGTTGAACATTCTATATTGTGCAGTACCAAATGTAGAGAACAATACCAGATAATTCCACCTCATACCAGTACTAATATCATATATAGAGCAGCTAAAATTTATTTTTTCTGAAAAAAATTACCATACCTCCTAGAATTATTCCTTCCAGCCGTTGCATAGCAGCCATGCGAATAGACCATTCTTTATCTGGTGCTAGGTTAAAGGATATTCGTTCTATTTCTCGTACCAATTCCTTATCTGAGCTTACTTTTATCACCTCAACTCTGCTTGCATTATCACCTTGACCTGTAAAAAGGAAGCCAGGATGAATGGATCTTGCTACATATCATATCCAGAAATTACAAAAGAACTCTTTTTACTGTATGTCTATTTGCAAAGAGCCCATAGTTGGATTGAAATACAAAATGAAGCATTTGCGCTAGTTGGCCTTTAACATCACTTGTTACATTAAAAAAAAAAACACTAAGCCTTCTGACATGACAGAATTCACCTATCTAAATCAGCTTGGTCAGAAATGTTGGATCAAAATAATTTAAAATTAGGTCGATTCTTGGTATCAGAAACACTGAGCCTCTCAGATTGAGTTTCATTTCTACTCTACCCCAATTTATTTGAGATTAAAGGCTTTGTTGTTGTTGTCGTTGTTGTTGTCAATTCTTGGTGTCTTCCCATTGTTTATCCTCTTATACAGTGAACAATCAACAATTTAGCACTCAAGTCAAAAAGGAACTTAACAAAACTGTATGGGTAGTAGTAATTCTGTGTGAAGATATAAAGAGGGCTTGTCTGCAATTTTTTGTTAAAATGTATCTAAAATGTCAGTACAATACCAGATGCAGTCAGTATGGTCCTGCAATTATGTTATTTCTTGGCATACACTAGGTCAACCATACCAATACGGTAACTTTATTAAAAATAGTTTCTTTGCTTCCTAATCTGCACTATCTTCCCTGAATTTCTCAAAAGTAAGAAAAGCTCCAAGTACAGTAGGACAATTACCAGAAACTATCGAAGTCTTTTTTGGACTTGACACCTTTGCTTTAGGGCTGATCTTTGTACTGATACCAGAACCTTTTACCTCTCTACTTGTGGTAACAATAGGTCTTAGATTTAAATCCTGTACCAAATCCTTTGCATCTCGTTTCTCTTTCTCTGATCTTGCATTCTTTTCTTTCATCTGCCATTCATTATGTAAGAGTTTAAACTTACTATCAAGTCATTAATATGTTGTCTGCCTTTTGGTCAGAAAAAAAAATTGAACACTGGAAAATAAGACAACATAAGTTCGAGTTTAGGCTCATGAATAAAGCATAAGTAAAAGGTCTGGGATGCAAATATTAAAAAGTCAAGAATCTAACTGCAAAATCATTGAATCATATACTTCTTGTTTTGTTCTGTTTGGCAGTATTTATATTGGTATTTTCTGATCATAGAGATGGTGGTATTTTTCTCATCATAGAGATGGTGTGAATACACTTCTAAACAGAAATTTTGGACTTAAGACCTTGCAACACTTGATTTTACTTGCACATATGCCCTTCTGGTAAGCAATTATAAATTCTTCATCTAAACAACCCAAAAACTAATAACAAACTTGAATTACATAGCCACAAGATGATTATTTAGCTAAAGGCTGAGTGAAACAAAGTACAAACAAAAACCATGGTATAAGTAATAAACTTACTATTGAAAGAAATTAGTCTAACGGGCAAAAATTCGAAATCAGTATTCTCATGCGTATACAAGCATGCATAAAAAGAAAAAGAAAAAAAGAAAGAAAGAAGGGGGAAACGAGAAGAACGAAAGAATACATCACTCGTGCACAACAGTTTCATTCGTTTCTCTTTCCTTTTGTCGCACCTGTCGCCATTAATTAAGCTCAGAGGCGCCATTAAACCCCCTCCCCGAATTTCCGAAGTTTATTTCTAAATAACTAAAAAATGGTGGGTAAATGCGAAAATTGGATGACTAGCAGAAGTACAAGGATTCAGAATCGAACAGAAAGAATCAAAATTCGAAACACTTTTGAAAAATTGAGGAAAGTACGAAATGGTTTCAATGCGCCCGCAACTTTTTTTAAAAATTACTCATCTTTTATTTTACGAGTTCTTTTTGTTTAATTTTCGGAAGGAAAAAGGTGCAATCCAGTGAAGCTGCGTTGTGCAAACGCGTGACGTCATCCTGTGACCCCATCCAAAAAGAAAGAAAAAGAATAGATAATTGTGTACTCATGTTTTTGATTTGGTCCCTGTTTTTTTTATTATTCTTTGCTTCATGTTTCTGTACTTTCTTATTTATGAAATAAAGTGACATCATTCTGAGTACTTCAAACATTCCCTTTCAGAAGGATACATCGGAATGTTTTCAGATTTTTTTAATATGAATATTAACAAGAGAAGTTTCATGGAAACCTACTAAATAAAAAAGATTTCTAGAACTTGAGCCTTCTCCAGATTAATTTATTTCCTGTTAATTATAGTTGATACCGTTAATATATGTTTTTACTAAAATTTCATACTAATAACCTTTTGCATGGAGAACAACAAAAGTTTTATGTTGGCATTAAATTGCTCATTCTGAATTGCTTCCATTTTATTCATTTGCATGGAGCTTTCATGTTAATGATAAAATTAAAATACTAATTACTAATTGGATTCATATATCTGCTACTTTAAAATCCAACCGTGTTGAGAGTAATTAAATCAGTGACAAAAATACACACAAAATCCTACTTAGGAAGGCTTTTAATTGCATGCATTTCGTATATGTTAATGACCAATAACGCCTAATTTATGAGTTAAAATGCTTTTACATTTTCTAGTACTAAAGTAGCTAACATTAAATAAAAAATGAAACTAATATATATGATTTGTTTTTCTTGTACATACATGCATGAGATAGTGAATAAATCGACACATGAAATATGACAATTTTCTCGGTTTGTGCCATCATCTTTGAGCAGGGTACTGCATGGGTTGTGAAATGTGAGAGATATTTAATTTAATACTTCTGTGAAACTCGACTGATTCTGTATAATCCAAAATAAACGCATGCATGCTAATTTGAGAAACTGAAATCAATGCTATGGTGCATGCAGGAAATTTTAATTTGTGCTAACTTGTAACATATGAATGATCTCTGTTAGGTAAGAATTCATACAAATATTGAAATATACCTCCATGAGAGACACCAGAAATCTTCTAGAAGCTTCCCTGACATGGTTGCTCTCATCTCCAAGCCTCTCCAGGACCATTGGCGTCATCCCGTTGAGCTGAGCCATTAGTCCTTGGTCGGCACCGGCGGACAATGCCATGATAAAGGAAAGCGCATCCAGCGCCCCTCGCGAGACACTTGAGTCAGAGTCTTTAAGTAGGTCAGTGCAGAGTTGGACGAGCGACATTGATTCATCGGCCGACAATTCTTTGCCTGATACATGCCATTTTGCAAGCAGTTGGTCGATGTTGTGCATGATAGCCGCCCGGTCGCCTGACTCGCCTGACCGGGCTGAATCGAGTAGCTCATCCATCTTGGTTATTGGTTCTCTTTTGCTTGTGGTTATGTGCGTGTTGAAGGGGGTTGAAGTGGAAGGAAAAGGCTTAAGCCAGTTGGTTTTTGTAGTTGGTGCTTTATTTATAGATGTATCTATTTGCTTTAATATGAAGAATAATTAATTAATTAATAATACTAACGTTTGGAACTAAGTTTTTAAAAAAAAAAAATTATTTTAACCATTTAAACGAAGTCTTTAATAATGTTAAGTAAAAAAATTCATTTAAACCATTACAATCGTTAAATGTCATTAAATAATTTTGTTTAAATTGTTTTAACTTGAAACTATTGTCTTACAATTAAGAACCGTGATTTTTTTTAAAGCTTATTTAGAACATATTCTTAGTAGTTTTCATACAACGACTAATTAATCAAATTGATTAGAGAAAGTATTCAAGTAACCGATAGAATAATGAGGTGCTCTCATCCGTTGTTTTGTCAAGAGTTGTGGGCAGTTGGGCACTCATATATCTATCTACTTTCTATTCTTTTCTTTTTGTTTGATAGTTATAGAAAAGGAAAAAACCAACAATGTTAGGATAATTTTAGCCATGCAGCAAGTCAAAACATCAAAATTGTTTTTAAAAATAGTAGTATTTTAATTCTATTTTTTTTTCTTAAGAAAAAGACGGACGAACCTATAATTTCAGTTAGAGAACGATGTATATTACATATTAATTTCAGTTAACCTTGCTAGCTAGCTAATGACCTCATCTAGCATTCCAACTAAACCACTCAAATAAAATATGACTTCAATAATGTACTCCCATGTGCAAAACAAAGAAGGGAATTAGGTTAAGCCGTTGGAGAGTTTAAAATTACTAGGACATCCTGGAATAATTATACCATCCAAATTTAATATACAGATGCACCCGTGAGGCATAAACAAATAACAAATGTACCTGATGCAACCACGTAACCACCCAAATTATTTTTTTAGTTCACATATACTACAAAAGCTTCACAAGTGTATGGTTGTAGTGTATAATAAATCTTTTAATATATTAATCCTTACAGTATATCTCTCTCTTAATTTCAGCTTTATCTCTCTTGATCTGATCCATCCATCTGATTAGTATTGCATATTAGAAAAGAGTGGGGATCCATTGACAATGAGTTATTTTGACAATCTTGACAATGGACTTCTAAATAAATATAAAAAAAATTAAAAATGGAAAAAAATTATAGATATGTTCTTCTACATTTAGATTGATGGTCATTCAAATTTTATGTAATTTCATTATTATTTGATAGTTCATCAAAGACCGTTAAATTGAAACCATTGTAAATTGCATGAAAATTTGATGGTCTTTGATGGACTATCAAACGATAATGAAATTGTATGAAATTTGAATGACCATCAATCTAAAGGTAAAAGAACACATCTTTAATTTTTTTTCTATTTTAAGATTTTTTATATTTATTTAGAGGTCCATTGTCAAGGTTATCAAAATAAATCATTGTCAACCGATCCCTTCTCATTAGAAAATTACAAAAACAATATACCGGTGCAGATGATTGCAACATTTTTTTTAATTTAAATCGAAGTTGTAAATATTTGCATTTGTTGCGCGCACAACTTTGTTTAACTATTAAAAAAATACTAGGACTGTAATTCGAATTTGATCCCATAAAATAGTATTTGATAAATAATTAGAAATATACAAATATTAAATATATTTAATAAAAAATTACATCAAGAAAAAATTGAATATATTTTTTAAATAATAAAGATGTATATAATAATAATAATAATATTTATTATTATTAAACATGATAATATATAAAGAATAATACTAAAAAGTTGGATCATTTTAAAAGTTAAATTTCACCTCAAGTATATTTTATTATCCATCTATTTTAAATGAGAAAAAAAAAAAAAAATATAAATTATTAAATTTAAGTAGATTAAAAAATTTAAACAAAATAAAAATATATAGAAGAAAAGTGATGATGTAGCATACTTAAAAAAATTGAAAACCATACTTATACATTAAGAATTACAAAATCTTTGTCCATGAACAATTTGTGGGATTTGTTTTAAGAATTTAGACATAATAAGTGTTTGGATTAAAGTCAAATTCCATGATCGTAACGGTCTAACGGATAAGATAAGAACCAACAGGAATACAGATAAAGATTAAGTGGACCAAAGTGGCAAAGTATGAAAAACAGTGTCATTGTACAGTAATGAATTGTAGGGATTAGGCTAAATCCGTTAAGATGTACGCGTCGTGCAAGTTGTTGCATGGCGCGGGCGCGCACTCGAGTCTATTTTTGGCGCCTTTCTCTTTCCCTGACGCTTTTGAAAGAATATAAAATTAGTAGCGCCTTTTCTTGCTCTCCAGTTTAAACATAACGAGAGCGAAACTCATTTACATCAGAATCATTGCCTAAAAAATATTTAGAAAAAAAAAAAAAAGCAAAGGTCACAAATAAAAGCTTATATAATATATATTTCTTTCAAAAAGAATAATTCAATCTGAATCTTAATTTTATTTAGAACAAACAGGTACGTCTCATGCTGCTTTGAATGGAGAGGATCTAAGACAGGAGCATTAAGGTCATGCTAATCCGGAGAAAGAGAGAGGATCAAGATCAACCTCACATCTAGGCGGAGTAGCTGGGACGTCAGAATCGCACGATAGAGAGACAAAGCTTAATCGGACGGCTCTGATCGCACTACGCTCTCCACTACGACCTACGGGGTACATGGCCGCGACCGTTGAGGCGCAACATATCAACTACCCCCAGGAGGCCAGACACTATGCCAAGTTGCAGATCCCCCCTCAACACTTTCTGTTATTTATTTTATTTTATATTTTTTTAGCTAGCTGCCTAGCTCTTGTTTTGTCAGAGTTGGGAAATTAACTAATTAATTAATAATTAATCAGAGCTCCATTATCTGTCAATTTGGATTACATTTGTGTGGGGATATTAGAAGTAGTAAATTATATCAACCAACATTTCGTATGTGTTGGATGATATATATTAACCTGATTAATTTATATGGTTTGTATACAAATTAATATTTTATTATTTTTGTTGAACACTTTAATTGCTATAAAGAAGAATTAATCCTGATGGCTGATGCTTTTTTTTTTTTGAAAAGCCTGATGGTTGATGCTAATATGTCTTTTTGGATCACATGTTCTTCACAACCTCAATTTTGTAGTAAGGTGCTTATCAAAGTAAGCTTCCAAATTTTATGTTAAAAATTGAACCATCATAGTCGAATTGCTCAATGTAATTTACATTATATTTTTTTAATTTTTTAGAATTTTTTATAATTGTACTTTTGCAAAAAAAAATCATAAACTCACAAATTATCGCTACTTACAGTTTAGAATTTTTTTCAATCACGAAACTTTTCATCCTTTTTAGGAAGAATATAATAATTTAGTTTCTAAAAAAAATGAACATGTTAATTAATTGAATGCAGGTAGGAGAAAACAGGTGGAACGTATCTCATATAATTTCTTTCCGACCGTTCGGTACTTTCATATAACATTTTAATTAACTGCATGTAGGTAGGAAATTATAAACAGGTGGTATCGCTGAATGAATGCATCAACTACACTAGATGTTGCCAAATTTATGATTAAATGTTTCACCAAGACAATTTGGGTTGATAATGACCATATAAAAAAGTTGGTACACGAAACAAAAGAGAGGTAAAAAATAATAACAATAAGTAATTACGTATCATGCACAGCACAGTAAAATAAAGAAATAAAAACATAGACAAATTATTTAATAATTAAGACGTTGAGTATTGAGATTGATATTCCAACCAAGCGAAGAGAACTCACATCCGCATATCTATAATACACAAATTTTCAGATATTTGCATTGAAGCCCAAAGCTATTTGTTTATTAGTATTGTGCTTGACTATGTTTGCTTTTATAAAAAAAAAGTAGTGTACTTGACTAAGATTGAGATGATGCAATGGACCAACCCTTTTTATACCCTTTGACCAAGAAATCTAGTTCTTGTTATTCGTTTTTTTTTATTATTTAACATGCAATGCCAAGTCATCTCTGTTCGCATGAGTACTTTTTCTCAATTCTCATGACGTAAGTTAGTGCATGCATGAAAGACAAACAAAAAAATAGTAGCTTAATTAGTAAGTTTTGCATTTGAAGGAGAAAGCTAGAAGATAAAGTGTAATTATGATCAGTGATATTTTGTACATTTTTCTTGATTGAAATGCATGCGTATCTCATTTAGTGAACCTTAATTTACTGATGTTTAATAATTTGCAAACAAAATTTGTGACAAGAGAAGAATTTATATACGATGTGTGTGTGTGTGTAGCATTAAAGTCTACATGATAGGTTTTGGTTTTATCCTTTCAATATATTTTACAACTAAAGTACGTACGGTTTTAAAAGCTCTTTTTTTTAATAATAAGAATGAAAACGAATTGATATCTATCAATCGATTTGCAATTTAAAAAAAAAAATAATTGAAGTATGCACAACAAGCACGGGACTTTGCATACATGCATGATTTATCACGGGAAGTACAAGATTATCAGTTTATACAAAAAAAAACACATGTAAAATATTAAAAACACAAATGAAAATTTCATTATTGTGTCTGGAGGAAGGACACCGATTCTTAGCTGGTAGATAGATAGACATGAATTTAATTAATGAGAAGGGATCAATTGACAATGGATTATTTTGATAACATTGATAATGAATCTCTAAATAAATATAAAAAAATTAAAAATAAAAATAAAATTATAGATGTGTTCTTCTACCTATGGATTGATGATCATTCAAATTTCATACAATTTCATTATCGTTGATAGTTCATCAAAAACAATCAAATTTTCATGTAATTTGCAATGATTTCAATTTAATAGTCTTTGATGGACTATCAAACGATAATAAAATTGCATGAAATTTAAATGAACAAAAATATATTTATAATATTTTTTTAAGATTTTTTTATATTTATTTTGAGATCCATTATCAAAATTGTCAAAATAACTCATTGTCAATGGAAATCCCCACCCTTCATTAATTGGTTGTTGCCTCAGCTCTAGATTTTTTTAATTAATTAATTTACAAAAATAATACATGCCAATAATATTTAGAGGTTTTGCAGGGGTGCAATGAGAAAAAGATGTTCCTTAAATGTTTGATCGGACGGTGGTTGTGGGAGCAGAGACGACAAAGAGAGGCCACGCTGTCCCAAGCAATTGACATTTGATAGACGCTACCATTCCAACGGCTACATAGCAAAATGTTTATGGTTGACTTTGATAATTCTAAACTTGGGACGAATATTCAATGTATCAACGTTAAACTCGACAATTTTAAAGGAATAGTGATAATTATATATTTTTTATTTGCACAATTTATTTGTGTACATATTTGCATACAATAGTAAGTATAAATATTTTCAAAAAATACATAGTTTCTGACTCAAATTTTGAAACATATATTTTTAAAAAGTGTTTTTAAATGTGAAAGAATAATTTCTTCTAAAATTTGAACAACAAAGTTTAAAGTTGAATACTTATAGCCTTCAGATTTTTTTTATTTTAGTAAATAAAACAAATAAATATAGCAAACTTGCCATCTCTCTCCTCGATTTTGCACAAATAGCCAGACCCGAGTTTGAAACTCGGGTCTGTTTTTTTTTTTTTTTACACAGAAACGAAAAAAAAAAAAATTTTTTCTTTTTTTTACGTTTGTGTGTTATATTAAAAATAAAACACAACAGTCAGTAGATTGATCTAAAATATTACAACAAAAATTAAAATAAACATACACGCAGTACATTTTAAAATTTAAGCAATAATTGCCATAACTACGTCAATGACCAAACCATGTGTTAATGTAATACTGTATGGTATAATATGGACTAACGTCTTGAGTGTAATCCACCTTCCGAATGAACAAACAAAGCAAGTGATCGCATGGGATGCTTAGGTCAATTGCGGTTTACGACACCAACAATTACCAATTCCCGTCATGGCTAATTCAACCTCATATTTCATTTCACCCCTTTGTCCCTATTATTTCAAATAGAAATAATATAGCCTTCATCAATATTAGATTTAAGAAATATCCATTTTATAATCCTGTTTAATTATTGAAAGGACTCATATTCCTAAATTCATATCCAATACGATATATACTCCATTCATCTAAATTTTCGAAAATATACATTGATTATCGAATCTTTCAAGTTTTAAACAAGAGCCGTACAGTGTTGATATTTATTTATGTTTTTGAAGGGTTGGCAGATGCTGTCCACTAAAAATTCTCTAGAGTTGCCCCTCATGCCATGACTTCGGATACTGGATAATATACTAGTTTTTTATTATTTTTTTTAAACTTTTTTTTTGTTTTATGATTCTAACAGAACACACTAGATGCTAGAAATTTAATAAAAATTAACTAATTTCATATTATTTTAAGATTTTATAGAATATATTTATAAAACTAACTTATTAAAA
Source organism: Schoenoplectus tabernaemontani (assembly GCA_037127355.1). Taxonomy (NCBI): domain Eukaryota; kingdom Viridiplantae; phylum Streptophyta; class Magnoliopsida; order Poales; family Cyperaceae; genus Schoenoplectus; species Schoenoplectus tabernaemontani. The sequence goes on along the minus strand of CM073749.1, from coordinate 18,258,132 downwards.
AAATATAGTAATATATAAGGGTAAGAAATAACTTATATGAAGGGCTTGGCCACCATATATAACGAACCATTAATTTAGATTTAATGTGATGAAATATTAAATTATAATTAATGGAATCAGTTGGTAACAATTTCAATTGGTGAGTGCGCAACTATTTAGAAACAAATAACGGCTGTGAAACGGTAAATAATTGATATTACTCATTTATTTATTATTATTTTTTAGTAAAGATCAGATTTTAAGCCATTCAAATTTTTAAATGCTCATAAAAGTTTCATTCGGGTTTCTAATTTGCAAACTCTCTCACAGAAAGCATTGCCAAAAATACTTTAAAAACTCAAGAAAAATAAAATTTTATATCCTACAATGCTTTGACATAAATGATTAAGGATTTATATATTGAACAACGTAATCAAAATTTTAAAAATGACAAAATATATTTTGAAGTATTTGCATTTTGGATCAAAGTGCAAACATTTTCATCATAGTCTATTTTATATAAACATATTGTTGAACACTTTGTTACATTTTGATTGTGTTTATTTTAAGTTTCATATGATGGTCCGTAAAAATGGTCAAGTCATATAGTGATCATTTATAAAAACTTAATACTCTTTGATGAATTATTAAATAATACTTCAAATTATTTCAAATTTAAATACAATATATGCAAGCTCAAAAGTATATTCACAAACTTTCCTAACGTTCAACAAAATTTCAAAATTATTTAAAAGTAAGATTGCACAATAACCGTTATCAATTGTGATCCCTTCTCTTTACTTATACATCTAATTGATGATTGTATGTAACTATTTGACATAATTATTTATTAAGAGTTCAGAAAGTATTAAAAAAATAGCATGATCCATATATAAGAAACTAAGAATAAATTTAATTCCACTACAAAACAAAATTTACATTATATGTAGTATAACATAAATTAATAGCTGTGATATACAACAAATTATACTAACCGACAAAAAAATTGATCCATAAGAAACCCCTCAGTAAATAAATTCAAAGCTATCATCATCGTATATTAAATGTAGTATATATCGTAAAATAATCAAGCAGGAAAATAAGTATTAGGTTTAACCCTCCTTCATCAAAGTGTAACGTCAACCATTCGAGTCGTTCTTTAAAACTACATCGAAAGATAAATAAAAGTGGAAATGGATGGGTAATTAGGTTTTAAAAACTCCAGAGAATTGTTCTTTTTTTTTTTTTTTTTTTTGGGTAGAACGGGTCAAATTAGAAAGATCGTAGATATTACATAGTAATCACCTATATGTTTGGACATTGACACTCTAATGTCCTAACATGCGCATAATTTTAAATCAAGTAATTAAACCATCATGGACATCATCCATAAAACTTAATTGAGTTATGATAAGAGTTTAATATTTTTTTATTCAAATTATTTTCATAGACATCTTGATCAAATGCTGAATTGAAAAAAAAATAGCTATTGGATTGAACCAGAATACATTTATTTATAAGAATAATCGTGAACTATTCTGATCCATTCAAATAATATGAATTCGTATATAATTTATGATTCGGTATAATAGCATCATTATTCAGGGGCGGAGCCACGAATTTTTCAGATTCTTAGCGGGTTGAAACCCATTAACTTATCGGTATAAAAAAATTTCAACATGCATTTCATTCAAAAAAAGTTCAACATGCAAACTGGGTCAAGAACTCAAGACCAATCCAGAGTCCAGACTCGAGAGGGTAACACAAATTTTTTTGAAGGTGTGACTTAGTGGATCTATTACTCTTTATTCTTGGTTTTTAATTTTTCAGGGATAACACTTGTACCCCTGGACTTATATGGATCCGCCACTGTCATTATTCATGCCTTATCCTTTCAATTCATTTTAATGATCTAGTACGTATTGATTCGAATTAATTGACGTGAAAATTACCATTGAAATTTTGGAAAATCTAATTGAGACACATTAGGTTACTACCGTGCTAGGTAGTATGCGCGCGTGTGCGAATATTTGTTAGGTGATATGATAGGAAACACACATTATGTAGCACTAAATATACACATTTACTGTTGGTTCCATGCTGAAAAGTGAAACATGCATTTAGTTGTCAGTGATGGGCTAACCACCAATGTCTTTTTATAATAATTCTTAATTCGTATATTAATTAGATGTATGATTTGCATGGATAACCATTAACTAACTATCAATTCACTTTAAATTCCTCATGCTACATTATTTATCACAACTTTGTAACTTTGGCAAGAATGTCTGCTTCTTGTTACTTCTCCAAATTAATAAGAAAAAAGAGGGTTCAATAATTAGTTATCTTTATCTCTACAATTAGATGGTACTAGTGCTATGAAAGAAAAAAATGCAAAAACATAACATGTAGCTAATTAAAGTGGTTCTAATGCATTTTGTAAGTTGTCACTATTTTGTTTTTATCATTCTTCAAACACGATATAGTATGTTTAATATTATGTTACTATATATTAGATCTACTCATGCTTTAAGAAAATGAGAAAAAAAAAACTATAGTAAGGTAACAAAATTTTGGAGGGAGAACTCTCTCTTTCATTTTCTTTCATGTTTTAAGATCATAAAAGTTGGCAGCTAATTTTTTTTTACTGATAAATAAGATGTGAGATCCTAGTCCTCCAACTTTAAATATTCAAAAAAGATATTCATACAACTTTTTATGCAGAGACATAATTTTTTTGTACCCACAAGATTTCAATATGAAGAATTTAATGAGAGTGATAAATCAAAATTTAGAGATTATTTAATATATTTTTTGAGTTAGAATCACGGAGAGGTTTTGTGCTCCTAGAAGCACGCTAGCTTTACTATATATATATATATATATTCCACTAAATTAAAGGGTAGTTCTCAAAATGCTAATAGATTTGTGAGGACACCTAATTTGCTTGTAATTGGAAAGAACAGCATCAGTCACATATTCAGCGCATCTCACTTTTGTGATTTCTAGTTGTTACTTCCCTTTTTTTTGGAAATAAATGGCAAGAGCCACCTGTTTTTGTACTAATAGAAACAATATTGTGCACACAATCAAAATTTACATCTAGAATTAAATGTATCGAACATGAAATTAGACCACTCTGATCGCACTTGGGAAATGTCTTCAGGTTGCTTAGTGAATTATATTTCACCTTTTTGCATTTTTTAAAGATAAAAATGGGAATACTTTCATACTGCTTTCAAACTGAATTTCAAACGTACGAGTTGCAACCTCCCACACTGGAGGACATCTTTTGTATTTCTTTGTTAGTATATTTGAAGTTTCAAATATGATTGAAAAAGTTCCTCTGTTTGTTAGGTGCATCAACTGAATATGTAATAATAGATGTTTGAAACCATTTACTAGTTATTTTGATAGTTACCAAAATTTACAGACCTTTTGTTTTAATAAAATTTAAGAAAAAAAAACTGTTTTTGAATTTTGCCACATGAATTATTATATAATTTGCTCGATCAAGTCCCTATTTTTTTCCCTTCTATTCAATTGACTTCCCAAATTATTGAATTTGGTTCTTCATATTACTTATGGCCCCCACACTCATTTTGAGTTTCACTTGTTAGTTAGGTTCTAGTTATAGACCGAATTACTAATCTTGTTGGTACAGCACAAACTCAATCAAATAAAACTTCTCGCGCTTTGTAAGATCAGACGGATGAAGATAAATCGCATCAATTAGAAACGAATATTGCCACAATATAATAGCAACATACATCAGGAGCGGATGCATGATTTCGGTCAGGGAGGGGAGGGGGGCAATTATTGGATTATAATAGTTTATCGGGTTCAAATTCATTAACTAATCGGGTTTTAAATAATAATAATAATTTAATATATATTCTTATCTAATAAAAAACTATCAAAATAATATCCTTTTACAATAAAATAAAACTCAAAGTAATAAATAATCAAGTTGATGAGGAAAGTTTTCCTCTACGGAACTTCATATTTTGAAATTTTTGTATAATTATTTCATTATGCACGATATTAAATATTTTTTTCAATAAACATAATTAAACAATCAGGGGGGAAGGGAATTACCGAAAATATTATCTAAAAATATTATTTTTTAAAATCCATTGCCCCCTGGTTCATACTAGATCCGCCCCTGACATACACTGACTTCTCTCTGTTGTGCCTTCTTTTTTTTTTGAGAGAAAGATGAGAATCTAGTTCATAATTTTTATTTTATATTTATAGAGGTTTGAACTCATAATCACTTTGAGGTTATTCTAATTAGTAGTTTAAGTAGACCATTTGTCTCTGCTCTGCAAAAGACCAACATAAGTTGGCAGCCTTTTATTAAATAAAATTCAGAAAATATTTTCCTTGATTTGTGTAATTGTATTATTTCAAGAGCTTTTTGTATGGTAAAAGGTCGGGAACTGAAAACTATTTCTTCAAATCACTAAATTAGAAATGGGGAATGCGTTTGAGACTTAAGTGTAGGCATAGTTTATAAAAGCTCGGCTCTTGAAATCGGTCCGGCCGACTCTTTAAAAAACTCGATTCTTATTCGAATCTCACAAATCTGGCCTGACTTTTTATAATCGTAAAGGACAAACTTCTCAAGGACCGAGATTAATCTTTAAAAATTAGGCCCTTCTAATTCGACCTTTATCCGATCTTTTTCAAACCTTTTCTTTAATATTTTATAATATATATTAATTATACTTAAAAAATAAAAAAATAAAAAAAAAATAAATAAAATGCCAAAACTGAAAGGCATAATTTAATAATTTTATACAAATATAAATTATTATTAAAAAATATAATCAACAAAAAAAACATATTAAGCTCTTACCGTCAACCTTTATAACCCGACCCTTAGAATTTGGAAGGTTTGGTAAGAACTAGACTCACCTTTTAAAAATCAAATTCTTTGAATCTGACCCTTTAAAAATTCTTATCAAATCTGATCTTATCGTAGACCTGCTAGACTCGATCTAATTCTTGAGGACGATGCCTACTTAAATATTAATTTTCTTCTTTTTTTTGGACTCCCTCTTCTATTTTGCGCTTTTTCTTTGGGCCTATTTAGAGTGTAACTGCACAAATAAGGCGGGTCCAGATGGTGGGGGAGAGTATTTTGACACTGAAACGGTCGATGACCTAGAGTATTACAAGCATTTTTTCTGGATTTGTTTTGGGCAAAAGATTTTTTTTTGGATTTTTGTTTGGTCAAAAGAAATTTTCTGGATCTCTCTGTGGTCAAAAGAAATTTCCGGGAACTTTCTTCGATCAAAAGAATTTTCCTGAATTTTTCTTTGGGCCTATAAAATAATTACTATTTTTGTGAATTTTCTGGATTTTATGGACTTCACAATTCAGATAGGAAATCGCCTCTCTTCGTTAAATCTCCCTAGAGAAAAATTTGGATGAATCCCACATTGTTTTGTATGCTAAGAAAAACACCTAGAAATTGTTATGTATCACACTAGCTATTTTCTGAAAAACAACAAAAAATTTATTTTCAAAGAAAACTCAGCAACATTATATTTTGTATAGTATTGTACTAGTTGAGCGCTTGATTCTAAATGAATGTATTGTAATTAGTTAATACGAGCAAATATATAAAATAAATACAGGCATTTATTCTAATTATTTAAAACATAGTATCATATATAAGTTTTTGGGTTCTTAAACAGAAGCAAAAATATAAAAATATACTTTATGATCAATTTTTCTTATAATTATCCAATTCATTTACTTCAAAATGCTTTGATTATTTCAAATGGTACCAATTTACTTGTTGATCCTTTGTTCTGACTGATTGGCAAATTATTCCTCCAAATACACTGTCAATCTCATACTGACTATTTCTCTTTTCTTAATTCTGATTGGCGCCTATTAGCCTTAGATTCTTTGTCTACTCTGCATATCTCTATATTTCATGAGCTTAGGATGTTTTGCAACAATATTTTTATCAGAAAATAAATAATCATCCTATTCAATGATTTCAAACTTCAAATATTTATTAACAATTTGTAAATTACCCTATGTGCATAATTAGCACTTGACCATACTTATACTGTATAAACTACTATTTAATAAATTTTCAATTAGTTTGGATGACTTGTGGATTAGTTTTGATGGCTTAGATGGTGAAATCAATTTTTTTCTTAGATTTTATTTTCAGCGGTTATTTAACAAACCTAATTAATCCAATATAGTATTATTTTTTCAACTAATAGAATTTTGTATCAACAATAATAATATAATATTTTTTCGTTATAATACTTATGGACATGTGAAATATGAGCTTGAAAATGCATTCATGGGTGCAGTAATTGAAATGGAAAATCTTTAAGAGTAATCTAAAGTCTTGACTTTAGAGCATGTGACTGCTTAATTACATATTTCTATTAGCTTTCATGATGTTTGGATATTGTATGAATGTTTGTTTCTATGGTTTGTTTGTATTGAGCAAATTGAGATTTGAGGTTCCATTTGATAGATAGTTTTGATGTTAGGTTATATAAGAATAAGGACTTAGTTTGTAGGATTATATTTTGTAATGTTTGTAGTTTATTTCAATTTATCTAAAGAGAAATGAAAGGCAGGTGGATGAAATTTCATTCTTAATTTCCAAAATAATACTATGTACCGAGTATTTGTTGTGCAGACAATCAGAGTTCTAAGATCATGGTTTGGCATGCCTTTCACATGGTCCTTGGTGTCCATAGAGACCTCATCCCATACATTTCCATCAAAATTATTTTTTTTAATAATGAGGCCTTTTACAATTTCCTCTCCTGTGTCTATATTATTTGAGTAAAAAATACATGATAATAAAATATCTTAGTTTATAAATTTAGTAGAGTTAATTATGTTTTGCTAGACAAAAAAAATTAAAATAGAAAATAATAAGTGAAATTAATTGTGTTGTATTACCTTAAAAAAATAGAGTGTCTTCGGTAAGAAAAATATAAAATGTAATGCATGTAGTATAGCTATCAACTTCTTGGCCAAAATGTCAGATGAAAACCTTGAGCCATGTAGCAATGAGTTCCATTGATTTGATGAAAGCTCTGACCTAAATTTAAACAAAGTTAAGGTTAGAAATGATTAATTATCATTTCTAAATTGATATTATAGGTGCATGCTTTTTCCATTATTTTTCTATAGAACAATGTTGCCGCATGTTGGAGGTATACACATTCACATAATTTGGGTCTTCAAATCATATTTGGTTGGAGTATAAGCAAGAAATTAAAATCTTATTCTTTAATAAAAAAAGTCAAACATAAATAATTAAATGAGGCATATTGAGAAAGAAAAAGTCAAAAATCAAAATCAATAACCTTAGGGGTTTTCAGGTTTGAGATCTCGATATATAATGTCATGCATAATATCTCTTTGCTGATTTATAACGGGTTCCTATAGATAACCTGTTTAGCATTAAAAAGAAAATACAAAAAATTTGTTACATAGGATGGTTTTAAATTTCTGATTATATTATAACATACAAAAATTTATATATTTCACAATACTTGAATAAATTTGACATGTGTAAATTACTACTTACTAATTAGGTATTTATTACACATTTAATCATTTTTTAAAACCATGATTTAACATTTATACCAAAATCTTATTTTAGATACTCCTCTCAAATTCAATATCTTGCTTGGTTCATGTCGCATCAATTTCACCATTATTTTTTTAATACATATTAAAAAAGAACATGATAAGAAAAAGAACTTAGTTTGGCAATTCGATATATATATATATATTTTTTTAAAAAAAAGAAGAGAAAAGACATAAGAAGTGAATATTTTACCATTAGAACATATATTACTAACATAAATGATACTTCTGAAAAATAAGTGATGCGGGGAAGTCATTATTGTGTTTAACAAATTTATGTAATTTACTTTTAAAGTTGATTTTCTCTAATATTTCATAATAAATTCATAATTGGGAATCGTAAGGTTATGACTGTGTAAGATGCTATTGGTTTACATGGCCTATTTTGTGTGATTGCTAATATATAACAAATAATTTTTTTTTTCATATCAAAACAAATGACATGTCATGAATTTTCCATTCTTTCAGCGGGCAGTATATTCGTTTTGTTCACTCCTTTCTCCACTTCTAAATGTTTAGTAAGCTGATATTAAATTAAATCCGTTTATGTCCGGAATAAAGCCGATTTTTTAATGAAGAAAAATAATATTCAAAATGAAATTTGTAGGAAAAATGGTAAGAGTAATCACTAATCTGAGATATAGGAGAGTCGGTACTTCAAACTTCAAAGTTCAAACCCCACCCCGTTAGCAAAGAAAATGATATTTTAGTAGGTAATTATTTAGTGCCTACTGATTTGACGAGACGTGCGATCAGCATCAGCTTTAGCCTTTAGGTAATAATAACGTCAACATTTGCGTTGTGCGATTTTTTTTTAATTTAAACAATATTTATATCGAATATTAATTTTAATATAAGTAAATGACATATTCACTTAAATATAATTTATATCTAAATTAATTATAAATATTTTTAAAATTATAAATAAAATTAATTTATTATTTAATAAAAAAATAATGTATATTTTAAAATATTTACTGCACCATTCGATTAGAAATATTTTGATCATTAAAAAAAGACTGAAATAATGAACGCCTCTATTAATAATGTTCTAGCATATAGCAAGCGAAGCACAACGTCATGTTTATATCGAGTCCAATGGGTCTGACGGTTCTTTTTTTTTCATTTAAAAAAAAATGAAAATACAAATAACTCAAATAATTCAAAATAAATTTCAAAATATTCAAAAAAAAAGTCCAAATAGTCCAAAATATTTAATCATTTATAATCGTTAACAATTTTGATTTGTAAGATATAATATTATTTATTCCAATAAGACAACGTACTCATGTAGCGAGAAACAATGTACTGTAAGAAATTACATTTTGCACCCATCACTTTGTATAGTAATACCAGTAAGATAATCAGTTAAACAGTTGCAGTAATAGATTCCAAGCCAGGAGCATTGCTTAACACCCAGCAAAAGGTCAAAGCGCCTCTCGCAGAGATAGCACACTCAAAATTTGTAGGATTTTTACTTTTCAATGCCTCTTCCAATATTTGAAAGCTCCAACTTTCTTTTTCAGATTTCTAGATAAGTTATATTCCTTTGCCCTTCATTTGTCCTATTGGTTACAAAATTTACCAAGCCGACTGTCTCTGCACCTCAAATTACATCATTTGATACCTCAATTGGGTTCAGATAGACAGGACTACAACCATTTGGGGCCAATTTCTCCTTTGGGCCAGGTGGCGTTACTGGATCTCTCAGTCTGGTTATGTTCAGTGATCTCTGCCAGTGAAGCTGCCTTGTCAGTTGTCAGTGACAGAACCAGGCCACTGTAACATCATGTCAATGGAAGTTTTCATAAGAATGTGAAATGTTGATCGCAGATGACTTGGCTTTTGCAGGGTTTTTATGGGTTTTGGACGGGTATTGACCGGGTTGGGTGGAGCGGGGCAGATCGGGTCGGGTCTTGAGGGGGAGGAGAGATTTTGGTCGGATATTTTTGAAATTGGTCGGTCACGATCCGTCTTAGAACTATAAATGATCTCGGAGTGGGTTTGATTGGGTCACGGTCTCGAATTCGACGGATCAGATTGGATGAGGACAGATTTTTTCAATGCAAGTGCTACACAGTCACTTGTCACTTATGGCAACAGTCTAACTGCTCCAATATCTTTCGCACAACATCATTATTACCCACCGTCTGATCCGATCCGAGTGAATCCAGCTTCTTTTATGTTTAGCAATTATTAAATTACCTGAGCCTGATTTTGTTGAGAACGAGGATTGGATTTCGCGGCCACTTTATATGATTTTTTGGGCCTATGAGGCGTCAGACCTCCATTGACGATCTCATATTGTATAGAGTCACATCCATCCACCATGGTTTCTCCGTAGATTGGAGAACAGTGTAACGATATTATTAAAAATAAAAAAGTTAATAAAAGAGTGTAGCGATATTTTTAAAAAAGTTAATAAAAGAGTGTAGTGATATTTTGAAGAACAATTTAGTAAATGATTGCATTGTTAGTTGTTGAATATGAAAACGGATAATTTCAAATATAAATACAGATAATGTGTATATATTGACAAAAATAAATAAAAATTCAGTTAAAATTTATAAAATCTATTGGAATATATAATAAAATAAAATTTTCTACATTATTATTTATTAAAAAAATATAAATAATATAAAAACATTAAAATTCATAACATCAATCCAGCTACAATGAAGAATATTATTTTTATGATATATATATATTAAATAATATATTATATATTTAGTCTTCACATATGGATAATTAAGACTAAAAATCATATTTATATCATTTTTCATTTGAATATTTAAATATGAAAATTGTTATATTAAATTTTAAATACGAAACAAATACAGTCATATATTAATATATTATCATAAAATTTAATTCCTATTTTTCGCTGAAAACTGTTATTAAAAAAAAAAAAACAAACAGTGAGAAAAATTATCACACAACTTTAACAATGGTTTCTTTAAATTAATTAAGAGTTACTGAAATAACACCTTTAACAACTCTCTTACTGATAAACCGTTGTTAATGTGAAAATTTTAAATTTTTTTGGTTGAGTCCCGATCTCTCCTCTTAATTCCTTATCCTTTCGATCGAAAAATCTCTCCTCTCCGCGCGCCTCTAAACCCTAAACCCGACAACCGACGCTCGACTCCTCCCTCACTCGGTCTCCTGTCCCCACTCTTCTTCCCCGGTGCTTGCCAACCCTCCTTCCTTCACCGCCGCCGCCGCACGCCGCTTCACAGTAGGACCCGTGTCGAGCCTTGGAGAACCGCGTCTCCTTTTATTGGTAAGCCATAACATCCTTATGCTCTGTACCTGGTTGGGCTCTTGGTACACTGGTACATGCTGCTATGACCACCGGTTCCTGTTTTCCAAAGCTTGCTTGCTGCTATTTTTGTATTTCCTAGAATATTTTTCAGTGTTAGTTTTTGTTATCTACACATCAATTATTTTTAGGTTTCTATTGAACCTGTTCAAGGCAAGAAGCAACACACTGGTGTGAAGATTGAATTACTTGGCCACATAGGTATGCGCTAATTCTGTACCTCCTTAGGTGAACTGTCTATATAGATCTCCAAGTATGACTTAAATTAGTAAAATTTCCAATAAAAATTGTGAGCCAAAAAGTGTAATTGTGTATGCCCATCAAAATGTGCAATTGGAAATTTGCTTCTTCAAAACTTAAATACATGATCATGTAAACGCCTGCCATCAACAATTGTATGATCATGTAAATTCCTGCCATCAACAATTAAAGAAGATATTGATCACCTGCTTGGCACTTCCCCACCCCAGATAATCTCCTTCTCCCCTTCAATGGCGCTATCAGCTTCCTCTCTCCCCACCTCCTTCCTCCCTTATCTTCCTTTAGCTTCCCCGACGAATCTCTTCTCCAATCACCGCTCTCTTACCAGAGTTGTTGCTTCCTTGCCCTACCCAAACGGGTCGGCTAAGGTGGAGTACACTCCCTGGCTTATCGCTGGCCTCGGCAACCCTGGCACCAAGTACCATGGCACCAGACACAATGTGAGCACCAATTTACCCTCTACTTGTGGCTTTTATCTTTCAGTTTTGTAGCATAGATTGAAGTTTTTCATGCTTGCCCCAGCAAAGCATCAAATTTCCTTTGCGTGCCCTGCCAAAATGTTAAATATGAAATATCTTATGCTCATAGGATTATATCGATATATGTCATGTCTCTTCCACATAGTATCTTTAAATATGCTGGACTTTCGCTCTTTTTTTATCAATTAAGCGGAGATCACTATGTAATTATATAGTGGGACAATAAATTTTATGTTTTGTATGGGCTTTTGTGTCAATTGTCTATATTTTCCATGGATATGCATCATTTCTGTTTCTTTTTTTAGAGAGCCATGTATGATTTTTTGTGATTATTGAGGGTAACATTTTCTTAACAGGTTGGATTTGAGATGATAGACTGCATTTCACGAGCAGAGGGGATCAGTATGAATACGATCCAATCTAAATCTTTAATTGGAATTGGTACTTGGAAATCTATGTTCATAGTGTCTAATTCCAACCATTTTGTGGAAGTTATTTTCTATGCAAATATTTGTTCTGATTTTCTTGAATGTTTTTTTGGTACAGGTTCAATTGGAGAAGTCCCAATTTTGTTAGCGAAGCCACAATCTTACATGAACTACAGTGGCGAAGCAGTAGGGCCACTTGCAGCATATTATCAGGTTCCATTAAGACACATTCTTCTGGTAAGTAACTGTTTTCATGCTCAATTTTCTCTCTTTTCATTTCCTCTTTAGCTTTGGGCACAGATCAAAGTTGGAATAACACAGCTACTTCAAATAGAGTGGGAACAGCAGGGTGCCAAACCAACCCTTATTGATTTTTTACGTATGAAATTACTAATCATTTATGATATAATGCTCCAGGTATATGATGAAATGAGTTTGCCAAATGGGGTCATGAGAGTTCAACCAAAGGGTGGCCATGGACATCACAATGGGTATTTTGTCACATCATTTTCAATACTAACTGAGCTGATATGTACTGATATTGATACTGAATTTAACCAGTCCAAAACTGAGTTGTTACAACCATACCATAGTGTGGCAACTATAAATGCTGAGAAAGTTTGTTCTCTCATGTTTGGACGGGATAAAAAATAGTGGTAACTTGGGTTAGCAACTATTCGTGATTGCTCTTTGATGTTTGGATGAGTAAATAGCTTTTCGAAATCATTAGGCTCATGGCTATTTTACTACCCCAGACAAAAGTTGGGTTAGTTAATATTCCAAATTCTTGGATTAATGGCCATCCCCTAACTTTCCTTCAACAACACACAAAAAATAGGTAGCCAACCTGCTGGATGTTTTGCACCATCTAGTCATAACTGTATAGTTATTACTGGTAAAGTATGCTAAATTTATCTCAAATACCTACTAATAAGCAGTATCCATTGCAGTGTGAAGAGTGTGATGGAACATCTGGATAACTGCCGTAATTTCCCTCGCTTAACAATAGGTCTCTTGCATTTTATTATTTCATGTTCATTTTGTTATCTACTTATCTTCTATAATACAATTACAGCAGTACTTATTTTCATTTTTTCCCATTAGGCATTGGAAATCCACCTGGAACTATGGATATGAGGGCATTTCTTTTACAAAAATTCAGCTCTGAGGAGCGTCAACAGGTACCGAGCACCTTTTGTTGTAAAGATCGTTTTACAAGAAAAAAAAATTTTCAACTTGAAAAATCTATATGTTACTTATTGTATGATTTTAACTGATTTTTTTTCCAGATTGATTTGTCTCTAGAACAAGGGTTAGAGGCAGTAAGGACGGTAGTGCTAAGGGGCTTTAATAAAGGCATTGATAGATTTAACCTGATACAGAAATACAAGTATCACACTGTGTGAAATTTAATAATTCTATATTTGTGAATTGTGAATTATGTGATTTTGTGAATATACGCTAGCTGCATGTGATATATAATTATAAATTATATACGGCTAGCAATAAAGGCCACAGAGATAAAATAGAGATTCAAAAAAATAATAATAAAATAAACAATTATTTAAAAAAAAAATACAAAATCATTTAGTAACGGTTAGATTTTAAAACTACGTTTTCTCGTTTTCAATTTTCTTTTTGCTCAATAAGTATCTATTCATAAAATCTTGCGGAGCATAGAATATTGTGATCCATTACAAAAGGATAATCCACCATCGATTAATCAATTAATGATTTGCGATTATTATATTTAACACTCACCAACGAATTATATTTTCATTGTCACATTGTCTGTGGTATCATATTCTTTTTAGTTAGAAACAAATTAAATTGCATGCAACAAATAAAAAAATATCCGTTACAACGAACATTACTCTCTAATCAAACTATGCATGCGTCTTTCTGCTAAATGATTTCCGCCTACTATTCTATGATCCAGCCTTCTCTTTCTTTGTGTACCCTGCATCCCTCTGGAATGAACTCTGCCGCTCTCCGGGATGAAGAATAGGACCGTGATTTTCGAGATTACGGTGCTTTTCGGTTTCGTGCTCCGGTCTTCTCCTCTTCAGTGCTTTTCAACCATTGGATCAAGAGAGAGAAGGTTCTGCCCTTCATCCCAAAAGCACCTGATTTTCATCCCATGCTCCCATATTTAATAAGCCATGGATGTCCTGTTGAATGATTTCAAATTATATATATGCTTTCAAATTTCTAAATATACAGTTATAACAATATCTACAATTCTATACCATATATATGCACATGAACTACTACGTACCGAGTATTTGTTCTATGGTGAAGCGACTTTTAGGATCACGGTCTAGCATTCCTTTGACGAGGTCCTTGGCATCCATGGAGACCTCATTCCAACCAATTCCATCAAATTCTATTTTTTCATTCATTATCTCTTCTTCAATTTCCTCATCCGTGTCTACATTATATTATATAACCACGTAATACATTATAAGAAGATGTCTTAATTATGTTCCTACCAAAGAATTAATAAAATGAAATAATAAAAAAGGAAACAATATGTGATATTATTGTTACCTCCAGAAAATGGACTGGCCCCACTGAGAAGAGTATATAGAATAATGCCTGCACTCCAAATGTCTACTTCTTTGCCGTAGAATCCTGTAAAAACCTCTGGAGCAATATAGCAAATGGTCCCAACGATTTGATGGCATTCCCCGCCTAAATTTAAACAAAAAAATAGAAAAATGATTAATTACCATTGCTAAATTAACATTAGGTGTGTGTTTTTCTCCATTATTCTTTTTTTTTTCTATAGAACAATTACGTCTCGCGGTATACACATGCACATTAATTTGTTTTCTACGGCTGTATTTGTCATTGTCTCATTTCTATTAGTGTTAATAATAATAATATTAATAATAATACACTCATATGCACATTAATCTCGCGGCATACACATAACACGTGCACATAATATGGTTCCTAAGGCTGTATTTGTCATTGTAATTATTATCATTATAATTGTTATTGTTGGTATTAATATTATTGTTTATATATAATTTAATGTTACAGCATATGTATGTCTCTTCTTCTCATATTTATTCAATCAAAATTTATATATGGTAACAATATTCCTTTACACACATGAGCTAAAGTACTAAAATTTCCTCAAGTACATATATTAAACAAAAGGACAAAAAAAAAACCTGTATCAGCAGTGAAAAACGTTGACAAACCAAAATCGATGACCTTGAGGGTTGCCATTTTCTCTTTGGTGGCGTATAATAGGTTATCGGGTTTCAAGTCTCGGTGCATAATGCCATTCTCATGGAGAACCTGTTTCGCATTAAAAATACATAAACATTTGAATACATATTTGATTAACTAAAATGGATATTTGCTCTTGCTAGTGAACCTAATTAACTGCCAGTCAAAACAGGTTATATGCAGCTAGCTTTGGTTAATTGTATGTGATGATGTACTACAATACTGTATATGTATACTGTAAGTAAACAGGGCTGGGCTAAGACATATGCATGGTACTTACATTACCATTTTTTAATAAGAAAGAAAAAACATAGAAATTGAGAATTAAAGGAATTTAGAGAGCAAAACCAGGGATGCAGAAGTTCTCTAACCTTGACAGCTTGAATAATGTCTTTCAATATGGCAGCAGCATGCTTCTCAGAGTAAAAGCGTATATTCCTCATTCGGTCATGTAACTCGCCACCTTCACAGAACTCCATGACCAGATACACTTTTTGCCAATCTTCATATGCGCTTACAAGTCCGACAATATTTCGATGAGGCGGCAAATGCTTCATGATGCTGACCTCACGCTGGACATCACTCCTATCTTCATCAGAAACCAAATTCTCTTTGTCAATCACCTTACATGCGTACTTTAGTCCGGTCACCTTCTCGATGCAAAGATGTGTTGTGGCTGCAAATAGATATATTCATATTTTACTCCTGATACCTCATCAAGAACTCAAAAGAAACAACTAGACAACAAGTTTGAAAGAAGAAAAAAGTTGGAGAAGAGAAAAGATATCGTACCAAAACCGCCGGATCCAAGCACTCCACAAATGTCAAACCGCTTGAAGATATCTGTCTCAGTCGGATACCGCAGGACTTTAGGATAAATAACTTCAAGATCGTGTTGAAATGAACAAGAACTCGATTCTGTCTCCTCAGCATTCTTCATTTTCTCAAGATCAGGCTCAAGATGACCTGTTACAGCAACAATTACTTCCTTCCCTGTCGCCTCCTTCAGACGCTTCTTGGGATCGGGTACCTTTTGATGATGCATTTCACCACTTATTAGACGGCTATGGTTAGTTTAACATGCACCGGAAACATATTTTGATACAGAACTAGAAAATTTTATTCAACCACTTAATTAATTAATAATTACCTCATCATCTAATATTGAAGCCAATTCCCAGATCCTTTTCCTGTTTGTCTTAGCATCATCCAGCGCACAAATCATTTTGGCGCTGTATGAGAATTGAGCAAGCAGAAGCGATAGAAGAGAATAGAATAGGATGGGACTCAAAAGCAAAATAAACGAGCGATCTCTAGGGTTTTTGCCAGAGCCCAGAAGAGAGCGCTTGAGGGTTTAACCCCTTGCTTGCTTTTAAAGTAACTTCCCTCAAGAAATAAGTCCGTTAATACTTGGACGTAGGGTTTCTATTTTTAAGAAATTAATTAAGTCGGTCTAATCAAATTCTAATCGGACGGACAAGATCTAATCAATTAAAATGAGTGAGAGATTTAACTATATATTTTCTACTTTTTAATTGCTTTATTAAATGACCATGACTAGTGATGATAATAGAAATAGAATGCATGCACATGATCTGATTTGGGCCGGCCTATTTTAATCTTTTATTTCGTCTCAATTTTACAAAAATTATTACATGAGTCAGTATTTACTCAGTTCAACTGATTTCAGATTTAATTGAAAAACTTCACACTTATTTACTAATCGGGCCACACAAATATATACCTTTCCTTTAGGATGCTTGAACTAAGTTTGGACTAAAAATATTTTACAGAGACTAGCTGCGCCACTCGTTCATTTAATTACATAGTTTTGTTTAATTTATATTTTTGCACATTTATTTTTGAAATAAATTTTACTTTGTAGGATTTTTCTTAAAATTATTTAGAATTATATATTTCTCTAAGCCAATCTTTTATGGCTTATGTCCACTGTGTGCATGCCCATTGGTCATTGTCCACAAGCAGAAATAGAGAGAACGCTTGTAGCACTCATATGCATTATTATTTCTAGCATGTTGTGACAGTTTGAATCTTTTTTTTTTAATTATTTAGAATTATTTTTTTAGCATGATTGTATCATATGTGGGTGAATTTGGATATATAGCTAGAAGCCACTAATGATGTGCATTAATATTTCTAAGATTGGTATAAGATGCACTGCATGAGGCAATAAATTATTAATCTCTCATAATATATAATGAATTTCTTATGATTACAATTTGAATGGAACTTTTGTTTGTTTCGTCTCCCAGGAAATTAGCCTATCCAATCCGTTGAATTGTCGATTTTGTCCATTTTGTCCACCTAAACTCTTGTATTGGTTTAGATTGCTACATGAGCTTATTTTTTGTTCAAATTGCCTCCTAAACTTTAAAAAAAATCTGATCTGGTTCAAATTGCCCCCGAGTTATGTGATGATTACATTCAAATTGTCCTCTAAGTTATATAACTTGTTCTAATCTAGTTATTTATTTCTTAATTATTAACCCCACCATTTAATATGCAGATGTATCTTTGTTCATCTCTCCGTCTCTGTTCCCATAGGGCAACTCTCTTTTGACACCGCACCCTTCTTGCGCCCAACAACCCTCCTCTTCGGTTCTCTGACACTATCTGATTTTGCTTCTCCGTCCCCTTCTTGACTATTGCTTTTCACTCATAATTTCCTTGTGTTTTCTCTCTTTGGCAGAAAATGAAGGACCCAAACTACAAGAGCAAATGGTCGACTCCCATGCTAGCTAACCTGGTATGTGCTACTTGTATCATTAGATTGAGTCAGTCAGTTCTAAACTTTTTTTGGCTATAATATGACTTTGAAACATTCTATTTTCATCTACAGAGTTTGTGCATGATCCCTTTCTACATGTTTATCCCATATTTAAGTCACCAGTGAGACGTCGAGATTATATTGACAGGCTTAAGTGGCAGAAATTTGAGCTCGAGGTGAACCGTGGCAATATCTATCCTGTTATGGAATTACCAATCATGCAATGTACTTTCTGGTCTTATTAGTAATTGACTCTGCATATTGCATATTCTGATGGTATTGTAGTAGTAGTAGTTGATCCAGACTTTAGACTCTGCATTTTGTGATTATTCAGTTGTTTGATGGAAAAGGTTATTTCCTGTGATTTTGATCAGTACTGGTGCTCTTGTGAATAGACTTGGTTTCGCTCTTTCGCTTAAGGTGAGTTGGAATTATTCTTTCAGTTGTTAAATTCATTCATTATGTAATTAGTTAATTTGATTCATTAGTTGATTAATATGATTTTATAAGTTTAATGATAGCCTTTGATAAATCTGTATTAGACAAGCTTGGGACCAATTGCTCAGTCATTCTGGAATCTTGATTAATAATTCTTAAAATTCAGGGTACTTCGTGTTGTAGTACTATGAAAAGCTAATTTCTTGATTGAAACTTTTTAATTTTTTTTAGGTTGCATTAGCTATTCAATTGTTTTGCTGGTCGTGGCAAGTAATTGGCCATGGTGTCTTTGAGGTAAGCTCCTGATCAAGGATTACTTAGTTTCAGATGAAGCCTAATTATTGTCCAAACATGATATTAATATTGTGAAATAAAAGTTTATACAATGATTTCAGAAACAAGTTCCATCTATTGGCTACTTACCATAAGTTTTCTTGTTGGAACATTTCATCATTTTTCTAGAGGTAACATTCTGAGCTTATTATCTAATACCCTCTTAAACAAATTATAGAATTTATGAATATATGTTGCATTTATTTATTATTACAGGTGAAGTGATATTGCAGGCACTCCACAAATTATTCAATAATGATCCATACCCTTGCTTCTATGCCAATGTCAACAAGAAAATTGTGTCCAATTTGAAGCAGTGGCAAAAGACAAAATAACTGAAAGAAAGGACTTTGAAATTATGACATATTTGAGATTTTTTATGAAATCTTTGGATTACAGGTCTATGACGAAAAGTATGCAAAATACCAAGAGGGGTTCTTCAAGGACTGTTGAGGCTCATGCCAAGCTTAGTAACCCGGGTGCATTGTTTGAACCACCTGAAGTTAGAATCACATTTTATGCATTCCCATGTTTTTGTGAATGCAATAAAATTCATCGTTGAATGACTAATTGATGCTTTTTTTATTATTAATTCTTAGTCATTATGTTGCTATTTTATAATTTATAAATTTTATTGTGCATATTAATGTAATTTTATTTGCAACTATCGTATAGCTGGCATGCTCTCACCTAACACCGTAGCAAGAATTGTGGACCCTGAGACAGAAAATTCACTTCCAGTAAACCAGACGGGTGAGTTGTGGATTCATGGGCCATATGTAATGAAAGGTACTAATATTATCAAATGGTAAGCAATAAGTTACGGGTTACTGCCTTTTGTCCACTCATACACTCTTTAATGTTAACATTAGTGTCTATTGTCTGGTGCATGTTTGTACTGATCAGACTGGCATAATATGAACCCACTTTATGTTCATTTTTTCTTTGACAGAACTTGATTCAAAAAGAGAACCCACTGGCATAGGTCTGTGCAGAATACTATCACGCGTCATAAAATTTATTCCTTAATAAATGTTGGTTGTTGTAAAAAAATATTATAAAACTTATTCCTTCATTAATTTATGTTAATGCTGATTGTTATAAAAAATATTATAAATATAAAAGTCTGCGCGTAAGAACGGGTACATTTACTAGTATTACATAATAGCCTAAATGTACAAGTAATGTGACCGAGATCAAATCTTTTAAATATGACTAAAGAGATTGCATAATATAACAATTAAAATCAAAACATATACAACAATCTTCAAGAAAAAAATAATGAAATTAACATTGAAAGGATGGAGGGGTTAATTAGATTGAATCAAATTGTATATTTCATAGGATATTTTGAACCAAATTGAATGGTTTGGAGGGCAATTTAAATAAAAAATAAATTAAGGGGCAGTTTAGGGGATAATTTGAACCAATAAGTTTGGAAACAATTAGAATCAAATGCAAGAGTTTACGAGGTATAATCATTCAAATTCTGTCAAATTGGTACTACCCTTTAATTTCGTCAAATTGATAAGAAACAAAGAAGTCCTTTTTCGGCATCCTTTTCGTTTACTATTTCAAAAAGTCGAGAATTTCTGGATATCCAATCTTTCTTTTATAACATCCAAAATGTCCTGCTCAAAACATGTGGAAAACAAATTTTTGAAATGGAAAAATAGTAAGTATGTCATTTTTGTTATAGATTGATTATGTATAAATTTTCATGCAAGTTAGGAAATTATCTAATACTGATGACCAGTAAAATTTGCATAAATTTTCACTATACTAATTTCATATATACGGATTAAAGTGTAAATATAAATTTGAAGATTATGCTTTACTTGTTTGATTTAAAATATAATTAAACTTTCAGTGTTGTCCGATCGAATTTGTCCAAGTAATTGGTTGTCAATAGAGGTGGCAGAATCCAACCCGACCCGAGAAATCCGCCCGACCCGTCCGGATCCGAACCCTATCCGAACCCGACCCGACCTAATTTTTAAAAAAAGTCAAACTGATCCGACCCGACCCGAGATCAAATGGCCTTTAATCCAATCGAAATCTATCAACGATCTGAAAAAACACAATATATAAATTGACCCGACCCTGACCCGACCCAGCCCGACCTGATTTTTTCTAGAAAGTCAAACTGACCCGACCCGTCCGACCCAAACCCGAACCCGACCCGACCCGCCCGATTGCCACCTCTAGTTGTCAATGATCCTCGCTCTTTACAAAATTTATTGCAGTGTTTGCTGGAGTAAATTTTTTTTATTGGATATATACAACTTATAATGATATTTTAATGAATACGAAAAAAATGAATTGAGAATCAAACTTTGACATTTAAAAAATGAATTGAGAATTAAACTTTGAACCTTTGCCACTAGTTGAAAACAATGAAATAAAATACGGTATGTACGGCCACATAGACGTATGTGCAGCTGATTCACATGAATTTATAACATGCGGCCGCATATAAGATTGCATAGAGGATCCAGTTGAAAGCTATCTAAAAATAACGAGTTTTTTGCGCATACGTGGCTCAAATTGGGCATTTTGTGCTTTCAGCCCATTATCTTTCTCCTGGGCCACACAATTGTTTGTGAGGAAATAGAATCTATAATCATTATATATCTATTTTAATATATAAATTATTTAAATTTGATAAATAAACCCGCATATGTATCGTCGTATTAAAATTCGCATATGCGATATGCATATCACATATGCTTTATGCAAAATCTTTCTTCACGAATATTCAAATTCGTATTTTAAAAAGTCGGTTCAAAGTTTGATCCCTTCCTTTAATTTTTATGTAAGATGTTAAAAAATATCAGGAGAAAATTCACATATACGGCCGCATATCACATATGTTTACAAAATCTTTCTACATGCATATTTAAATTCACATTTAAAAAAATCGGTTTAAAGTTTGATTCCTTCCCTTTAATTTTTTTTTATGTAAGATGTTGAAAAATATGAGGAGGAAGCTTATAAAAGTTGTGTCACATCCAATCCAACCCAAGTAACAGAGGTCTCCTCAAAAAAAAAAAAAAAAAAAAAAAAAAAACAGAGAAGGAAAAATATTTAAAGGGAATTGGTACATTAATGTATCTTCAGGGTACAGTTTCTCCAATAATCTGCACAGTCTGCCAGAGTAGTAAGCATCATGCGGTAATTGAGCTGTACATTAAATTCTCTAAATTATTTCAAAATTTATCCACTCATTCAATGTACATTAATTTACATCTAATGTTTATGTTAATTTACATTAATAATCTGCAATAATCTGCACAGTTTCAATAACCTCCGATGCATGCAATGTACATTAATTTACATCTAATGTTTATGTTATACTTTTTGAAAAATATTGTTTAAATGAAATTTTTTAAATTATAGGTATGTTACTCATGACTTAGATATAACATATATCAATTTTTAATCAATATAATTTTTTTTATCTCTTATCATATAATTTTAAAATGGTGGAGTTTGAAACTTTCAATGACATTGTGATAAAAGATTAATTAATTTCTAAATTATTTCAAAATTGTTCCACTCATTCTATCTAACCCATTAGAAACACATCTACAATTTTGAATTTTTATTTAAGTAATATTTTTCAAAAATATATACCATAAATTTAAATTATTGTAACAAAAAAATTTGAATGCACACTGGATTTACTCTAAAAAAGCATGTTTTCTACAATTTTAAATTATTGTTTATTTGAGTTGTGAAGATGTTAGTCGGGTGCAATTTCAAAGCATCTGATTTGAAATATATCTGCTCTTGGCTTGGCAGCAATGCAGCATTTAACATGTCAAAAAATGGGACAGAGATGCAGAGTTCTAGAAATGTACTTTCGGATTAAAAATCCTATGAAGAAAGGGGGTCGGGTTACGTTCGTAATCCTTTCAATAAAAAAAATAGTTTAAAGGGTTCACGAACCGTTGATTTTGCATTAAGATTCATACCTTTAACATATTTCGCATATTTCGAGGTTTGAAATTTATACTTTCAATGATCATTTCGAATCTCGATGTAAAATCGACGGTTTGTGAACCCTTCGAACTAATTTTTTAGTTCGAAAGGGTGCAAACTTAACCCAATTCCTGAAGAAAGTAACTGATGAACTCACTTTGCCTCAGTCCCTCAGTGCAGTAAATGTAGCATGCAACTAGCTACAAAGTGCCTATCTGGATGTCAGAAGAAAACACTATAGACTATAATCAACACCTCCATTTACTGCAGGAGACAAACGAATTCAATGGCCTGAAAATTGAGTTGGGTGAATTAATGAAACTGTTCCGAGTAATAATCCAAAGAAAAACCCTTGAAATTTTTATTTTTTATTTTTTTTAACAATATTGTGTTTCGTTTCTGAATTTACGCGTCCAATGGCTCGGAATGAACGTATGTATTCAAACTATAAAAATAATTAAGTACATGTGTGAATACATGCATTTAGTCTTATATATAATATAAGAACTACACACACACACACACATGGTACTTATTAATTTTACATATAAATTTAAGCATAATGACTTTCAAATTTAAAAAAAAAATATCAAAACAATGAGACATCACTCGCATCAATTCTTCGGTAGAAGGATAAATGCAAAATATTTCATTGCCAATGTCTTCTTAAATTATTATAATTCTTATATTTAGTGATAGAAGTATCTCACTCCAAAATTTAACTGTATAAAAATGGGTAATTAGTATTTGGTCTAACGACAAATTTTTTTTTCCGTTTGAGAATAACAGATTTGAAATTTTAATGAACTGAGAATCAAATTTTAAACTAGTGGCAAAGACAATATTCTCCATGCGAGGAGATTGTAGATTCGAAATCTGAATAATTTTTTTATGAATATTTAAAAAATAGTCAGTTAATTTAAATTTCCTTCTTCACTCAAAAAATTTTAAATGAATAATTATTTATAATATTTAAAGCCGGACCACTTAATTCTAAGTCCATCAAAAAGACTTTCTGAAACCTACATATAGTAAAATTGAAGAAATATTGGAGCAGAGTTTTAGCCCCCCAAGTGTCGTTGTAAATAGACAGAAATAGCAATGAGGCATGTATCTTTAGCATTTGGGACAGAGGGTCGACGACACTTCATTCAATTCAACTTTAGTGGGCCCCACAGAAATTGGAAAGTGCATTACTGATAAACGAAAAATTAATGACTGCCCAAGGTTATTAATTATAAGGCGTGGAGTGTTCCCATGTCATATTGTCATATGGTGTATTTCCTTCTTTTTTTTCCTCATAGCAACAAGTATCAATTTCTGCTGCGATCTAACAATTTATGTGCTGCACTGCTTGAATTATGAAATAATTCAACAATAATTTATATAATACACTACGAAATAATTCAATGATTCATGTACTACATGATACTACATAACAAACCATATGAAATCTCTTCTCCTACAAGTTCTCATCATGCCCTCTAGTGTTTATAATTTAGAACCCAACACAGCAACAAATTTGAATTATTGATCTTAATGCAGCGACATTAATTTATTTATTATTAATCGATGTACATTGGAGTGTCAAATACCTTAATTATGTTAATTAGTTGGGAAAATATGTGCTAATTTTTATAAAAAAAATACATCATTAATTATTATTTTATCTTCAGTGACAGGTGACAACCTATCATTGAATTAAGCTGAGGTGCTACATTGTCATTCTATTGCATGTGACTTGACCAAAAAAAATTTTTGGTACGGATAAAATAAATAAGTGAAATCAACATCTTTTTCGATCAGACATTCAATGCAGTGAAATTACTTGAACGAAAGGTCGAAAGCCCCACCATTACCAAGGGTACGTACCGAGACAACGAACCACTTGTTACCACAATAAATAAATAGCCTACCAAAATTAGATAACACCACAAACATTAATTTACTAATTTACTTCCCTCTTTAGGTTGGGTTGTACTTTTTTTTTTAAAGGAAAGTGTTGTACTTGCATATACGCATCTACCATCATAGTTAATAGTGCATTAAAGTCGGGTTGGATTTGGTCAGTTCGGTTCTAATTCGGACGTTTCAATGGATTACGGGCCGGGTTTAGACATGTTGATGGGTTAGACGGAGCGAGTTAGGACGGGTTGATTTTGAGAGGATGTGGTCGTGATCTATTCTAGAACTATGAGTCGATGGGTCGAGACGTGTCGGTTTAATTGGACCGCCGGTTTTTTTCCCCAAAAATACTCAAAGTGTCAAATAATTCCACATAAATTTCAAAAAGTTCAAAAAATCGTTAAAAATTGTTCAAAAAATTTAGAATATATAACTATTAATATTTTTGAACAAATTTAAATATTTTTATTTTTTTGGTTTTATTCCTTTTTTGGGCCGATTTTTTTTTAAATTTGGCAGGATTTTAACATGTTTTACACGAATTGGCGGGACGGGTTGAGGGCTGGTCGGGTTTACCTCATTTTTTTTTTGGAAAAAACACGGCAGCGAATCTTGATTGGCCTATGAGTCATTTAGTCTCCGAATTAGATGGATTTCCCACGAATCGGGACGGATCGGATTACAAGGTCGAGTTTGACGGATCAGATATGATCCGGACAGTTTTTTTTTACAACACTAATAGTTAACATCTTACACTGTGTACACTTTACGCACCATAACTAATTAGGAACGACCGAACAAGTCTTACTGTTGGTCCACATCAGAGAGGCTTCTTCTACCTTATGAGTTATGACAAAACGGTGATAAATGATGATTAAGCTTGATATGTAAATACATGAAAGGCTATGCGGTACCTTTCTGATGTCCCATAAATCCAATGTGGTCATTCGTGAAATGAGTCTCTGACTCCACTATATATATCCCTAATCCTGATATATAAAATTGCAAAACAATTTGTGCTGATTTTGTGCCTTTTCTATAGTGATTTGATAGTATTATAGACTTATAGGAAAATAATAAGAGATCAGATGAGTATTTGATTTATTACTTATTGTGTGAAGCAATTAATGGTAAGATACAATCCGTCTGTTTAGTTCAAATTATAGGTTTTGTTGTTGTACATATCTCAAAGCAGACTATATTTTATATTTGTTTTATTAATCAATTTCTAACAATATTTTTGCCTCAAATGATTTATGATTTTTTAGGTCTATTTGATTGAATTTATCTCTAAAGCTCTTGAATTTTTTAGGTCTATTTGATTGAAGATTTAAGAAATTAGTATCTTTTCTATATTCCATGTCACATGTTGTTCGGTATGGACAAATGCAACAAAAATAAAAAAACCAAGCATAATGATTAATGATATAATAATTTAGTATTATGAGCTTCCACATGGCCCCAAGTCTAATCAGGAAAGAAAAGAAGTAATTCTAGACATTAAAATGTTTCTTTTCATAAAATTGAAATGAATAATTCTTTGTCAATGAAAGTTCACATCAGTGCTATGTTACTATTTTTATTTTTATTGTGATATAAACAAATTTAGGATACAAATTGAAGATTTGCAGGTCCAATTTGTTAAAAACGAATGAAACGAAATCAGCATATCTCCTATCCGTTCAGCGACTCACTGCACAAAATGTCAAATCATTGTCTGCCGCAGAAGAACTGGACATGTAGAGTTCTATTGTATTTATATGCCTCTGAGTTCATTTTGGTAATCACAAAAGTAAGTAATTACTTTCTGGAGTTGTGTGGTTACTCATATGACTATTTAGTCTTGACTGACTGATATAATTAATTAGATTGGCTGACATGTGTCTCTTTTAAAATATTTAACTTTTTTCGAAATAATATTTGTAAGGTAAGTTTAATGCACATTTTTTTATGATTTGATATATATATTCACGATATTATTTAGATCTGAAAGACCAAAAATGTGTTTTTAATCCAACAAAATAAATATTCACCAAAAATATCTCTGACAATGTAAAAAAAAAGTTTATTCATCATTATCATAAACAAAGAAGGCACCTCCAGCTGATATTATTGTCCCTTTTAATGCTTAGGTAGAAGGTCCGATCCATATAGGATCCTATTTTGTGAATGGAGTAGAATAAACATTTTTTTTGTTCATATAAACTTAACCCTAAGAAATTTCCGAGTCCATGAAAAAAACAATTTTCAAGAATAAATCAATACAAAGTTACAAACTATCAATTAATTACTTTATAGTATTGTATGTTCTCTATAAACATGCATGAATCTGGACTTCAAAAAATAAGGCCATAAATTCTATTTGCATGCCAACCAATTTTCTGATAAGAAAGTTAAAGCAATACTACTAATAACAGAGCAACAAAAGTTCAGCTAGGCTATCTCATTTATTACCAATTTATACAAATTCCCAATTTTTTTTATGTGAGATGTATATATGGCCGCTAGCCATTCCGACAATTGTATTATCACCTTTCGTCTAATGGTGAAGGTAATGCTCTATGTGTGAGATATTGTAAATTTAAAACTCAGATAAAATATTTTTTATGAATATTTAAAAGTTAGATAGTTTAGATTAATTTTTCATATTTACTAAAAGCATCATGATCCATGGATAATTTTATTAAATAAACCATCTACAAAGCTCTTCAATTAGTCCTTTCGTTTGACATCTTCCCTTGTTTTAAAATATTTAAGTTGCAATCAAATACTCACAGTGAAACTACTCAACATGTTTGCTTCCTTTTATTGTTACAGTTTTAGAAAATTGTTAAGATAAAAAGAAATTAGGTTAAAACTTATTAAAAAGCAATCGCACATGTTTCACAGCAAATGCTTTGAATGTCTTTTAACGAGCAGGGCAACCAGCTACCTCTCATATCCTATATTAATTTTGAGGCATCATTAATTTCGCTGTGTGTTATTAGGATTCATGTTTAGTTATCTATTAATGAGTTTATAAAATTTAGAAACCTTGTAAACATCATTATCGCCATAATTGCAAAGATATGATAGCTCCATTTTAAACCCCCAAAATGTCATTATCAAGATATAATTTGTTGTTGTCACTATCTAACACAAGTTCGTATATATATATATACATGAAAGAACACTATTTTGACTCAAGGTCCAAGGAGTTGTAAATAAATAAAAGGGCGCAATCGAGACAGCCTAGTTTGGCACCATTAATTTTCAAGATGCAACAAATTCAAGCATAATACATATGAAGGTTTCAAAAAGAACTATAAGTAGGTTAAGTATATATCAATTTTATTTACACAATTTCGTAGGAATTAAGTTTGTGACAAGATCCATAATTTATAAAAATAAAAATAAAAATAAAAGAGAGAGGACTATAAGACTTGTTTATTATTATTTTTTCTCGTAAGGCTTCATAGTAAGGAAAATAAGTAATAGAGCTATGTGTAGGCAGAGAGCAGTTTGTCCGTGCAATTGTTCTTTTATACATGAAAACCCAAAAACTATTTAAGGTTTTTAAAAAAATTAAGATTTATGCTCTAGATCACAAAATATTTTTTACATTATATACTTTAAAAATATATTTTAGCATATAATTAATTACAAATTAAAAATATGCTTAATTTTCAAAAGAGTTGTAAAATTATGTCCTGTCGTAAAATTTTGATCTAATACACGCACAAGCTCTGCCCTTGCACAAAACGATTGCACATTCTTTATCATATATGTACGATAATAGATGTCGTTATTGTATATGATTTGTCTCTAATGTTAGACATTTCATATTAAATAAAAAAACACTATTTTTTTTTAAAAAGTCCTTATCAAATAGACAAACAAGATTGTTTAATATAATATCACAATGACGATGGCATATGCAAATTCTACACGAATTAATGTACAAATTGGAGACTTCTAATTTATTTTCCTTGCCAACTGAAAATTATAATAAAAAGAAAAAAAAAAAGAAAAGAAAATGCTGATACCTAGGCAGGGCGGATCCGGGGGGGGGGGCTGGCCCCTAATTTTTTAAAAACATCCGATAATTATATAATTTTGTAAAAAAATTAAAATTTATATATATGATTTCTTTAATATTTTTTCTATATAATAAACATCTCACTCCATCAGTCTCGTCCCCTTAATTTAAAATCCTGACTCCGCCCCTGCCTACGTGCATACACACAATAATCTAAACTCTCCTTTTCACTAACCAAATATCTAAGATCCACTTTGGAACTAATTAAGAACCCACCAAACCCCTTAAATGCAAGCTCCCTTGATACAACAAATATATATAGCATTCCCCATGCCACCTATACCATCGACCTCGAAATCTCTTCTTCCTTTCCCTCTCACAAATTCAAATTATGGCTTCTTGCCTCCTATTTCTCTCTGTTTTCCTTGGCATTTTAGCCCCATTTAGCAATGCAGCTAAAGCATTGTTCGTTTTTGGTGACTCCCTAGTTGATAGTGGAAACAACAACTATCTCGCCACCACGGCTCGCGCCGACTCACCCCCATATGGTATCGACAGCCCAGATCACCGTGCCTCTGGCCGTTTCTCCAATGGAAAAAATACCCCAGATATTCTCAGTTAGTATTTATATAGACACCCCAACATATATCATTATCCACTTTTAATTCAAGGTTAATCCAATTTTTATTTAACTTACATGAAAATAAATGTAATTGCTCTCATTATCAGGCGAGCAACTTGGGGCAGCTGAGCCAACAATGCCGTATCTAAGCCCCCATTTAGATGGAGAAAAGTTGCTCATTGGTGCGAATTTCGCTTCTGCCGGAATCGGAGTACTAAACGACACGGGGTTTCAATTTGTTAGTGAACATTCTCTCTCTCTCTCTCTTTCTCTCCCTCTCTCTCTCTTCTTCTTCTTCTTCTTTTTGCTTATGTCAATCCTCCCAAATATACTGGTACATGGTACTCAATATGAGGGTCCTTAGTTCCTCAACAGAACCACTTATTGCCTCATTTATGTACAACAAAGCAAAAATTTGGTGGGGGGAATATACAATCCTTGATTAGCGCTATCATGGTCATTGATTTTTCGAATTATTTATTCTTGTTAGTATTTTTTTTTTTTTTTTAAGTTGTTTTCTATTTTGTAGGCAAATATTATAAGGATAGAGAAGCAGTTGCAATACTTTAACCAGTACCAGGAGAGGCTGAGCAAGCTGATTGGCCCCCAGGAGGCGAAACGCCTCGTGAACAATGGCATTGTCTTGATCACTCTCGGCGGCAATGATTTTGTTAACAACTACTACTTGGTGCCGTACTCCGCTCGCTCGAGGGAGTTTGCTCTGCCCGACTACATCCGCTATGTCATCTCAGAATACAAGAAAGTCCTTGTTGTATGCAATTCTTTTTCTGTTATGATTGTTAAATTGCTGCTGATTAATTATGTCAGAAATACAGACGTCCCACACAAAACTCCAAATAAAAGAGAATTAGTGAAAACTAAAATCCATTATGCAATATTTTGACTTCAGTCCTATAATTGACTTCACTTCTATACTAGATTTTTGTTGTCTTGTTATGTGGGTCTTGATTCTAGATAATAAATTGAACAATAATATACAGAGTAAACCAGTCCAATCAAGAAAGTATAACTCAATGTCAGACAAATCCCTTGAATTTCCTTTAAGTATATTTTGTCCAAACTCCAAACCAATGAATTTGCTGCTTAACTGAATATTATTTTATTAAAAATGTCTCGTAACTGTATTTGAATTTAAATGTTTGAGCACCCCAAAGTTCAACAGTAAAGTTCATCAGTGATCTTCCCAACTACATGAACCACCCTGTATAAAATGCAGCAATAGGCTACAATATACCAATTCAAACTATCTAATTTCAGAAGTAGCCAGCGTCTCATTGCATAAAAACTATAAAATTATCCTTTCTACATGTCTATTGAAAATTAAAGGCAGGAAATTTATCCCCAAACCATATGTCATATCATATTACTCAAAGTTTTTTTCCTTTCCTTGGAAAATAAATAAATAAATGCAGAAGCTCTATGATTTGGGTGCACGGAGAGTTCTGGTAACAGGTGTTGGACCACTTGGGTGTGTCCCGGCTCAGCTGGCACTAAGAAGCAGAACCGGAGCATGCGACCCAGAGCTCATGAGAGTCCCTGACATGTGGAACCCGCAACTCAAGCAAATCCTCAGCGAGCTCAACCAACAATATGGATCTGATGTATTCATCGCGGTTAATGCTGATAGAATGCACATGGACATAGTCATGAACCCTGGAACATACGGTACATACTATAATAGAGATACTTTTATGATGGAATAATAATGTTGTACTTTATGTAAGGATAACTGATGCTCCTCTATCTGTTTATGTGTTAACTAGGGTTTGTGACATCGAAGATCGCATGCTGTGGACAAGGACCGTACAACGGGATCGGACTGTGCACAATTTTTTCAAATGTGTGTGCAAACAGGGATCAGTATGTTTTCTGGGACGCTTACCACCCGACTGAGAGAGCGAACCGGATTATAGTCAGTCAATTTGTGACTGGATCCAGCGAGTACATGTACCCGATGAACCTGAGCACTATCCTCGCTTTGGATGCTCAGAATCAATTTTAAAAATTTAGGGGGTGTTTTTTTTTCTTAAATTCTGTTTCAAATTGAGAGTAGAATTGTGTTTTGAATTTTAAGGTAGAATTGTATGTTGGCTGTGCTCTTGTTGTTGTATTTAGTGAATGTGATATCTTGAATATTTACTTGAGAATAATTGTATGTTGGTTGTATTTAGTGAATGTGATAGCTTGAATATTAACGGAGGCACAAAAAATGAAGGTATTTGAACCCTACCTTTACTTGATTAACACTACTTTAGATTTACAGAAAACTTTGTTGTCATTTGAAAAATTGAAAAATATTTACTAGTTTATTTGACTAAATTTGATGGCACAAACAAATAAATTAAGCAATTCATTAGGACAAAAAATGTCAAATAAAATTTCAACAAGTGTTTTTTTTTCTAGAAAGGAATAGGGCCTGACTCCTAATTTTCTTTGATTAATGAGGATAAAATAGTTTACATCATTTTTTATTTTTTAAAATGGTACTTGATAGGTGTATCTGAAATATGCCCTATATCTACATCTTTATCCTACTTTTCCACATAATATTGATCCAATTCATCGACAAATAAGTTTTTATTAAAAAAGATATCATTTTTATTTTTTCCTGCTTTAAGGATGATGATACCTTTACCTTGTTTAATTCAAATGAACGTTGTACTACCATATGTTAAATTATGTTTTTTAATTATAAAGTCATATGCATGCATTCCGAGGAATTTATGTTTAAAAACTTTCTGGTTCATATTTTTGACGACTCTAATCATTTTTCTATGGCACCACCCCTGCGAGCAAGTATACATCGATCATAGCACAAATTGGTTACATGATTGGATTGGTTAATGTAATGGAACTATCTTCATCCCAACTAGGCCTATATATGCACTTTAAACAAATCAAATAATTAAAGAGCAACGAATTTTTTTCTTAAAGAGCTGGTTACATCAACTTATTTACGTAAAGGCTATGTTCTAAATTATTCATAAAGACCATAAAAAGAGCGTAATATGGGCTTATGTACTTCAAAATATGTATTTTTTGTGCTCAATAAATGATCGTGTCAAACTAAGATTAAAGTGCACAAACCTAATTTACGTCCTTCAGTTCAAATTTGAAGGGTGCAAACTCGGTTCACGACCTTCATTTGAGTTAGCAAATAGACCTTTTTGTGAGTTTTTCGGATTATATTTAAACGTCCCGAGCGGAGTTTCATATCAAAAGTTATAAACATTTAAAAATTAAATTTTTAACTCATTAGCACAGATTTAGAAAATTTTTAGCCCATTACTCGTTTCATTATTGAGTAGTGAGCTGAAGTTGCGTCCTTCAAGTTTGAACTGAAAGACGTGAGCTAAATTTGCGCCATTCAATCTTGTTGGACTCGATCATCCGTTAACATGAAAAATACACTTTGAATGACGTGATCTCGGATTACACCCTTTCTATGATCCTCTGTGAAAATGAATTTAGAATGTGACCCTTAACATAAATTAATTACTATTTAAAGTTCTTTAAGAAAAAAAATCTAAAAATATATCCTAATTCTCTCCATGTATTTTCCATTTGTTCGTCACTAGCCACCTCCTTTTTACATAAGTTAGAGTTGGTATATTTTTGTAGCACGTCGTAAATCATAGTGCGAAATATCAGGGGTTTAGTGAGTATAGTCACAAGATGAGTGAATTATTCATGAATAAATTATTTTTTATTCATAGTTAGACATTTCACGATTAATTCGTCAGTTTAATATATAATAAATTTCTAGTAAAAATATATTTTATTCGCGAATTATTCGTCAAAAAAAATATTATATATTATTTTAATTGAAATTTTATAGTTTTTAATATATTTTTAAATTTTTAATAATATAATATATATTTTATTTATATTATAATTATATAAAATAAATTATTCCTAAATTATATCTGTATTATACCCGAATTGTAAATTCTTAACCTCACCAAATAATTTATGAATCCCGAATTTATTACTGTACTAGTGAGTTCAATATGACTCGCTATAAAGCGTAACGGTTTACCACAAGTCACAGATTATCCGATCCCTTCTTGGATGTGCTCCAATCAGAATTTCCTTTTCACAGATACATCATACATATGCTGTACAACTCAATATGTACCTCACAATATCCTATTATCCATCCATTAAATATCGTCATGATTCGTTCAAATCGAGCCGGAAGAAAATGGATGGATAATTTCACTGTGATTTATGTCTTCCATGTTGTAGAGGATCTCAGGTCTCTTTGCACACCTAAAAGAAGCCCACTGATTGCACATGTATGAGCCCACAGGGTTGGAATGTTGGATAATTCTTCGGCGCATCTGCACCCAGTTTCTGTGCTTCCATTGCGGGACCCGCATTCGGCGAGACATAATCTATATAGACGAACTGCTCATGGTGCTTTCGGAAAATATCCTCTCTCAGAGTCCCAATTTCTAGTTCCCACTCGCCGGGCCACACCACCACACACCTTCAATTTTCTCTTCAGCCTCCACCACTACATAATCGCTGCTCTTTGCAATTTGCATCGCTCTATGGTTCTTTCTCATCTCAGTCGCCTCTTCGCCGCTTCTCTACCTTCCCTCTCCCTCTCCCTCTCCCTCTCCATTCCTTCTCGCCTCCTTCGCTCCTCGCTCATGTCAGTCGGCGCAATTGCACGCTACAAGGCCACGCTGAGAGGCGTAGTGTTTGATATGGATGGTACACTCACCGTACCAGTGATCGATTTTCAGGCGATGTATAGGGAAGTGCTCGGACCGGAGGCCTACTCCGCCGCGAAGCAGACTGGAGGGGCTATCGACATCTTGCACCAGATTGAGGCGTGGGGCCCTGAAGAGCAGAGGCGCGCGTATGAGGTAATTGCGCGGTTTGAGCAGGAGGGGCTCGATCGCCTTCAGATCATGCCTGGTATGTCACTTTTGATGCTTTTCTTGATTTCTTGGCTTTGGTTCTATTCTTCGGATTGTTAATTTTGACTATGAACAGAACTTTTTTAGGAAGGATTAATGATTGAAAAGGTAGTTCAATTGTGTGACAATTGATTTACAGGGATGTTAACAGCATCAGTTGCATTACTAGTTTATTCTATTAGAACTAAAATCAACCATTGAATTTGTATATTTCTAAACTGAGCTAGTAAAACCAATGCTTATGCAAACTGTGATATCTGCTGACCTAGAAGTGAGCTTAAGTGCAAGTTTGCAACACAATGCAGCTTAATGAATTTCTCATTTTTGAATTTAGGGGCTCAGGATCTTTGTAGTTTCCTTGATTCCAGGGAAATAAGGTAAATTGTCTATCTTTTGTGCATCTTTATCTTTTTGTGGTGATGAGTTATCTAAACAATCATAATTTTCCTATGTTCATTTGCAGAAGGGGTTTGATTACTCGCAATGTTAATGCAGCAGTCAATGTATTTCATCAAAAATTTGGGGTATTGCTTCTCTCTCAGTCCATAATCTGTTAATACAGCTAAACTAACATTACACTAAAAGTTTCTTGTTTCTATCCTTCACCTGTCAATGTTGGTGTGAACTACTTCTTGCTTGTATGTATTATTACCAGCACCCTGATATTTGCAATTATTCTGAGTACTGAGTGATTGTCAGTTTCTCTAAATATAATCTCAATTACCACCTAATTCTACAGTTAAGTTTTTGTTATGCCAACTTGTACTGATATGTGACACAACTGAATTGCAAAGAAGCTAAAGTGTAGAATCCCTTTGTCTATTTTTTGTTTTTTTTTTTGTCCAGGCCTTCTTTTATTTATCTTCTAAGAATTTTACTAGTAACAATAACCAGGCCTTCTATTTGTGGTCTGTTTTGGGTTAAAAATCATGTGTTTTCTTGTTTCTTTTCTCCATAAGATTCTTGGATTCTTGTTTCTTTTCTCCATAAGATTCTTGGATTCTTGTTTCTTTTCTCCATAAGATTCTTGGATTCTTCATATCAGATAATTCATTGATGATTTACTGCAGATGAAGTTCATTCCTGCCCTGAGCAGAGAATTCAGGCCATATAAACCTGACCCAGCCCCTCTATTGCACATATGTGACACTTGGAATATCCCTCCAAATGAGGTCATGATGATTGGTGACAGCCTTAAAGATGATGTAAGCATTCATTCTTTCTCCCAAGTTCTGTACCAGTCTGTTTAGAAATATGGTCATGTTGCTGAGAAATATAGAAGTATGGTTGAGCTGTCATAAACTGACTGAATAGTGAAATGTCCTATAATAGTTTTTCCAAGAATAATATAATGAAGAACTTTGTAATAACTCAATTATATAGCTGCATAAAGAGAGGAAAATCTTTATTATATAATTTGAAAATAAAAAAATCATTATTCACAACTCTTTCTATCATAATTGGTATCTTGGTTCTTGCATTTGATTTGTGCACAATAATTATGAAATCCTGGTATCAGCCTTTTCCATCACACTATAACCAACTTTTTGGGAGTTTCATTCCAGCAAACTTAGAATATGTTGATGCAATGCTAGTACAGGGGCGATGGCAGTTGGGGTTTATCTGCAAAAAGTAAAAAAATGAAAAGGAAAAAAATAGAACCTTGTGTTTTATATATGTAGCAATTATTATCTGGTTATCATGTACTGTTTTTTTATTCCTATAGTTAAGTTATTTTTATGTGAACTTGGCTTAGGTGGTGTGTGGAAAAAGAGCAGGAGCTTTTACTTGCTTGCTTGATGAAACTGGTAGGTATGGGCCTCACGAATCCTTGAAGGATGATATACGACCTGATTTTAAAGTCTCATCTCTTAGTGAGGTTTTCACCATCCTGGAATCCCATTTTGATCTTGCAGTGCCAAAACAGGCTCAGGCAATTTAAATAATTTTTAGTTGGAATTCAGATTTGAATGAATCAGCTTCATTCACCATTCTCATTTTTCAAATGCTTTGGAGTTGCTTGTAAATTTTAGTATGGCTAGCAATAAGAAATAACACAATTAATGAAAAAGGGAAGTTAATTTTGGGTTGATATGAGGCCAATTGAATGAATCATGTGGACTAATAACAGTTTCAGTCTCATAAGTTGAAATTTTAAGATTTTTCAAATTCTTGAATGAATCTTTTGGGTTGCTATGATTGATCATTGATGATTGCTTGTTTACTAAGACAGCATTTAGCAACGGTTTTGGCTGCATTTCCCAGATGAGACTAATTCTTTGTTCTGTCCTACAAAAATCTTAGACGGAATTGGGTATATACCCTCAATATATTTTAATTTGAATATTTACCTCTTCAAACTTGAAAATTGGATATGTATCCCTTAAAATATTAAAATCTTGAATATTTATTTATAACTATTATTGTCCTCATAAAAATTAAATCATAATTAATTAAAATTATAATAAAATAAAAATATCCTTCTTTTTATTTTCATTATTTATTTAAATTTACAACTGCCTCTTTAAATAGTTTTTTCTTTTAATTTCTCATGAATTTCACGAGCTCGAAAATGGATAATTAGCAATATTTGACACAATCATTAGCTTCCTTGAAAGACTGATCGAGCTCCAGCAACCTTCCAAAGACACATGTAACTAGATCTTCTAGATCTTGATTGTGAAGAAAATTATATGTATTTATTGAGAGTTTTAGATTTGAGAGTTGGACAAAATTAAAGTTTGAAATTCATACTATTCATTTGATCAGATGTTAAAGATAAATTAATGTTTCTCAATTTGCTAGCTCTTTGCAAATTGTTGATTGATTGAGAGATATTTTGTCATTTTATAAATTTAATTAATTGTTAATTTAATTTTTATGAGGATAATAGTAATTTTAGGTAAAAGATAAATATCTAATTTTTAAGTTTGAAAGGGTAAATATTCAAATTGAAATATGTTGAGTGGTATATATTTAATTTTGCCAAAATCTTAAATATTTGCTATAATACGCCTGGAAAACGAGATTGTTTATGGAAGTTACGCAAGTTACCTTTCTTTTCTCACTTTTTACAAGGGATGCTGATCGTCGTCATTTATAATATTGATTTTATTTTTTTCGATTGCACATGCCGCTAATGGTTATATTACGAGAGTTACAGAAACTTACGCATCTAAAAATTTTACCACGATATTTTGTTCTTTACACGGCGTCGAAATTGAAGAACCCTAAATTTCCCCTTTTTTTAAGGGTAATTCTAATGTACATATTTTTTTATGATATATTGGTATGTTTGGATCGTGCAAATAATAGTGTAAGAATAGAGGAATTGAGAATAGTAAGTGAAGAGAGTAAAAAAATAGTGATTTTTCGATTAGCACGAGAATAGTAAAAAGATGATGTTATTTCGAATGGTAGGAATGCTATTTGAATTGTTTGTTTGAAATAGTAATAGAGAGTTGAGAAGAAGAACCGTTATTTCATCTCCCCCTCGAAATAGCAGAACAACAGTTATTCTCTGTTTCGGAACAACAGATTTGTGTTTGGTTGTACAATTCCTATTCTTAGAACAATGATTATTCTGCTATTCTTGTGCCATCCAAACATATCCTTAATGCTTATGGTACATTTTCAAAAAAAAATCCTCAAATGAAAATTTCTAAATCATAAATATGTTCTTAATGGATTAGAAATAATGTATATTAGATTTGAAATAACTTAAAGATTAATTGATCATTCATTATAATGGCATTCAAAATTTCACTGTTAAAAATTTAATTGTATGGTGAGAAGTAAAATCATCTTGAAATTGACTACAATTTGATACAAATTCTACCTAAGTCATCAAATAATTTGCGGTTTTAGATTTTTCATTTGAGCAATATTTTTCAAAAGATATATCATAAGTATTGGATACACCATGAAGTTGAATGTACGAAAAAAAAATATATTTTTTAATATCTAAGCAAGTCAAGAGGTTATTTAAAAGAAGATTTTGTAAGTTAAGTTTGCTGTTCTTTTCCATAAAATAAATAAATAAGTTTGCTTTTCTTAATTGTTAGTAGACAGAACTTGGTCGACATTACCAATTGCTAACATCCAATAGAATACTCTCCAAAGCTAGTATTCTTTTTCCTCTTCAATTATTCTTTGTAAATCTCAATTTATAGATGCTCATAGTTACTAGCTGCAGTTTAATTTTAAATTACCAGCAAACGATTCAAATATATAACTCAAAGTTTTTTTTAACTTAGTATAAATGATAGGTGCGAAAATGATAGCCGTTTCAAGTCCCATGATATTTCTTATATAGTAACAAAATTTGCAAATTATTGTTGAATAATTGAATTTTCATCCTTCACCAAACGTTTTACGAATTAAAGGGATGTTGTATGCTTAAAAAAATGACAATGAGTTTTGACTTAAAAGTGGTAAAACTTGCAAACCACACCTCAAAACAATACACTTGGCGCTAATAAATTCAGATAAATGCATTTACAACATAGGCACCAACAAAATCTGATGCCAGTTTAGCTGTTATCATGTATGCCTCCTTTGAACCTTCAATGACTTGACTATATATATATATATATAATTAGGCTATGGTGCTTTGCAAAGCACAAGAGCGTTGTGTTTTTTGTGCTCTATTTTTAATTTTAAGTCAAAAATGATCGATCCAAACCGTTCAATCTAATCTCCATATCAAAATCTATTAGTAAATCAAATTTTATATTATTTGGAATTTATTTGCTATTTTTTTGGATAGAGAAAAAACCATAATTTTTTTATGAACCAGAATTCTCAGATCAAATCATTTTTTCTCCTCATAAAAAAATAGCACAAAAATTCTAAAAAATATATGAAATTTGGTTTACTAATAGATTTTTTATATGAAGATTAGAATGAACGGTTCGGATCGATTATTTCTGACTTGAAATTAAAAATAGAACGCAAAGTACATAATGCTCTTTGTGCTTTGCAAAGCACCATAATTGGACTCTCTCTCTCTATATATATATATATATTCATTCTTTGTTTCTTTTTGGAAAGAGAAACTTGTGAAATGTTTTACTTTTGTTAGTTTCTGATATGTGGCCGTTATCTACTCTCCTAATTTTAATCTGCCACGTGGATTCATCAAAGGCAATTCCCTCCTCCTCTCCTTCCCTTTATAAGGCTTCTCTCCTGTCAAGACAATTCCTCAAATCTCAATCTTTAAACGATTTCAATTACAACTATACAATCGACGATATTTCCATTTTCCAAATGGCAAGCTCTCAGCAAATGAGGCCCGACCAAGCTCGCAATGAATGCGAGGTACTTGATTTTTATTTTAACTTCTATATTATCCTTCATAACATTTTATGGATGCGCCCCCCCCCCAATCAAAATGATACGTTGATGGTTGAATTATTATTTGAGCAAGTTCTAATCTGAAAAGATAATTCATTAAACTTTTTTATCATCCGTTTATAATTTTTCATTCATAATTATATTAATTGTTACAATATTTTTTTTCATTTATTCTCTATCAAATTCACCATTAGTTTGCATAAAAATATTTTCTATTAAAAAATAATTATTTGATATATTTTTTGTTACCTTTGTCTTCAATCCGCTTAATTCTCAAAAGTATACTTTTGTCTCTGTTTCTTGCTACCTGTCTTCAATCAAGATATTCTATAAAGTAATGGAGATCTTACTCTTCTCTTTCTTTGTTTTTTTTTAAAAAAATATATTTTGTGAAATATGAAGTCAGAGAGTGATAAATGGATAGATTCAGTGAAGCAGGCAGCAAAGATGGACGCCTCAGATTCAATGCAAGGGAGGAAGGAAGATGCTTCTGGATTCCTTCAACAGGTAATAATTCTTGGGCCTTCTTCAAAACTTTTTATTTATACTGGCTTTTGGTTCCATGGATTTTTATCTCAGCTTTGTTGGGCTTTTGGAGTAACAGATATTGATCTGAACATGTCAATCATACTAATCAGTAAATGTGCAAGCAACAGCACACAAAAATCTACAAAAAGAAAGGTAGTGATTCATGAGATGATGTACAAAAATTGACAAAAAAAAAAACAATGGTTTTGAAGGATAATTGTACAGATATATACTTATTCGAGATATTATATTTTAGTTAAATTTTGTATTCATTGAGCTAAGGGATTTCAAAACAATCTATATGAGTTCCAAAGGAAAAAAAAATCCTCTTTAATAATATCAAAGAAAAGATAAAACTACAACAATGTCATGAAATTCAGCATGCAAAACAAACTTTGGAATTTGGTTATAATAATCTCACCTTATTAGTATACTATTTATATACATGGGATCTTATTTTTGCTTATAGATAGTAATCATCCCTTATGACAATTAATTGTCATCCTTTTATTTTCTTTCTTTTTCTGATTTCGCCTTTTGTCCTTTCTATTTTTGATAGACTGGAATGCAAATGAGGCAGCTAGCACAAGAAGCAGCTGGAGCTATGAAAAATGCAATGGCAAAAAACAAGAAAGAAGAAGGTCCTTCAGACCCGAATGGACCCATTCCTTTCAAACCCGCTAACGACCACTCATTTCGCGAATATAACCCTTAAAAAATAATTATTTCACGCTAACTGCAACCTCCGGAAAGTGTCATCTTTGATTATTCCTTTTTTTTTTCTAATTTTAATTTGAAACTTTCTGTTTGGAGTTTGTGTTTTGATGTTCAAATTAAGTGATGAGTACTGATTCACAGTTATTCATATTTTGTATCAATTTCACTCTCATCAATTTTTTGTTTGGCACAATTGAATCCACACGTGGCATGTCAATATTTGAATAAACGAGTTCGAAGAGAATAATTTCCTCAAGAAAACTTTTTCTCCCTTTCTGCCTTTTTGTTTTCCCATTGGACAGGCGTGCAAAATACTTTAGCAATATGACGCGTTTCGCTTCATTTGATTATATTTTCTTCATAATGGTAAGGATTTTTTTTTTCTTTGTTTTCATGGAAGAAAATTACATTTGACATAACTTTGGAGCACTCATGTTATTCATCCAAAATTAAGAACAATATCAAAATTAAAAATGTTATACACATTGCTGTTTTTTGTAACAAAAAAAAACATAAGATCAATATTAACAGTCAGTTTTAGAATTAATATTTGAAAAAACAAAAATAATGTGTATGCAAGTTGTCTTTTGGACAGTTAATTAACATTCAATAGCTACTTTTTTATGTTTTGGAGACATATAAAAAGTTTCTTAATGGAAGAGCAAAGATGTTGTTTCTTATCTTGAATTGATATTTTAATATTAGCATTCCAACCTTTAAATTTAATTCGTAATTGAGCCAATTTTATTTTTCAAATTTGAGTTGTAAGAGGACCCGTTGGAAAACTAGTCCAAAATATAACCATTAACTAGGAAAACCCTTCTTGATTTAACCAATAAGTTTCAAATTTAAACATGTAAGGTTGTAATAATTGGGAAAGCCCATTATCTAAGCATATAGGTGAATGATCAGACATTATACGATTAAAGCTATAAGTATATGTATTAGGAAAGGCAGTGAGCCAAGCTTGATTAATTAAGATTCGATCCAAACAAGCCATTTGAGAGCTTTTACCCCTCCTCCTCGAGCCCAAGTAAATCTTCGATCATTACACTTGAGATCAATTAAATTAAGATTATTAATCTAAGAATTAAAAGCATCAGCATTCCGTAAATTAAAAGAAACACTCTATTTTTCAGTTCTAGACCGTATGACATTGAAATCCCCGCCCACAACCCAAGGTCTAGACCAGTTGGATCCAATGGCAGATAATTCAGCCCAAAAAGTATATTTTAAGTGTATATAAGTGGGACCATAAACTATTGTACAGATCCAAAATATTTTTGTCTTTTGTATTTTGCAGTTGAGAAGTTAGACTAAAAGTACCAACATCCCAATTAAGCAATTGACAGTGATTAGAATTAATACCAAATAAATTATCCCCGGCAGCCCCAACAGAATGTAAAAACCGTGGAGTAAAGTCTTCTTTTTTGGTTTCTTGAATACAAATCATATCAAAATATTCACGAGAAATAAATTCCTTTAAGAAACGACGTTTTGGATGGGGGCTCTGAACGCGTGAAGGGGAGTTTCACAAATTCTGGGTTAAATCACTAGTTCTTTTTAATACTGAAGTCCTTGATAAATCAGATATTGTAAAAGTAGAATAGGAGGGGCCTTTTTAGGATTTCTCTAAAGTCTAAAGTCTAAACAGATCCCTTTCTTCCCTTCTCTCACCATTCAGCTATCAATTCCCAGATGAGACAGCCGCTTCGCCTTCTCTCACCAACCTTGTACATAAGGTTCCTTGGGGATTAATCTTACTGTATCGAGCATACGTGGCTATGCCGAGATGAGCCAAGTCAAATCAAATCCACTGATCGAGCGTTTATAGCATTCAATCGCCATGCTTAAAGGTGCCGCTTGATCATAATGAAGCGTTGCGCCTCTTCAATTTGGGTTTTGCAGCGTCGTACGGCACACGCCCAACTCCATCTGAGGGAAAGAAAACTGTGATCTGCTTTGTTCTGCTTGAGACATAATTACATAGATGGTAGAAAGGCAACAAAAGAAGAAGAAGGAAAAGACAGGCCATAAGATGCAGAATGAAATCATCCTTCTCCCAGCTATTCACACTGGCAGCTGGTAAGAATTGGTCGGTTCAACTGTTCAAGAAATTAAAGCTACCACCCATCTCAATTTTAGGGATGATCATTAACTATACCTTTTGATGAGTGCCGAGTGCATCTATTTCCATGAATTTCATGCGATTCAAGCAACTTCTCTTAAGAGTATGTTTTCTTCTCATTGGAGAGAAAGAAATGCATCAAGCATTCTTCAGTTCAGCACCTCCATACTTAGACAAACAAAAAAATACTCAACTGTGTTGTTCTTGTCAGTATTGCAACTGCTACCCATGCATTGTTCTAATTCTGGTACGAGAATATTTCCCCTTTTAACAAGAACTTTCTGAACTTGGTAATATAACCATGCATCAGTGATGAGTGATTTCTATAAGCATAGTATTTTAATGTCTAATGAATTCATTTTAAGTTGGGAATTTAACTGGAGATGACATGAGAAATGCTGTGTAGGCTCAAATCGCAAGTCTCATGACACGTTACATGTAAACAATGAAATGCTGCATTTCAAATTTTATGAACAGCGCCTGGGGCCGAATGCATCCTTAGAATTTTTCGACATTGCCCAAGATGTCGACCCTCTTGCGATTCTATTCATGAACGAGTACAATGTTATTGAAACATGTGATGACGTGTTTTCTATTCATGAACGAGTTGGAACAGCTTAATTTATCAAGAGCTTGGAATCAAAATTTATTTCAAATCTTATTTTAATTATTGGATCAATTTTTTTTCATTAATCTCAATGGAACTCATTTTTCATTCTATATTTTTTTCAATTTCAATATTAATTCAATAATTGAAACAAGACTTGAAATAAATTTGATTTCAAATCTTTGGAAAATTAACTGATTCTGAACGAGTACAATGTAAAACAAGTTTTTTTTATTGGGTTTAGGTGGATCTCCTTCCATCTTCTTCCATCGTCAGCTCAAAACAAAATTCGCAATTTGAATATAATTTAGGTATCTGTTAACAAAAAGAAAAACATATTTCTTTCTTTCTTTTTCCCTCCTTGTTTCTCACAAGTCACAAGCCATAAATCCCTCAATTACAATTTCAGTGAAATCGCAGCATGTGAAGAACATATAATTTAATGTCTATAGAAAAATCGTACAAAAATCAGAGGGCAGACTTGGTTTGTAGATTACTTCACAGTTCACAATCATTATTTTAACAAATTTTCAGTAAATTCAAATAAATAAATAAAATTACATAAACTGTTGTGAACATATTTTTTGATGAACTTTTAAATTAATCGTAATTAAAATTTCATGTAATTTAATTTTGTCATTTGATATTTCATAAGGAACGTTAAAATCATGCAAAATTTGCGTTCATGAATAATTTTGCTTGGAACTTGCAGTGAAATTTCTGTCAAGAAACATCCGAAAATGCGATAAAGATCTTGCATCAATATTAAGACTTGAATGGAAACAAAAAAAAAGTAAATAAATCAAATGAGAGGCTGACAGCTGATTGATCTGTATTTACATGTGTGCGTATGAATGTGTAGCCCATGAGCTTTAATGAAGAAAAAATGGCAGTAACATTTGAATTTTCACTCAGACGGTTGATCTCAGATTCTCAATGTGGATTTAAGTGTTGCGGATGTTACTGAATTAATGGTATGCTATATTCATGAATTATAAGTTTAACCATTTGTTTTTAGCAATTTTGGGTGGCACATCATGTTCAACACTACTAATATCAGTCTGGATATTTTTTCTGCTCATTCCATTGATTTTGTAGGAAGGCGTAATCACGACATATAATAAATGATCATAGACCAAGAATTCGTAATTATAAAAAGTTTGCACAACAAAAGTTCGTTTATTATTA
The DNA here is from genome assembly GCA_037127355.1 of Schoenoplectus tabernaemontani. Lineage (NCBI taxonomy): Eukaryota > Viridiplantae > Streptophyta > Magnoliopsida > Poales > Cyperaceae > Schoenoplectus > Schoenoplectus tabernaemontani. The sequence goes on along the minus strand of CM073749.1, from coordinate 18,213,210 downwards.
TTTTGAGAAAGAGAAAGATAAACAGATACTACAGCACTAAGCAAAAGAACTCTTAATATAAACCTAATAGTAGATAAGATATATATCATATATTCATATCATAATATGACATATATAGATATATTTTGTCCTACATCTTTATATTATTTTTTGTTCACTTAGGAGGGAAGAAGATCTCATCAGAGGTGCGCTTGGAGCGAAACAACTGCTCTAATTCAGATGTGGTGTTAAATGATGCCTCCAACACCTGAGAAGAAATTGCTTTCCAAACTGATGTCCTTCCAGCCAGGTGACTGAACACAGGGCTGCAATTTTAGAACAATAATTATAAATACATACATTTGCAATTAACATTAAGCATTATATATTAGGCCAAATGTATAGGAATATCTATGAATTAGAATTACTTTGGAGTAGTGATGATAGAGAACCACTCCATGCCCTCTGAATCAGCAATTTTTGACACCACGAAGAATCTCGGCACGATAAACAGCTGTCCTCCCGACACTTTCATCTCGAGCACCCGTTTCCCATCTATCCCCACCACTTGCACTCTCCCGCTTCCTTTCACTACATACGTCACCTGAAAATCACCACGACGATTCCAATTTCAGATAAAAGATGAGAAAATTTTAAAGAAGCAGCAATTAATTTACCAGACTACCAGGTGCTTCCTTCTTAAGCAGCAAAAAAGGGTAAAAGCACGATAACAACAATATAAGTAAATCAATTCATATAAAGAAGATGAAATTAAGTGCAGATAAAATCCTTGCCTGATAAGCGGAGTCGCAAGAAAATCCAGGAGAGCACATGGCCCCACCATGCAGTCTTACTAAATCAGCACCCAAACCAGTTGATTCCACAGTTGGTAGATTTTTGCTGTTCAACACCACCACACAACCGCCTCCCTTTATGTCCACATCTAGTGGTGCCTCGTAACAGTTGACCACCAATCCATTTCTATCTTGTTCTGATGGCTCTGGCATTTTTTGGCCATCTTTGAGCTTGACAATGCCGGTGCTGGACTGATTGTGCACCAACTTGGCAACATCATTTTCAGAGAGATCCCACGCACGAGAAATGAATTCAGGTGTGAATCCAGTGAAAATTCCAGTCGGGCCGGTGAGGTGGAAATTAGTGAATTGACCTGGTCGGTGACCTTTGAGGTGTCGCCGAGAAAGAGAATTGTGAGATCAGATTCATTGGGGTTGAACCACCATGTAACATGTCCAAAAGGAATTGCGAGTGCATCGCCCTCCTTTATCGGAATAACTTTCTCTGCTTGGGCCTCTGGGATAGTTAGTCCACAAACTCCGGTACCTATATATGATTTCCGTGTTAATTATTTATTTGTACTACTATTTACAAAATTGACATTATTAACATGTTTTCTTTAACTAATTATGGTCTCTAAAAACTAAAAAGTAAGTTGGTCTATGTCACGAGAGATTACTGATATAAATCTTAACAGAATCATTGCACAATAATGAGTATCCTGACCAAAATCGGAACATTTTTTTTGTATATTTGTGAAACAAAAGATGAGGGCAAAAATTCAGGTAATTAATTATGTACCAGCTCATTCTTCAAAAAATAAAATCAAAGTCTCCTCAAATATGTAAAAAACAATGAAAAGACAATTAATATACCTTCAAGGACATAGGCGACCTTGGAGGAGTCGGAGTAACTGGGTGCAGCGAAACCGCGAGTCTGCAAGAGGAGCTTAGCGGCGCCAATGCTCGCCATACATAGCATTGGAAGGTCATTGGGGCTCCATGAGGAGTATGACCCCCCTTCTCCACCGTACGATCTTTTCGGAGCTTTAGGCGCAAGATCAATGTTCATGGTATCCATAGCAAACTTTGTGACAAAAAAGGATGAAGATGTCTAAGAGAAACAAAAGAGGGGAGGTTTTAGAGAGTTGAGTCAATGAATGCAGGTATGGTATGGCCTGGAGATTGTGAGGTTGCGAATTTATAGATTTTTCATTGATCTATAATTGGATGTATTTTTAATGGGTAACCGTTAATAATATTTTTGGAACTTATTTTTGTCTTTAGTTTCCTTTTTTATTGTGGAATTTATAAGGACGAATAAAATAAGATTCATATTCTCTGCGCCCCCCTTATTTAGTTTCAAAGATGATAATAATGTAACACATCTTGTGTCTTCACAGATTTAATTAGTTACACAAATTTAACGCAAGAAATTTAAAATATGACCTCCCTTAAAAGGTTCTGCTACTTTTGAATTTTGAAGGTGTGTAGGCCCTTGATCGATTGGTAACTGCCCAAAAAAGGTTGGAAGTAATTTACAGCAGGGTCTTATTTAGCTGTGCTAATGATGGTTTTTTAATCCTGATTTTAAATAGCTAGAATTAACCATGCGTTAAAAGAATGCAAGGTCCTATTGTTGAAGGGACTTCAACACATTTGTTCCACCATAATCTATATCTATACTATATATCTATATTATTATAAAGAGCATTTGTCTTGATGACGTTCATTAATATTATTAAATAATATATAATAACTAACATATTTATATTTAATTTATAATTGAAATTGATTAATCCATATCTATCTATACTATAATATTATTTATATCTATTGGAGATATTGTGAAATGTCCAAAATACCCCTCAATCTAATGGTACCGATGAATACAGATTAAAAAATAAAAAAAAATTAACAGCCTAGATTTAAAGAAAAGATGATATACGCTCTTCTCCAGTGTGTCGATGATTTTTCGCTAAACCTTCAAATTTTATTTCGCTTCCCTCTCGCTCTCACATCACAACGTAAAAAACCTAACCGCTCTCTTTCGCTCCTCCATTCCTTCGCTCCGCTTCGCATTGCCCCTTTACCCTGTGCGCAACCTCCCTTCCACACCGCTCCTCTCAGCTATGCACAACTCTCTTGTGCTTCTCTCTACACTCGCTGAGATTTTATGGTTATTTGGGCTGAAGTCATTTTATTTCTCTATATATGTGTTTTACGATTTCTTTCTACGAACAAAGAGCAAGGCTGACTGGCTGAGATTTAAACCGCGTTACGAAAAGCTCTGAGAAGAAAGAGAGAGAGATGTGGCGAACGCCAAGGCCGCTGGTGTTATAGAGCATGAGGTAAGTTTCTTCTAATTTTTCTAATACTTTCGGATCATTGTTTTATTGAATTGTTCATAGTGAAATTGTTAATTTAGTTGACAAATCAACAATTAATTCTGATCGGGGTTGTCACATCTAAGGAGCTACATGTCCAGACAAAAGCTAGAGCATTTTTGCAAACTATGTCGCATTACTACTATTCATAATTGGCGATTGACATGAATAGCATTAATAACTGTGTTGAGAGGCTTATATCAAATCAATTCAAGCAATAGTACGTCCTATAAGCTGAAATTGTCCTCAACATGGGTTAAGGGATCTCGATTGTGCTGATATTTGATAAATTTGCCTGATTTTTAAGGGATACACTAAATAAATGTATCAATTTTAGGATCAATTATTTCTTATTGGTTTCAGTTATTAGTCTTACATGTTTCAGTTATTAGTCTTACATATTAGGACGCATAATTAGTGGTGGATCTACCTAAGAGAGAATAATAAGCTTACTGAATATGTTTCATGAATTAATAAATGAAGTTATCGTTGTTGTACAATTTCAAAACTCTAATGGAAGATTTAATGGTGCAAGCACAAAGTCCTCATGTTGTTAGTGCAAATTTCCTATTTTTCTTGGGTTATCCATGCATATTGTAGCTTGTATAAAAACTATAGAGGCAATAAACGTTATAATTTGAATTTAATTAATTTCTTTGTAATTTCACAAAACTAGGAGGCAGATTTGGTCCTAGGAGGGGATGAAGGCAAGGAGTCCACATATGCAAATGGGTAAATGAAGAGAAGCTATTCTCTCTTGCTTGACTTTTGCGCCTCAGGGAAATGCTGGTGTTTGCACTGCTTGTAGCCTCACTTGCCATGATGGCCATGAGGTTCTCTTTCCTTTCCTCTCACTTTGATTTTTATAAATTGGTTGGATATTTCTAGATTTATTTCTAGAATTCTGGAAATGCACATTTAGTAGTATGAAGTCAATTATGAAAATGATACTGATGTGCTTTCCAAAACATGCTAATTCATGAGGTCAATTTCTGAAAATGCACATTTAGTCTTTGCTGAATATATTAAGGAAGTCTTATAATATTTATAGAATGTAATTACTATTTATGACATATCTATACTATATTAAAACTAATTTTATCATGAGTTGAATATATTAAGAAAGTCTTATAATATTTCTCTTTTGAGTTTTTTTTTTCTGTGGTGCTTCACTGTGAGGTCAATGTGCTATGACTAGGCGGACTATAACCGTTGCCTTTTTCCTTAATTTGCATTTATACCCTTCCATGAAGTGATGCAAGTTGTTACTTGAGAATTTAAATTTCTCCTAACCTGATTTGTGGCAGATAACGTAATCAACTAATCCTCTTATTCAGAAAATTTCCAAAAGCTGTGGAACTGTGAATAAAATTTATATTTTTTTTATTTTGAGAAAAATAGAAAAAACAAAGATATTTAGGTCACTTCTTGTTATTCAGATGAAGTTTCTTTCTATTTTTCTTAGTTTGCAATTTTTCTCTACCATCAACTGTTTCTTCCATTGCAGGTGCTAAATTCAGGAGATATATTCCTCAAGCAGATTTCTTTAGCAAGGGGCTCATATGTTGATATTGGTCAGACTGACCTTGCTGGTTTATTTTTCTCAAAGACTCAGGGCCAAATTATCTTGTTAGGTTTGAAATTGGCCTTAAGGTCTTTGCCATCTTACCTTACTTGATGTTGTGATATTTTCCTTTGCAACTACAAATTTCTCTTATCAGGAGTAATTTTATGGATACCAGTAAAATGCAAATGTTGTGTCCTTTGTAATATACGAAAATCATTGTTGTCCCCAAGACTTAATAAAACCAAGTGCCCCTGCAGCTACTGTGTACACTACTCAATTAATCCTTTATTGTCATATCTCTTATTAGCGAGGACTGATCTGTTTGTTTGTTATTTCTACTGAATTAAGCAAGAACAAAATGATCATCATATAGTTTCTTTTCTTATGACTAAATCTGAACAACAATGAGCAATGAATTATTTCCACTTCTGTTTTGTATTTGTCAAATGAGAGGGGAGAAGAGGTTGCATGAAAATCTTATTTCTTGGGAACTTTGACCGCTCCATTTGTTTTTGCTTACCTTGTTTTATAGTAATTGAAACTTTCTTCAGGCGTGCATGAAAGCCATCCTTATTTTAGAATGAACTGGCATTTGTGTATTTTCTTTTAATAGAAATTGTATAATTGTGATTAGACAGGATAGTAATTAATGATAAAATAAGAGGAAATAATATAAAATTAATGATATATATAAATATTTTTAAAAATAAGAGGATCATGTCCAATGGACGGGTTTCATGCTAGTTTTATAAAAATGATGATTTAGATTTCCATCAAACTCGGTTATTTTTCATCTAAAAAAAGTTGTATATCAAATAAATTAAACATCAATTATTATTAAAATTTATTATAAAAAATATTCACTATATAATGAATTAGTTTCTATTAATTATTATATTTTGCATTATTTTTTATTAAATAATGAATTAATTTTATTTAAAAAAAATTAAGATCCTTCGTAACTAATTTAGATATAAATTATATCTATCTAAAATATATTATTTTATAATAAAATTAATGTTAAATATAATTAGCTTGTAAAAATAAGTTGTATATCAAATAATTAAATATCAACTATTATTAAATTTTATTATTAAAAAAACTGAATATTTTATGACCTTACTCAGAAAAGAATATTATTATATTATATGCATCGTCTTTTATTCAATAATAAATTAAATTTATTTAAAAAAAATTACTATTTTTTGATTGATTTAGATATTAATTATATTATTATAAAATGTATCATTTAATCATAAAAAATATTGCTAGATATAAATATTTTTTAAATTAAGAATATCCGCACGTTGTGCGGGTTCTATGGAAGTATGCTTAAAGAATATATATCTCCTCTTTATTCGATAAGAATAATTTATATATTTAATTTATAAATCTGATATATTTAATAATTTAATAATTTGATATATTAATCGATCGATTTATGTTAAAGGTTTAACTTTATCAACATTCAATTGGCGACAAACATCGTTATTTTTAATTAAAGCAAATTTGATATACGATTTATATAGATAGTTCAAAATTAATACACTCGCAATTATATTTGTTTAATTTTGATGAACTTTTCTTCGTTTTATAATTGTCAAAATAAATTAGTTTTATTTGTGTCATATAGAATAAATAAAAGGGATAATATCTCATGAGCCTCCCAAACTATTGACTTTCGAAAAGTTGACCCCCTCCCCCCCAAACCTTTAATTTCGATAGATATCTCTCTGAACTATTCAATTTGTGATAAATAACCCTCCAACTGTTAAGTTGCTATTTAATAGTCAATTGCAAAGTATTGAAAGACCAAAATACCCTTTAGCATAATATCTAATATATTCATATCTAAAAGTTATAATTTGCAGAAATTTATTAATTTATTTTAAAATTATATAAAATTAATTAAGTAATTATGATAAAAATGGTTATATTATTTTGATTTCGTGCGTTTTATTTTATCTTTTAAAAATTTGTATTTAATGAAATCGTTAATATTGATATAAAATGTTTTTTATGACACTTTGTGATTTCAACAACAGGTTCAAATTAATAAATATTTTCTTAGTTCATAACATCATTTCTTACTTTTCATCTCTAACATAAATAAAATTTCATCGGTTTTAATTATATATATATAACTACACCTGTCTCATAAATATAATAAAGACGTCAAAGATAAAATTGAGATGGAAAAATATTTTATATTATCAATAATTAATTAAGTGCGTATAATATTAAAATGGTTAATAATTTTTTGAAATTAAATCTTTATAGTCCATAAATATATTAAATATTATACTATATTCATATAAAGCTATTTTGATCATTTCATACTTTATAATTGAGTATTAAATAGTAAATTAACATCCGGAGGATCATTTGTCACGAATTGCATAGTTCAATGGGTGTTTGTTCAAAATAAAAATTCGAGGCCTAACTTGTCAAAAGTAATAATTCGGGGCTCACGCGACATTGTTCCCAAATAAAAATATCACAAATTGTATAGTTTTTTTTTCTGGCATTATTAGGAAAAACTCAAGCTTTTAAAAAATATTTTACGGGTTTTAATGGTAAGACAATAATTTTGAGTTAAAACGGTTTAAACAGGATTATTTAATGGTTTTTAACGATTTAGATGAACTTTTTTTATTTAATATTAAAAATTATTTTTTTTATGAAGTTTAAATGATTAAAAAGAAGTTTTTTAAAAGCTTGCAAAAAGTTATAACTTTTCCCATCATAAGAAGAAGGAAGAGACATCAATTCGATGCCAAAAGCTGTGTTTACAAATAACAAGCAACACAACAAACTTCCACTTGAGTTGGTAAAGGTAGAAGTCCTCTCTCTCACCTGCTCACCCACATCTGGACTGGGCATATGCAGTTTCTTCTGACAATACCACCGATCTTGCTTTTGCTGTTCGTTTTGCCCCATTCAATTAAAGCTCTTATTAATAAATTGCATCTCCACCTAGCTAGTAGCCTCCGCCTTTCAATTCAAATTTCAAAGGGATAGATACAGCAATCAGCTAATCTGGAATTTAGGATCCATGACATACATAAAATTTCATATGAATAAAATAATCGTTTTTTTTAATTGAGAAGCGGGCTTAATTTGAAATGTACTTATGTAAGGTACAAAGAGGAGCCTAGTTTTAGTGTTCCTCTCTTTATTTTTGGGCTAACAGATATATCATTGATGTGAGGGATGAGGCTCTGTATCTTGGAAAATAACACAGTTTTAATCTAGTAAATTTATGTTTTCAGTAATGGAACAATATACAAGACTACCAAATGAGCACAGTCTATATATGTGTAGATCCAAATAAAAAATGATACCACAACACAGATATTACTATGGAAATTAAACAATCTGAAATTACTAAGGATTTTAGAGAGCCACAGTTCGGTCTTCATCAACCAAATTATAGAGACTTGATAAAAAAAATATCCTGGTGGAAATTACTATTTACTAAGGATAACAATTGGAGGTAACCTCTATGTGCTTTTTGCTAGGATAATAATCTCAAACTAGCAAAGATTTTTTGATAATGGTACAACAAAATTTCCAGGTGGAAATAAAAAAAAAAGATCAATGAAGTCGTCATTTTTTATAACAATGATCACAATATTATTCAATTTTAGTACTGGCTTAAATGTTCATACATGTAATAAATCACAAAACACTCGGGGACAATTCCTCGTGTTTGAGACCCAATAATGTCGGTGACAGCACCTCGAGCAATGCCTCCAAAGCACTCAGAGCAAACTTCCTAGCAAAAAGTGTACAGACAGTTGAATTATGCCCATTATACTGGCAAGTCTGCTCATTCAAGATCCGGTTCATCAATCCATCCTTCACATCGTCATCACCAAAAGTCACCGGGTGAGGCCCACCTCTCGACCAATCCACCCAAGTGACGCTTCTATTTGCTAAGAGACTTGGCTTCTCTGCTTGCAGCAATGTGTGAAAGTAGTGCTCATCAGGTAAACACCATTGCCCATTGCGGAAGTACTTATAGTAAAAAATTGTGTCACTGACAATTGTCAGAGCCAGATCACGGCTCACCTCGAACCACTGAGACCCCTTACGCCACACAGTGGCATTGATCTCAGGGGCCATGATCTCGTTGTAGCACACTCCATCTTCCCCTATATGAATGAAGCTGTGTTTCGACCCGATGAGATAGTCATAGGTGGTGGTGAAATGTCTGATCGGGATGCACGAGTCTGAGAGGAGCACAAACCTTTCATTTGATATATCTAGAAGCGCATTTGCAAAGAGGCGCCGCTCTGCATCGCTCAAGCTCATCTGGCCCCACGCTGTGACCTGACACACCATTGACTAATTAAGTCAGTGCAAAAGTGAGGTCCAAGAAATTAGGAAAGAAAGAGAGGTCAAACTCAGTTAGGATTATTTGCGGTATAGAACTATCTACCACACGTTACTGGAATACCGTCATTGAGATCAGAAGCCAGATACCTTTCCATTACAATACTTTTTTTTTCACACAGTTCCAAATTTGATCTGCAAATTAGCTATACACACTGTTACATGTAATTTAAGAAATATAATATTGGAATTGTTATTCATCTTTTAAGAACTACAGTTTTGAAGTCTTCCTGCCAACTAAATTGTAATTTTGTTTTATTAAAAAGTGCCTACTAACATAATCCGGAAGGAAAATAATTATCATATCATATAGAGTAAAATGTACAATTATTAGAACTTGCACTTGCAATAGTACCTTGCTGGGTATAAACCTCTGATAGAACACCGAATCAGGAGAAATATTTGCAATGTAAAACGGAGGAGCATGTACATAAATGGAATACAAACCCTCATGCCCTTTAAAGAACATCTCCCACAGTGGTGCAAAGGGCAGCGGCCCCACCGTCAGAAACAGAAATGCCAGTTTGGGTGTCCTCTTAAAAGGATATTTCTCTATTCTTGGTGCAAATGAGGCATGCCACATTAGCTCCTCATCTGTCATTGAATGCACCACGCTCGACGGAGGCTTGAGGTGCTGATCGGTGCTGATTGTTTCCTTGGAGCATGGATGGACATGCTGCAAACTTACTGTTTCAACCCCAGTTTGTGGGGTAATGATACTAATGAAGCCGACTAGAATTGAGAAGCTGGTGCCGATTGTGAGAAACAAGAGAAACACTTTTAAGAAGTATATTGCACAGACCATGTTTGCAAATTCATCAGTAGCAGATGCTTTCTTCTGAATTTTTTTTAAGAAGTACATGGTTTACGTTGCAAATTTTGGATTTGGTGGTTTTGTGTTTGCATGCAAGAGTAGGAGAGACTTGTTTTCTGGCAAGCAAATTTCAGTGCAGTTGGTCTAAGAAAGTGAGTGTTGGTGAGGCTCAAGTATATATGAAGAATACCAATAGCGTTTCAGCACTCGCTTGAACGAGAACAGCATGCTGGAATTTCGTATCGGTATTTTGTTAAACATTGGTAGCACATCTTTTCATAAGATAAAATAAGGAAAATATTATAGGTATGTTTTTTAAAAATATAAAATTTTATATTTTTATGTGAAAAGAAAGAAAATAAAAATAAAGATAATTTAGTAACTAATATAAATTGCAATCATAAATACATAATTAATGTAAAATTAAGAGTAAAATTGACATTCAGAATTTAAGGAAAATTAAAATTCATAATTGATGGCAATCTAAAAAAACAAAATAAAATAGAGCAATTATATTTCTAAATTATGCAATATTTCGTGTAACAATCAAAACTGAGAAAAAATTATAATTTCAACACAAATTGTCATCGATATAGCTAGTAATATTATTTGACGAATAACTCAATCCGATAACTGATATTAGTTCTAAAAATTCAATAAAAAAACTAAATCATTATAGGATCAGAACACTTATATGCTTAATAAGGAGTAAAGATAGAGATAAAGATATTTTTGAGGTAAATATGAGTTAAAATCATCACCTTTAAATATTCATAAAAGATTTCTTGATCGGATTTCAAACATGTGATCTTCTACATATTGAGTATTGCATTTGTCATAAAATAAATATTTTAATTGATATTACTTATGAATTTATTTTACAAAACTAAATTATAAAATCTCTAACCCCTAAAATGCGCACATCTTTTTTAATACTGCATTGTTTAATTAGTTCAACGTTGAATAGTATAAATTTAAAAAAAAAACTGCATAACATTGTTGGATAAGTTATCAAAATAAAAGACGAATTAAAAAAATGGTTACAATTTTCTCCTGTTCACTAGTGATAAAAGAAAATCTTGAATTTCAGTTTCTTTTCGGTAAATCGCTCTTGAAATTGACGAGTTTCACCCGGAATGACCGAAAACTGGTGAAACATCCCACAAAATTCGAGTGAAAGCGAAACAGCGTAAGTTAGTAAATTAAATACTAGCAGTAGAATTAATTTTGGGGGGGGCGTAGTAAAAATGTGCTATAAATACTAGCAGTAGAATCGGGGGGAACGTTGATATAGTAAAAGGGAAGGGATCCTTGATAATGGATTTTAAAATAAATATAAAAAATAAAGAATTATAAATATTTTCTTTTATTTATAGATAAAGTTAACTATTTAAATTTTATATAATTTCATTATCGTTTGATAGTCCATTAAATAACATTAAAATATTATATAATTTGAAACGATATCAATTTAAAATTTTATTACCATCAAGTAGAAAAACATACATATAAGTATTTTTTTTATTTTTAATATTTTTTTCAAAGATCTATTGACAAGATTATCAAGTGATCCCTTCCGATATTAAAAATGTGCTATAAATACTAAAAGTAGAATTAGTTTGAGGCAACGTTAATATAGTAAAAATGAGCTATAAATACTAGCAGTAGGATTAACTGGGGGAACGCTAATACAGTAAAAAAATGTGGTATAAATACTCGCAGTAGGATTAATTGCGGAAAACATTTTTACTAATTGATTCTGTCCCTATCAATTTGTCTCTGTCCATAGTTGCACCCCGAACGTTAATACTTAATTAATACGGCGGGGGCAACACAGGACTAAAAATGTGCTCAGAGCCTCAGAGGCGCCCCCTCTCCTCAATACCATTTGCAGACAAGAGAAGGCCTCATTGATGTCCAAAATAAATATTTCACATTTGTTACTGCAACGGAAATACAAACTTTGATCGCTTTTTAGTATAAAATATTGAATTTTATTTTAGGGTTAATATTATATTTATCCTTCAACTCTTCTTTATATTTTATATTTATTGTTTATCCATAAATTAAATTCAGATATATCATATAAAATATATTCATATATATTCAATGATTATTTAGAATATCATATATATTATTTAACTCTATAAATATTTCTATATTATTGGTTATATATAAAAATATTTTAATAATTAAAGTTTTTAATGATGGATACATATAAATTTAATAATATATTTGCGAGTTCATAAGTAAATATGAAATAATATAAAATGTTTAAGGATATAGTACCAAAAGCAAGCAAAGACCTAGTGAAATAACTTGAAATCTCTAAACTAGTGAAAAAAGAGCTAGCCGACTATTTAATTAAAGTAAAGAGTATATGGATAAATATGAAAGGATTTAAAAAGTTGATGGATAAATATGATAGAGTGAAAAGTTGATGGGTAAATATAAAATAGAAGAAGAGTTGAAGGGTAAATATGATATTAACTTTTTATTTTAATTTTTTGATTAACCAAGGACCATATTGGAAAAAATAATATTTAGTTTTTTTTTTTGGTAATAAACCCAGTAGATTTAACTAGGTTGGATACCTTTACTAACAAACATGGTAAATTGTCTAAAATTGTTCCGTTGATTTTCAAGATTTAAATGTCTTTAGTATCCTTAACTTCTATCTTTCCAATTAAATTATTTTCTAAAAAAACTTTCTAATTAAATTATTATCCTTAACTTTAATTGAAATGCCACTTACAAATTAAGATATTACAAAATTTACCAATTTTCGTTTGGTTTTAAAAAATAATTATGTAGGTTCCAAGAACCGGTCTTTATTATTTTTTTCATATTATTATCGTTATTTTTAGTATCATCATCCCCGATGTCATTATTATCATCGTGATCATCATCATTGTCATTATCATCATCATCATCATCATTATTAGCATTATCACTATCACTATTTTTATCACTGGTTTTTTATCTTTGAAATCTATAATCTTTATGATTTCAAATTGGGTTTCATTTCTAGCCTATCCGATTTATTTGGGATTAAATGTTGTTGTAGTAATAAAAACCAGTATTGTCCAGTGGTAAAAGATAATGGTAAAAAATAATGCTCTCTGTGTGAGAGATTGCGGGTTCAAAATTTAAATGAAAATTCTTTATTGATATTTATAAAATTTGATGGCTTAAAGGACTTCCATCCGAATTTCATAAATATCCATTAAGGACCTTATCCGGATTTTGAATATACAACCTCCTACATAGAGAACAATATTTTTTGTTACTAGACCCAAAAAATAGTTCTTAATTGACAGATTTACTAATGTAATTACCAAATATAAATATTAACATGACATATAATAAAAATACCGAGCAGAGGTTTACTAATTAAAGGATCTATTGTTCTGCAATTATGTTAAACACATCAAATTATACTAGTTACTACTATTTTCTATATTTGAAAAAAATTCCCGATTGTTTTATTAATAACTAAAACAATACCAAGTCACAAAAGTAACAGTCATATTTTAAATTTTATAAAACAAAAAACGAAAATACAAAATCCGTCCCAGATCCCACATTAATTCCCACCTTCTTCCGCGTCTCTCTTTTTGCTGTCGAGCATAACATTCGCTCTCCCACCGGCCACACATTTGCTAGGGTTGTCAATGGTTCACGTCGGATCGGGTCATATTATTTTATTATTTTTTTTATCTGATCTAAATCAATCTGATTAAATTTGAGTTAAAATTTTTTGACTCATACCTCACCCGACGGGTTAATTATTTTTATATAATTTTAAACAATAAAATATTAATTAAGTTATAATTAATCTTAATTAGTGTATATTTAAGTTTTAATTAGTACTAAATCACAAAATTACTTTAAAAAATATAATTAATCGGGTCGGGTCAAAAAAATCAAATCCATATCCGATCCATTTATTTTCAGATCATATCAGATCGGATCAGATTCGAATCGGATCAGATTAACCCATCGGGTCAGATCAAAAATTGACACCCCTACCCTTTACCCTTACAGAATCTCCCCCTCATTCGTCGTACCCATAGATTTAGATTTGTAGAGAGAAGCAGGGCGGACTGCTTCCATTGTTTTACTTGTTTTCATTGTACCATTTAAAAGTTTTGACTAAACAAAAGCATATTTATTATGAAAAAAAAATAATGAGACTACCAATAATATCTGGTTCTATTCGCAAGCATTTTTTTTTCTTTTTCGTCTTCTTTATTATTTTTTCCGTGTTTCTCTTTATTAACTGATTTTTTATATATGCCGATTAATAATTACATTTAACATTTAATAAAACTAATTACTTAATAATTATAATTAATATTTACTAGAATAAATTAATAATACTAATAATTATTCAAATACGTCTCAAGATAATTAATTGCTAACTCATTTTTTATAATAAATTTTTAGCACAAAATTTTATAATGAATTTATTATAATATTTATTTTAATAGAATAAACGCTCATAATATTTTTAAAATTTTGTCACTTGAATCCCGCGTCCATGTCTCAGCCATGCAATGTCCGCAGTCACGCAATGCAACTTGATTATCATAGCCACGCTTCCATGACGCAACAAAGGACGCACATGGCCAAGGTCATGGGTACATGCACGTGGTCGAGACTGTCTGTGTGCATGCGTACATATAGTTGGTGATTTACATGGCCGAGGTATAGTGATAAGTTCGTGATTTAGGAAATATTTGGCGAGATTAAAAATTTATCGTTTGGAATAATTCGGAAATAGTTTATTTTATATAATATAAATAAAATATATATTATAGTAATAAAATTATTAAAAATATATTAAAAACTATAAATTTCTATATAAAATAATATATAATGTGTTTTTTATCAAATTATTCACAAATAAAATGTTTTTTGACTCAAAAAACGCACTATATATTAAACTGACGAATTATTCGTGAAACCATCCAGCTATAAATAAAAAAACGAATAATTCACGAATCTTATTACTATGGCCGAGGCCATTATGTCAATTCAAAGTCAAAGATTTCCTTCAAGTAAAATTTTGACAAAGAAATTGGATTGTCATTTGTTCGAGTAAAGATGAAATTCAAACCATCAGTTTGAGTACAACGGTCAAGGTGGTCAGACCGTTATATTTTTAGATTCACAAGCCCCTTCATAATTTGGCGGGCACTGCAACCTTTTAATTATTATTTATACAACAGATGAAGTGAATTCTTTCGAGACTGCAACCTTTCACACAAAAAGCATTACATTTACCACTAACTCGTCAATATACTTCATGAAGAGGGTTAAGTTTTTTAATCTATCACGTATATCACATTATCAAGACTTCTCCATTATTAATTTTATTTAAATTATTTAATCCACTTGAATTTAATGATTCATATTTTAATTTTATCTATCTTTATTTAAAATAATGTGTGTAATATATTTAAGTTGAAACTTAACTCTTTAGATGATTCATTTTTTTATGATTATTTATAAATTATCATGTATTTAATTATATTATTTATAATAATAATAATAACTATCATTATCATTATATATATCTTTAGAATTAAAAAATATGTTCAAATTTTTTAATTTAAAATTTTATTAAATATATATATATATATATATATATATATATATATATATATTTCTATTTTTTTAGGACTAGATGAAATCTGAGTTTATGCTTTCGTTGTTAAAAATTCATTGCATTTTGTCTAACCATATGTAGCTCAGAACTCAGTAGAAGTTGATATTGTTGTGATTAATATGTATTTATTATTTTGCACGACATCTGACTAAGACGACGCCTCAGCTAGAAAGCACATGACAAAGCCTGATAAAATTATAATGACTTCGACAAAACTGAAACAAATTTACCACATTTGATTTCCTTTAGCCCTATTCGCTGGGACAAAGTGAATGGGAATGGAAATAGTATTTGAACTAAAATGTTACTGTTTGGGGTTAGGGGATGAGGGAATAATTCAATCTGAGTGAATTGACATTCTAGGCGATTGTCTTTTTACACTTTGCTCCATAAAAAAAAAAGAGAAAAAAAGAAAATAAATAGATATAGAAGTGGAGAGTAAAATCCACTCCAATTTAAAACAAAAAATTTTGATTGAATTTGTTCAAAGAAGTTCCCCTCCATTCCTTTTCTCTCTTCTTTTTTACCTTCAAATTATATTATTATCAAATAAATAAATATATTTGAACAAGTATTTTTTTTTAATCATTTTTTTTCTCTTTCCCTCCCTTCCTCACCCCTTCCATGAAGCACAGTGTTAGCAAAGAATAGTAATTTTCATATGTTACGTAATGTGTGCATGTGGTGGCCTGTGGCCAGTCCACAATTAGAAAGCCTGACTTGTATACAACAAAAGAAAAAAAAGGCATTTGACCAATCAATTATCTTTAAACTAAATTCCATAGATTATAATCAAGCTTATCCAAAATTACAATACCCTGACAGCTGAAAAATTCGAATTCAAAATCTAACCAATAATGAAGACACATAGCTGATCGATTCCATTTGTATTCTTTTTGGAATTTGTATTTTTTTTGTGGAAACTTTAGCTAGATAAAATAAATATTATTTTTTTTATGGTAATAAGTAACAATTTATTTCAATGCATGTGCTATACTTACTGTTCTGGAACTGTCATTTAATTACAGCAATAAATTTAAAAGCTAATATATATGTTGACTGGTACTGGCAAAACCAATCATTTTGTGAAGCATATACTGGCATTCAACATTGTATAATTAAAGAAAAATGACAATTGGTACCTGGTAAGATGAAAAACAATTAATAATCCCCTTATTTAATAAGCCATGTTCCCTAGAAATGTAGAATAGTATATAGAATAACCCTTGATACTTGTCCATCAGTCCATGTCTAATTGGTTGTGAAATCTTTCACCTCTGTTTTTTGCGAGATTCAGAAAGATTATAAAATTGGCTATCTCCTGTAATTGTCTATAGATTAATTGAAATTTATGTAATGATAAAGAGATAAATTTTCAATTAACAATTGTGATTTATAAACTACCAAAAAAAATATCCGTAATAAAGCAGCTCTATAATTTCGGATGTATGCCACGGTGCCGTTAAATCCGAAGTGATACCATTTTTTGGCCAAATCAGTTGAAAAATGTTACAACAAATTAAGTCCTTAATCTCAAATAAATTAGATAGGCTACAAATGAAACCCAATCCAAAACATTAAAAACTTGAGAGATATTGCATGAATATCGCATATTGTTTATCCATTATAAAATTCATTTTTTGTAATTTTAAAAATTGTGGAGTGCTCATTCTTCGAATCTATATAATCTTTTTTTTAACCAAACGAAAAAAATATATATATTAAAGAGTCGTGCCTAGAGTTAACTTTTCTGTACACTGTGTATATGCACTAGAGAGCAAGTTATTCTTCAATATTACTATACGAAACATATCACATGCATTAATTCTTAACATTTGATTGACATCGGATGATGTCGTATAGATAACAGCTGAACAAATTTGATTGACAATTTTACTAATGTAATTAACAAATATAAATATTAACATGACATATAATAAAGCTACCGAGCTAGGGTTTACTAATCGAAGGTTCTATTGTTCTGCAACTATGCTAAACATAAAATTGTGTTTTGTTTATTAATTTTAATTTTCATAAAATTTCTGTTTTGCTACATCAAAGTTGGGGATTTCAAAAATTATCACTCCAAAGTTAAGATTTAGAATAATGCCACTCTAAATCCAACTAAATGAGAAATTTACCATTTTACTGTATAAATCACCTCCAAATTAAAAAATAAATCATATTAATCAAAATGCCCTTTCTTTTACTTAAGATGTACACACACAAAACCCAAATAATTGGAAGTAACGAAACAAAGAGGACAGTGAAAACAAAAGATGCAAGAGAAGAAGGATACTGGAGTCTGGATGCATCATTCATTTCATTTCTCAAAAAAAGAAATGGTTAGTTAATGCACCATTCAGATACCAATTTCCAGATGGGGATCACCACCATGCCTTCTCTCGCCAACCATCCTTCGTCCAGTGGGACCCACACTCAGGTCCAACTGTCAGCGTGCATCTTCCACATGGACCGATCTGATGCCAGGTATTGTAGGGTGCCTGGCGCTTTATGATCTCTCTTAGTGTTGCCTATCTTATTTGGTTATGGTTATGGTTATGATTATGATTATGATTATGGTTATGGTTATTATTATGATTGTGGTTATGGTTGAGATGTTAATCGGGCTATTAATTTACTGATCGTGTAGGTTTACATCTCAATTGAATAATTATATACGTGCGTTTTGACTGCTCGTTACTTGGAGGCAATGAATTTTGGGTGGGATTGAAGAGAGATCATATATTTCAAAAATAATTGAGGTTAAGGGAAGGGTATTTTAATTAATACGAAAATTATTTTAATTTCAGGTGATTTATACTGTAATAGTAAAAGTGATAATTTTCTAATTTATTTGAATTTAAAGTGGCATTATTCTACAGCTTAACTTTGAAGTTTGAAGTGTCAGTTGTTGAAATTCCAAAGTTGCATAAAATTAATTTTATTTTAAATAAATTAGAGATTTCTAAATTTGAATGGCGTTAAAAAAATCTCTCCGGTTTATAATCGAACAGTTCCTCTCAGTCACTTGGATCCATATTTCCATGGCCCATTTTGTATTGATTTGGGCAACAATAGATATATGTGCACAGCCCACAAAAAGGTATTTTGACCCAGAGTTTCATTTTTACAGTTTCACCATTTTACGCACATTTATAAATTATAACCCAAGAACAACTCTTTTTGAATCACATATAAACGCAAATCGTTGACTGAGTCAACACTTGATGAAGTAAAGATTTCTTTATAGTCATTTTTCATCTAGGTTTCTCCTGCCTCATTGATCAATAATAGAACCTTGATATTTGTCTATTAGTCTAGGATGCATGCATTATCATCTATGGGCCTTAGAGCCGGATGCACACTTGGCGGGGGCGCCCCACGATTTTGAAAAAAATGTTTTTCTGTAATACTTTCGAGTTTGCCCCCCCCCCGAAAAATTTTTTTGCCCCCCCCCGAATTGTCCGATTAATTTTATTGAGAAAAAAATATTTAATATCATGTATAATGAAATAATTATGCAAAGATATCAAAATATAAAATTTTATAGACGAAAATTTTCTTCATCAACTTGATTATCTATTACTTTGAACTTTATTTTATTATTAATTTTAATATATAAAATGTTATTATTCTAATAAATTTTTTATTAGGTAAGAATATATATTAAATTATTATTATTTTATTTAGTACCCGATTAGTTAATGGATTTAAATCCGATAAGCTATTACAATCCGATATTTGCCCCCTGACTAAAATCCTGCATCCGCCCATGGGCCTGAGAGCCGTAAACCTGACGTGTGGCCCCCATGGGAGGACACTCTGCGAATTCTCTCCCGCTTTGCTAGTGCACCAGAGGTTCATAGGAACGGGAATATGGTTAATCAGAAAGTCTTCTTCTCCAAGCAGATGGAGAAGCTGCAAATGGAGTTGCGGAAAGTTGAGGAAGAAAATTGCCGTCTCGAAGCGAGGATTCTGTTGCAAATTGAGACTGTCAGACACCACAGAGGCGCGTCTCAATGAAGTGCGAGAGAGGATGAATGAGTTGTTGCCAGTTCAGCAATCTGTGGGGCCTCTGGAGGAAGTAATTGGCCAATTAGCACTGACGTGGCAGTTGGCACGACCATCACGGGAACAGGATCAGTGCAGTTCTGGACTGACTGGTATTGATGTGGGGTCACTAGTGCAGGACCAGTACAGTGATGGCTTCTCCAGTACTGGCGTGGCATCACCGGTGCACGACCAGTATATTGTTGGTCTCTTCAGTGTTGACGTGGAACAACAAGTGCAAAAGCAGTGCACGTTTTGTCTGGCCAGTGATGACATGCCGCCACTAGTCGATGAGGAACACAGTTTGCCCAATTGGTGTGCTGCAGCTGGTATCAGCGAGGAGGAACGTGAACTGGAGAGTGCTGACATGGAAGCTATGCCATTGGGCACCGATGATGAGATTAGCCAGTTGTTTGATTGGTCTTGCTCTGGGTTTGAAGAGATCTTGGCTTCTATTTGAGTTGGTATTGGCTTGTAGTCTTTAAGGAGGGGCAGATTAGATTATCTTCATGTGTTATTATATTTTTTAGGTATTTAGGTCTTGGTTAGCACTATTAACACAAGTTGCTTAAGGAAGTCAGAAGTA
Source organism: Schoenoplectus tabernaemontani (assembly GCA_037127355.1). Lineage (NCBI taxonomy): Eukaryota > Viridiplantae > Streptophyta > Magnoliopsida > Poales > Cyperaceae > Schoenoplectus > Schoenoplectus tabernaemontani. Next base: position 18,192,958 of record CM073749.1, on the reverse strand, counting down.
TTTACTGGGAGTTTATTGGAGCTTAATACTTGTAGATTATTTGAGAATCTAACAAAGATAATTTTGCATCTACTTTCGACTTTTGGGCAGAATTATGTGTGATCAGTTCAGTACATTTGGTTACAATTATAGCATCCGAATACGAGTTCCTGCGTTACAATCTCTCTCCAGTTTTCACTTAAATTTGTTAACATAATTTCTACAAAACTTTCATTTTGTTCAATGTCAGATACCACGCGCAAACAAAGCAAGCCTTGCGTGAACAGAAGACCACCAGAGGAAGAAACGAACTGTAGCCTTCTCATTCAAGCACCAAAGAATTTAAAAAAAAAAAATCATATTATTATAATCCCAAGTCCAGTCTCAAAATTCACTAAATTATAATACGATAATGTACAAGGACGAGACAGGCCAACACTAAGTCTGATGTAACCTAAATTACTTTCAAAAATTACAGATCAAATAAGGATATAAGAGGACCAACAACTCTCCAAAAAAGCACCTTCATCTTCAGATGTTCCAAACAGCTGTGTCGGTTCTTTTAACTTTTAAACTGTACATCAGTAATTAACTCCAAATATCAAACTGCAGAACTAAATCGGAAGGAAACAAATTGAACTATCTTTATCAATTAGCCGTCGATCCAGCCGAGATGGGCCCATCTCTCATCAGCTGGAGAGACGATTGCAGGGCCTTTTGTACATTCTCCGCCACCAATTTCAGCCTTCCCTGCTGACTTGCGTCCCCCACCATGGCCCCATTGTTGGCCACCTCTACAGTGCGGGCCACTCTCTGCTTGCACCGCTCCCAATCCTCGTACTGCAACCAGCATGCTCTCCCTCCATGGCTCCCCTCCATCCCCATAAAAGAAACATGATTATTGTTGCCAAGGTTGTGGTTATGAGCTGCATCTCCAAACGAGTACCTCAGCCGTACTGAAACGCAGTACGGCAACCATGCAGCCCCACCAGCAACATTCATATGTGGTATCTGTGACGAGTCAAGAACAAACGTCAGCCCAAAATCGACCAGGTTGCGGGCCCGATCATGGTGGATGTTACTCTTTGACACTGCCCCATCATCATTAATATAACCCGAGTGGTTCTCAAGGCAGAGCTCAATGCGGGGTCGCTGGGCAGTGCCAATGTCACCACTGTGAGCCTGAGAGAGGCCCTTCTTCCATGCGATTAGTTTGAGGAACTCACGCAGTGCAGAAATGGGCAGAGTCAATAGGGTGATGAAGGAGGCAACACGGGAGGCATCGTATGGCTCTGATGCAACCCGCCTGCTGAAGTACTCACAGATTTCGTTGATTTCAGTTGGGGAGAGTTCCTCTTGAGCATTGTTTTGGTGGGGCTGCTGCTGCTGCTGCTGTTGTTGCTGGTGGTGGAAACGCTTCACACTTAAGACCTGGAGGAGGAGCTGTACTCGGTGGACACTGACAGCAAAAACATAACCCCTGACAGAGAAGGAAGACAGGTTTAGGTTAAGATGTTACGTCAGATTCTTTACTGGAATTGAACTTCCAAATTCAATAAAATATGCCATGATGATAGTGAAAATGTAGTTTATAATAATTTTATAATCTGTACAAAAAAAAAAATTCTTAAAAGCATGTTTCCAGAATTGAAAGAAACAAATGTAACTAACTATTGCGGTTGAATTTAATCCCTTACCCAACAAAGAAGCGCAAAGCTGGCTGCTCCTGATCCAAATTTAAAAGAGCACCTTCATTCTCCCTCAAGATAGAACCCAATATCTCCTTCAGAAGGTCTGGTAGCTGTGCAAACAACCACAAAACCCCAAGGTACTTCAAGATGCCCCTCAAAACCTTTTTAAGAGCTGCAAGTGGAACCCATCCACCTCCATAGCCCCCATCATCTCCAAGCCCTATAAATGCTGTGTTGAGCTCTCCCTTCATATGCACTGGAAGACCACCTTGGGACAGTCTCCCAGGCACACCAGAAATACTGCCAGCCAGACCGGACGACGCTGCTAATATTGCACTGGTTGGACGGGTTAACCCACCTTGGATAGAACCCTGTACTTGCAATGTAGGACCTGAACTGGGTCTAGTCATTCCTGCTGAAGCCGCCATATTAGCACGACTAGGAGCGGACAACACTGAGGGCTGAGTTGTGTTAGGGTTGGGGGTACCACTTGTGGGTGGGAAGTTGGGCTCCAGAGCACTCAACCCTTGAGCAACATGTTCCATGATGAAGGGCCGAAACTGGGGACAAGGTAATGAGCCGCCAGCTGATGGCCCCCCCTTAGGAGGTGTCGCCGGTTGTAACCACACCTGGTCACCAGCAAAGCACCTCATATCAACTGCAAAGTTCTTGCGGTATATAATTCGTATCCAGTAAGGACCGCGCAGTACAACAGAGACATCAAAGGGGAGGAGTGAGCTGGGAACGATGCCAGGCCGCTCCCGACCGGCTGCAGACAGCATGGTAGCATGAGACATAACTGTGGGAGTAGGTGGACCAGCAGTAGCTGCAGAGTGTGGTTGGCTGTGATTTGCTGATGAACCATTCGGCAATATCCCTTGTGATGGCACAGCACCAGTTTGCTTCTGCACCGGGTTATAGGCAGCGGAAACAGTGACTGGCATCCGTGCAGGACGAATTGCTGCACCGAGGGCAAGGAGAGGCCCAGCTGTCAGCCGGATACAATCCAAGAAAGAAGCCACTTCTCCTCCATTTACAAAATCCTCTAGAAACTAAAGGTAAATGCTGTTTCAGTACAGGTACCATTTACATTTATGCAATTCTATGGCAGTGAGGTAGAGTTAACAACCAAGTGAAGAATGAAAGAAAGATAATTTTAAAAAAGAACCACCTTATCAAATCATATCTACAAGTTTCAAATTAAAACATATCTAGATGATGACTGATGAGAATTCAATTCATACATAACATTCAATCTGAATTGTGAAGTGTTAAAGTCAACTGCATATGTAAGGAAACTGATTTAGATTAAAACAAAGGGACAGAGCTCCGAACCTTAGTATGTGGCCAAAGTTGGTCGGGAGAGACATGCATGGTGCACCCTTCCTTCCCTGTTTCCCACTCCACAACAAAGTGAACACTTGGCATTGATCCATAGCAAAACCACAAGCTCATGAGACCCACTGCCTCTAGTTTGAAAGCTTTCCTCACCTCTGACAACCTCTCAGCTGAATCTCCACCTTTCCCAGACAACCCCTTCCCCTCTTCATCCATCTTTTCATCCGTTTTCAGCCCAACCAACATCCTCATGCCACAAGCAAATGACCTTGCATTCAGGAGCCGGCGCAGATCTGAAACCAAACTCTTAATGCTGTCTGCCTCAACTGTCTTATACGTCAAAGTAACACCATCTGAATCAAACAAGATGTGAGAATCCATGTCAGAAGTGTTAGCAATCCGCACACCTGCACCCCAAGGGGTACCCCTGCTACCCCCATTCAACTCCCAGAGTTCCTTGAAATGTGGGTCTTTGATCTTCACATCCCATGACAAGCTCCCAGGTTTGCCTAGGCGCAAACATATTCGCCGCCATGCATCCTCCTTGGCGAATGGGAGACTTAGCCACATGCTGGAGGACAAAGAACGCAGCCCGGAATCTTCCACATATGATATATCTAAAGCATCCATCTGGCTGGTAAGCTGTGCATGCTTAATGCAGAGCAAGCACTGCCTAACAACCTGGATGAGTATCAAGGAGTAGGTGCTTGCTGGGATACCATGGTTCCTTTCAGAAAGGAGGTTCCCATAAGTCAAGTTACTTGGTAATCTGTTTACACTCATGGGAGGATGTGATTGAGCGGCAGTGTGGTGAGCACTAGTGGATTCTGAGACTTTCCTGCGCTTGGCCCGATCATCAGTTGTTTTCAGCCCTTGCAATGAAGGAATATAGCGAAGAATCTCTGATATGGACCGCTTCTTTGCATTTCCATAATTGTGGCCTTCAGGTGCAGGGGTGCAGGGAATCGTTGTGCTCTCTGGCAATTGCCCTACAAAAAAACAAGGATGCATAATGAAGGTGGTGTTGTATAGAATAATTCTAGCTAACAGATTTATATTTGGTTACCTATACCTATCCCAAAACTATAAAATAATGATAAATAGTCAATGAGAGAAATATTATAAGAATAATAAGTTAAAGTTACATGGTTGTTGTAAGACAGCAGGCGTAGTCTTTCTGCCACTTGTCAAAGATCCTGCAATTGCTGAACTCTGACGAACATCAGGAGAATGCAGGGACCTAAGGTCCTGGTCAGATTTTGATGGAACAACTTTACGAGCTGACAAACTCCTTGAAGGGCTCGAAGCCACAAAAGAATTAGGAGATTGCAAATAATTACCAGAACCTGAACTCATAAATCCTGGGGAATATCCATAACCCGTGGAAAGGTGACTCTGAGAAGGAAAAGAACCCGCTATATTAGCATTACTCTTTTCAGACTCAAAGACCTCATCAACAATAGAAGAGAAGGTCGAACGGGAACTGCCAAAGCCACCTGTAAGCTGCAAAACGGGTTCTAACCCATTATCTATTATATGGTTAGACATACTCGGATTGTTTTGAAGCATCATCTGTATCTTTTCCCACTTAATTAGGCTGGTGGTGTTAAGATCATCCTGAGTTATTGGCATCTGGCCAACATCGATCTCACCAACCCTTATGATAGTTTTTACATCAGTAATAGAATTTCTTTCCTCTGCAGATGGGACCAACTGTGATTCCAGAAGATGGAAGACCGGCTTAAATTCTTTGTCAAGCTGTATCAGTAAGTAGTAGGAATTCCCACATTGTGGGAATCCAATGATGGACATGTCTGATCCAAGAAGTATCTTCTCCGGAATCTTTAGACTATTCAAGGTCTGATCATAGACCTGAAAAAGAAAACCAAACAGGTTAAACATAATATTGCAGAATGAAAGGTCTTAGGGAATATTGCACAATAAGACATTTCCTTTAATTTAAGCTCACAAGATATTATAGTTAGCTTGCACAAGATTTTTTTTTGTTAAAAAGCATAAAAAGGAATATTACAAACGAACAAAAGGAAACTGCTCTCTAAAAACCAAATCCATAAACTACTACTTCTGATTAAAAATATAAAAACAACCCAATGTTTGACCCCACAATTGAGTTGGCACTGACTTGACTGACTGCAATCTGAATGTGCTTGGCCCACACAACCCAAGTTGACAGAAACTTGACTGAAAGGTAACCCAAAGCAACCTAAACCCACTGGTCCCACCAGCTGAGTTGACTCCCCAAGCAGACTAGAACCCATAGAGAGAGAGAGAGAGAAGGGGGGGTACCTTCAGGCCGAGGAACTTTCCAGTATTGGCAAAGAGGTGAAGGATGCTCTTGCTCCTCAAGCTCATAAAAGCATCAACAGGGGAGATGACACCCTTGTTCAAGGCGTCTTCGGCTCTCATAATTACACTTGGGACCAAAACATTCTTCGACGATTGAAGAAAAAAATGGCCAGACCTGTCCATAAGAGAAGGATCAACAAGGAAGCAACTTGAGAAACAAGAAGTGGGGTTTGCTTTACCAATTCTGTGGTCGCAAAACTTTAAGAAACCGCAACTGACCTCATTAAATGCTTGATTCAAAAAAATGATATATTTAGGCCAAGCAGTTCAATTAATAAACATAAACAATGCACACTGAAACACATAAACACTTTTACTATATTATTTTTCATAAAGACAAAGGGCCTGGAAGTTAATAATGAATTGTCACGCATTTTCAAACCACTTCAAGACCAATACATTAAAACGTATTTGTGTTTAAGCGAATTATATACCAGTAGAAATACTCAATGATTTACTATATATGTGTGTCATTCATTTATTGAACTTCAATGAAATATTTTAGGCATAGAAGTTAGTATCTTACGATTCAAGATACGAATCTTACGATACGATACGATTCAGAGGCCAATAGATACGAATCTTACGATACAATACAATTCTGAAAACAATAGATACTAATCTGCACTTTTTGTCTATGGAGAGGGGATTTGCATGAATCCTTAGCGAATCGCTAACAAATCCTGACCCGAAAATAAGTGACACTCTAAAAATATTGAATAAAAATATAAAATTATTTTTTTCTAATGTATTAAATAAATATGTATATTAAATTCCTATTTGGTATTTCATTCTAAAAATATATATTGAATTTATATATGGTTGATCGGAAGAAAATATTTTTTTTGTTAGTACTTATGTTATTTGGATTGTCATAGAACTATAATAAGAGTAGTGTTCATATCACAGCATGCATGTTGTGCTAGTGTTCTGTATAAATGTGATAAAATGTTATATTATAATGATTCTCAAATAGAAAAAAATACAATATGTGTCTAATTAGTTGTTTTAACTCAAGTTTAGTGTATCTTAATAATACGATACGATACAAAATATAACGATTCACGATACAAAATACGATTCAACATCTATGACTTTAGGTAGCTTAAATGCACATAAAGTAAAAAACTATCACAAAGACAATCTTGGAAATTTAAGTTTCATTTCGTACTTACACGTGATGTTATAGTTTTCAATAAATTTTAATTATTCAAACACATTTATCTTAAGCAAATCCTTTAATTTTTATTAACATCATTTAAATTACAATCATAAACCTATTTATGAAGCTGTATTAATTTGCTGAAAGGTAAAAAAACATTTTAGTAATTGCATTTTAATGACATTTGTTTATAACAATTGAAACAAAATAGTGGCAAAATTCAAATTGTCGAAAAAAATCCAATCATGCAACAGTTACTTTTTAGATACCATTTACCCTGTAATTGTTTTTAAAAAGTATTGTGGCGCCACACTATCATGTGTAATATTGATTTGCATTTGAGAAAATACAACATTAAATAATAAAATTCAACGTGATCAACAAAAAAAAAGTTTATTAACCCACTATAAGTTTCTAGATAGCCAGTAGTTTGACACATTCAGTCATCCGTATCTGCTCAAACTTGGTCTCAGATCCAAATATAGACTACATCAATAACCATCAAGAAACACAAACATGTAAGGGTCAAATAATCTCTCCAGTCTACACCCTTGCTACTGTTCTCTGTCTCTACTAAAAGAAGTATCAAATATGCATCTGTAATTATTCCATGTGGCCAAAAGTTGTTAAACTTTGTCCCAGATCCAGAAACTCGAAAAGTCTTACTTTTGATTCCCCAAAACTGAAAATGCTGAGAGACTAATGACACCTCTGCTCCCAATAAAAAACAAATTCCAATTGGTAATTTGGCTGCTTATATTTTGTTAAGTCCTTAGAAAACAGAAACAAACATAAGGAAGTGGGCATGAAACAGAAAAGAACCTGATGTTTACTCCTAGAGTTATGTACGAGTTGCCGTAGGCTCGCACCTGAAGCACCTCATCTGTGTAATAGTCTTCTGTGCTCAGTTTATCCTCTTTCTATATGGGTTCATGCAAAGAAACACCAAAAAAAAAAGGTAGTCATCTTGCAGTTATTTATTCTTGGTTTCCATTGTCCAAATCAATTGCCATTTTAAGTCTATTTTATATTACTTATTGTGTTATATAAATGAAAATATTAGTGACCGCTACTTCTGTGAGTTTGGATGAGTCAGAACTCAAAACATTTCTGTACTATTAGAATTTAGGAAATTATTTTATGCCCCCAAGTGGAACTCATTTGGGTTTGCTCCATCATGCTTCATACAGTACTATTAACATGTTTATCAACTGCAAGTGCATACAAGACAGAACGACAAAAGAAGTCGTCTCAGTACCTTTCGGCAATCTTCATCGACTCTAAGCCCTTTATGCTTCAAAACCACATCTCCATAAGCACGGGAAATCTGAACATTTTTTATCAATTCTCTCTGAATCTCAAGCAACCTAGTGTGTCTATTGCACGCAATTGCTCTCAGAAGAAGCTTCTCCACATCGATACAGCTTGGATCAATCGTAAGTGTCGCTTCCTTATCAGTAAGTGGGTCCAGGATAAATGACCCATGCACACACCTGATGTGCAGTTCTGGCCCCGGTTCAATCCTCACGAAAGGAGCAGGGCAACCCTGTTCCCCACCTCCAGCACTGCTTTTTTCAGTATCAAGCCAGTAGGTTATCTTCAGCCCAGGTATTCTCAGTCCAGTAGAATCCAACTCACCATCCTGACCTAACTGTACCGTTGCTGCACCACCCGTTTGACCAGTTTGATTATTATCTGAGATTAGATCAAAGCGAATTGCATCTCGCCACCTGCCCTGACGCAGCATTTGAGCTTGCCTTATCACTGTATCCATAAGAAGAGCTACACACAATTCATGAAGGATTGTATAGAGGATATTAAATGGGTTCTCTAACACTGCCATGCGGCGCTCCAAGTCATCACCAAGTGCGTACCTACGGGATGCTTCAAGCTTTATAGGTCCTGCCTTCTCACCTATGAGTAACTCAAGATCCAGGATTCGCCAGAGATGTAAGTGACCTCGGTAGCCTAGTGTAAGAAGTACCTTGAATTCTCCATCAACACGGAAGGTAGCAACTCCATCAGAAATTGAAATATTAGACACTTCCTTCTGGATAGCAGTTTCCAGAAGCTTTGAACGGACAAGTGCATTGAGTTTTTTCAGTGCTGTTTTTTGCTCCGCCTCAGGAAGAGTGCTCTGTACACCAAGATCTTCTATACATTTGGGAAGCCTGCTGTACCCACCTGGATTCAAGTTCATCTATTAGTGTTGACCAGGACTGTTATGTAGCATGATACTAATTTCATCAGGTGAACTACAAGTATAAAAGGTGGTATGGAAAATTACGCTTCTAGGGCTTATTGTAGCTAGTTAATACCAAAAAATAGGCCATGAGTTGAACCAAGATTAACCAGAAATATCAGGGTGTAGTACTGATCAAAGGGTGTATACCAGGCTGCCAATTAAACAATACAAGAAACATAGTATCCATTTGAATTACTTCTAACAATCTCAGATTTCCTGTCATGTCAAGGACAAGCAGATTAAATTATGCCTCAACTAAACCAGGATAGGAATTTACTTTAAATGTAAACTAATTGGAGCTTAAATGAGCCTTAATCAGGTCAAATGATGACGCCAAAAAATCAAAAACATTGCCCATTCAAATAGTGGAAGGAAGAAAGCACAAATACATACGGTACTTGATACCACAAAAGCTGAAAATAAGAAAAGAGTACCTGTGAGAAAGACCTCTAATGCAGAGGGCACATCAAAAATGGGGGCACGGGCTTGCTGAAGCCCATCATGCACAAAGAACAACGAGTCAGCTGTCTGAGTGAAACACGTCTCATGAATCGACAGGGTTGAGGCAAGCTGCCGGCAATAATCGACCAACGGAACCTAAACAAAAGACCGGTGTATGCATCAAACTACTGTCACAAAGTGAAGAGCTCGCTGACAAGTGACAGCCATACCCTCTTTACCCCCCCCCCCCCCACTTTGCTTATATATCATCTCTAAAATAATTTAGTTTGACATGGAATAAGCAAAATTCAGCACCAATTCATTTGAATATGAACTCCAACCCAAAAGAAAAAAGAAAAAGAACAAAAGTAACCTTCCCATAACTGTCTAGCAAAATAGCCTATTACAACATTGAGATGCGATCATCGCTTCTCTCCATTTTCCTCCTCAAAACTAAATAAGCCGAGACCAAATAAGAGCGCAATAACTTACCTGCTGGCACCACTTGGCAAGTACATGGAGGCGAAGCATGCGCTGCCTAGTTCTAGCGATGAACTTGAGAAGATCGATCTTTTTCTCAGAATCGGAGCGTTGCTGGCCGAGCTCATCCCCCTTCTGGCCCTTCTCCACCAGCTCCTTCAGCGCCAGGTACGAGTCCTCCGCCGCTCGCTGGACGAGCGCCGAGAACTCCACCGTCTCTCGCCCCAACTCCGTCACCTCCATCCCGTCAGAAGATTCGATATCGACGGTGAGGGATCCAAAACCCTAGTTCGCGCAAATCGTTGGGGAAGATAGCGACGCGCCGACACAGGCTTGAGCTTATCCTAATCCAGCAGCCGCATCGGCCCGGGTTCGTCGGCGGTGCTACTGCTCACGGTGAAGAGGTTGAATTTGTTTGACTGGAACTGAGGAACAATTAATGAGGATTGTACCCCAAACGCTTTCTTTTCTTTCTTCTTTCTTTCTTTCTCCCCCGACCCCAGCCGAATGCCAAGGAGGCAACTAAATGAATCCCACAACCATTTTATTAATTTTTTCTACTTATATATTTTTGGTAATTACTTTTCGGAGGTGGGAGTGGGACCCAGCCCAGCCACTTATTTATCAACCAATGACTCCAAGTTGTGATTATTGTAAGAAAGTCCTTTTCTGAATTTTGATGTGTAAAGGGCGAACGTTAACAAACCTGCTGGCTGCTGCTCACATAAATTATGCTAAATCAGGCGATTGAGAGGGATGATATTGTATTATTATTGTGTTTGGTTTTACATTTATTTTAACAATCGGAGATTATTATTTTGATTAAGTTATACACAATTTATAATTGTTAATGTTTAATAAAATGTTATGATCAGAGGAGAGCTATTATGCTTGCAAGGCTATAGCTCACCTTCTGATCAGAAAATTTTTAAAAATATCCCTATATTTATATATATTCTGAAAAATATTAAAAAATATTTTTTATTCTCCCTAAAAATAAATCCAATTTTTGTCCTCCCTACATCAAACTCTAACTCCGTCTCCAGTTATGATGCATTGGGTTGAGCAACAAATTGAAGGCAAGAAAACACGTAATAGATCTAATCATAAGTTCCTCTTTATATTTGATGTTTTAGGTGTTATTTTTTTCAGCGACGATAAAAAAATCAATGAAAAAAATTAACTCAGAGCTTGGCGCATCCTAAAACTTAAAATATTATTAAAACAAGACAACCAGTTAAATGGAAAATTATGTAAGCGAGACTACAATATCTTTGTATACATCAAAATTTTTTGGTATCCTCAAAATAGGATACTCAAGTTGGTGAATTGAAAAAAAAAAAGAAAACAGATTCATTTCTTACACTAGTAGATTTGATTTAAGTATCTTGGCAAAAAGAGAAAAAATTCAAATAGAATTCTGAAAAAAGATCGTAAAAAATCCTATCAAGGTTTTTTTCTTTTTCTTTGAGATACTCATGAAAAAAGCCTATCAATAGAAATAGAAAATATTTTTTGAAAATGTGATTTTCTTTTTACACAATGTCTTTGACTTCAATTATCAAACACCATTTGTCAGTCTCATGCTAAAAACAACTAGCAGTACTATTGTTATTGGGCTTTTGGCAAATTAAGGAATAAAATAGTAATTTTGAAGAGTGATATAGTATTTTTTTTGAAAGAGTGGTAGAAGAGTGGTATTCTTGACTATTCGGAAGAGCGAAAATATTATTTGGCACTTGTTACTCGTAATAGTTAAAATATGAATAATTATGATACTAATAATGATGATGATAATAATAATAGTAGTAATAATAATAAAAAGTAATAAAAAATAATCATAATAAATAATAATATTATAATAGTAATATAATAAAAATATAAATGTAATCATAATATAGTAATATAATAATAAAAAATTATAATTACAATCATAATTATAATAATATAATAATAATAAGTAATCATAATTTTAATAATATAATCATAATATAATAATCATAATCATAATCATGATAATAATAATTATAGTCATAATCATAATAATATAATAATAATAATAATATAATAATAATATAATCATAATCATAAAAATAATTAAAAATAATTATAATTATAATAATATAATAATAAATTAATCATAAATATAATCAACATATAATAATATAATACAACATAATAAAATAATAATAAATAATAATCATAATAAATAATAATATTATAATAGTAATATAATAAAAATATAAATATAATCATAATATAGTAATATAATAATCAAAAAATATAATTACAATCATAATTATAATAATATAATAATAATAAGTAATCATAATTTTAATAATATAATCATAATGTAATAATCATAATCACAATCATGATAATAATAATTATAGTCATGATCATAATAATATAACCATAATCATAATTATAATAATATAATAATAAAAATATAATCATAATCATAAAAATAATTATAAATAATGATAATTATAATAATATAATAATAAATTAATCATAAATATAATCAACATATAATAATATAATACAATATAATAAAATAATAATAAAGTAATAATAATCATAATTATAATCATCATAATATAATAATATAATAATAAATAATCTTGATCATAATAATATAATAATAAAATAATTATATTTATATTCATAATATAATAATATAATATTAAAATTATATTTATAATAATAATAAATAATATAATAATACTAATGGTGACGATAATATAATAACAATAATGATAATAATAATTTAATAATAATAATATAATGATAATAATAATAATAAATAATAATCATAATATTAATATAATAATAAATTATAATCATAAATATAATATAATAATATAATAATACTAAATCTTAATCATAATCATAATATAATAATATAATATAATATAATCAAACAATAATCGCTATTCCGACGAGAGTTAATCCGGTATTCCACCTATAAGTTGGTATACCGGATTAGCACTATTCAGCACTCTTCTACTTAGTCTAAAATTCGTTTGGCAAATTAATTCGTCGAAATAGCTATTCTATTCCAACTTTTTGCTATTCCATTGAGTGCCAAACACTCCCTCAGTGATTAATGACTTGGAGAAAAGAGTTATGAGTTATTGAGTGTTTTTCTTATATCTGTTAGTATTTTCTTTGTGTTTTTTCTTTTCCAATAATTGGTTGCAAGTTTCATTTTCATTGACTGGATGTACATAATTTGCCAGTGTTCGAGCCAAATCGATTTTGTCCTGACTAGAAGGGAGGAGAGACCAAACTGCGTGGATTGTAGGGTTATACCTGACGATTGTGTCGTCATACAATACAAACTTTTGGTAGCTGATTTTCATTTTCAGGTATGCGTCCGGCAAGATGGAGGTATGAAAATCACGAGAACGAAGAGGTGGAAGCTCAAAGGGGATGTTTCTCAGATGTTTAAGAATAGAGTTATTGCAGAAGGGCTGTGGAACGAACGTGAGGATGCAGATAATATGTAGAAGGAGATGACGATTCACATTCGGAAGGTGGTTATATAGGTGTTTTGAGTAACCAGAGGAAATAAACGTGAATCTAAAGACATTTGGTAGTAGAATGATGATGTATAAAAGACGATTAATGAGAAAAAAAGGATGCTACAAACGTTTACATCACAAACAGGAGTGCTGAAAACATACAAAAGTACAAAGAAGCCAAAAGAAACGCAAAGAAAGCTATGAGCGAAACAAGAGATCCGGCATACACGGAGCTGTATCGGAAATTAGATACGAAAGAGGGCGAAAATGATGTCTACAAGATGGCTAAACTTTGAGAAATAAAGACAAGAGACTTCAACCAAATTAAATGTATTAAGGATGAGCCTGATAGGCTTTTTGGTGAATGATGAGAAGATTAAGAACAAATGGAGAGAATACTTCGATAAGTTATTCAACGATGAGAGTGAGAAAACCGCGATCAAGTTGGACGACTTAGTTGACACCAACAGGTGATTTATTCAGAAAATTCAAGAGTTTGAGATGAAAGTGTAACCCTTGATTACCACTAATAATACTAATTTGGTCAATTAGTAAAAAGTACAAGGGTTAAATTACAATTTTAACAAGTTCTACAACAATCAAACACAAGCAATTTCTAAACCAAAGATATGAAATAAAGTAAAGAGAAAAAGTTCAGAAATGCTCAATCAAAGGATCGAGTTGACACGCGATGTAACGAGATTCGGCGTTATGTGCCTACTCCTCGGGTCCCCGACTTTCCGTCTAACGGTAACAAAGCCGGTCTGATCTATTCAACCAAATACGAGTTTTATACAAGGTCGAACTTTTCCCTCTTATACACAAAGGATGAGAGACAAAGCCTGAAGTTAATGGAGTAGCAAAAGCTAGGAGTAGATTTAGCAATGGAGCAAATCACTCAAATCTCACAAGTGTTTAGAACAAGTTTAGATCAAAGATTTTGAGCTTTAGCTAAGTATAGCAAGGTTTTCAAAGCTCTTTAATGGTGACTGTAAGAATGTATTTTTTTAAGTGTATTCAACAACCGGAGGAGAAGAGAGATGGTCTCCCTTTTATATAGAGCTGAAAACGAAGCATAACTCACTTTTAACGGCTTGAACCATTATAATGGTTTACAAATCATTATAACGATTAAGGTTCAAACGGTAGGATTGTTAGAGAAATTTGCCCGTTGGATCAACTGAGCTGAAACGTTATAACGATTTATCAAGTCGTTATACGTTTCATGAATCGTTGTATGATGTGTATTTTGCTAAGCTAATAAATACTCTAATTTTACTCAATTTCAGCCGCAAGCGTACGGCCTAGTCAAGTAGTAATTGGGGTGTCGAACCATAAGGACAAGGGTGAATTACCGTTTCTAACAAATTTCACTAATCTAGATAATCGATCGAGAGTTTTTGTTTCAAAATAAAAGTGCATTAATCTAACAACAACGACTGAAAAGTTTATCAAATTGAGGATCCTAGGGGTTTTCGGCTTTACTCTCACTCGTTTAGTCAATTCACTCTAATTGATCTTTTAGTTTGTTCTTGTGTTTGTCGGGGATTCAATCTCAGATTTAGTACCAAATTTACACTTTCGTGGCTTGATACCATACCTAAACAATTCGGGTTTCACGATTAAGTACTTCACCTTACAAGTCTAAGCTCATTAAGATCGGTGAATCACTTTGGCATAATCTATATTTTGTACTTCTCCTTTCGGTACTTCAAACAATTTCTAGGGTTTCCTCGGTTTTCCCTTAGGTAATAAGTTTCACGATTAAGTACTTGCCTACGACCTAAATCACTATTTTGGGTCAGAAGATTCAGTTCCACCTTTCGATTTCCGCTTTCACTTCTATGATAACATGCAGTTGATTAAAACTAAGCATTCAATTTAGACAAAACAACAATCACAAACAACAAGAACTAAAAGATCATCAAACGAGTAAATTAAACTATTTGAGTTATCGAGTTTACACCTAGACCCCTAGAAGGGTGTCTAGCCACAAATCATGTCAAAGATTGTATCAAGATTCATGTTTAAACAACAGTACAACATGAGAAAAGAGTAAAGAAAAGAAGAAACCAAGAAGATCTACGATTTCTCGCCCGGTTCTTGAGTTCTTCTTCAAATTCTCCCTCTCATGGTGTTCTTCCTCTTCTTTCTTGCCTTAGAACTCTTCTCCAGTCAGTTGAGAGATGTTTGGGACGAAGGGGTGTCAAAATCTATTAATTCCAATGAGAAAAACCGCTTTAAAACTGCAAATCCGCTTGCCAGCCCAAAAATTATGGTCCGACATTTTAAAATTGCGGTCCGTAATTTTTGCATTTTTTTCAGAACGAACCAGAGAGCATTTACGGTCCGCAATTGATAATTGCGTCCACAATTTTTGTATGGGAATGTTTTAAACTTGATTTCTTCATATAAATCCGACCCATCTCGTTCCAAGCATTATTTCTCATGTTAACATCTTTGTTTTCATTTCATAACCTGCAAAACAATAAAAAATACAGCAGTATCTCGAACTCGACATAAGAACTAAATAAATTCTTAACAATTAACATAAAATGCATAGTTTTTGAGATAAAACCTAACTGAATATAATATATAAATGAGGCTTATCATTGTAACGATTATATAATCGTTGTACGTTTCATAAATTGTTGTAACGATTACTGAATCGTTACACGTTTCACAAATCATTGTAACGATTACTGAATCATTACTTAATGATACACTCTGGTTTCTTTGAGAATGTTTCTGCCTTAGAATATTTTTCAGTATTGAGATGAACCGTTATAGCGATTATTGAACTGTTGTAACGATTCACTAGGGAGAACCACTTTTCTTGTTGTTTAAGCTCAATTTCTCTTGACCAATTCAACCCAGTTTGAGTTTTACTAAACCTAAGCCTAATGCAGTCTTGATTAAGCTCTTGTATCCCAATACTAGTCTTGGTTCTTGTGCACTAGTCCATTTGCATGTTAATTCTTGCACAAAACTCAAACAAGGCAAATTGTAAAATTCAAGATTGTTTTGCAAATCGACAAATCAAAGAAGATGTTAAGTGTAACAGAAAGAAGCTTTAAGAAAAATGAAAAACATGTAAGACGTTAGAACCTGATGACATCCCGATTGAGGTATGGAGATGTCTTAAAGATATAGCAATAGTATGGCTCACTAAGCTATTTAATATTATTTTTCGGTCCAATAAGATGTCTGATGAGTGGAGAAGAAGTATATTAGTACCAATCTTCAAGAATAAAGGAGATATTCAAAGCTGTACTAATTACAGAAGAATTAAGCTCATGAGTCATATCATGAAGCTTTGGGAGAGAGTGATCGAGCATTGTTTAAAAAACTGACAACCATCTCTAAAAATTAGTTTGATTTTATGCCTGAGAGGTCCACCATGTAGGCGATTTTCTTGATAAGATGACTTATAGAGAGATATCGGGAACAAAAAGACCTATATATGATATTTATTGATTTAAAGAAAGCGTATGATAAAATATCAAGAAATATCATGTGGTGGGTGCTTGAAAAGAAATGAGTCCCAACAAAGTACATTATCATTATTAAGGATATGTACAAAAATATTATGATTTGTGTCAGAGCATGTTGTTGGGAAATGATTGTTGCTTAAGAGAAATAATTTTAATTTTTTTAAAGTTCAATCATTAGATCTAGTGTCAAGAGTGTTTCTAAATGGATTTGCTTAAGTGTCTAATTAACAAGGAAGAGAATTAACCTTTGAGTTGATCTCTACATCAACTTAGAAGGGAGATGGCGCGATCTACAACCTTCTTGCTTATCTTACTTTTCCAATGGTGGTAGTGGCAAGCTTCCCACTTGTGAAGCCTCCAAGGCATCCACCAAAGATTAAAAAGATACTAATCAATCTCGGTTAGAAGATTTACTATTAACAAAGCTTTAATCCTATCTTAATCCTCTTGTAAAAATCTAAAACTTTTGAGTAAGATTAATTCTCAACACAGGAGAGGAGAGGAAAAGACAAAGAACATTTTCAATTTAGTCCATAATGGAGGAAGAGAGAGAAAGTCACACATGGAGCAAGAAAATATCTCTTTAAATAGCTTAGGACTTAGGGCATCCGATATCATCCATCCCTAAGCAGCCATGGGCCATCAAATGGCTTAATTTTTGGCTATAATATTATTTAAATGATGTTTACTTATTTTTCTCTCATTTCATAAAGCCCAATATCCAATTTATATCATATATAAATTTATGAACTTCATTTCTCTTCTTATATGTTGATTTAATTCATAATGATGTCACGCATATTATAAATTATACCGAGATTATTTTATATTATCTAATAATATAAATTGCTTATATATTAATATCATAGGACTTACTAAAATTAATTATAACATTTATAATTAATTTAGACTACGTCATATGCATATATGATATGATATATTAATACATTCTCTTTCAATCTTTTATGGTGTGACCCTTTGGGATCCCATCATGTTGGTAATAAAATTAAATCATTTAATTTTATTAATTAATAGTATAACTAGCCAAGGTACATTGATTATCCAAATGATGTGGACGAATATGGCAACCAATTTGTGGTCCCTGAAACATAAGAATATATTTTATGTCAATTTTTTGCCATATGATATCTTAATAATTGTAAAGTAGGAATGTGTCATCCTTTGCTAATTATTCTTTATTAATTTTTTGAAGATTAAATATAATATGATTAACCGTTAATCATATTATATGCATAATTTATCTTCATCAAGGGGCTCAAAGATATCATCATCTATATCATATAAAGAGAGCAATGATATCTTAATGTGTATTATTCCTCCACACAAGTCATATGCACTAAAGTAACTGTCTATATAACTCCTGATTAAAGTAAGTGTGGACAGTACCAATAATGCACGTGTCTTATATAGGAATAATAAACATTTCAACCTTAGAATTCAAAACACAATGAAATATTAATGACATGTAACACAATCGATATGATATTTCATTTTGGGTATGTCTAGTGCTATACAACTCATTGTATACACTTATGTGATTAGATCGATAACTCATTATCGAGTGACCTATAGAACTTGGTCAGCATCTACCTCACACACTGATCTTATAATGATCAATTAGTGTTCCTTACTAATTACCATTAGAGACGTTTAGAGTAGTCATATTTATTTCATTATTGGAGTTCTACAATTCAAGTCATTAACATGAATATTTCACAAAAATATGTTAGCTCAAGGAACAAAATGATATAATCATCCACTAATAAACTAAACAAATCATCTAATGATTGGATCTAGAACACATATCACTAACACATGTGACGACGAATTCGATGTATTTTCTATTAAGATAAGATTACATCAAAGGTCAGCATTGAGTCCATATATATTTACCTTAGTGGTGGATGAGATCACAAAGGACATACAAGGAGATATTATTGGTGTATGCTCATTGCTGATGATGTGGTGTTGATTGACAAGAGCAGAATTAAAGTCAATCAGAAACTAAAGTTATGGAGATAAACTTTAGAATCGAAAGGTTTTAGACTTAGTAGGACCAAAACTGAATATATGAGGTGTCGGTTCAACAGGGAAAACTCAGATGATGGAGATGTTAGTTTGGACGGACAAATAGTACCCATGAATGACACATTTCGGTATTTGAGATCAATATTACAGAGTGACGGAGAGGTCGATGAAGATGTTAGTCATAGAATAAGAGCCGGATGGATGAAATGGAGATAAGCATCTAGTATTCTCTGTGACAAGAAAGTCCCAAATAAACTAAAAGGCAAGTTCTACGGGACGACGATTAGACCCGCGATGATGTATGGCGCAAAATATTAGGCTATAAAAGGACAATACATCCAAAAGATGAGTATAGCTGAAATGTGGATGTTGCGTTGGATATGTGGCCACACAAGGAAAGATAGAAACAAAAATGATGATATTCGAGACAAACTTGGGGTAACACCAATTCAAGAGAAGCTAGTCTAACACCATCTCTGATGGTTTGGTCATATCTAACGAATGCCTCATGAATCATCAGTACAAAGTAGTATTCTAAGTCATCCTGAAAACACAAGAAGATGAAAATGTTGACCGAGACTGACATAGGAGGAAGCAATAAAAAGAGATTTGAAGGAATAAAATATATCCAAAGAGATTGCTTTGGATATGAGTGCTTGAAAATGACGATTCATGTACCTGAATCATGATTTATGAGTTAGAATCTAGTAGTAGAGTTATAGATTTCAACTTCTTAAATTTGTAGGATTCTATAAGGTTTAAAATTTAAGATTTAAAAATAGATTTTACAATATAAGTTTATTGTACTATTATTATTATTATTATTATTATTATTATTATTATTAGTATATTATCAGCATCATTATCATCATTATTATTATCATATTGTCATTATCATTTTTATTTATTTATTTATTATTTTTTTTCATCATCCTCATTATTATCATTGATATTTGAGATCTTTGATCTTATGCTTTTCGATTGAGTTTCATTTCTAACTTACCCCAATTTATTTGGGATTAAAGTATTTGTTGTTGTTGTTGTAAATTTATTTGTAGTAACCTTTATGTTGTGTACCATATCAAGCTCAGAAATTTATAATTAAATTACAAAATGATGCGACCCTGTCTAACAGTTTGGATAAAAATCCCAATATCTTTCAAGGAAAGTGCATTATTAATAGAAACAGCTCCCATCGTTAAGTAATAATATCTATAATTATTTATAAAGAAATGCCGACCGGATTATTTTTTGCGTTAATTGTTGGAAATAATATTTTGGACTTGAGTTCCATCATAAAAGATGTACCAAAAAAATCTGAGAAATCGGAAGTAACAACAGAATTGTCCAAAAGTTTTATCTTTTACAAAACAAGCATCAATTCCCTAACAGTAAAAACTAACTACAATTAGTTGCACAATCAATTTCAATATAAACAATACAAAGAATTAAAGAAAAAAAAACATTACAACAGAAAAATAAAAAGTAACTTTC
This sequence comes from Schoenoplectus tabernaemontani, assembly GCA_037127355.1. NCBI lineage: Eukaryota > Viridiplantae > Streptophyta > Magnoliopsida > Poales > Cyperaceae > Schoenoplectus > Schoenoplectus tabernaemontani. Next base: position 18,172,691 of record CM073749.1, on the reverse strand, counting down.
TTTAGACCTACAACCTCTCCCAACTTCACTGCATCAAACACCACCTGATCTTACAAAACCAGTACACCTCAAAACTTCATCTTGCATCTGATCTTTGTAGCTCCCTAAGATGAATATACTGAGAATACCATTTGGCAAATTCAGTGAATCTTCCCCCTGACTGGTATCGCAAGTCGGATGTTGTCGGTACCTTTTCTAGAACACTTGTGCTGAATAGAGACATACTAATACTTCTTCTTACAGGATCCATGAAGGAAAAACACATGACATATGTTATTATTGGTCAGTTGGTAATTAAAATAGCAAATATAGCAGGAATGAAACTGGCATCATATTCATTCTACAATTGAATGTCTTAACCGACAGTTGAGGTACATGAGAACAGAATGGCGTGTGAGATGTACTGAGGTCTGAAATTTGACCTCAAAAATTAACTTCTATTTTTTTCCTTTTCGGAGTCAATTTAAGAAAGAGAGGCACCCTGTTGCAAGTATCAGGTTGTCTTCCAAAATATGCAGGGCCAAAAAAGATCTTAATGCTTCTCTCTTTTGTTCGGAGCAAGTATTTGAGCAATTGGAAGGGTCAGGTTGTGACGAACTGACAATGTCGAAATTTGAAATGATAAAGGTCACACACGTTGAAAATTAGTATAGATTATAGAATAAGAGAATATAATCAGGTCATATGCATTAGGATTATGAAAATAGATATATATTTTTCCTATGAATGGAATAAAGAGCTGAAATGAACAGAATTATGTAATATTATCCCAAATGGTTATATAACAGAAACAAATAGATCAGATTCGCAACAAGAAAATTTATCATGACCCACTGCCAAGAAAATTAATATTTTCAAATATAAATTCTCTTTGGCCCTCTATGGTTATAAAAGAAAAAAATATAATATGGTTATAATTTACCCCGTATTTTAATTCGTGGTTCTGCCCCTAAATAAAAAAGAAAAATATTATACATTGGAACATGCAAAGAATCATTGTGAGAAATAAAAGTTGCGTCCCAAAGTAAACCGGACATCTTTATTAGCCACTGGTAATATTTTTTTACCAACAAACTGAGAATAAATGATAAATAATTGGGAAAGAAAAAATAAATAGTTTTATACCTTTTGATTCTCTGATTGCCAAATCGTTTGCAAAGAGAAGATTAAGTTGTCTTCTCTAGAAAGGGGAGGTTAAACCTAAATACAACTTATACATGAGAAAGATAAAATTGCCCACTTTTATAAGTGACAAAGGAAAAAAAAAATATAGTCACAAATATTGATCTTCTATATCTCACGACAAGATATATTAGAGAGAGATTCGGAATTATTAGTGGCTACAAAATTTAATGCTAAGATTTGGTACATTGTATTTACTTTTGTCAAAATAATAATCCATCGGATTATATAACTCCATGCCAGAAATATCAATGTTAGACGAGGTGCGTTGTATTTTTGTATTGAATGAGAAAGAACACAGTGCTTACTACGTGGTGATATCAATAAGGCCGTGAAATTAAGTATGGACTACTTTTGTTGTGAGGGATTGTGTTGGGCCTTTTGAAGAAGGTCAAGGTGAATTTCTGATAAATGATTAAAGTTAAATGCTCTCTGCGTTGCTAATTTGCTATGCAACTTCTTTTCTTCCAAATTATCATCTTTATATAAGTATCCTCTTAGATTAAAGTAATATGCACAACATAAAGAGTTCAATCATTCTTTAATGACTCTACATAGAAAGAACATAACAATGGATGACTCTGCATGTAATCTTATATTCTATTTCATAAAAAAATCAACTGTTCAATTTTAGTTTCCCTCTAATATTTTATTTATTATTAATATATAATATTATAATAAGAACTTATCTTTTAAATGTTTTGTATATTTTTATTCATTTTAATATTAAAATGAGTAAATTATATTTAGAGCTATATCATGAAAAGTGAAAACAATTTGTATGATCATGCATGCGTTTTTTTATTATTTTTTTATAAATTTTGTGTGCAATAATTAAGGATGTTATGGTGGGCTCTTTTGCTTCAGTAATTGTTCCATTACTCAATGAAAAATATTTATAAATTGCTCTGGTTAATAAATGCTGAATTCTTGTTCATGCGACTGACTTTGTAATAAACCTATTTTTCATGCTCATTACTCCATCTGATCAAAACAAAAACAAAAAACTAAATTACTTTCTCATTAATAAGCCCCGAGGAATGTATATCATTTACTTTTTTATTCTTTTTGTAAATTTACTAAATTACTTTCTAATCAATAAACAACAAGAAAATTGCATAATTCGACCAATATTTGCAGTTCAGTGATTTCAATAAATGACTATAATATTTGGATACAATATGCATCACCGCCCACTACAACAGAAATATGCAATTTTATTGATTGACTATAATATTTGGATACAATATGCAACTTTTTTTTCTCGATTGAGGAACTTGATACAATTGTTATTATTTTATAGAGGTGACGTAGATATATGAGATGCAAAGCAAGATATTAATAGAAATCAGAAAAAAAAAATGGAACCATTTTATGCAAATTTTAGTATAAATTAAAATGTTATATACATAGACCAGGATACAATATATCTTGCATTGATTGCGTACACATATGCAGATTGTTTTCTTATATTATATACAAAAAGAAAACTAAATTACAGTTACATATCATTCATTTTTAATGCAAAAACAAAAATCAATTTGACCTAAATAACAAAAGAAATATCAAGAACTTTTAAATTATTAATATATTACCTCTGCTTTGCTACAGGCGGTTTTTATATTGTAATTTTTTTTACATCAAAACTTAAAAATATCATTTTCTTCCAATATAAAATATGATAACAAACAAAATAAAAATAAAAATAATTTATCAATTTCTTTTATGAAATAATCATAGCTTTTCTTAAAAAATATATATTAAATTTTAAATTTGATAAATTCTTTAGCAAAATGATTCCCTTTAGGAAAGAGATATCAAACTTTAATGTAGCAGATGTGTTATAAATTTAATAAATACTTTAAATATTTTCGTTACAATCTATCACATCATAAAATCTCTAATATATCTAATAATTCATGTTTTTCCAAATTTAATGTATAGATTTTAGTTAATCATATCCGTTACAGAATTAAAACACTTACACGCTTAATAAAAGACACAGATGGAGATATTTTAACCCATATTCTTAATTGAAAGGCCATGATACCACAAAGTTTTTTTTTACATTATGATAATCAAATGTTCATCACTCCTTCCAATTGTAACATTTAAAAAAAAAAGATTCTAGACGAAATGAAATAGACGGTAAACAATTGTGGGTCTAAGCTACAGCTAGTATTTTGTACAAGAAATAACGGTTTTTTTCTGAAATATTCATGGAAGAGAATTGTAAAAGGAGAGATATGAGCTAAAATAAGGCACTAGCATTTTCGGTTTAATATCCGTAAGCTGCCTAAATCTAGCCTAATCTCGAATCCTCAATCCTATATAAACACCTATTTCAAACAAATTGTCAATTCAAACATCTCAAATTCATTTTCAGAAAAAAGATACTTTTTCCCCTTTTTAACAAAATTCACATTTCAAAACACAGAAAAGATATGGCAAGTGAACAACAGAACAAACTTGCTGATGCCCATGCCGAAGGCCAAGTACATACATCAATCATTCTTATTTTTTTGCAATAAATCTTCGTATACCTATACCCACCAAAATATTATCACTCTGAAATGACTTATAGTTATAGATCCTTGTAAATTATAAAAAAGTGTTTATTATCCATGAATATGAACAAGATGTTTGGAGCTCACAGAGGCTACATTGGTTTTATTGTTCTCAAATTTCGTGCCACATCTCTTTGTTCAGACCAGATGGATCAGAAAAATAAATATACATTTCTTTACTATATTGATATCAAACTCTGTGTGTGTGTGTGTTCGCATGCATAATATAAATGAAGTCATGATTAACATCAAACCTGCATTGTGACTTAATGTTTCTCCTCCTTTTGTTCATTGTGAAATGTATAGGTATCAGCTGACAGCTGGGCTAATGCTACCAAGGACTCAATTGACTCAGCCACGACCATGGCATCAAATGCGACCGATTTGGTGAAGGACACGACTGCCTCAGTCAGAGACGGTACATGCGAGGCAGCTGGTGCATTTGCAGACTCGGTCAAGGAAACCGGATCCAATACAGCCCAGTGGGGAAGGGAGAAAACTGATTCAATTAAAGAATCAATCAATGATACCACATTTGCTGCACAGGAGAAGAAGGAATATGCTGCAGGTTTCATTGAACAGGTACACATATTTTCCTGAAATTAATAATAAAATAAATTATTGTATAATCTAAAATTAATAACATATAATATGCATATTGTAACTAAAATACAATATTTAAAATTTGTGAATATAACTCTCTTTCCAAAAAAAAGAAGCCCAAAACCCTGGTAAAGCATATTATTTTATAAACTCTATATAAAAATTTGTTTTGCAAATATTCTATTTTATGAAGAATTTCATCAAACTTTTTAAAATGTTGTATCCATCTTGATGTGAAATTTATGCCATGAAATGAAGAGCGGAGAGAATGTGAAGCAAGCATTCCTTGATGCAGATGAAGCAATGAAGCAAAGCAAGGAAGCTGACACCAGTATCCCTGGTACCATAAGTCTTGACCGTACCAATACTCCTTCCTTTGATCAGCTTTGTTAGAGATTTCAAATTCAAGCAACCTCCCAAGGCGAGTTGATTAGTTTACACCCCTTAACATCTTAATGTATTTTGAGCCAAGAGTCATGTACTCAGGTTGGCCTTATCCTTTGCTTTGAGTATTATTTCGGTTATTTTAATGTTATGGTTTATGTAACTGAGGAGATTCAACATTGAATTCTCCTATTATATTTAACATGTAATGAATATTTATTGTTTGTTTTACAAATACTGTAATTCATTCTTTCTACTTTGTTGTCCGCCTTGTCTAATTAGTTATCTACTTCTCTCCAATCTACAAAAACAAGCCAAGGCTGTCGAGTAATTTGTAAAGTTTTAAGATGCCTGAAAAAATGATCAAGTTCATGTGACTCTATTTTGAAGAACAAAGTAGAAAACAAGAAAAATAATCAATGCACTAAATTCTCATATTGAACAACATGAGGAGAGAGAAATGAGATCATACATAACCAACATACATGCAAGAAACTATCAATGAATTAAGCTAATTTTCCCAATCTGATGGAGTAGAAATCCTACATTAATTACCAGAAAGCATTAATACATGGATTCACTACATACATAAATTACCTTCACCAAAATCTAGAAAACTAAACTACAAATTTTGAAAATAAACATTCACTACCTGAACAAGTGAATCGCCTTAAACCATGTCGGACTCCAATTGTACCAATCAAACTATCACTACACAAGATGCACCACAGTGAACCTCTGTAAGACTAACAACATAATTTGCCCTCATCTAATTCCTACATCAACCACAAAAAAAGGCACGTCAAGAAAGCGGCCAAGCGGTCAAGTTAATAAATCACAACAAGTTGTCAGCCTCCATTGGCAACCTCCTGAAGAAGTTCATGACTGGAGATGGCAATCGGCCCCGGAACCTTGGTGGCAGAAGCAAATACAAACCAGACAATCTAATAACTAAATTCATTGGCACACAATGGATCGCAAGTGCTGCCAGCACACAGAATCCTAAGAAGAAGAGAGTGACACGTGGGTCACGCCAGCTCACCAACACTTCAAAGCGCTCAACTTGTGTGGCCACATTAGCCACCACTGTTTGAACCCTTTCTGCCACGCTCCTTAGCCTGTCATACCTGAAGCAAATTTATTTTTGTTATTTCCATGAAAAATGGCAAGTGTTGAATTTGAATTTAAAGGCACAAGGATCATGATCCATCTAAATTCTTATAGGTTACTTGAAAATAGCAGACAGTCCATGTCATACTTTTCTCATTTAATTTTGTCTTTTGGAGTAACTCAGATATGAGATTTGTCACCAGCTGGCCAAGATAAGTCTGTTTAATTGCACAACATTTAAAAAAAAACAACCAAGCTAGACGTGTGTGCTAGTAATATAGGAGTGGAGAAATTAGATGTTGGCCAAAAACTTGGTATACAATACCCATTACTACACAACTGTTATCAAGGATCAGCTATAACATTGCTAAAAAGAGCTTATATCATTTTATTACAATATTTATACATTCTTACCTCATGCAAACAAGCTATGCAGAATGGAATGTAGGAAATGCATCAAACTCCTCACCAACTCATCAGGGAATGCCACATCAGCATGGGAAAGCCTCATATCCATGTGTGGTGGGTGCCTTGGCCTGGTACAATAATTGAACTAATCCCATAATTAAAAGTAATATTGGTAAAATAATCTCAGGCACCAAGACAAATACCATAAAGACCAGCACAACCATCACAGACAGCACAAACTGATTTCAAGAGAGCACCACCTCAAAACGCCTGCTGAGATCTATAGTGGTTGAGAGCGTATTGACCAGTCAAAAGAAGTTAGTTTTGCTGCAATGCATGCTCCATAGATTTGAACCATGGTCCAGCATGAATTCAACCACCTCACAACCAAGAGGTGGCTTTGCCCGGCCCAACCGAGCTGCCACCGCATTTGTTGCTTGGTAGCGTAGGTGATCAAGTTCAACATAGTACATTTTAGGCAAAGGGGCTTTATGCATGTAACATGTTATCCATGTTTGCACAAGAGAAATGTACTGCTAAATGAACCCATCTTTTTGACACCAGATGGATGCAGCATAAGTAGTGGGTATGAATGTGTGTAGACCCGGTCAGATTTGAGGGTGGAAAGCCATATCTGAACCTTCCCAACATTGTTGTCCCGTGCAGTCCCAAAATTATTAGAGGCTTGGTTTTTCTCAACATGACTGTTGTCAAACACGCCAATTGTTATAATAGTACATAGGTCATACACCTCCCAAGTGTATCGTTCATCCCACCTTGGATTAAACGAGTCAACCACAGTAAGGGTACGAATCCATTTCTGCTCATATTTGGCCACACAATATGCATCAGTTGTACCACTGCCTTTACCATCACTTACCTTCATAGACATCAAACCAAAGGCACTTAATATCCTCAGCTCAAGAACCCCAAAATTTGGGGCCTAGAGCGGCTTCACAGTTACATGCAAGTCACTACTGTACATCATGGATTCATCAAGGACATGGTATCTCCACCATCTAAGCACAGCCGAAGGTGGACCCGGTTACCAAATCGAGTTATTCCAGGAGCATTCTGGCCACAGTCTAGTGGGAACCATCTCTACTGCACTTGCTTATCGTTCCACCTTCGCTCTATTGCTGACACTGGTAACACAAAACATCCAAGTAAATCATCCATGCCAGGTCCCAACTTGTCCTCAATTGACACCATTAGAACATCACCAAATGGCTCAGCAACCACAAATATGAGATCCTATTTCCAGACAGGATACAAAGGGCCTCGGTTTGTAATAACAGGTGCAACTTGGGTACGCAAAAGTAGGTTACCGATCTGAGCCTTGGCAAAATTTTCAGGGTTACGGTTCATCATGGCGATACTTTTGTCCATCAGCATAAGATCTTGTTCCTCCAGGATAGACCTTTGATTTAATTGACCCAAGGCCATCTCCTTGTACACCAGCTGCTTTGGATTGTCATGCCTCAGCAAAGGCCTCATCAGTTTGAGTCCCAAACCAAATTGAAACCATCAACTCATCAGTATGAAATTTATCACCCTTCTTATCCTCAAGTCTGTAACATTAAGGGGCTAGTGTACTATCAGGCAGTACTCGCCTAGGGATCTTGCTCAAATCAAACATTATCTGGCCAATAAGATCATCACTATGATCAGCTCTTTCACAAGTGCTTCAACTATAGAAGATTGTATGATGTCTCTGGAGAAAGCAAACACTTGATCCCAGTAATGGCTTGAATGTAGTCCTGTCAGTCCCCTATAATTATCTAACTTCATCTCAGCATGTGTTTCCCCTCTATTTGTGCCACCTGAGTATAATTTGGGAGTCAACTCGTCACAAAATATATAACCTAACTATATTTCTGCTCAGTCGATTCGATCTTCGAGGTTGTCAGACCTTCCTAATTGACTAGACCAGATGCATTAATTTTTAACGAACCGCAACACATGTAGAGTTGTAGACTGAAATTCGCTGTCGTCGCACGTGTAAGTGCACTGTTCTTTCTTACATTATACATATTAAGGTTCACATTTAATGCTATAACCAAGTTCGTACAAACTCACAGTTTTTGGAGTACAAACACACTTCTCCTTTTCATCTCCCAAGACGGAACGCTCACACCACAGCCTTTTAAGGCCTGCCGCTGTTCTTCTCTGACCCAATCCGCTGTGGCAGTTTGAACAACAAACTCTGCCACGTGTGATGTTCTCGTTTGTCCTACGCTCGCTAGCTTCTGAGTTGCACTCCTCTCTGCAAACTGCAGATTGAGAGTAAATTTTATGTGGTGTTATCTTTGTAGATTCTGTGGTGTTTTCTTGAAACATAGACAAGTTGCTTGGTTCTATGAGGAGAAGATAGATTATTTTGCACAGAGGATTAAGAATTAGAGTACAGATGTTTGCACGGGCATTACACTCTCTTCTTTAATGATTTTTCATACTCACACCACACCGAGGCATCAAGCACCGATTCTCTCTCTTTCTGCAGATATACAGTATAGTAATAAATTCGTGATTCTTGGTGTGAAGTAAAAGATTCAAAGTTCAAATATAATATGGATGTAATTCAAAAATAGCTAGTTTTATAATAAAATATTAGAAAATGTATAAAAAATATAATATTTTATTAAAAATAATATATAATATATTTTTTTACCGAATAATTTAAGAATAAAATATTTTTTGATAAAAAAAAACGTAATGTATATTAAACTTAGGAATTATTTGTGAAATATATGAAAAATAAATTTTGATCATAACGCAAAGACAAATGAAATTATGTACTTACCCCCCTTAAAGTTACCAATATCCGTGATCCATCGGATCATTAAATCATTCCGCAGTACAACAAAACATACTATTATGTATTTACATTCTTGATTAAACTTTTCTTGGAATTTTATTTGTCCGGTCCGGACTTATGAAACTACTAATTAATGCTTCCGTCAAATGTCACTTGAGAGCTATCAGAGTTTGATCTTTGTATGCTTCTGAAAAATCTGGACCATAGCAATAAAATAATTGCTCCATTTGATATACCATGACGATAAAAATCAAATAAATTCTTGAAAATTTTAAAAAGTTGATGTAGTGATATTAAATAAAATTGTTGAAACAGATAGCTTTGAAATATAACCGGAAAAATTATGTCATAATTAGATTAGCAATTTGCTAAGATGTGTTATGGTGTTTTATAAAGCAAAAAACTCTTATTTCTTGGGAGTGAGATTTCATATTCCGATGTCTTAAATGGACTTCATATCAAAATCTTATGGAATGTTAAATTTTATAATTTTTTGATCTTTCTAACTTTTTTAAAATCAGTCATGAAATAGACTATTTTGTTATGTTAAACGAGACTGATTTTTTTTGAGCCGAGCTTGCATCCTTTAAGTTTGAACTAAAGGGTGTGAGCTGGGTTTGCGTCCTTCAATGTTGATTGAACGTGATCAGTTGTCGAACATAAAAATACACTTTGAATGGCGTAGAGTTCAAGTTGCACCATTTCCATGACCCTCTGTAAAAATAAGTTCAGAACTTAATTCTTAATGAAAATATTATAGTGGAACCGCCCCTTTAAAAAAAGTTTCTCAACTAACTTCTATCTCTTGTCCTTCTCCATCTGCATTGGTGCTGGATGTCTCCATTTCACTAGAGCTTACAGTACACTTCATCTAATTATTAGTATTTACTTTGCCACGTTTATCGGTAGTTTGGTCTAGATTGTAGAAATTGTTCAAGTTCTAGATTATGGAGTTTCAAATCCGATCTCAAGGTTATCAGATTCCGATTAGAACCGTCCAATTAAAATTCGAGTTGAATCGGACGATTGTAATCAGAACCTCAGAGCTCTGAGATCGAATTTGAAACTTAAGCGATTTCGTCACCTAGCACTTGCATATATAGAAGGGCTAAGGGTTGCTTTTAGATGGCTTCGTTTTGAAAAAGAAAAAAACTTTTAACAAAAAAAAAGATTTCCGAAAGCAAGAAATTTTCTGCAAAACCAGTAATTTAGAAAATTTTGGCATAAATAAGTATTATTAATTTCCAAAATACTAATTATACGGTTAAAAAAAATTAAAAAATTAAGCAAACTTATTATGCTATCTATCAAACATTCTACATTCTGCAAGTACTTCAACCAGCATATTTACTGATTTGAACTCCTCTCTGAATATGCGGTTGCACCGTTCTCGCCATATGATGAAACATAGAATAACGAGTGTTTCCTTCACTTGATGATCAGCTTCTTTATTCATTAACAAATGCTGGGTTGAATCATGCATTATTTGATTCTTATAATGACTTGGTATATGAATTTTGTAATCAGTCTGTTCTTCACAACCAAAAAGAAGGTACAATCATTGAATAAATGTTGTACTGTTTCTTCATGGTGCTTACACAAATAGCTTATCTCAGTAAGTTGTCATCCCTTTTCTTCAAATTGTTTGCAGTAAGAATTTTATTTTGCAACATTATCCATGCAAATATTTTTATTCTCGGAGGAACCTTGATCTTCCAAATTAGCTTGATATCTGACTTGATTGTTTGTCCATTTTTCATAAATTTGTAAAAGATTTACATGAAAACTCTCTATGTATTCCAGTTTCCAGTAAGCTCGAATGGATGTAATGTGTATGCTGATGTATTGTATTGGATTGATAGTTGAATTTATGAGAGCTTCAGCAAATTAATTTTGCGGATGTGTTTGGATGGTGTAGAATAACATTGTTCTGAGCAGTATTATTTTCGGGTTAACAACCATTCAAACACAAATTGAAATCGAGAATAACAGCAGAACAGTGCTAATCCGTTAACCCATAGAAAACGTTGGGTTAGCGGATTAGCATCCATGAGAGTAGTGAAAATAATAAAAAAATATTTTTTTCTTTTATATTAGTATGGAATAGTATTAAATAATAATTATTATTAAAAAAATATTAAAAAATAATTATTTTAACTACTCTCTCCGTTGTTCTCAAGTTATCATCCAAACAACATTTTACTCACCCGAAATAGTAAAAAATATCACCGTTTTTATATTTCCCGAGATATCACTAATCTCATACTATTTTCAATTACTAATCCAAACAGTGCTATTCTTTCACTAACCCTTTCACCATCCAAACACACCCGCATGCAAGAAGTGTCTGTTTTGTATACAAGAGAAGCATTTCAAATTTTCAATACTCTATCAAATTTTATACATCAAGGTAGATATTTCCGTCATTGTATTGCATCTTTCTCCATGTCCACCATCGCTTCTCCATCACATTATCAGATATTCAATATCTTATTATTTCTATTTTTATGTAAATTATCATCTAATATCGTATTATTTATTAGTTTATAGTCATATTATAATAAACTCATATTATTATTTCAATAATTTTTTTAAGCTTTACGGAGTAAATTATTTTATAATAATTACCTAAATAATGTCAAAAAAATTGTAAGATCATACGCGAACCATTTTTTTGTGAAGTTATAACATGCAAAATGTATTAGAAACGAAATCTGATAGACAAAATTTTCATCGTCTCCAATTTATATCCGGGACCGGCAGCTTTCCGATTTTTCCAGTTTTCACACGGATTTGATGCATTTTTTTTTCTCTAAGCGGTCGGATTTCCTGTTTTCCGAGTATTAAGTTTAGGGCCGTAAATGAACCGAGTCGAGTCGAGTTAGGTCAAGCTCGTATTCGGCTCATTAACGTAATGAGCCGAACCGAGCTGACTCGTTAACTACTTTAAAGTCAAAAATTTGGGTTTGAGATTGACTCATTAAGTTAATGAGTTAACCGAATTATCTCGTTAAACCTCGTTAAAACTTATTTAATAATTAATAATATTTTTTATAATATTATATATCAAAATTTATATAAAAATTAATAAAATAACTAATAATAATATATTTCATACAAATTTAATATAATAGTTTATATATGACATACTATAAATTACTTATTATACTAAAAATTCATAATAAAAATAATAAATATTAATAGTTTACCGAGCCAAACAAGTCTAATGAGCCGAGCTAACCAAAGCTCAAGCTCGGCTCATTAACTTAACGAGCTTAACGAGCCAGCTCGTCAACGGCTCAGTTCTCTAACGAGCGAGCCAATAACAAGTAGATGTGTGGCCGTTACTTTATGAACTATGATAGACTGATGGTATTGAAGCCTCTTTGTTCTGTGCTGTCTATTTGAAAAAAAAAAATAAAAATATAGAATTGGATGAACTAACAAAGCACCATGTCTTCCGACACTTTTAACATTTTAAATTCCTGTTGAAAATAAGATTGCTAAGAAAAAAATGTAGTAAGAAGAAAAGCACGGTTGAAATTAAAAAAAAAAAAGGATAATTTTTAGTGTACCCGTCAAATTTTTACTTATAGTTAATAACTTAATATTCTATCAAAATATCATGATAGCTTATTTTCTTATAGAAGTTGTTCAATATTTCTAAAATTCCCTTTCATCGCATAATTTTGTTTTTTTGCCGATATGTTTATTATTAAAAATATAAGTTCTTTCCCAGTCATTCTCCTGTTTTCAGGATTCAGAATGTATTTAGTGACTGAAATGGAAACGAAGTTATGAAGATGGAATTACAAAATTACATATTTTAACAATGTCATTTTTTTTTTTGCAAAATATATTTTTTTGATTTTTTTTTTACCGCACTATAAAATTACCAGAAAGATAGTTTTATCTTTCGGAAAGAAAACTTCAAACTCTGAAAATTTTAACAATCATATCTTAAATAATTCACTTCTCAAATTCGACAACACGTGCATGCATATATTTAATCTATCTACTTTGGCAATAATGTTGTTTGTGCTATCTATATTTGCAAATTCGTTGCCGACAAATTTCATAAATTAACGATGTCAAAATTAAGTATTTTTTATTTAACATACTGTTTTTCTTAAAACAAATGAATAATTTCTCTGTTAAAAAAGAATGCAAACGAGCAAAAATAAAAATTAATTGTAGAAATTTAAAAAATGTTAAAATAGTGTTCAATACTTCAATGTATCTACAAACATTCAGAACGCTAGCGCTAGGATGGTTATAATATAGACTTTAATTGATTAAATATTTATATGTTTTTGTTAAAAATCCAGTAATTTATCTCGTGCATTTATTGAGCATGAATTTTGTGGCTGTATCTTTATTTGGTGATACATTGAACATCATATATTTAAATCTGATTTATAAGTAGTGTTCTTTTTTGGGCGGATTCATTGAACAAAATAATCAAGTAAATCTCATGTAAGATATAGTGATGGAGCCGGACCGAGTTTGAAGCAGGGGCCAAATAAATTTAATTTTCAATAAATAAAATATCATTACAATCTTAAAAAACACAAAATGAAAATAAGTGTTCTTTTTCTATTTTTTTGTCAATAAAACAAGTAAAAATAAATAAATTGAAAATTAATTTCATGTACCTTTCCACATTGTGCCAGGCGGCTTTACATTTCTGTCTACTTCTACATAATGTCATTTTGTAATGGTAATAATACGGAGCTACCATTTTGCTAAGTAGTTGATTTTATTGTCTTGTGGTGGCTTCAGAATTTTTCTATAGTATTTCTTCATAGTTTTGAGAAATTAAGGATAGTGCTCAAAGAGACTAGGCTGTATAAAAATCATAGTAAAAGGCGTATTTGATGCTCGCTAAATGCACCTAAATTTATCTTTTGTGCTTTATTATAATATTTTTTTAACATATTTCGTTTTATTTATAATTATGTATTTACTTTATTTTTTTAATGCAATATAAGAAGGGCAATCGCCCTCTCTGCTTCAAAAAAAACATATATATATATATAGTGTGTGTTTTATATTTCTAATGTCCAATTGGAGATGGAATGGTTTTAAGAATAGATGAGGCACACCAATGGAATTTCTTTATATGAAACGAAAGACAAAATTGTGTTTGTACTATAATTAATTATTCCTGAAATTCTTACACTATATAAAATTTTGGAGAGCAATAATGTCTTTAAATATAAATTGACTAATCACATTTTAAAAAGAAATGTTTAGTCTCTGGTAAAGTATCAATCTTTATAACGATGAAAAGTCATTAAAATTTTATTATTCTCATTCAACAAGTTTGGAACATTTGAAAATTTATACAGACATTAATTAAACTTGCTATCTACCATTCATTCCAATACTAATTTAGCGCACTTTCCTTTTATTATGTACATACGCAGACGAAATACATACAATATGAAACAATTAATTCAGATTTCAGAAGGAATAGATAGAAAAGAGTTAGAGAACACACAAACACCATTGCAGCACATACCCACAAATAGTTTAATTAGTTGAAACATAACAAAATAGATGATTGACACTTGAACAAAACAACAATTTTGAAGGGAAACAACATATTTAATTTCCTTTGCCAAAATATAAATCCTAAGAGCTAGCCACTATGATCAGGCAAGTTCTGATCAATGGCACTGGAGTCACTAAAATCAATGTTTGATGCGGTGCTCTCTGCATCTTGGAGATGAGGATTCAATTTCTCTCCCCACCAATTATTCAGACTTTCAGATGCCCCAGAAACGACAGCCCCCTTCTCATCACGGAAGGAATACACAAAGCCACGAATCTTGAAGTTCTCCATCATCATCTGAAATTGCTTCTCCACTCCCTCATGAGACTTTTTAAGCACAGCTTGTCTGGCTTCTTCGTTGTCAATTGTCTTCTCGTCTCTTGTGCGTTTTTTTGCGTTTTTTATTTTGGTTTTTAGGTCGGAAATGCGATGTGCCAATTCTTCCCTTGTCAGCTCCTTGTTGTGTCCAGGCGATGAGGGAGAAGACCAGTTGTCGTTGCCAGACATGATATCTTTTAGTTAGATCCTGCGTATAATAAAACCATGAATCAAATTTTTATACAATTTTGGCATAGATAAAATATAAAATAAAATACATTTTATAAATATAAAAGTCGAATAAAATTGTGTAAATGGTTAATATATGATCAACGCTTACGGAGAGATCAGATTAAAATTAACGATTGTGATTCATCCAAATTTAATAAATGCTAATTAAAAGTTTTAATCCATAGAAGAATCTCCCATTCTCCCTACATGTAGATATGCTCTGTTTTCTTTCTTTATTGGAAATCACAATCCGCAGCTTCATTTAATTAAAAAAAATATGAATTAACAAAATAGAGAATTACTGGCTCCTTGATAAATAAAATATATATATATATATATATATAGTGGAGATAGCGTGAGCTTAAGCGAATTTTAATTTATCATTCTCATTAAATTCTTTATATGAAAATCTCATGGGATGCTAAAATACTTTTGGCTTTTTGATAAATTTTTGAAAATGATAAGTATTGATATATATATATATATATAAAAACGGTGACTAAAAGTGATTATGTATTTTTAGAGAATGATAAATTAAAATTTTAAGATAATTTAATATATTTTTTGAGTTAAGCTCACGGAAGGCACTAAAAATCTCCACTCTATCATAAAAACTATTAAATTAAAACATCAATAAATGTACTTATTTGATTAAGAAAAAAATGGAACTAATTAATTTTAATCCAAAAACCGATTGAAGCAACGAATATCCAACTGGAAAAGAAAAAAAGTAACACATCGATAGCAACTAAAACAATCAATTTTGAACAAAAACTTCCTAAACTATAATGTAAATTCAACATCCAGTTCAAGGGATTGCTTATCAGGCACTGTACAGGGAAATTAAACTAAAACATATTTTATTGAGAAAATACCACACAACTATTCTATGTCTCAGATCCACTATTAATTCAAAACAAGGAAGAAAATTTTACCAACGGAGCACCGGATGCACTAGGGGAAAAATGAAGAAGGATGGCAGCAAGAACCAGAAAAAAAAATTTATGAGAATTATAAATGAAAAATTCAGTAAAAACATGTATATATAATGTGATGAGGCGCCGCGAGGAAAAGTAGCCGCCAATCGGATAAATTAGGGTTTTCGGAAGGCGATGCAAGTAAGAGCGATCATGTTTATTAGGGTTTGGAGGAGCGCCGCAAAGTAATAGTACTTAATTAGGAGGGTTTCGAAAGGGTGTCAAATATAAAATTTTAATAATTGAACAAGAGGAGAGTTTTAATGTCATAAATTTTGTGTCATCAAAATGCTATCAAATTACTTAAATTGACACTCAAAAATTCAAAATTCAAATATTGATATTGTTAATTTTCATTGCAGATGTACACTCATAAATTTTCATAATTTTTGGGATCTTATTTTATACGAGTTCAAATATAACAAAATTAATGCATAAAATTTAATCAATCATAGTTAACTAAAATCATTCATTTTGATATTATTTGATCTAGTATAAAATATATTAAATGAGCAGAAATCATAATATTGACAAGCGCATCTCTATCATGAATATTAACTATATCAATTGTTTGAATTTTAAATTTGAGCATCAAATTTTATATAAATTGAAACCCTACTCATTGAACAATATCAATTTGATTTTTTTTTCATTATTGTTGTTTTTTGTGTACGCTTCAATTTTCATGAATTATTTTTATCCTGAGGTCTAATATTCCTATTAAGAATCAGCAACATTTAATCAAAAACAAAATATTTCCATATTTCATTCAACAGAAAATGTCAACAATTGTACACCAAAGGAACTTTTGATAAGTATGATAGTTTCAGTTTCACTATTATGGATTTAAGTCAGGGAATTTTTTTATAGGGAAAATTAGTTATTTTCCATTACAAAGTTGCTAAATTAGAAATTTATCACTCCAAAGTTTGAATTGAGTAATTTGCCACTACAAATATCATTTATTCTTAAATTTGTCATTATACATATTTAATTAGATTTAAAAAATTATTATTTTTTAAAATCTAATTATATATACATAATGGCAAATTTAAAAGTAATGAGATTTGTAGTGGCAAATTCCTCAATTCAAATTTTGAAGTGACAAATTTTTAATTTAGCAACTTTATAATGGCTAATAAATAATTTTCTTTTTTTTATAAAGTGATGGTTTATAGGTAAAAATCAGCGAGTGAACAGAGCAATAGCCACTGCCACCGAATGGTCACATTCCGAAGTCAGAACAAACGCATTAGAATTTTTTTTTTTAGAAGCAACAAACGCAATAGTTACAATCATACAATGTTACAAGGTATCATGCCCGGTTGATCCTAAAACGAAAATTTTGTGACTTTTCAAAATTTTAAGAAATTAATTTACAACATCTACTATCTTTTATCTTGGCATTATTAATAATCTCAATATCAAAATAAGAAATAAAATTACAAATATTGTGAACTCCGGATTTTAAAAAACGTTGTTTATTTTACAATTTAGGAATTTGAGTTATATAAAGATAATTATAATAATGGGTGTGGAGATTTTTTTTACTTTAGCACTTCAAATATTTAATTGGAAATAGGAAAACGATGTCACTTAAAATTTTTAAGTGGTCTCTCGTTTGCAATTCTTTTTATAAAATTTTATATATATATATATATTTGTCAAAATCTCATATGAGTACATTATTTTCAACTGACGAAAGACCCGAATTAAAATTCCGAGTCCCAATTTGTTTTTTGGAACCGAACTAGTATTGGGGCCCTTGCAAAAAAAAAAAAACACCTAAGACCCAAATTATTATGTTAGGCTCTCCATTTTTCTTATAATAATTAGAAAAAAAAATTGAGAACCCTCTATTATTTTTATCAAAAAGTTGAGTTCTGATTTTAAATTCCCTCTATTATTTTTATCAAAAAGTTGAGTTCTGATTTAAAATTGGTTTAAAATTGCCGCGAATCGCAACATGCGGTCCATGAACAATGTTTTCCAGACCATAAATGCTAATTTGTGATCTGCACAAACTTGATTCTGGTATGGCAGCCGCGTCAAAAACCCTGACCTGCAAAGGCAAATTTGCGTAGCATTTCTTGTGTATTTTTTCCTTCTAGTAAAATGATGCAATTTTTTTCTCCGTCGATTCTGGAATATCTACTATTCTTGGCAATCTGGCGGGGTGGATTAGGATGGGTCGGGTTCAGATTCAGATAGGCTGAGTCGGGTCCGTAATTTTTAGGAAGAAATTGAATCGGATTAAGATTAATTTATATATATATCAATTTTTTTTTCAGATTTTTAATTGATTTCGATTGGATCGTAGGTTATTTGATCTTGGATCATGTTAAGTTGGATTCAATCAAAACGAGTCAGTTTAACTTTTTTAAAAAAATAATTTGAATTGGATTGAATCCAAATGGATCAGACGAAATTCTTAATTTTTGTGTCGGATTGAATTTTACCACGTCTCATATTCTATAATAGAACGACAACTATGACAATAACTTGAACTCACGACAAAATTAAACCTAAACAAATCTAAAAATCAAGAAATCTATAGTGGTTTTTTTAGGTTAAATTAACCCAATTAAAAGTATATACAAAATGAGATCCATCACTAATATTATTTGAATTTTTCATAAACACGCACACACTAAGAACAACTTGAAATCTTCATTCTTGGATCGGGTTTATTTATTAGTCAGGGGCCTACAGCTGCTTTAATTCTCCCACTCCTTTCCTTCGTGATGGGAATCGAACGGTCTGCAGCGTTTCAACTGCCCACTGCACCGCTTTCAGTACTTCGTATTGATTATTTCATAGGCTACGGTACGGACTATGCACTATTCCGAGGTCAGCGGTCAGCGGTCAGCACTGATGAGGGAGATTTGATTCACCCGTTTCGTTTGACCGAATTGGACACGCACAGATAAAATATTAAAATATCAACTATCTATCTATAAAAATCTGCCATCTAAAATTATTCGAAATGAGCATATGATAAAAAGATATGAGTCTGTTTGGAAAACTAAGAAATAATTCTAAAAGGGTGATAATTTTAAAAGAGTGGTATAATAGTGTTATTTTGAAAGAATAATATTTATTTCTCACTGTTTGAAAGAATAAAAATATTATTTAATAGTTATTAATCAGAATATTTAAAATATTAATAATTATGATACTAATAATGATGATAATACTAAAATATAATAATAATAATAAATAATTATAATTATACTATAATAATAATATAATACAATACAATACAATCAAATAATAATCACTATTCTACAATAGTAGAATCAATATACCACATATAACTTGATATATCAGTTTAGCATTTTTCCGCACTCTTCTCCTTAATCTAAAATTTATTAGAAAATTTTGTTTGTCGAAATAACAATGTTATTCTTATTTTTACTATTTCAAGGGGTGCAAAATAAACCCAATAGGGCCGGTTCGGTTGAAACTGAAAAAGCAACGAAAAAGTGATATTATGAAATTGAGAATAGAATACTCTTTTAATCTATTTCAATCATGCTTAGTAGCTTGACAAATTGATATGGAGGAGGTGGTCTCTCTTTTTGGAGAGAGTACAAATTAAAATGAGTTTAAAAAAAAATAATGGATGAAGAAGGCCACGCTAGTTCACAAGACAAAAATGAATAAAAAAAATATTATACTGTTCTGAATTTCCTTCCAAATCTCAATTCCGGCTCCCCCATAAAATTGTAAAAATTAAAAAACGTTCTAATTTCTATTCTCTATTCTCGTATTTTCTGTCCATTCTTATTGACAAGGGAAAATTTATTCCAATCAATTTCACAATTCTAGAATTCGAACAGGCCCATAGAAAATTGGATGAATCAGGATCAAACATCATATAGACTTTTAACTTGTTAAATTCGTGTGACGAACTGTGATTGATCATAGTAATAAGTTCGTGATTCGGAAACGTTCGGTGAGATCAAAAATTTGACGTTCGAATATAATACGGGTATAATTCGGAAATAGTTCATTTCACATAATATAAATAAAAAATATATTATATTGATAAAATATTAAAAATATATTAAAAACTATGAAATTCTATATAAAATAATATATAATGTGTTTTTTTCCGAATAATTCACGAATAAAACGTTTTTTGACCCAAAAAATACACTGTATATTAAACTGACGAATTATTCGTGAATCATCCGGTTAACGATGAAAAACGAATTATTCGCGAGTGTTGTTACTATGTGATTGATAAGAAAATTTGTAGAAAGATGATTCGCTACACAAATAGATAGATTCTAGGCGTTGCGAAGTAAAGCAGTGTGAACTGTGGGCCAGGCGGGGTCGGCAGTGCACATCTCCTATGATCGCAACCTCTGCAATTATGATACTCTCCGGTCCACAGTGCGCGTTCAAAATTAAATTCAAATATTTTTCTAAACTTAAATATTTTGATGGAAAACATTCATATTTCGTTAATTTTTAATTTGAAGATGTTAACTCGATTTTTTTTTTGTATATTTAGTTGTTTACATACATGAAAAACAAGTTTTTTGAAAAATTCTCACGGGAAAAGAGAGTATATATATTCGAGAAATTATTTCCGATGGTATTTTTTTTTAATTATACGCTTGAAAAAGGAACTTATGTTGAGATATTAGTTCAGTACCCCAACTTCCTTTCTGTATTAGTATCACTTAGTTGGACTGACATGCCACAAATTTCAGCAATTAATAATTACAAGAAAATAATTAGCTCGAGATATTTTCTTTTTTATGTCCTCTTCTCGGCTAAAAACCATTCTACTATTGTAAATTTTATAATATTATATTATTTAAGGCTGAAATTTCGCAAGTATAAGAAAATAGTAAAAATTTAGAAATAAACTTTTGGTTTAAATTAATTCTTTAAATTTGTTTCTATTAGGAACGAAGTGAAACTATAGTAGGAGGAATCGAGGCAGTACTCATACTCGATTTAGAAAATTACAAAGTTATGCATACTACTATTTTGAAAATTTGAAACATATAAAAATATATTTGTAATTTAAAGAAGAGCGATCCTGCTATGGATACATTTTTTTAGCAATTATTGTATTTTAGATGAATCACAACCATTAATTTCAAATTTATATTTTATTTTGTAATGTGAAATTCAATTTAAAGCAGAATTAGCCTTTAAATTATAAGATTTACATATTTACTAGCCCGCTGTATAATGCTTTAACTCTATTTCAGACTACATTAACGAAATCGGTTAAATAAATAAGAGTATTTTGTTACAATTTACATAAAAAAAATTCACCTATAAGTTAACCAAGCAAGAAAATTCTTATAACATCACCAAAAAGAAATACTTCTAGAACAAAAAATAATATGTATTTCAACTCTGTTATTTTTTTTTTGCCTAAAAATATATATTTTTAATTTTACTGAACTGTAAAAGTACCGAAAAGACACATTTTATCTTTTGAAAGAAAGTTTCAAAATTCAGTATTTTTTAACAATCATCTCTTAAATTTACTTGTTATCACGACAGCACAAGTATATTTCAAATCCTCAATCTATCTACTTCGACAATATTTTTTTTGTCCCGTCAATGCTTGCAAATTCACTGCTGACAAAAATCGTATGTTAAAGATTGCAAATTATATATATGGAAAAAAAAAATAGCGTAAACAAGTCAGACATGGAGGAGGAGGTAAAACCAATACACATGTAACACAACTAACAAAAAAAGACCAAATGCTGAGGATTAAATACGGATCGTGATCTTTTGTTGTATGGCATGCAGGCAGCATATACAGCAGTCTTTAGATTTACAAAATATTTTTTTAATTAATGAAATATAAATTTATACGCGAATTGAACGATCATTAAACTGCGCTGTATATACTGCGCAGCAGATGATAAAAATTAATATAATTTAAATTTAAAAACATCATGCTGTGTAGCACGCCAGCACCACAGAAAAACAATTAATCCAGACACCAAGCATCCCGCTAGTCTTAACACTTGGTTTGTAAATCCCATCATCTCCAGTTGATCGGCGCTTTTACATGGAGCGTTTATCTCAATAAACTAGCGACGAGCGAGCATTACAACATGGATGTCTCCATTTACTGGGACGGGAGATCGGTAACAGCGCATTGTTTCCCTCTTCGGGATTCGAAACAAATGAAGAAAAGAAAAACAGAGAGAAACCCCTGAAGCTTAACACTCCCTCTAAACCCACTATTAGAAACGCAATAAATGCACCACACGAATTAAAACTGTCCCTCGGAGCGAGCGAGGCAGAGGGTACAGTGAGAGAGAGAGGAGAGAGGGAGATCTCCGAACCAAAGCAAAGCTAAGAGAGGAGCGAATAGTTCAATCTACCCTCCGTCTGTAGTACATTCCACGCTCTCTCTCTCTTTGCCGGTTGCGCATAAAGGAAAAGAGTTTCCTGTTTTGCTGCGCCGTTGGATCTAGGGTTTCGCTGGCGCGACAATGTGACACGGGAGGGGTGGCGTCCATCGTCCAATTCGGAGGTACATGGAGCTCGATCGGCGTGTATACTGATGGTTTCTTCGCGATTTGCTTGGATTTGAACTTGCACAAGATGCGGGGAGTTGCTGTAGCTCTTTTTACAGTTCTTCATTTGAGCTCTCTGTGCTTAGGTATTTCTTGTTTCTCTCTTGGATTATGTGAATTTCCAATCTAGAAATGTATCGGTGTGGATTATAGAACTGTTTTTTTTTTTTTTTTTTTTTTGGGGGGGGGGGGCAGGATCTTTGATTATACTAACTGGCCTTGGACGTAGAAATATATGTGATTATATTTTTCTGAAAGAAATTGCAGTGACTCAATTTTAGATAAAATCTACTGTTTCTTCAGAGAGATTTTGTAGCGACTGTATTTTAGATAAAATTTCCATGGCCTTTCCTTAGTTTCTCTAATTTTAAGTTTTCTTGAGAGAATTGAATCAGTGAAGTAAAATTTGGCCAACTTATAATTAAGAATCTCATTACTTTAGTTCATGGAGAGATGATCAGCTTAATTTGACTCGATGAGGATGCTGTTTTTGCATGTGCAAATCTAGTAAGTCTGTTTTGGCCATTCCTGAATGATTCATGTCATATCCAGTCATGAGATGAGATGCTGCTGAAATGACTGTTTCTAATTGGCAAAGAGATAATGTTTATTAACTAGCAAGACCTAACCTGCTTTATCTGTTATTTAGTTTGACAAAACAGTATGACATTAATTGAGACAGTTCCTAATATAGTTAATGTCTTTTCTCGATACCAAAATCATTTAATTGTGTGTTTCAGGGTATATATAATTAGATAATGTTGATATACTAAATTTAAATTACATTGTGGTTTCTTGTGCATATTGTACTAATAATATTTGGTTGTAGTTAATGTCTTTTCTCGATACCAAAATCATTTAATTGTGTGTTTCAGGGTATATATAATTAGATAATGTTGATATACTAAATTTAAATTACATTGTGGTTTCTTGTGCATATTGTACTAATAATATTTGGTTGATTATGTTATGGCATTCTGTTGACATCTACAGTCACACTGACATGAACAAACATACACATGTGCCTTCCAAATGAGTGAATTTGCATTATCAATTTATCTTTGGCTTTTGTGGCTATACAACCAAATATTAACATTTGTCTGATTTTCAGCAAGGATACCTTTTTTCCAAGCTTCTAGGCCCTTCAGTGCACCAATTTCAGCTTCAAGTCCATTATGGCCACCACATGTAGCTCCCTATGCACCAACGATTCCACCGCAGTTCTCTCCAATTTCACAACCACCAGCTTCTCCTGGTAACCCAGATACGTTTATTACTTAAATTATTTTTTCCTTTTACTTCTCATGGAATAATCTGTTTAATGCCTTGGCAATCTCTTCTTTAGGTTTTGTCGCAAATTCTCCTCATCCTCGACCAAAGCACCATAAAAGAGCACCCCCTCTTGCTAATTCTCCTTTACCTTCCCCTCAAGGTCTGAAGATCACTATCTTTCGTTTGAATTTATACAAGTGGAAACCATATACCCTTTTTAAATATTGATAATACCTGTTAATTCCTTGTAAAATCTTGAACAATCAGTGGTAACTTCAGATGCTAATCCCTTGCAAAACCTATAAAATTCGAAGGTAACTTCTATGTGTGCTGCCCTTGCAAACCTTCAACTATCATATTTTCTAGAAAAGCTAATTTTAGATGTCACATGTTTTTTAGAGACATGTCTGATGCTTCAAACAGAAATTCAGAATGTACTTCCTGCTTATAGAAAACATGCAATATTTCCCTTTTTTAGGTAATAAGTAATTAACTTTAAGGTTCTGTAGTAGCATGCCAGATGTTTCTTTTTGTTGATGTTGACCATGAGAATTGAAATTCCAGCCACATCTCCAACTTTGTACATGATTTAACATGTATATCGACTCAAGATGAGTGAAGAAGATGCTTGAACAGAAAGAAGTATATTTAGAGAATTGGTATATTAGGGGTCATTCGGGAATTACTGTTTCCTTACATTTTTGGCCTAATTATCTGTACTTGATCTCAAATTTATAGTTTTCTCCCCTGCTGGTTGTGATGATATCATTTGTTCAGAGCCCCAAACAACAACACCAATCGGCTCTCCATGTGGTTGTGTCTTCCCAATGAAAATCACAGTGGACCTTGATGTGGCACCCTATCTTCTATTCATGCACATTGGTGAGCTGGAGGTTGAGGTTGCCTCTGGCACCTTCCTAAAACAGAGTCAAGTCAAAATCATGGCTGCTGTGCCAAGTGTTGACGATCAACAGAAAACAAGAGTTACTGTTTACTTGGTGCCTTTAAGGGAAAAATTTGATGATACTACGGCTTTGTTGATCTATGAGAGGGTTTGGCAGAAGCAGGTTCCTATCTCATCATCTGTTTTTGGGGATTATGCAGTGGTTTCAGTCGAGTACCCAGGTATATCATTTCCATGTCATATTGCTGGTTTATAAATAGATTCATTGTGCTCTTGTTTTAGTTTCTTCTGTTGTTTCAAAAGCCTTATATATGTTTTTATGGTTTCTTAATATCAGCAAGTAGTGCTGCTTGTGATGTTAATGCAATAGTTTAGCCAATATACTGTTGTACTAGTGGGGTGGGTAAATCTAATAGTGTAGCTGAATTAAGTAACTGTAATGTCACACGAGCAGTAAATAAATTGGAAACATATTTTATTGATATCGAAGTGCTAATATAATATCACTTGCTGTGGAAATTATACATAAATTTCTTCATATTAACATCTACTGTTGTCATGATAGGACTTCCATCATCTCCACCAAGTTTAGCAGAGCCATCCATAGGGGCAGGTCCCAGCAGTAGTAGAGGCATTAGCCAACAGCCACTTACAGCAGATGTGGGGCATTCTGGTGCCAAATCCCAGAAACTGAACACTTGGATAATTGCTGTGATAACAGTTTCTTCATGTTGTCTTCTGTTAGTCTGCATTGCTGTTGTCAGCTTCGTGCTGAGGCGGCGCAATCTCAGACAACTCGGGGGAGGTTCTGTAGGCCCTACGACTACAATCGCTACCACTAAAAGATCTGGTTAGTGTAGTCCATTATATATAGTAAGTTGTAGCGGGAGTGAAGGGAAAACTGAAGCTCTTTGCTTTAATTTCCAGTAAAATGTCAATCTTGACTATTTTTAGAAACTAAAATCTTGGTCTAAAGCTCTTTGCTTCCCCTGATTCTTGACATGCTGCAAATGCCATTCCAAATCAGAAGAATACATACAAGAAACAAATGAAACTGTGTGTAAAATTACAATCTGAATTACAGGATATGTAGATTAAGATATTTTGGTTCTTTGGGGTGTTCGATTGCATAATGTGCATTGGCAACTGTGTATGGAAACTGTTTTGCAACATGTTATTTTCTAGTCACTCAATTATACCTTCATGTGTTAGGAATGAGGTCAACAACACTGTCTACTAGTATTGCAAGTTCCTCAGTCTCAGCTGCCTCAGCCATGGCAACATATCCGCCATCTGTAAAAACGTACTCCATGGTTGAACTCAGCAAAGCCACAGATGGCTTCAGCTCAAAACGGGTTCTGGGCGAAGGTGGGTTTGGACGGGTCTATCAGGGAACCTTGGAGTCGTGCACTGAAGTTGCAGTTAAACTTCTTACGAGAGAGGATAGAAGTGGGGACCGTGAGTTCATTGCTGAAGTGGAAATGCTCAGCCGATTGCACCACAAGAATCTTGTGAAGCTCATTGGAATATGCATTGAAGGGAATAAGAGGTGCTTAGTGTATGAGTTGGTGTGCAATGGGAGTGTGGAGTCTCATCTTCATGGTATATGTTGTCTACTTTTATATCCACATATTTTTCCATTATTGTTTTGGTCGCTGAAGTTCTATCTCATATAGTATAAATGGGCATTTAAATTACTTTCTTTTTGTGCATTCAACTCTAGTTTAAGCTTCAACTATGAATTTCAATTCTGTGCGAAGAGTATACCTTTACTCACACCACCTCCTTGGGTACACACTACTTTACCTTTTGGGCCTGAACTTAGCATACTGTCATTTCCCATTATGACACTATCCATGAACCAAATTTGATGCTTGAAAATATCAAACAGGGGTTGATAAGAAAAATGGGCAATTAAACTGGGACATAAGGATGAAAGTTGCCTTAGGTGCTGCGAGAGGGCTTGCTTACCTTCATGAGGATGCGAATCCACGTGTGATACATCGTGATTTCAAGGCAAGCAATATACTCTTGGAGGAGGATTTCACTCCCAAGGTCACTGATTTTGGCCTTGCCAGGGAGGCAACAGAAGGCATCAATCATATTTCTACCCGCGTGATGGGCACTTTCGGGTATGTTGTCTTTACTCACCTTTCTTCTGTACTTCACTTCTCTAACTTAAGATCACGTAGTTGCATACCATATGGTTATTGGGAAATACTGGTTTCTGTAATTATCAACTTTTATTCATATTCCTGGACTGTTCATGTGCTATATATATATATATATAGAAAAAACTACCGCTATTCACCAATATAATTTTTACCAAAAGATCCCTAAGATTTTTGAAATCCATTTTCATTACAATATATAAAAAAACATCAAATTTCTATACGTAAAAGTAATTCATATAAATAATTGCTTAATCAGATTCATCTTCACTAAAAGAATCTTCAGTTAATGTATCCTCATTGTCTTTGCCCTTGCCTTTTGCTTTTGCTCTCTACAAAAAATAACAAGTTAATCATAATTATAATTGTTACTAAACAATAAAAAGAAAAAAAATAGAAACAACATTTAAAAATCTATGCATAATAGTTACCTGTGGACAAGTTCTTGCATTATGACCCTCTTTTGCATTGCAAATGCTACAAGTTCTCTGTTTCTTGCCCTTAATTTCAGCTGAAGGTTTAAGCCTTACTGGTCTTTTTCGTCTTCCTTTACATTGCGAATTTGGTGGATCAATATACAAACACGGTACTCTCTGTTTTTCTACCATTTCAACTTGCTCTTTTGATAAAACCTCTTCTCCAACCTTCTTGGATATGATAAGTTGTAACTTCTCTTTGGCCTGAACTATTATGCTCTTCAGAACTTTGAAAACTTCTTGAGACGTTGTACCCATATCAGCAATCTCCATCAAATCTGACTTGATGGTCGTAAACCTTAGTGTCTTTAATTCTGCAGATTCTCCGGACTCCATGCATCTCTCACTAATAGGTACTTTTACACTTGCATTAGCATCTCTAGTCCACCTCTTGAGAATGTAATGAGAAGATAGATTTGTCATACCTACATGACGCACGACCTTGATAAAGATGCGAACAAAGTAGACCCTCGAATTCCCATCCTTTACAATTACATGAGACAATCCCCTTTTCCTTGTCTATGTTAACCATGAATGACTCGGGCCTCCAATTTTCATATGATGGATGAGAAGTAATTCTAACCTGATACAAAGAATCTCTCTCAATCTCATGCACAAATCCAAGGAGGCTATCTTTTATTTTCTCCTTGAATAATGAAAATACCGTTCTGGTATACAACTTGCGTGCATCTGCCTCCATTTGATAATGAGAATACATTTGTGGTGTCTCATTCATGGTTCTTAGGTCATCATCACTCTCCCGCTGCCATATACTTTCAACTATCTTGTCACTGTGCAACACAAGCTGATGAATAGTTGTATGATTGCTCACCCATAATTTGAGCACGGCGCATTCATACTCTCACTTCTTTGTGTAATAGACATATTGGCAAAGAAGGTATCTCGAAAGTAGCTCTAACCCATTATGATTGTGTGTTGTACATACACTTGAGATGACTATTCTCATGTAGCTTGTATCTATTAAGCATCGCTTGCCCATCTCTCTTCAAACTCGATATGGTCAAACTACGATTAATTACCGACTTTAACTCATCTCCAAAACCATCTAGCCGATTGTAAAGCACTCCAAAGTGTTCCCTTGCTTTTCTCATAACATGCCATCGACAACACCTATGAATTGCGTTAGGAAAAATTAATTCAATGGCCTTCTTCATGGCTTTATCTTGATCAGTAATAATGGCCTTAGGATGCTTGCCGTACATTGCCTTCAACCATGTATTAAACAACCAACAAAAATTTTTAGAAGACTCATTTCTAAGAAGCGCTATGCCAAAGATGTGACGATGGTGATTAGCACCAAGGAGTGGTGCTAAAGGCATATTGTACATGTTAGTTTGGTAGGTTGTATCGAACGTCACAACATCATCAAATTCTTTGTAGGCTCTTCTTCCTCGTCCATCAACCCAAAAAATATTCTTTACTACACCAGTTTCATCTGGTTCTATGGCATAGAAAAATTCAGGATCCTTCTCTTATTTCTTTTTAAAGTGCAACACAGTGGTCGAAACATCACTCCAATAAGCTTTTTCTTAATACCTGCAATGAGATTGCTTACATCTTGCTTCTTGAATCGTAAATTTCCCTTACCACCGCAGCGCACGGCTATGTATTCCAATATTTGAGTTGTTCCTACATTTTGAGCACTCAAATTTATAATGGTTTCTGTTTGCTCATTACTTGTGCATTTATGAGATCGTAAATTTCGCCTTTTGGATGGACTGGTAACAAGAGGATGATTATGGTTTTCCTCAAAAACACTCACTTCCCGATTGTACCTTCTACTAATTTAATTCTAAATAAAGCATTACAACCAACCCTAGTAAATGCCCTCACTTTCTCTGGTGTTTTTGGTAGATTTTGATCATCACTTGTCATCTCTTGGATTTTTTGACGCTTTCCAAATCCATATTTTGAACAAACAAATCTCATTGATGACACTCCCTTCTTAGATTTTGATGTGCATTGTTTGCGGACACTAAATCCAACTCGACCCGCATAATCAGTAAATTATATGCTTCTTTATGTGTGTTGAATCTCATGCCTATACAAGGAACCACACGTTCATCCATACATGACACCACAAGTTCATAATCCTCTTCATCTCGTGACACCTCTTTAATTGAAATATAAGAGTCGTTGACATCAAACTGTTTCACATTAAATATTTAAATTACTAGAAATTCAACTAAAATATATGAACAAATGGTGAAAAGAAGATTAACAAATTAGCTTACTTGTATTTGATCTCTAGCAATTTTGCTAGATCTTCTTCTTGGTCAGATATGCCTCTGACTTTACTACTGTTACTCTCATGTATTGACATTGCTTAAACTGCAATCAAGCAAATTTATGTTAGATAGAAAATGAGAAATAATATGAA
Organism: Schoenoplectus tabernaemontani; assembly: GCA_037127355.1. Classification (NCBI taxonomy): domain Eukaryota; kingdom Viridiplantae; phylum Streptophyta; class Magnoliopsida; order Poales; family Cyperaceae; genus Schoenoplectus; species Schoenoplectus tabernaemontani. The sequence goes on along the minus strand of CM073749.1, from coordinate 18,142,743 downwards.
AAGTAAGACAGTATAATAAGTAAGGTAATAATCAATTAAGAATTTAAGATATTTTGCTTCCTTTATTACCATACATATAGGACCAAAAACGCAGCCAAAATAATATGAAAAATGTTGCTTCTACAACCACATCCATAATGACGAAGGCAATTGATAGTACTCTACAATATGCATCCTGACATATTGTAGTTCATTATTATGGAAAATAAAAAATTCAAATAGGTTTCATCATTGAATATATATATAGAGAGAGAGAGAGTTAGACTATTGTGAAAATGTTTGCATTTCGAATCCAAGTGCATACGGCTCAAATTTTATCATAAAACGTCAGAAATTCAAAATTATCATTTTCATTAAATTCTTCATATCAAAATATTTGGGGATACAAAAATTTGGGGTATTTTGAGTTCTCTAAGTATTTGTTTTGGATTTTTAAAAATTAGCAACAACAATTCAATATTTTATTATTATTTTAGTGCTGATTTTCAAAAATCCAAAACAAATACTTAGAAAACTCAAAATATCCCAAATTTTTGTATCCCCCAATATTTTGATATGAAGAATTTAATGAGAATGATAATTTTGAATTTCGGACGTGTTACGATAAAATTTGAGCCGTATGCACTTGGGCTCGAAATGCAAACGTTTTCACAATAATCTAACTCTCTCTCTTTCTCTATATATATAGAGAGAGAGAGGCTATGGTGCTTTGTGAAGCACAAAATCTCCCGTGCTTCGCGTCCGTATCTCGAATTTGAAAGTCCAAACGGCCGATCTAAACCGCTGAAACATGATATAGCAAAAAAATTCAAAAAAAATATAAAATTTGATCTCCAAAGATATTTCAATATGAAGATCATTTTTAACAGTTTGGATCGGCCGTTTGGACTTTCAAATTCGAGATATGAACGCGAAGCACCATAGCCTCACTTTATATATAGATAGATATAGAGTGAGACTATGGTGCTTCGCGTCCGTATCTCGAATTTGAAAGTTCAAATGGCCGATCCAAACCATTGAACATGATCTTCATATTGAACTATCTTTGGAGATCAAAATTTATATTTTTTTGAAATTTTTTGCTATTTTTTAGAAGGATACAAAATCGCTAGTTTTGGATGGTGCAGAAATCATTATATCAGCAAACTTTGTACCCATTTAAAAAATAGCAAAAAAATTCAAAAAAAATATAAAATTTGATCTCCAAGGATATTTCAATATGAAGATAATGTTCAACGGTTTGGATCGACCGTTTGAACTTTCAAATTTGAGATATAGATGTGAAGCACGAGAGGTTTTGTGCTTCGCGAAGCACCATAGCCTCACTCCTATATATATATATATATATATATAGGGAGATCTTACGGTGCTTTGCTTCGGCCTAAAAAATCTCACAAAACTAAAGTTAAATTGCAAATCTAATTCACCCAACATAAATTACATATTCAAATATTGTTGAATACCAAATTTGATAACATTTGGAGCTTTCTAATTATTTTTTGGATTTTTAAAAAATGCCCCAAAAATAATAATAAAATAATGATAGGTGCACCTACAAAATTGTCATCTTTGAGAAATCCAAATAGAATAGTTATAGAGCTTCAAATATAGTAAAATTTGGTATTCAACAAGTTTTCAATATCTAGATTATTGTGGATTAATTAGATTGATATCTCGAGCTTTCAGTATATGAGATTTGAAACTGAAGCAAAACCCTTTTTTGCTTCGCAAAACACCTATATAGGGAGACCTTACGGTGCTTCGCGAAGCAAAGAGGGGTTTTTCTTCAGTTTCAAATCTCATATATCGAAAACTCGATATATCAATCTAATTAATCCACAATAATCTAGATATTGAAAACTTGTTGAATACCAAATTTTACTATATTTGGAGCTCTGTAACTATTCTATTTGGATTTCCGAAAGATGACAATTATTAGGTGCACGTATCATTATTTTATTATTATTTTTGGACATTTTTCAAAAATCCGAAAAAAAGTTAGAAAGTTCCAAATGTAATCAAATTTGGTATTCCGTAAGATTTAAACATATAGTTTATGTTGGGTGAATTAGATTAGCAATTTGAACTTTAATTTTGTGAAATTTTTTAGGCTGAAGCAAAACGCTTATTTGCTTCGCGAAGCACCGTAAGGTATATAAAGGAAATTGTGTTTTATATCTTTTTTGTTATTTATTGTTTACCTAACTACCATTGTTTTTGTTGGTTATGGTATCTAAGGATGGTAATCACAGGATCCAATTGTGAAATGGTTAGGATTGTTTGTTAAATGTACTACCTAATTGCATCTACTCAATTTTGCTGCTCTGTGACTGGTTTTTCCCTCTCTTTTGCTTCTATATGTTGGGTTGCTTTGTGTTTATCTTGGTAAATTAAATTGCAAGTTCCACTGACCACTGAATGAAAATGAATTGATCAAATTGCAAGTTCCACTAACATGCTTGCAATAGCATTACCAGATGCTGAATTGACCACATTGCAGTTATACCCTTTTGATATGGCATCTTCATTAATCATTGGTTTCATGATTAATGAAATGGGTACCCTCACCTGGGTACTCTCACCTTTCGTAGAGAAAAAAGAAGAATTTTCTTAATCATTGTCTTCTACCTTGGTACAGCTATGTGGCCCCAGAATATGCAATGACAGGTCACCTCCTTGTAAAGAGTGATGTTTACAGCTATGGTGTAGTTCTCCTGGAGCTTTTATCAGGCCGTAAACCTGTGTACATGTCAGAATCTCAAGGCCCCGAAAACCTGGTTACATGGGCCCGTCCTCTACTAGGCAGCCGTGAAGGTCTAGAAAAACTCATAGACCCAGCTTTGAATGACAACTATGACTTTGACAATGTCGCCAAGGTGGCATCCATCGCGGCGATGTGCGTGCACATTGAGTCGTCTCAAAGACCCTTCATGGGTGAGGTTGTGCAAGCTTTGAAACTCGTGTATAATGATGTGGATGAAGCATGTGATGATTCGTACAGCCATAGAGAGTCTTCTTCTAATGCTGACTATGAATATAGTCGGGGTGAGTTCTCAGGAGGAGGTTGGTGGAATGGTCATAATTCTCCCTTCATTACCATGGATTACAGCTCAAGTGGAATGGAGGGGATGTTGGAGAGACCCCATTCAGCAGCCTCTATAGGCGGCGTCCGACTTGAGTCGATCAATAATAGGTCTGGCCCATTAAGGACCAAAAAGAAGAAGTTTGCATCTTTCTATAGATTGAGAGGGAGTCTTAGTGAGCATGCCTGCCTCCCAAAAGTACAATCTAGAGATATCGGGCTTTAGTTGAGACAATGTCGGTCAAAGCACCGTGACTTTGTGGTTGTTCTTTGTAATTTTTTTTTCTTTCTTAGATGTACAGGTCAGTAGGGGGGTTATGGGTCTTCTCTGTAATGTGTTTTTTTGGTATAGTTTGGTTTGCCATCACCTACCATTTGGCAATGTTGGGATAGTGTTGGCTGTCTAATTCTTCTTCTTTTTTTTTTTGCAAATTTGGTTCATATCTCATGCATCTGATCTGTAATTCAGGATAGTTTTAGAAGGCACATGCCTCTTGAGCTGTGATGATAAAATGGCTCAATAGAATTGTGTAGGTGGAATATTATTTTTCCATGTTTGATTCTTGGGTTGCTAATTTTCAAGTAGTGTTTTCCTCTCTTTCGGCTTTTCCTTTCATCCAAGTTTAAACGCAGTGTCTGGATACGCGATGATAAAAGAATAATGTACGTTGAATATGTTTTTCATATTTGGTTCTTAGGTTGCTAAGTTTCGTGCAGTGTGTTGCCCTCTTTTGGCTTTTCCTTTCTTCTGAGTTTAACGCAGTGTTTGAATATGTTAAATATTCATCGGAAATATAACCTTAGGTAGCTTCGCTTTCACATGACTTAGCACTGTTGTTGTTAGCTTAAGATCCAAAATGGTCTTTGACCGATCTGTGTGATAAATATTTTTTTTATCATGCATGTGTGATGATATTTCTTGTAGTATACATGTATTTTTACTCAAATAATTTCATATTTTAACCTTACATATGAATTATTGAATGATGACCTCGACAGTTTAATATTATAATTGTATTGATATAACGTGTGAGATGGTATTTACCCTTCATTCGAAACTTCTCCAACTGCACCTCTGAACATTGCTAGAACATTGATCACCCGACTCCAACAATAATGAAATCAGTAACCAGCATATATCATATCAGTCACTCTCTCTCTCTCTCTCTCTCTCTCTCTTGACGGTTAGGTCCGCAGGCATTTCCATTAATCATATCCACCAAGATACACCTACATAGTTTTGAAAATAGAAAAAGCTGTAAACTAAAGGGTGAATATGTATTACCAAAAGTTACCCCAAGTTAACCCCCAGAAGGCACCACAAATTCATTCTGCTTCAAAGCGCACCTCATGAAACTGGGAATTGATCTCCACCACCAGCTTATCAGGGAGCAACCCCATATCGACCAAGCACACCTTGAGGCGGGCCCACCTCTTCTCCTCTCGGCTGAGGGTTTTTGGATCGATCTCTCTAACCCTACTGAAATCAGAAACCAACCGGTCGAAAACGGGTTGGATCCACATCCCAACAGGCAAACCCGTGATCCGAATCCAGATATCAATTACCGGCTTACCTCCATCCAGGTCTCTCGACCATCGCTGAGCAGTAAGAGATCGCCTGCCGAGCTGGATCCTTCCCTCCACCACGACACGGTCGTACCATTCCCTATCAGGCGATTCGACCAGGTACATTCCATCTTTATACGGTCTAGCAATCCACTCAAAACCGGGTCTATCCCCTCCCGAAGCTCTCAGCAAGCGGTCCAGCTCATCCTTGCTCAAACTCGGCGGCACATGAACCACGACGCATCTTTCAAGAAACCTCCTTATTTCTAAAGTCTCAGTGGTTTCCTCGAGCTTGACGATCACGATGGTTTTTCTCGTCGACCTTGACGTTCTCGCCATTTTGTTTGTAGGGTTCTCCAACTGTTCACTTCGCTTGCGCTCAGAGTAGAATGTAATAATGGTTTCTTGGAAGGCGATTTGGCGAAGGTGCCTACTGCGTAATGATGCCAAGGGCGCGCTTAAAGCCTTCAACTTCTGGTAATGCACTAATGGTAAGTGCTGCTAACCCCGCCCAAAAACAAAAAGTTCAAATTTATTTATTCTTCTAATTTTTTAAATTTTGATAATTGATTTATTTTACTCCCAATTTGTGACAACTAGCACGGTTATAAACTTAAAAATACTGTTAACTTGTATTGAATGTAACAGTATCGTATGCATTGTAATATTTATTCAAATTATTTTATTAGTTTAAAAATTCTATAATATTCAATTAAAAAGTAGAAGAACATAAATTAGAACATCATTCTATTTGTTTTATAGTAAAAACATAAGAAAAAGTACCTTGATTTCAAAAAATATACTAGATGAAATTTATCAAATAGAATGCAATATAACTGGGTTGTACACTTGTACTACTATAGACAAAAAAAATTTAAAAAAAAGTTGCATTAGAATTAATCACAGCCGTTCATTTGCGTCAACAATGATAAATTCAACTTGATTATGAGTCACGGAAGAATGGGCCTTAATTAAATATTACACGTTTCGTCACACCTGAAAATCATATTCTTCGATGTTTTCAATAAATAAATTCAGGGTTCCAAGTTTCGGCTTATGGCGTCTAAATTGACTCACACAAATCATAAAAAATTCTCACCGATGAAGATGGCACCGATTTGTTACAGTTAAAGGGTGTTAATTTTTGATCTGATTCAACATAATTTGAAGATAAATGAGTTAGGTATGGATTTAATTTTTTTGATCCGAATCGGATCAGGTCAAGTTCGTGTCAACCCGATCCGACCCGATTAATTATATTTTTTTGAAGTAATTTTATGATTTAGTACTAATTAAAACTTAAATATACACTAATTATATACTAATTAAGATTAATTATAAATTAATTAATATTTTATTACTTAAAATTATATAAAAATAATTAATAAATATTTAATTATTTTATACGTGTCGGATCGGGTCGACCCGTAACCTGTCAGGTCGGACATGGATCAAAATTTTTTGATCCGAATTTAATCAAATCAAGTTCAAATTGAGTTAAAAAAACTAATAATATAACCCGACCCGACCCATTAACATCCTAATTACACCTGATCTGCCTAGCTCAAAATTAAGAAAAAACACTGAGCTTCTTTCTCCAAAACTTGGGAGCATATCTTTCCCATGATATGGTAGAAAGAAAGCAACTCAGCCGGTTGCTCAGACGACATCTTTCCCATAATGCCCCTTGCCACCATCTCCCTTTCCTCGTTCATCTTTAGTTTCTGAAGGTACGATGATGCATTCCTCACCGTAGCACCCATCTGTTTTAGTCTCTTCTCTTGTTTCAAAGTCATAGCAGTGTTTGACTGGAAAAACAAAAGGGAAAAGAATAATCAGGAGGCCTTATAACAAATTAATGCAAAAGAAATAAGTAACAATTTTCGTTTCTTACATAAAGTTTAGAGGCACTATTTAAATTCTAACCTCAAGAAACTCGGCACCCGCTGCAATGTCTTCCTCCTTCAACAAAGGACTGGTAACTCTGGAGTCGTACAGATTCTTTGCAATGGAAAAGCTCCGATATCCTCGGCGCGAGGAGACGCAGTTAACGCTTCTATCTCGGCCCAATCAATCCTGTTAACTCTTCCATCTCGAGTCCTCCACCCAATCAATCCTGTTAGCTCTTCTATCTCGATGCCTGCTCCTTGCCAACCAGGGCGGAGACAGCAACAACCTTCATACAGGGCTTCCATAGTCATGAGAAGCATCCTGCTGGTGTTGTATCTATTTATTTATTTATAAATTAAAAAATATGAATTATTTGATATATTTTATATTATATCAAATTATATGTATATAAAAATTATAAAATTTTAATTTCATTTGAATAATCATCAAGTAACAAAGCTAAACCGTAAAATTCGGTCCGTTAATTTTATTAACGCTTGATGTATATATAAATAATATTAAAATAATTTAAATTTTTATACATATATAAAATAATATTTATAAAATATTTATGTAGTTAGTTTTATTATTTAAAAATTTTAAATAATAGATATTTGATATCTAATTTTAAGGACACTGATGTGACATCAATAATGATAGTAATTTGATCTCTTCTCACTATTGGAATATTAGGACTAGCTAAGAGAGGGGAGGGGAGCCCTTTGTAACGTCTTTGCCATTTTGCTAGAAGTGACGAAACTTAATACGATCCGAAAAACCCGTTCGATCCGTTCATATTCGAATCCGACTTAACCCGATTCTTTAAAAAAGTCAAACTAATCTGATTCGATCCGACTCAAAATTAAATAACCTACATTCAATTGAAATCAATTAAAAATCTGAAAAAATACAATATATAAGTTAACCTGACCCGACCAATTCACCCAATTTCTACCTCTATATTTTGCATTTGCATGATTCAAAATTTGAAGGGAGTAATAGAATAGGTGAAGATGATAGAGAGCGAAGGGATTATATATAGAGAGAGAGTGAATATACTATGAGCTTAAGCTCACGGAGGCATTTCGTAAGCTTAACTCAAAAAGTATATCAAATCATCTCTAAATTTGAAAATTTCACTCTCATTAAATTCTTCATATTGAAATCTTATGGGGTACAAAAATTTGGGATATTTCGAGTTTTCTAAGTCACTCTTTTTAATTTTTGAAAATTGGCTTTAAAAATAATAATAAAATATTTAATGTTTGTACATTATTTTCAAAAATTGAAAATAACGACTTAGAAAACTCGAAATATTCTAAAATTTTGTACCCCACAAGATTTCAATATGAAGAATTTAATGAGAGTGAAATTTTTTAATTTGAAGATGATTTGATATACTTTTTGAGATAATTTCACGCTATATTTACTATATATATATATACTGAAGCACTGACACGAATCACAGATTCTACCTTTCCATACAAACGCAGATGCATAAGATGTTAATCAGAGACTTTCAAGTAGTTTACTCCGTTCAATTCACACACATACTGACACACACAGAGATTGTTTTGTGCAAAACTGACTAAAAGATTTTACACTATTCATTCACGTCAAGCATCGCTCTTGATTTGTGAAAAACAACACTATCAAAGAATTGGTTTCATTACTGCTTCCAAATTAGAATTTTAAAAAATAATAATATTCTGAGATTCAATCGGCAGTCCTTTAAGATCAAACCTATAACGCTCATTAACAATCCCAACGTGGGAACATCAGTACAATTTCTGACACTTAGACTATACAAAAAACGATTCCTAAGGGATTTTCGTCAAAAAAAAAATATGCATCAAAATCTATCAAGTCTACTAGTGATGTCACCATATACAATTTGTATTTTTGATTTTTTTTTTTATTTCAGTACAATTATAATCACTTTATAATTTTTTTCCTCTTTGTGCGTGTGTCGCTCGGAACAATTAGTTAGCAACTAAGCAAGCTATTTAACACACACAAACACACACAAAATAATAATAATAATAATAAAAGGCAGTTGGGACCGAGTACACTTGAACTACCGTTGTTAATTAATGCCTTCACTGGATGAAAACTGGAACTATTCTAAAAATAATTAATTACTATTCGGCTTTTCTTTCTTTGTCAACTACTGAACAAGCCCCAGAGAACACACAATTAGAAGATTGCCTTTGCCCACGGATCTACCTATTTAATTTATTTGTTTCGTGAAAACCATGAGCACAGGCTTCCTCGAACAATGCCTTTGACGAGGTATATATAATTAACATCATGAAATTAATGCATGTCCGATTTGTATATATATACATGATGCCTAGCTAGCACAGATTTATTTTTCTTACGATTATTTTTTTTTTGGAATTTTTATTATAACCAATGGAGACCTTTGTAATTAGGTTCAACTACCGGATAATTATATGCTAGTATAAAACCACGCTTCTACAAGAATCAAATGATTCCTGCATGCCAATGACAAAACAAACAAAAATTAGTACCGCATAAAACAATTCTCCAACTACCAACCTTTAATTAATTTGTTTAAATTAATCTCTTATTATTGGACTTGATTATTCAATACATTCCATATATATAAATACGATGTCACTTGTTAATTAGTTCTTCTATTAAAAAATTACATGACATATAACCAGCAAATTGCACTAGGTCAACGCGCCTACATATTTCACAACTTGCATCACATACAATGAGTATATACAGCTGGTTGCCTTCTCCATTGCATCCATAAGCGACCATCCGAGAAGCAAAAAAATGAAGTACTTCTCATCTTCTTACCTCTATATCTTGCTTTTCCTCCCACTCTCTATCCTGATTGTACATCAAGTATGTCTCTTCTCAAATCCTACCGCTCTGCATTACATTATATCGACATTTGATTCACGCCTACCAGCAAATTACACTGAGTCTAGATCTCTCTCCCCACCACAACCGACCTTTCGTCTCCTTATCGGTGTATTAACACTACCTAGCCGATTTGAGCGTCGTAGCCTAATTCGTCTCGCCTACTCAACACAACCAATCACAGAAGCCCACGTGGATGTCCAGTTTATACTCTGTAATGTCACAACGGAAGAAGAGAAAATCATGATCCTTCTAGAGATGATCCAATATGATGATATCGTCATACTGAACTGCACCGAGAGCATGAATTCCGGCAAGACCTATACATACTTCTCCAGTCTACCCAAATTATATACTGGTGAAGATAGATACGATTATGCAACGAAATGTGACGACGACACGTACTTCAGGCTTGACAATCTGGTGAAGTCCTTGGAAGATAAACCCAGACATGATGTGTACTATGGAGCGGGGTTACCTTTCAATGAAAAAAAGTTTCCAGCATTCATGTTAGGAATGGGGTACCTGCTATCATGGGATCTGGTCGAATGGATTGCTGATTCGGAGATACCGAGACGTGAGCCAGCAGGGCCTGAGGATATGCTTACTGGTAAGTGGCTTAACATGGGGAACAAGGGAAGGAATAGGTATAACATGATTCCAATGATGTATGATTATCGAGGATCAGAATTACGAGATTTTATTCCGGAAACAATCGCAGTGCACCAGCTCAAAGAAACTATAAGGTGGCTTAATACGCTCAAGTATTTCAACCTAAAGGAGTGGACAGCTCTTTCAAGTTAAAACCTAATGAGTTCCAACTTTTATTTTACATTCTTTTTCTTTTAATAATTGGCTCAATTATTTATATATGTTTATGTAGTTTGAAATCGTAAATATTAATTAGAGTTCAGAACGGAAAGTATAGCAGATGAAACAATTAATTATAGTGAAAGGAGGGAGCATTTACTTGTGGTAATTGATAGGGATGTGCGGAATTTTTTTTAGTAAATGAAATAAATAAAAATCAGAAAATGACCTGATTGCACCCCGATCGACTTTTCCACCCATAGCCATATCCGAATTTGAAATTCGATATCAGTTTTTTTAATTATTCTGTTTTGATTCATTATTAATTTGTATAATGATTTATTTATTATTTTATAGTTTCTAATAGTTTATTTAGTTATTTTAATACATTTAGTTATTTATTTAATAATTTAGCTTACATTTAATTGATTGTTTAATTTATATAATGTTCTTATTTCATTCGATATTCCCGATCGAACAAATGCAGATGATGATCATTAATTGATTAACAATAACAAATCAATTTTTTTAAAATTGTTCTTTCTTGTTCTGCTTAATTATAATGATGATCATTGTCTAATTAATATTATTTGTTTATGTTTAAAAAATATAGTTAGAATAATAATATATTAAATATGATATTATTGTGTATTCAGTAGTCAAAAAATAATAAGAGAAAAATTATAAATATATCACATTAGTTGATATTACAACATAATTATACACAAATAAAAAACTAACAATATATAACTAATTCAAAAAATTTATCATAAATGCTAATAATTATATAGATGATTATAACGAACTAGAATATATACAGAAAAGTACATCCCCACAACTTCAAACGTGTCTCTTTCTGAGACCTGAAATGGGTTTTTTGACCCTGAAAGTTATTATAATAATAATATAATTAATCTTATATATCTGAGATTTTCGTAGCTACATAGCACACCTGATTAGAGTTTTTTATCGAAAATCATGATTGTTTGAAGATGAAGTTCTCAAATTTTTATTTTATTTTTCGATTTCATCTTCATTCATTCAAAACATTATGAAAATTAAACAATCAATTTAAAATAAACTAAATCATTGAACAAATGTTAAACATAATAGAATAACTAAATAAACTATTAAAAAATTATAAAAATAATAAATTGAAAAAAATTGTAAAAAAAATATTGAGTTTTAAATTCAGATCTAACTATGATGCAAAAGTTCAATGCAATCAGACTATTTTCCAATTTTTATTAATTAATTTCCTTTACTAAAAAAAATTGGGATGTGAGCGTCCGATACGCGGATTGAAATATTATGGGTATGAAAATCAAATATGTATTTTGCGGGTCCCATATACATGCACGGGATGAGCATACAAGGTTCAATTGGAGATGACTGATCGATGAGGGAATAATCGCGAAAAGTTTAGGGTTCTTCTCTTTTTCACAGCTAAATATGTGTATTTTCTAATTCATGCTGATTACTAGAATTTAAATAAACTAAATCATGGAGTTGACTTTGAAAATAATACAAAATTGATATTACAAAGAATACAAATTCGTCATAATTTACAAATTACAAATCATTTGTTAATTAAAAGCTAAATTAATTCATACCAAATTGAGTATTTATATATGTATAAGATGTTCATAAAAATAAATGACGTTCAACTATTAGATTTCATTCGCAAATCTAAAAAATATTGGTCGTATTATTTATATAAATCCTTGGAATATGTTCCGCATTCTAAAAAATTGTTAATATTTAATGCCTAGTACTTAACTGTCGTTCAATGTCTTATACTCCCGTCATGCCATCAGGTTTTCTCCACTTGGGAGTACTATATATATAAAGGAAAAAAACAGTTTTTTTTTTTTTTAGTAAATAAAAAAATATATAGAAAAGTGGACAAATCGCCTCCAACTTTTGCGCACATAATCAGACCTGAGTTTCAAACTCGGACCAGGTATGTTTGTGTATTATATTAAAAAGAAAATACAACAGTCAATAGATTAATATAAAATATTATAATATTTTTTTTATTATTAATGATTTAAAAATTGTTATGTGATATGAAAATTTTATAGGAAGTTAATGTAAAAATATATATAAGAAAAACTAAATTTGAAATCATAACTGAGAAAATAAAAGTAAATATATAAAGAACAGTCTGAAAAAAATCATATAAAGAACAACCTGAAAAAAAAATACATCAACGCCTACGAAAATATCATCCGAATGAGAGACGGATTGTATGTGCCTCTCGGTCCGAATTTCACGGTGAGGGCGCTCGTGTCTTGCGTCCGGTGTTGCTTGCGTCTCGATCACTCGGGTGGACGGACCGGGAGTGTCGTACGATGACGTGGGCGGAGCATCATATTGGGTATCAGAGGTCCTAACACCGGGATCGAGACTCATCTGACTCATCAGCAGAGAGTACGACATGAAATCTCCCTGGAATAAGTCCAACTCATCAGTCGTCGGCTCCGGCGCCGGGTCAGGTGGGCCGCTGATCGGACGGTCATCGACAGAGATATCGATGTCCTCAGGACTATCGGAAGTCCTGTACGAGTAAATTATAAAAAAAATACATGAATTAAATTATCAAAAATCAGTTAAATTAAAAATACGCACAAGTTAGAATAAAAAATTTAAATATGGACTTGCAAAAGCAAGTATCGCAGTGAAAATATGTGGATGACCTAAATCACGCATCAAATATTTTATCTGGCGCAATTCATGTTTGCCAAACGCTGAATGCCGGGGCGTCGTAAGCCAACCAATGGCGGTGGCTGTATTCCTCACTAAACGGAACATCTGCATATATATATATATATATATATATATATATATATATATATATTTTTTTATTCTATAGCGCAAGTTATGTGAAAAATTTAATTAAAAAAATATAGATTGGTCAAATGCTAACCGCTCGGACAATCTGGTGTGAATGTGGAACGTACGATAACTCATCCATAGGCTCCTCGGGGTGCGGTAACGGCTGGCTCAAGTGTTCGTCAGTGTTCATGTCGTACCATATTGTAGTCATCCCTCTCTTGTAGTACCACACCATGTACGTGTAGTGTTGGTCATAGTCGTGCGGTCGCGACTACGTGATAGGCAACTCGGGCTCGTCCTGTGCCCACCAGTAATACTGCGGCCAATCGACATTTTGCCCTTCAGCGCCTCCCGACATGTGTTTGTTCTTACGGTAAGTCAGCACCTGCTGTAATCGATCGGCGCCGACGGAGAAACATGCTGGAAAAGACCGAACTGTCGCATGACACTATCTGGATAGTGATTCTCAACCATTCAGAAATAAATCATCAACACATGACACTTCCAACTGCATAAATTACAGTTAGCAAATGAAATTCATGTATCAATTGAACTACATAAATTTTATTGATTTTAGAAACTTACAAATTGAAATACGCGTAGTACATCGAAGACAAGTCATCGTGGTAGGCACTGTGCGGCGTCCAATTGACAATGTCGTCTTGCAAATTCTCGAACTGATCCCGAAAATGCCCGGGTCCTCCATGTCACGGTGTGTACTTGAACAAGTGTCGAGTCGCCCATTTGACACCGTATGGAGGCCGTAATTGAGGCTTAGGACCGCCAAGTGGAGGCTCCTCACTTCTACATTTGTACCGCCAATAAAATATAAACAAAATACGATTTTTTTCCAGTGAGGTGAGTAATAATGATTTACCTCGGTCTCCTGATCGGGAATCGTGTCCACGACCACATTTGAAGCAGAAGCAGTGGTCCGACTATGCAATCGGCGGCTCCAGACATGACCGAGAGAGCTTGAAGTACAAGCAAGAGAGTATCGCTTGCCCCCAGTCATATCCGTCCTCCGATACGTTAAGCATGTCCTCAAGAAATGTCAAATACACTGTCGACACCGAGTGTGCGTTGTTGTTCGGGAACATCACGGACCCGAACAAATCCAAACAAAATGCTCGTGTGTACCTACAAAAAAATTAGTACTCATATGTACCTACAAAATAAATTCATAGAGTGAGTAAAATTTGTACCGTCGAACGATCTCGTCATCTGAATAAGGAGACAACTCTTGAAAACGCTTTCGCAAACACGCAAGCCGGATACTTAATTTGGAGAATTGAATGTACTTGTTCTCTTTCCCCCTGTTCCTTGTCTTAAACGGCCACGGGTTATCGGTGATGTCCTGATAGCTGTATAGATCGCTATTCAAACCAAGGAGCATCTCCATTGTCCCGCTCCATTCATCGTCGGTCACCCCTGTTAGTGGTTTTTCTGTATTTTTAAAATTTGCAAAATCAGATTAGTAGACTTCAAAAAAAATATAGAATAACATACTAAAAATTTTAAATATCTCTCATAGGCAATCCCCATAGACAACACACGTCCTCTAGCGTCACTGTCAGCTCACCGATTGGTAGATGAAATGTCGACGTCTCTGGTCGCCACCTCTCGACAAGCGTCGTCAGGAGTGATTTATCTAACTGGCAATCACCCATGATCGCTATCTGGTACAGACCCAGTCGATGGAGATATGGATCCATTTGCGCATTGTATGATATCTTCAGACGATATGCGTTCAAACGGAGAGTGCTATGAGGTTGCAAATTTTTTTATTACATACGAGATGGTAAAATTAATTATAAAGTATATTTTTTTCATATTATACGATAAAAAATATTTACATCAGTTCTGGCCTTTTTATGACCTATGTTTATTTTGGGGTACGACAAGCAGTTGCGATACTCTATTTTTCACTACAATTATTTGAAAAAAATTATAAATTTGGCATAATTTTAGTAGAATTAAATTAATTTTAAATTTGATATAATTTGGTCTAATTTGATACAATATGATAAATTTTAGTGTCATTTCATGTAAATTATAATTTGGTGTAATAATTGGTTTAATTTAATGCAATTTGGTATAATTTACTATAATTTGGTACAATTTGGTATAATTTGATACAATTTAGTACAATGGAATAATTTCACATAATTAACCTATCTACATATAATTAACAGTATTTGACCTAATTTAATCCAACAAATTTAAAATAATTATCCTCGTTAGTGCTAATACATAATTAATCTAATTATAACAACATATTTTAAAATTAACACAAAAAATCAACACAAATCAAACTATATTAATTATATTTTAATTATCACTATAATTATACTAACTAAATCTAATAAAATTATTAATTTTCATAAATTCGTATTTAAACTTAAAAAAAATACCTTCGAAATGACGGTCAAATTGATGAATCGACGGGTTTTTCCAACTCTCCTTCGAACGATAAGAAGTTTCGCGCAAACGGTTTATAAATTGGAGAAAAATTGAGTTAAATCTATAAAAATGGGAAAAAAATACAGTTTTGAGCAAAGAGGGCAGGGAAGGGAAGGGAAGGGAGAGAGGGGAGAGAGGCGCTGTTGGGAGGGTTTACTGTGCAAAAAAAAAAATAGCAGTCGGACCCGAGTTTTGAACTCGTTCTCAGGCTCCGGATACGAGTTCAAAACTCGGGTCAAGCTATCCGCGCAAAAGTCTACAAACATTTGGCCACTTTTCTATATTTGTTTTTTTTTATTTACTAAAAAAAATCCTAAAAAAACATCGTGCTTGCACTGCACATTCTAGACTAGTGTGCTGTTTTGCAACTGAAAAGAAACTAGGGAAGGATACAAGCACCAAGGATGAAGAAAAGTAAAGATTAGGGGCGGAGATAAGAGAGTTGAGGGTCTGATTTTTTTAATTTTAAATTATATGTTGAAATTAAAATTTATTATGTTTTTATATTTTGTGAGATGTATTAATTTTTTAATTTATCAATTTTAATATTCTAACGACGAAAATTTATATCTCAGCTTGATTCCGTCATGAACAAAAAAAAAAAAAACTAAGACGAAAACCCTGGATGTAGCTTTAAAAGTACTCTTGTTTATAAGCGAACCCCCAGCTTTTAGTAATTCCAATAAGCAAAAAGGTACATAGGTTGTTCTGGGCATTCTTTTTTACTTAAAATATAAAATATTTTTCGTGAATTGTAGTGTATCGGACAATAGCAATAATAATTTTCAATTTCAGCAGTTGATTGTTTACTAAATGATCTCAAATTGCATTGAATTTAATATAAACTTTTGTATTTATTAATGAACAGAACATGACTATGATTTTATATTTCGTATTAATTATTTACTTGTTGTCATAGTCTTTGATAAGAAAAAAATTATGATTAGTCGTGCGTATATTGATTGTTCATGAAAATAAAAAGTATACACCTGTACGTATATATATATGGTGCGCTGGAAATTGAGAATACTTAATATCTGACATCTGTATACAATAGAGCTTACTGAGCAATACACACACATATATATAAAAAAAAATCAACGCAAAATTGGGTGTATACCAATACATTCTAATTTGGATATTCACCCTTTTAAATTTGAAAATTGGATATTCATCCTTGAAATTGTCAAAACCTTGAATATTTACCTATAACTAGTATTATTCTCATAAAAATCAAATTAATAATTAATTATAATTATAATAAAATAAAAATACCCCTTCTGATGATTTAAGTATATTTTTCATTTATATGTAAATCTTCTTGCTAATTTTATTACTTCAGCGATGCACAAAATTATCACAAATAATAATTATGGAACTGTTTTATCGCTATAAATATCAATTTCATTGGGTAGGCGCTAGTTATGGTCGGGCCTGATTTGTATCAGTTTTGGATTGTGTCAGTTCCGTTTGTAGAAATTTGGTACTTTATTTGTTGTTGTATTTATACACAGTTGAAGATCAAGGAGAGAGAGCAAGGATAAATAGCAATATAACAACAATACAATGTGCATAGCGAAATAAAATAATTCAATGCACCATCATTGATTTTATTGCGGTGCAAGTTATATGGATGACGGAAAAATATAGAGAGATATTTTTATTCTATTATAATTTTAATTTATTGTTAATTTGATTTTTATAAGGATAATACTTGTTATGAGTAAAATTCTAAAATTTTGACATTTTAAGGATAAATACTTGATTTTTAAATTTAAAGAGGTAAATACCCAAATTGAAATGTGTTGAGGAGTATATACCTAATTTTATCTAATTAAGTATAAGTATAGGCATAGGTATAAAATAAATAAAAAAAATCAATAATACGGATAATTAATTGTAAATCACTCCTGTCAAATACTTAGGGGGAGCGAGGTGAGGTTGATTGGATTGGTGTTGAACTTGTACGGTTCCATTTTGGAATTTGAGACGCAAAAAAGGCAACCATGATCTTTTTAATCATAAAATGTTACTGTTTTTTTACGGAAGTTTTCATCTTTTGACTTTATTTATCGAGTTGGTATCTTGATTAGTGAAATTGAATAATGAATTGACTGTATGAATTCAAATATATTTTTTCAATAGATATAATAAAATCTAATTCACCTGTTCATGAGCTGTCAGATTATATAAATTAAATGGAAGAGAAGAGACAAACGAACTAAAAACCTTTGATTGTAGATTTATATTGAAGTCGTCCCTAGTTTATTGCTTGATTTGGACAACGGTTCGAAGATTGTGTAAATTATAATTCCTTTTAACTTTATTCAGATTCAGTTACAACATTCTTAGTGTTTATCAAGATTAACTAAATCCAAGCAGAAGCCAAATTAATAATTTTATCACTATTTTTTGTGGGCAAAATACCGGAAAAATCAATTTAATATATATTAACCAATAAAAACAAAATAGCCCTTCTTATTAAAATGTGGATGGGTACTCTTCACAATAATAATAAAAGGAAATAAGATCACCTTTGCGACAAAGAAAAATAAAAATTATACATCTGACATGTTTAAGTATGAATTAATAATAAAATGCTTCCGGAGTGGTTTTCAACAATGGTGTTTAAATTCAAACAATAATTGTGCATTTTGCAATAAATTAGCATAAATTATATGGCGACCAAGCATGCGTTATGTAAAAGTAAGTGTATATATGCATTTGAATTTGAAATATTGAGTGTTAAAGTTCAACACATCTATGGGCGATTATCAAAAGAAGTTTTGACTAAGTCAAAGCATTTGGTAATTGTCTCATAATTGCGTCTTAACTGAAATAAACATGTGAAGACTATATGGTATATATTATGGGATGAATTCATTGTGAAATTTGTCATTTCCGGAATAATATCAATTGAAAATTTGATGTGTTCAATCATTAGTACTAAATAGACGTGCGAATAAAATATTTAGAATTATTATCATACCATTCAAACCTAGGCGAATTTAAATGTCCGAGCTTCTGAGCGCCGTATTTTTGATAGAATACTAATTAAATATTTCATTCAACATCTTCTATTTTCTAGTCAAGTATTGTACATGGACGCAACTCAAGGAAGAATGTGTTAGTAGTTTCCATACCTACTTATATATAATTAAATATAAATATAAATATAAACTAGATGGCATTGACCAAAGGAAGATAATGAGTGCTCTTTTAATTAGGTTGCCCCAAGGAACATTCCAAACAAACGAGGGAACAAGTACAATTGCCGGTTGGTTTGTTGGTTTTATATTCATAGTCCCAATTTTGATTGAAACTCGATCTCACCATCCTGAATCAAGTTTTAAATTCAATCACATTTTTTTATAACTTTTTGTTTTGTCTAATTATTCGCTTAATGATTTATTTATTACTTTTTATAGTTTTTAATAGTTTATTTAGTTATTTTATTATATTTAATTATTTATCCAATGGTTTAGTTTATTTTTAGTTGATTATTTAATTTAGTAAAAGTCTTATTCCATCTGACGCTTCCGATCAAATGAACGGAAATGATCATCATTATTGATTAAACAGATAATAATCAATTTTAAAAAATATATTTTGTTTTTTCTGTTAAAATTATAATGATGCTCATTATATGATTAATCAATTTTTTTAATTTTATTTTGTTATGAATATTTTATATTTAATTGTTTGTTTAATAGTTTAGCTTCTTTTTATCATATTTAGCGTCAGATTTTTTAAAAAAATCAACACTAAATATTTATCATTTTAAAAATATATATAGTTCTAATAATAATAATTTTTTTAATATGATATTATTGTGTATTATAATAATATATAGTTAAAAAATCACAATAGAAAAAAAATATAAAATAATATCACATTAGTTGATATTACAGCATAACTATACACACAAAATAAAAGTAATTAATTTAAAATATATACCATAATTGCTGCTAAATTATATTAACGAACTACAATATATATATATATATATATATTATATATTTCTAACTACAAATCAGAAAAAATAATAATTGGATTCCCATAAATTCAGGCGTGTTTTTGAGGCCTCAAATGAGTTTTTTTGGTCTTAAAAATTATCATAATGGCGAGAACATTTAAATCTGTAGATTTTATTGTGAGTTTTCTATAATTGTATAGCACAACTCAATTGAAATTTTCTATTAAAAGTTATGGTCATTTGAAGATGAGGTGCGGATTTTAATTTTGTTTTTTGATCTCATTTATGTTCATTCGATTGGGAGTGTCGGATGAAATAAGAACATTATAGAAATTAAATAATCAATTAAAAATAAACTAAATTATTTAATAATTAATTAATGAAGACAAAATAGTTTTATAAAAAAAAATTGGCACTAAGTTTGAAACTCAGTTCAAAATGGCAGAGACTGAATTTCAAACTCGAACTAGAGTAAAATTACCATTTACCTTATTGTATTTACTAAAAAAATATGCGCATTCGTCGACATTTGCCTGTAAGCGATACTCGATATTAAAATTGATGTTATACATTTTCAGATTACTTTACATTTTCAATAATAATGCCCTTACGTTGAATAATACCTGAGATGAAATGATAACAAATTACTTAATATAATTTTCCTCTTCTCCGTTATTAGTAATATCTAAACTTATTTTTTTATGGATCTACGATTTTTTTTTCAAATGCATATCTTTCAAATAATCAAAATATAAAAACAATACTTCCACATCTGAGTGCATTAAATTATTTTGTTATTCAGGTTATAAATAGATCATAGAATTATGTTATTAATCATTTATAATGCATTAAGTATGAAATAATTGAGAGAAAATATAGACTGAATATGTATAATAAAGTCGAAACATTGAATAACTACCTCAATAAGTTAAATAATAATGTTAATAGGTTGGTAAGAAAACAAAATTCTATTAACATAAATAATAAAAACCTTATCACGAAATAATTATTCATATTGAAGAATGTATTTTGGAAATTATGTGTATACGATTGATAATTACATGTACAAGTGTTACTATAAAGTAATTCTGATGCTCTAAAATTATATCTTAATATTTATATTAAAAATTAGCATGTCAAATTGGGCTGTATTAATTGTCACGTTTAATATCTGCGTAGTGTCAACTTTAAATGTTTAGAACAAAATTTACATTTGGATTTTGGGTCGGTGATCATTTTTAACTACTTCGATTTAATCCGATTTCTTAAAAAAAATGATCCGATTTAATTTGCTAGAATCCAAATTTGATGCGATTTGTCCGATTATCACCTCTAAAATCATCATCCCTCTTAATCTTAGTATACAAGTGAGAAAATAGATAAGAAAAAAAAATCAACGCAAAAGCCAATATTAATTATAGCTTCCCAATAATTCATTGTATATCAGAATTAATCATCGAAGAAATACTACAAACACCAGCCCAAAAATGTGAAATGTTACTTTTTTTTACCCTTAAAATATTTGATAAAAATAAGATTTTTTTTTCCAGAACCCTTCAAATATTTATAAACAAACTTCCATCACCATTCCCAATCCGTCCAAATTGACTCACATAAATCATAAAATTTCGTAGCTGAACCAGAAACCACCTCATTTTGCATGATTCATTTATTTCCATCACTCATTCACCCCTTGTTTTTATAGATTTCTTTCTTCTACAGCAATTTCTATTTTATTACGCTGTTTCCCACAACAAAAATAATTGATGTCGACTATCGGTCTTGAAACGATTTTTTTTTTGAAACACTTGAACGCATGATTTTAGGAAAATCAAATTCAGTTAGACTACGAGAGCATCAAATCATATTGCCCATGTGATTTTCTTTTTTGTTTTTATTTTATGTGATTATTGCTTTCTCAAGCAAGAGTCTACGAGGAGGTATATATAAGCGATGTTGATTTTAGAATTTCTATTCAATTCAACTTTTCATCTCCCCTTTGTTATTTTTAATTTTCTTAAAAGATAGAATTGCATAATTGTATTTCCTATGTTAGACAAAATATGAATTTTGGATCTGACAAATATGTCTTCTCATTTATCATCTTCTGCGTTTTATCTGTCTTTTTTATATTGATTTTTCACTTTGAGTTCTTACAAAACAAGGTTGAATTTCATTTCATATCATAATTTGTTTTATTTTTCTGTTGGCTCTAAATATATATATATATATATATATATATATATATGAGTGGAGATACCGTGAGCTTAAGCTCGGCCTTCCGTGAGCTTAACTCAAAAAATATATTAAATCATCTCGAAATTTTAATTTATCATTCTCATTAAATTCTTTATATAAAAATCTTGTGGGATGCAAAAATTTGGAGTGTTTTGAGTTTTTTAAGTCACCGTTTTTAATTTTTTTAAATGATGTTCAAGTATTGAATATATTATTATTATTTTTAGAGCTGATTTTCAAAAATTAAAAACCACAAATTAAAAAGCTCAAAATGCTCCAAATTTTTGCATCCCATGAGATTTTCATATAAAGAATTTAATGAGAATGATAAATTAAAATTTCGAAATGATTTAATATGTTTTTTGAGTTAAGCTCACGGAATATATATATATATATAATTATAAATTCTTTATGTTTTGCGTCACGTGATGTATTTTGTCTAGTTGATATAATTTGCTTTGACAGGAATTGCATGCTTTTCTTCCAAGCGTTAAACACACTTCAAATGAATGGCTTTTGTAAAATGAAGAACTAAAAAAAAGTGCTAAAAAAAGTGCTTAAAACAATGTAAAAATAGATATAAATAATCACCACCATTCACCATTGTTACCATAAATAATGCTGAAATGTAGTTCGCATCGCTCGTGTTCTCATATACTCCAACTCTCCTTATTCAACTCATCTCCAAATCTCCTCATTCAATTTGAAAAATAATACTTAAATCGTGGAAAATTTAGTTAATTTTGAGCCGATGTATTATTTGTCATATGAATAGAACGAATGAAATAAGCAAACATCATATTTTTAATAATTTCTGAGTTATAATTCATTATTTTTTTATTTTAAGTATTTAAAATTATATATTTTTTATATTGTTTGTCATTGATTATGAATTGAAATATTTTTATTTCAAAATTGAAAGCCGAATGGTTTAGTATAACAATGATAGATCAGTATATATTGACATCTATTAACACAACCAATTTGTTGCTCCCTCTCCCCCTAAATTTTTGTTTGAGTTCCATTACCGTTCAAATAGCTAAGCATAAGGCAGTTACAAACTCTTTACGAATGATCATTGTTATCTCTATATTTATCTCCATTTCGACTCCTTATTAAGTGTGTAAGAGTTATGATCCTGTAATGGTTAGAATTGACTGAAATTCATTAATAAACTTTTAGAAATAACATGAATCGTTAGATATATTAGAGTTTTTTGTGACACAATAGATTGTAATGAAAATATTAATTTTTTTATTAAAATCATAACACATTTGCTACATTAAAAGTTATAAAATTGATGGTATATCTTGCTTAAAATACATCATTGGCTGCTGAAGAATTTATCAAATATGAAATTTAATTATATATACTTTTTAAGAAAGCTATCATTGTCGCATAAAAATAATTTGTTTTTTATTATCATATTTTGTATTAGAATAGGATGACATTTTTTAATTTTGATTGAGAAAAATTATAATATAGAAATCATCCATAGCAAAACACGGATAACATACTAGTAGCTTATTAATAACTGCTTTATTTTTACAAATAAGACAATCAATAATTATAAATATTTTGAAAAAGACTGCGTACCATTTAAACATGAACACCATAATATGTGTTAATAACTACAAAATCAGCATCAATAAATTATTAAATGGCTATCTATGAATAGCTTATATTTTCATATCGATTAAGAAGTCATAATGACAGGTGTTGAGAGCGCTTCTACCCTTTAACTAAAACTTTTTTTTTAAAACATCTAGTCAATGTCTTTGGATATTTTTGGGGACAATAACTTGGGACCATTATCAGCTCGTTTTCAAAATAATAATAATAATAATAATAATAATAATAATAATAATAATAATAACAAGTAACAACAAAATGAGATTCATCGTTATTGAGTCGACTGTTTTAATAAGATCTTCCAATCAATCCAAAGGAGATTTAATAAGAAAGGAATAATACATAGTTTTTAAGTTTTGAGATTGAATGTGGATGCTATACAATTTTGAGTACAACATGATGTTTCATCAAGACCCGTCAAATATTAACAATTACAAATTCAGCAATCAGCATCCATCAACAATCATGGTTCTAATTAATATGTAACCAGAAAACAAAAGGTTGATTCCATAACCCACCAACAGGACACCAAAAAATGTCAAACAACAGATACATCAGCAATTCAAAACCATTTATGTCAATGAATGCTCAACCTAAACAAACAATTGAACAGATGCCAAAACCAAATCAGTGCAAGAAGTACCAAGATCTATCAGTCCTACTGAAACATCTTGCAACAACTGCTGTCCAATTTTACCACATTCCTAGACTGAAGAATATGTCAAATTATATGAGAAGCCAATTGGGTGGGAGTGGTCTTAATCTACGACTCAACAATGTACATTCCATCTCTATATGGCCTAGAGATCCACTCAAAACCGGGTATATTCTCTATATGACGCATCTTTGGAGGAATATCTCTATTTCTGAAGGCTCAGGGCTATGACAGTTTCTCTCGTCAACCTTAAACAGTTAAACTTTTGGTGATGCGCTGATGCTAATTGCTAACCCTGCCCCAAAACAAAAAAGTTCCAATTTGTTCTTCCATTTTTTTTTTTGATAATTCATTTATTTTACTTCCAATTTATGATAACTAGTACGACTAAACTTAAAAAGTATTGTTAACTTTATTGAATGATAATCGTATCATTTGCAATGTAATATTCATTAAATTAATATGCGCACAAATTACTTGAGCCATCAGTTAACTCAATTTAATGCACCTCACAACCATAAAAGCAATTCAATTTCTATTTCAGGATCAATAATTTCAATTTCGAGAGCTTTATTCTCAACTAGTATGGAATATATCCGTTTGCGAACCCTCTTAATTTAAAAATTATTTATATCTAACACTAATTTTATTATAAATAAATAATATAATATACAAAGACTCTTATTTTTAAATAAAAATAATTACTATTTAATAAAAGATTATGTATAAAATATAATATTTTTTTAGTATGGTTGTACATTATGAAATTAATAGATATTTAATTTATTTAATTTATATTTTTTTTACAAAAAAATTGTTTTAGTATCAATTATAAAGGTTCTTAAATTTTTAAATAAAATTAATTTACTATTTAATAAAAGATAATATATAAAATATAATATTTTTTCTAAGTAAGGTTGTATAATGTATATTTTTTTATGATAAAATTTAATAATAATTGATGTTTAATTTGTTTGATATATAATTTTTTTAGACCTACTACATATACACGGTAAAAACAAACAAAATGGAGAAAAAAATAAATTGGATTGAAATCTAAACCGTCACTTTTATAAAATCAATCAATCTCAATTATAAATTAAAATATGAGTATTTCGATCATTACTTACTTTTTTATAATATAGTATAGATATTATAATTATTTTTCTCAAAATAACGCCACCCTTAAAATGAGCTTGCTTAGTTCGAAAACTACTTCACTTTCCTTTTCTGAATGGAAGAGGGGTAAAACCCAGTAGTTCATTTGGAACTGAAATACTCTTACAAACCAATACCAAGTATGAAACACAGCTTCGTACTTAAAAGAAACAAGATAAAATATAAAGAGACCGAATTTTAATTTTTTTTTTATCTCGGTCTTTTCTAATTCGTGTACAAAAACGATCATGCTAATTCTGAGAAATGACGGTGACAAAACTGCAATATCTACCCTTCTTTAAACTTCAATTTCAAAAATTGTGAAAAGGAAAATGTGTTTGAATATATCAAAACTAATGCTGAATATTATTTATATTATTAAATGTTATTCATATTAAAGATTTTATTATTCAACTTATTTTATAACATACTTTTACTATACAACTTAAATATCTTAAATATTATTAATATCAATAATAATTCATTAACATCCCTACCAACTTGATAGTGTATAAACCCTCTTATGAAAAATACCCCAGCAAAAGAAATTTAGCTTTTTGCTCTCATCGAAATCATAATGAAACTTTAACCGATGACTTCTATTTTCTACGAGCCATTACATATGAAAATATAATTGCTTTACTAAATTCATTCCAAAGCAATATCCCTTTTGACCTTCAATTTATAGATTCTAGATATCGTCTTGTGTGAAAAGACACTAAAAAATGAAACATTTTTACATGAAAGATGAGGATAGCTCACTACAATAACTATGGATTTCATTCGATATATGCATTATTTATAAATGACACATTTCGAATCAGATGATCACAAACTAAAAACGAACATGAATCACACAAGCAACCAAAATTTATAGGTCTAATTTGGAATTGTAAAAATCTATTATGCATGGGATTAGTAATGAGATCCGTACAAAGTGAGTCGGTTCCACACTCCACACCCCCTCTGTAGCGCCATTGCAAATTATAGTCTCACAAATTGGAATCGAACCAATGCCGGTAGACTCCATCCGAATATGGATCATGAGTGGGTATGTCGTCGTCCTCTTTCATAATAGCTTCTTCTATCCGATTCGAGTAGCGATGGTGTTCATCAAGAACAAACTGTACAGTTAGCTAATTATTTGATAATTCAGCTTAAAAGAGATTAAATTGATCTCAATACTCAATTCTAAACCCCACAGAACATGAACAAAGCGTCTCAAAATTATAACATCAACCATCTTAAATTGAAACCTAGCAAAATATTCAATATCCAAAACACTAAAAAATTTCATCTCTTATCAAAGTAATCACCAACTCAAAACAGAACCTACAAAACAGAAAGCTTAGTAACCTCCCTTCAGGTCGTTCAC
Source organism: Schoenoplectus tabernaemontani (assembly GCA_037127355.1). Classification (NCBI taxonomy): domain Eukaryota; kingdom Viridiplantae; phylum Streptophyta; class Magnoliopsida; order Poales; family Cyperaceae; genus Schoenoplectus; species Schoenoplectus tabernaemontani. Next base: position 18,116,162 of record CM073749.1, on the reverse strand, counting down.
CACATCATATGGGATGGGAGTGACGGTTTCCAAGGTGGCACCTTCAACCATGAAACCGGGTTTGGGCCCCTCAGGTTGACGCTTGGTGGAGATGATCTCACCGCGTGCCTTGGCTGCCGCCTTCAACTCATCATTCTTCTTCTTCCTCAACTTGAATTCCTCATTGCACCGAGATGGCTGCACATGCTCCACACGCACATGGATCCTTTTCCTAATGATCCTGTTCCCAACCTGTTTTGTTCATGTTAAAAAAGATAATTTAATTTCTGAAACTTTTGTTTGACAGTCCAGAGAACTTGAATAAAAAACTGAAAACCAAGTATCAGATTGAATTTCAGTTTGAAGTTCGTGCTGAATTCTTAAACCAAGTATTAGGTTGAATTTTGAAGAATATTTTTCATTCATTGCATGTAGAAACATATTGTTTTAACAAATTGAAAATGGAGGTCATTTTCTTCTTTAGTTTTAAGAGGGCTCGGGGTTCAATCAGGCCACACTATACACTTGTATACAGTAAAACAGTGAGTAATCTTTGGTTCAGTCAACTCCCTCAATAGCTGCAGTCCAAAATCACAGTGGCAACCAAGCAAATTCCGATTCTGCTGTGTAATGCAACTAAGACCTAATAAAGAAATCAAACAGGACTTTCAAACCTAATTTATACAGAGATCATAATGGCATATATACTACTAACCAAAACAATTCCTACAAATGGAAAAATGCCTAATGGAATCGTCTTAGTTTTGTTTGTCGAAAGTTGAATACCATCAGGACCAACCAAAAATCCTGCATTACTTCTTATGATGAAAAGAAAAAGAAAAACAAAAAAATCCTACCAGCTAAGACCAAGTTAAAGGAACTCAAAATAAAAATCTCCTTGCAACCTGTTTTACACATTTCACCGATATTATATTTTAAAATGAACAACTCCTGATACTGACATCACAATGACCACATCAGATCTATATCATTCTACAAAAAATCAAATAAATCGAAACCAACTAACACAATCCACCAAAACTCTAGAATCCATAAACTACAATTTAGTAAGAATACAAGAGCTAACCTACAAGCAAACGGTGCAACAAAACAAAACAAAATAATAAAGGACCAGAGGCTTCGATTACCTGCTTGTTGATCTCGACACCTATGGCGCGCTTGGTGACGTTCCAGACCCGACCAGTGCGGCCATGGTAGAACTTGTGAGGCATGCCCTTGTGGACGGCGCCATTGACCTTGATGTCGACATAGTCGCCGGTCTTGTAGGTACGGAGGTAGGTGGTGAGAGCGATATAACCCTTCTTCCTAAAGGGACGAGAGAAGGAATCCCTCGTGCGCGACCTCAGACCGTGTCCAGCTGGCATGGTGGTGCTTCAGGTCGTCTAGGGTTTCTCTGGTTGGCTGCGGCTAGGGTTTGGAGGCGGGAGGGATGAGCTTATTTAGTTATGACCGTGTACAATGACCGAATTACCCCCATAATGTTCGTCTGTTTTTGCGGGTCATAAACGGGCTTTCTAGTTTTCTTTATTTATTGGGTCTGATTGTGCTTTTACGAGAAAAATAGAAGGTGCTAGGTTTTTAATAGGCCCACTGGAATTTGAATCCTTTTGTTTTTGTTTGAGCCGGATTGAAAAAGATTAGCAGCAAGTTTGAAAATGAATAAAGAAGAAATTTGTATCTATAATTTTAGCGAAGGTGATCAAAAGTCAGCATCTAAAGGAAAGGAAGTTATTTCAGAAAAAAAAAAGGGTACACGCAATCTTAAAAAGCACGCATTCAAAAGTCAGAAGTACTCAAAGGAAGTTTTTCATGCATTATTTAATATCATTCTTTTTTTCTAGCGAAAATATTTTGTTGGTTGTCATGTTCACATTTATCGATGTTTGCTTTGTGATTTTATCCTTGATTACATAAGAATTATTTTCAAACAAGATCGAATACTCACTCTCTATTGGTTGTCCGATATTAAGGAGATTTTTTGGCAACTCAGAAATGAAATAGACATCTTGAAAGTATTTTGTACCACTCTGATTTGTATGCACTGTTATTAATTATTTTGCCTTCAACTAGTTACCATCATCAAGTTTCACCTTCAAATTGTGGATTTCATCAAATTCTTCAGATAAGTATTGTACCAACTCATGTGATTAGAACAACAACTATTGATATACTCATTGTTTTTAAATGAGGTTTTCTTCATGCATGCGGAAAGCTACTGCATACTACAAATTTGTAGCAGCAGCTTTTTATTCAATTTGGGCTTATAATAATTTGTAGTAGCAGCTTTCTATTCAACTGGGCCTTGTAATAATTTACAGCAACCCAACTATATGACAAATTGTATACTAATGTGTCAAATCTATATGACAGGGATTGCATGAAATTCTAAAAATAGTTACTGAACCTCAAAAACATATGCGGACACATTTAAAAATACTGGATATACTAGATGTTGCTTGCATCAGTTTTATGTCTTCTTCACATGCCATAAATAACTTCGCTTGTTTTATCTTTTCTTCAGCATGGATAGCTTGATTTTTTTTTATGTACTTCTTGTGACACTCTTACTCAAAATGTTCAAACTTGTTTTGCAATAGTAACATTTCACATTCTTCTTGAATTATCTATTAGGATTCTATGGGCTTTCGGCTTCACTCTCACTCGTTTGGTTAATTCACTTTATTTGTTTTTTTAATATGTTCTAGTGTTTATCGAGGATTCAATCTCATATTTTAGTATCAAATTTACACTTTTGTGGCTTGATACCGTACCTAAACAATTCAAGTTTCACGATTAAGTACATCACCTTACAAGTCTAAGTCCATTAAGATCAGTAAATCACTTTGGTATAATCTAGATTTTGTACTTCATCTTTCGGTACCTCACACAATTTCTAGGGTTTTTCCTTAGGTAATAAGTTTCACGATTAAGTACTTGGCCTACGATCTAAATCACTATTTTGGGTCGAAGATTCAGTTCCACCTTTCGATTTCCGCTTTCACTTCTAGGGTAACATGCAGTTGATTAAAACTAAAATTCAATTTAGACAAAACAACAAGAACTAAAAGATCAACACACGAGTAAATTAAACCATTCGAGTTATCGAGCTTACACCTAGACCCCTAGAAGGGTGTCTAGCCACAAATCATGTCAAAGATTGTACAAAGATTCATGTTTAAACAACAGTATAACATGAGAAAAGAGTAAAGAAAAGAATACATCAAGGAGATCTATGATTTCTCGTTCGGTTCTTGAGTTCTCCTTCAAATCTCTCTCCAATGGTGTTCTTCCTCTTCTTTCTTGCTTGGGATCTCCTCTCCGGTCAATTGAGAGATCTTCTAGACGAAGGGGTCTCTCCTTTCTCTAATTTCCATGAGAAAATTGCTTAAAACTGCAAGTTCGCGCTTCCATACCTAATAATTACGGTCTGTAAATTTAGAATTGCGGTCCGTAAATTTTGCACTTTCTTATCAGAGCGAACCAGAGAGCAAATCCCATAATTATGGTCCGCAATTTAATAATTGCGGTCCGTAATTTAATAATTGCGGTCCGTAATTTTTGTCCAAAAGTGTTTTTCACTTGATTTCTTCGTGTAGGTTCGATCCATCTCGTTCCAAGCATCATTTCTCATGTAAACATCCTTGTTTATATTCTATAATCTGCAAAACAATAAGAAATACAGCAATATCTCGAATTCGACATAAAACCTGAATAAATTCTTAACAATTAACATAAAATGCATAGAATTTGAGATAAAATCTAATTGAATATAATATATAAATGAGACTTATCATACAACTTTGAATATTTTCTTTATTCTTGAAGATTGGTACTAATATACTTCTCTCCTCCCTTCTAGTCAGGAGAAAATCAATCTGGCTCGAGTGATGGCCACTGCTGAAAGTAATTAAATGTGATTTTTTCTTTCTAAAGAATGTGTTCACTATCATAAGGTCGTAAGCTATAGCGAAGTTCAAGATGTCTTCTCCCTCTTGATTCTGTTCGCCATATCCAAAACCCTCATGTACCCTCTCAAACCCCCCTCTAATTGTGCCAAAATGACCATTAAGATCTCATCCAATGAAGAGTTTTTCACTGCTACACACTCCTCTAACCATGTCCTCTAAGTCTTCCCAGAATCGTCTCTTGACATCATCACTCAAACCTACTTGTGGGGCATACGCACTGATGACGTTCAAGACCAATCTCTAAAAATCAATTTGATCATGATGATTTTGTCCCCTTGTCTCCTAACTGCGACAACTCCATTCTTGAGGCTCTTATCAATTAAGATACCTACACCATTTCTATTTCGTTCTTTTCCTGTGTACCACAATTTGAAACCTATATTTTCCACCTCCTTAGCCTTCTTACCCGTCCATTTAATCTCCTGAACACATAAGATATTAACGCGTCTCCTAATCGCAGTATCAACTAATTCCCTTAGCTTATCTATTAAGGACCCTACATTCCAACTACCTAAACGAATCATATTTTCCCCGACTATCTTCCTTGCCCCTCGCACTCGTCGAGTCAAGTGCAAATACCCTTGTTCATTTGACACTACATCCGGACGTCGATGCAGCGTGTCACTAAGGTGATGGCAATCCGGCTCTCGCTCACTTATCACCATATCTAAGTTCCAATATGGCGCGCCACTAAGGCGGTGATAACCTGTCCCTTGTTCTCTTATCATCGTATCCGGGTTCCAATATGGCGCGTCGTTAAGAGGGTGACGCCCCAACGAAAATTGACTGAATTTCATTTCTATAAAGATCGATTGTTTTAGTGCAGAGCTCTACCACATCCACCACAACCCTCCTCCTTTATCCTGATTTGAGACAAGCGTGGAGAAACTAGTCCACGAGACGGAATTTACATGGAAGATTATATAATAAAAAAACCACAAATTCGTTTGTTAATAAAACTATACAAAACTAGTGCTTATGCTAAAACCGCCGGGTACAACCGTACAGCGTACCACCGTGCCGTGCCGTGCCGGGTAGAGGCGGGTAAACGGATACACGGATACGGGTTTGAGAAGAGTAGGGCGAGTTTTTTTGGAAAAAACCCATTGTACCGTGCACGTGCCCGAGTACCCCGCGCCCGTACCGTACCGCGTACCGCGCCGTACTACCGCGCCCATGTACCCGCATACCCGCGCACCCGCGTACCCGCGCACCCGCGTACAGCAAGAAGGTGAAAGGAGGAGACGTTATGTTTGCTTGGACAATTACTGACACCGCTCTTTCACCCGATCAGCACTACCTGGTTAGCTCTCTTTCAATTTCCTATTTGCCTCTTTACATCTCATTTTCAAGCTTATTCACAAAATTCAACAACTACAGCCCCCTCCATTCTTTTATTGTTGTTTTTCCTTTTAAAGTAATTGATTTTCTAAATTTTTATTTATATTTTACTTTTTAAATTAATTGATTTAAAATATTTTTTATTTATATTTTAAACGTTCATTTTAAATTATTTGATTTTTAAATGTTCATTTTAAATTTTTTATCTATTTTTTGATTTAATCTATTGTTTTAAAATAATTGAAAAAATGAACGTTTAGAAAATATATTATTCTTTTAAAATGAACGTTTATATTTGTACTTAGCCGAAATGATATTATTCAGATTTTACGACATTCCAAAATAAAAAATATATTTATAAAACAAAAACGACAAAAAAAAAAAAAAATCGTACCGTACCGTACCCTTCTACCGTGCCCGCGTACCCCGTACCGTACCGTGGTACCGTGTACCGCGACGGACACGGGTATGAGACGGTAAGGGTGCGGTTTTGAAAAAAAAAAAAACGTCTACCCGTGCCCGCCGTGCCGTCTACCCGCCGCCCGCCGCGGGTGTACCCGGCCCGTGCCCGCGGTACCCGCCGGCAATCCACTATACAAAACTCATATTATGATTAAAAAAAGAGATCTCGTTTCTGATTTGTTCACTATACAGCACCTTTTTTGTTTGTTCAGTTGGTCTTTACAGTACATACAACAACAACAACAACAACAACAACAACAAAGCTTTTAATCCCAAATAAATTGGGGTAAGCTAGAAATGAAACCCAATCGGAAAACATAAATCAAAGATCTCAAATATCAATGATAAAAATGAATATGATGGAAGAAAAAAATAAATAAATAAATAATAATAATAATAATATATAAATAAAGATGATAATGATAATGATAATATGCTAATAATAATAACAATAATAATAATAATAATACAATAAATCTCTATTATAAAATCTATTTCTAAATTCTAAAATCTTATTTTAAAACCTAATACTAAATTTAAAATCCTATCTAAACCTCTATTTCTGAAATCTATTTCTAAATTCTAAAAAAATTTAGAAATAAATTTCAGAAATAAATGTTCTTTACAGTACATTTAGAAACAAAATTCAAAATTAACGAGAAAGTCAAAATCTATTATGAATGTGGACAAAAACTTATAGAACAAACAATCATATATAGATATTAACTGCATGCTCTCAATTAATGAATCAAAAGGTAAATTAACCTCATCAGAACACAACAAGAGTGAAATAGAAAAATTCATTGATGAGTCCAGCACGTGTTATAATTTTGCAAATAATTGTGCTGGATTAATATTGCAAGGAGCAGACAGATCTTTTAGGCAGCCACAAAACCCTTCTTCATCCATTGGAAAAGGCATTGGGAGGGGGTGGTCAGGTATTATTCCAACCTATCATGAATTAATGCACAAGTTAAAAAGCGATATGACATATTAACTTAAGATTAAACTTTCTTTTGTTATTTAGCCGCTAACTAATAGCAACTAGAAACTGCCAGGGAATGACATTACTCCTTTGTCTGGTCTATTACCCCTTCAATTTTTTTTTGTTACCTGCTGGTTAAGGAAACTAAGAGTCCAGTTTGTTCATAAAAAAATATATAAAATATGGCAAAAATGGTGAGAAAAGTTCATTCAGCATTGTGACCATTTTGTACTGATATACAGAAATGACCAAGCAGTATGCGGATGGCTAGTCTCCGTTCAACATTTTTCAGTTGCATTAAATGACAACTTGCAGGGGAAATAATATATTGCTAACCTTATTAATATCAGTGTGAGCAGGTGTCTCATAACGAGCCACAGTTACTGCCAGCCCTGATCCATCAGACAGCTCAAAAACAGATTGAATCTTCCTGTTAAAAAAATATTAAAGTGGCATCAAATCCTCAATCATTTTGTTACATTTCTTTAGGTTTGTGTGTGTATGAGAGAGAGAGGGAGAGACCCTTTTCCAAAAGTTGCTTCACCATACAGCACAGCTCTTTTATTGTCCTTCAGTGCACCAGCAAGTATTTCGCTTGCACTTGCAGTTCCTTTGTTAACCTATTAATTCCAAGGATAAAAAGAACTCGCGGTTATGCTTTTCGGTTATGCCTACAGTAATAATGCATTAAACATAGTACCCACTACCCAGTATTTAAAGTTGACAGAGTTTAGTTATACTATGATCTGATGATTCCTTAAAATGTTAAATAACCATTTTGCTGGTTAAAATGTTAAATAACCATTATATAATAGCATCAAAGATATATTGGGAGAAAGGATGGCGTGGAAGTTGCAAATAAGACTAAGACGGCATCAAAAGAACATACCAGCACAACTAATGGCTCTGAAGCAGCAAAAGTATTTGTTCCATCAGCCTCATATATGTCACGGACCCCACGGCTGTCACATATATAAACTATCACTCCTTTCTCTAACCTACAAAAGAAGGATAACCATCGCTCATCATCATCATAATATCATATTCCAATTGTTCAAAGAAAGAGAAAACGAAAATCAAAAAGAGCTTCCAAGGCTAGCATAACAAATAATATCACTCCATTCAGTCAAACTATGGGATGAGAGAGAGAGGAGAGAGGGAGGGAGGGAGAGAGTCTAACCAGATCTTAGCAATCTCAATTCCTTGAGGAAAGAGGCCACCACTGCATAACCAAATATTGTCACATCAATTGCAAAATGTTTGTGGCCTGTCATGGGAAATTATTTAACTGTCTTTATCTATTCTAATTGAAATAGCAAAAAGATCACTAACCCGTTATTCCTCAAATCCAGAACAAAAGCTTTCACATTGTCATTTCTTAGTTTCTCAATAGCTTTTCTAACAGCTTCTGCAAGTCAGAATAGAGAATAATGGAGTTAATTGAAAATAGAAATATTTAATTTGTGAAGGATAAAAAATCTGGAGCCAGTAGTAAGTTCAGGCTGCAAAAGTAAAGAAGACAATAAAAGTAATTCGTACAAAATCCATCACATGCAGCTATGGTTTTCAATCTTTTCGCTATTGTCTATTTTCCCTGATCAGCTTTGTTGGAAGTTTAGGGTGAATTGAGGCATATATGCAAGATGAGAGTATTTCAAGATTATCTGCTTGTATGTGCACAATTGAGTGTAAACTTGAAGCTTAGCTGAAGAAGGATAATACGATTGATACAATTCAGCAAGTATATCTGGTCACTTTTGACAGGCAGCAAACAAACCTGAGGCATTTTGGTTAAATGTAGTTAGTTTAATATATCCAATCCTTGAGCTTTCCTTCCCAGGACCAGGTATCTCACACAGAGTTGACTTTACCGGGTTTCGTACAACCCTCTCCCTCCTATGTTAAAAGAATTATTGATAAGATGAATAAATAAATATTAACAAGAAATACATAATACAACAGTTCTTTTAGCAAAAAGCTTAAAAAAACACTAGCTTTTATTTTATTTTATTTTTTGGTTCAGTCTGTGCTTATTTGGAAATTTTATAGGTGATGGCAATTTACTATTTGGGGTCCCAAGTTTTTTGAGGTATGTGCTCTTGCAACAAGACTGCAAACAGGAATAAAAAAAGTTAGTGACACAGAATGCAACAACTTTTAGACTATAGAATTGTTTCCATTTAAGCATAGCCTGAAATAAAGAAAATTACATTAAAGTGATGTGCTTAATCTCAGACCCTTTCTGAATGGTTAAATCCACCGAGCTTCCTTCTGGCCCTCTGTTGCAAAATTTCATGAATCAATAAACTTGGAGAATCCTTTACTAGGTTCAACAAAGCATTGAATAGTGGACAGCAGCAGGAAGCTTTGCTAGAGTTGAGAGAAAGAACCCTACCACATTGTTAGTTTATATAAAAAGCAAAATGCCATGAACATTTGCAGCTTAATTCCAGGTTCAAGAATGTTTAAATTTTTAGTTGAGCCCAGTCCAGTTTGGTATACTAACTTCTCAAACTGGACCTGTATGGCTGTGCCTGATAACAAAAAATAAGATACCCCTGAATTTATAAGAGCAAAGACTTACTGCAACTGATCAGCTGCGTCGTAAATGTCCATCTTTTCTGTAGATACATCATCTATAGCTAAAATAATATCTCCAGCAACTATACCAGCCTTGTTAGCGGGACCGTCAGGGTTCGATGACACAACCACAAAACCCTTGTCTGTCCCATCAAGTGCCCTTGGATATGCAAACGATAATCCGACCCCTGTAAGGGCTGCTTTAGTGCCAGACTGCCTTCAAACAAAGTAATTTGAAGTTTAAAGACGTGCTACCTAATAGAAGTTTGAATATTTTCATGTATGCACAAAGGCTAAAAAATGAAACATACACCCTTGCCCAACTAGGGGATTTAGTGCAAGCACTGACAAAATGTAAACATAACACATCTAAAACTGATGTTTACACATCATATCAATGTTATCTGAACTGCTCCTTCCAACCAATCCTTATAAATTATTGTGAGAGAACAGTTTTTTTTTTAGTTTTTTTTTTAATAAAACTGACAAATGTGATATATTCCATATTTAACAGGGCTGCACTAGATATTGTACAAGGAAACATACAGCTTCTGTATAAATTTTAAGGACTTCCCTTAAAGAATTAAGTAAGAACAGATCAGATCCCCAATTTATATACACAGCTTTATACTCATATTTAGACTCATAGTCAGCCTCAAACCTAGATAAAGTCGCACCATCTACTAGATACTTAAGATAAAAAAAATGAGTCAAACCCGCAAGCTCTTGAATTTTTCTGGCTCTAGAAAACGAGTGAAAGGATCATCTAAGGTTGAAAGCATCTTCTTTATTGCAGCATCTGAAATAAATAGATTTGCAGCATCATTCTTGTAAAAGCATACTAAGCAATAAGAGCAACAGAATAGTGAAAGTTCTCCTGCAGCTGTTATCTACCCTAGACACGTTGATAGTTGGCAGTTGTCAAACTACAAATGATTTTTTTTCATTTTGTGAATTGACAATAAAATGATATTACTAGATTCATGTGAAGAAGTCTCTAAATTTCCTTTAACAATCTTCACAATAAAATTAAATAACTACATTATGCCAAAAGGTGTTGAAACGGATAAAAAAATAACAGTATAAAGTTTGATATATTAAAATGCTCAGCGAAAAAGAGAAAAAGAAAAATTGAAAACCCTAGGCGGGCGAGGTCACGCCGTCGACCTCCCCCTCCCCTCAAATCTCTCTGCTCCTCTCTCTTACACCCTTCTTACCCATCGTCTCTTTGAAATACAAGCTAACCCTCCCTACTTTGGCCGCAACCATGAATGCAACCGGGTCACCGACGACAATAACAACTTCTACTCTGATCACTGCTCCAAAACTGTCAGGGACTCTCAACAGAAGCAGTTGATGTTTTCTCCTCTGCCACTATCTCTTCAGCTCTGATCTGCCCTATGGAAGTCTTCTAGGGTCCCCCCCCCCCCCCCCCCAAACACACACTATCCCACCTCTGCTCTATGCCCATGACTCTCCTCTCCCAATAACCTTTTTCTCCTTCGGCCTTTGCCCTATGTGCTTTACTGCCTTACTGCTTTACTGGTATGACTTACCTTTTGTCTTTTTTTTTTTCTCAGATCTATGAGCTTTATTGCCTTACTGCTTGTGCTGTTATTGTTGCGGGATTAGGGTCTAGGATCTGACTTGTGCTACTGCTACCACTTCCAAACCCCCCTCAACATGCTGATTAGGGTCTGGGTGCTTTACTGCTTGTGCTACCTCTTTCGTGATTGATACTCCTTTCCCCTCTCCCACTGTTGTGGCTTTTCAAACCCCCTCTGCCCCCATCAAAATCAACTAGGCTAACATGTAACAGCTGGTACCAGTGATGTGATGCCGTTGAATCATGCTGTTGTGTTGTGTCACCCCCTTCTTTCTGATCCTAGCCAGCCAACATTATACCACCTCTTCTTGAACCCTAAACATCTCTAGCATCACGCGTCCCTACCCAGTTAGAGTGAGGCCAGCCACTACAGTCCCATACCAGCGGAGAGGAAGATATGAAGGGCCAATTGGCAGTTGATTCGACAAATCAAGCTGATATTTTCTTGTTCTTTTTGCTTTATCCTATCTTGTTATGGTTATGCTTATATTTCAATTCACTTTATCTATTTCTCTCTATTTTTATTTTCTTTTATCCAGTCTGTACCAACTCTTTTTCAATTTGATTTAATGAAATTACATAGTAGGCTATTCGCCTGCTACCTCAAAAACAAAAGTTTGATATATTATCAGACAATACATAAACATAACTCTAATAGTCTTCTAGTTAGTCCTTGCATAATGTTAAGTCATCCTAGTATGCGTGGAAATTAACTTTTCTTGGCATCGAGAAATTTTCTTTTAGAAATTAAACCAACCAATAATGCATTTTATTAAGAACTAGCAAAGCAGTAAATCTTTAATATTAAGAATAGAATAGTACACGTCTCTTCACGGGTATTCATAGGTTCATTTTTCAGTGCAGTTTCTCGGTATCTGAACCAACTTTGTCCATTGAATGATTTATCATAATAAGCACGATCAACTGCTCTCCATGCTTCCAAGAAAACAAGGTTCTCCTCTGTCAGAGCACCTGTTTAAATCAGAAAAATAAGAATTGCAATTACTAGCACTTCTGCAGCTAACTGGCTTTCAGCAGGAAAGAATTGCATATTGCATGCAACTTTTGCTCCGAAGAACTATATTTTGACAAAAATTCTGACAGACCCAAAATTGTAGTGTTAAAATCTATGAGCTATTGAGCTTTATTAAATTTTACCTTCAGATACATACCATAACCAGTCTTGGTTTGCAGAAAAAAATGGACTTCAAAGCATAAATGCATAAAGTACAGAAAACCCCCATATGAAATGAACTTATGCACTTTACCTAGAACCACCCCATATTCACACATTACACACCATTGGTAAAAACTATAAATCCAGACTTCAAAATAATTGTCTTCTTAAATAATTTTCATAAAAAATTGCCTTCTTAAGGAAAAGAACTTTCAGAATCTCAAGAACACATTATTTCAATGATTAAAATGAAAATTTCCAAGGCACCAATAATGGCTTAAACTAGCTATCGAGTTAGATGCTTTGAGAATAATATACCAAAATGTTAAATGTCAGTTCTAAACAGGCTAATAGATCTGCCATAAGACCACCCAGACAATCAAGCAGACATGAAAAGCAAAAGGAAAACCAAGAAGAAAATAACTGTTAGCTTCATATTTAGAGCATAATTGATAGTGCTACAGAGAGTCTATAACTGCATCCCCCTACTAAAAAAAATTAAATGAAGTTACCAGTAAGTACATACATGAAGGTGCCATGCTGACTGTGAAGGAGATCACCATTACAAAAACCATACTCACCACCATGCGAACAAACCCAACAAATGCTACTTGTTTTAACTTGCCTCGACCACGTGCTCTTTTAAGAACCATGGTCTTTTGAATGAGACTTGATAGAAATCTCTTCAAATCCAAATTGTAGTGAGAGGTTATCATCTTCGGTGGATTTATTGCATGGAAAGATGAATTACATGAACCTTGACTCATGTGATTCTGATCAAACACATGGCATCTTGTTTTTCGGCGTGCAATGGCTTTCCCCACATATTGTAAAGGTGAGTTGACACAACTGACATATATCCTTGCTACCTGTATCCAAACAAATTTGGAGGAACAAATAAGGAGAATATTAATACATTGCCAACTGCCAAGACAAAAGTACATCATCACTCAGCACTAAAGAAGCGCCGACTGATTATCAGACCACCTGGTGCTGCTACAGTACCAAATAGTTTGCATTTGTGTTTTCATGCCTCTTTCTTTTGCCCAGGTACAATTATGGGTCAGAATACATCTAAGCCAACGGATCAAGGGAACACATGAAAATGCAACATAATTTACACGATTATCTAGGAAAAAACAGAACTTTAAAACGGCCAACAAAGAACGAGCAGAGAAAACACTTTTAAAACAACCAATCCATAAAAAAAGCCAGAAATCGAAGCAAGAACGCTGAAATTTATACCTGACTACAGCTGGCCGTGCATCGATGAACGAATAGAAGATTGAAATTGAGGTCTCTCTTTCCGAAAGAAGAGAAGGGGGACTGGAAGAGGGGGCCTGGAGCTAAGCTCGAAGTCGCTGTCTTCATCCCTGACTAGTGAGAGAAGCTACGCAAGGAGCCACCAATTAATGAAGAAACCCGCGGAAAGAATGGATAATGGCCGTTCGCATTTCTCGCTACTCGGCTCAGCTTTTCTCTTATGCTTTTCGGTCCTACGTGGCAGCTTACGTGGCACTTACCAGGCCATGTATTTTCTGAAGTCTGAAAGTTCTGGATTAATTGGATTGGTCGATGAAATTAGAAAAGCAAATGAAAAGAAGAGAACAACAGAAGAAGAAGGCCCAAACTAACCCATGGCCATAGACAGGGATTTAATCAGGCTTATTCGATGGGCCTAAAATGCCCAAAATAGGATCCGATCCAATTCAACCCGGGTCCGATCTGCACTTTATGAGATCTGTGCTGTTCAAATCAGACGGTCCAGATCGCATAACAATGTTGAAAAGTTGCAGTTAAGCAAACTAGCAATAAGCATTCTTTTGGTGCTCATGCTAGAACAGTTTAAACCCTAAAAATTACATTGAAGGAGAAAATGGCGAAACAAGAGGAAGGAGAAGCTTCCTCCTCCAGCTCCGCTCTCACCATCTCCACCAACCTCACAAACGCTAACCCTAAGCCAAAACCTACGCCGAAGCGTTTCATCCACTCGCAGATCCCTTCTTCTCTCCTCTCCAACCCATCTCTCAACGCCGCCATCTCACTCCTCCCATCCTCGTACGATTTCGAGGTGCACAAAACCCTACATCGCATATCTACCGCCTCCGCCAAGCGGGTTGCGCTTCAACTCCCCGATGGCCTCCTTATGTTCTCTCTTCCTCTCGCTGACATTCTCTCCTCCTTCGCCCCTTCCAATCCATCTATTTTTATCCTTGCAGACCCCACTTATGGTGCGTGCTGTCTAGCTGATAGTGCCGCGGCTTCCCTCTCTGCTGATTTGCTGGTACATTATGGCCATAGTTGCCTTGTACCAGTGACATCTTCATTGCTTCCTGCATTGTACGTGTTTGTAGATATACGGGTGGATGCTTCGAGGTTGGCTGAATCAATACGAAATACATTTCCGGACCCATCTACACCAATTGCTCTTGCTGGGACAATACAGTTCGTTTCAGCTGTGCACTCAGCTCGTGAAATTTTAAGGTCAAATGGGTATGATCAAATTCATGTGCCGCAATCTAAGCCGCTCTCTCCGGGTGAAGTGCTCGGCTGCACTGCACCAACGATACCCAAATCAAAGAATGTTTCAGCTTTGGTTTTTGTGGCAGATGGGAGGTTTCATCTTGAGGCATTCATGATTGCAAACCCTAAAATCAAGGCATTCAGGTTTGATCCTTTCTTGGGAGTTCTGGTTCTGGAGGAGTACGATCACAACGGCATGAAAAAGGCACGAAAAGATGCAATATTGAAGGCTAGGAAGGCAAAAAATTGGGGGGTTATACTGGGCACACTAGGCAGGCAAGGAAGTGTCAAGGTCTTAGAAAGAGTTTTGGAGCACATGGAGGAGAAAGGATTTGATTACACAATTGTTCTCATGTCAGAGATTTCTCCGCAAAGAATCGAGCTTTTTGGTGATTCAGTTGATGCATGGGTACAAATTGCATGCCCAAGGCTGTCAATTGATTGGGGCGAGGGTTTTAAGAGACCTTTGTTGACTACATTTGAGTTTGATGTGGCTTTGGGATATGTAAAAGGCTGGTGGGAGAAGGATTCAGGTAATTGTGGGACTGGTGGCTGTGCCGGGTGTAGTGGGGACGCAGATCAGGAGGTATATCCTATGGATTACTACTCTCAAGATGGAGGGGAGTGGAATAGTTGTTATATGAAAAAGAAAGCTTCAGCTGGAGAGAGGAATAAAACTGTAGGAAGAATTGGTAAGCTGATTCCTGTATGTTGTATTTCTAGAGTTTCCTTTTGCTATTTACAGGGACCTAGCTGGCATGATACCTAGTTGTTATTATTACAGTATTGACTTTAAGTCATTGTTTGTTAATTTGCACCCCTGTATTATTTTAAAAGTTGGATGTGCAATTTAGGAAAATAAATCTATCAAGGAAATCAATCTGGTTTACTGTTACATCTCGAGTACATGCTGGTGTGACATGACAGGCCCTAATTTGATAGCTTTTTTTATATTCTTATATATGTAGTATCCCCAATTTATTTGGGATGAAATGTTTTGTTGTTGTTGTTGTTTGTGGCATGTAGTAGAGAATTTCTGGAGTTTTTGGTCATTATTCCAACAGGATGGTAGTATAAACATTTTCTTTCCCACAAGTTGGCGGTTGAATTTTATGTACTTCTGGGTTTGAACTTGAAGTGCAAAATTATATATTTCTGTCACCTTCAGTTTTTAAATTATTTGCGCTGGTTGCTAAATTATTTTATTTATGTTTCAATTTTGACCAGGTCCAAGAAATGTGTTACTGAAGCAATGATTGCTGTAGAGTGCAGAACTGATACTTGTTCAATGGCCTTGTTCCAAGCTCTGCTTTTTTGGATCAAATAAGCAGTATTTTCTTTTTCTGTGAAAAATGTGCTTGTAGTTTGTCAAAACCTCAAAAAGGTATCTAAAATTTCTGTCGAAAGAAGTAGAAAATTTTGCAATTCCTCCTTTTTCTTTTTCTTTTTTGTTACACTTTCTTTGAATCCTTTGGACACAGAGAAGAAGATAGTTTAGGCACTTTTCCTTTTGAAGGATTATGGGTATTAGTTGGGTATGTAATATATATGCCATTTGTATGCTTTATTTACATGATGTTTGCCATGTCATCTTGGTTTAAAAGGTATAATGCTATGTGATATCTTCATTGATACAAGGAAAGCCTCGTTCTGTATTCTATTTGACATGCTGATAAATATATTTTTCTTTCATCATACTCATTATTATCACTGATATTTGAAATCTTTGATCTTATGTTTTCTAATTGGGTTTCATTTCTAGCCTACCCATAAGACTTTGTTGTTGTTGTATTTTACATCGATATAAGAGTTGTTAATTGGTGGAAGGTGAAATTTGATAAGTTGGCTGTGATGCTGACGCTGGCTTTTCTTTTTCGTACAAGCCTGTAGGCACACAACACCGCACACAAAAATTAAACCTCATCCCAGCTCCTGCTGGGTCTCGAACCTGAGTTTCTGCAGTCGGAGATTATGCCAATTCCATTGGACCGTAGCCCCGGTGGTGATTTGGGATTTGGAAGCATTGGAGGCTTGGATCCATGCAGTGCTGGTTCACTATCATGTTTCATATGAGAAAGTTTAAATGCAGCTTTCTGGGTGTCCAAAACAAGTGCAGAGAGTTATGGCAATGCTGCAGTATAGTTGATAAATGAGTGGTAATGCAAATTAACGGAGGTTACAATGACCGAATTCTGTCAAGGACAATAAATTATGAATTAAAACTAATTGGAACGCAAATAGAAATCAAATAACAAAATTATAAAAGGCTAACCATGTAATGTTTTGTTATAAGGCAGTAAACGAAAACGGTAGACAAATTAACAGTGACAGTAGACTACATAGGACACTTTAAATCCTAAGGACAATGACCAGATGAAATATATGATGCGTCATAAAATAAAAAAATAAAATTTATTTAACAAAATAAATTAACTTGTAATGATATTATATGTAATATGTAGGTCATTATTCTCACTTCCCTTTTAAATTCAGGGAGAAAATCCTTTATTGTAATATTTTTTAAATATTTATCTCATATGTAAACTTATATTCATGAATTATGTATTTAAAAGTATATAATTTGTGTTTTCATTCTAGTTTGATTGTATTCATTAATTATATATTTTTAAAATGATCCCTAGAATATTGAATATATTTCAAAATAAATAATATTACTATTATTCTAAATATAACAAAGTAAAAGAAAACAAATGTTTTTTTTATAAATCTTGGAAAAATAATAAGAGATAAAAAAAATTGCATTTGGAATATATATATATATATATATATTGAATCATTAAGTTAATAAAAGAGTATCATGATCATATGTAGAAAAGAAAATATTCAATATTATATGCACAAAAGATTGAAAGATTGATTTATTTTTTTATTCTTTTGTAATTAATAAAAATGATATATTGGAAAGATTGATTTTAAATTCTCCTTCAGTATTAAAACTAAATAATAAAAAATATAAATATTTTAAAAAATGTTATGTAAATAATTTTCCCCTGAATTTATAAAGGAAGTGAGAATAATGACCTACATATTACATATATCATTATATGTTAAATAAATTTTATTTTTTATTTTATGACGCATCATATTGCATTAAGCTTGGATGACTCATTAAAAATTGAGTGTATAAATGATGAAAACTAAATTAAAAATAAATAAAACATTTTGTTAATTTTTGTTGATGGAAAGTAAAAGAGGTAATAAGAGTTTAAAGGGAAAAGAGGGGGAAATGGACCCATAAGGACATTTTGTTGAACAATTTAGAGGAGAGTGTATTTTATTTCAAACTTTTCAAAAGAAAGGCAAAATGTAAAATTATCCTTTAAAACACCACTAAGAGCAAGAGAATTGACAATTAATCAACCATCAAAAAAACACCATTAAAATTAAAAATGTAGAATACTAGAATTTATTAAATAAGTATATTGTACAAACCAAATGAATAAATAGTATGTATTCATTTTTTTCTTATAATAAATCGGAATGAGTTTGAATTATCAAATTTAAAATATAATAATTGTAAAGGAGCTAGAAGATATACATGACAACTATACTTTTTTTGTTTGTTTTTTTGAAGTAGCAGGTGAATTACCTACTAGTTGATTTTTATTAATAAAAAGAAGAAGAGTTACAGAGTTGTTGAGAGTGGTAGAGCATAGTACATAAGCTGAAAATAAAACATAAATTCCTCATAGGTATTGGAGACCTAAAACCTATTAATTCTCTATAATTCTCTTATTTCTACCCTAATTTCGGGCGCATTTGGCTGCTATTTTGGAGCCGGTCTACACAGTGTCCATAGTGCCCATTGCGTGATGTAGGATGATGCTTCAATGGTTAGTGCCCCGATGTTGCTCCGTTGACTTTGGAATATTCTTCTGTTGCGCTCTCGCCACAGTGTTCATGCCACTGTCGTCCATGTCTCCTACTTACGCCTCCGGCAAGCTGCAGCCCATGCGTCGTGCACTGTGGCATGTGGGGGTAGGTTGCCCAGTACTTGGTTGGTGAGTTCCTGGGCGTCACGCAAGTTGTGAACATATGGTCCGCTGATTCTTGGTCGCGTGTGGAGCACATGATGCACTCCGTTATGGCCGGTCATCCCTTTCGTTGTAAATTTTTTGCGGTTTGTAGCTTGTTTAGCAAGAGGAGCCATAAGAAGAATCTTATCTTGGGGGTAGTGGTAAGCTCCAGATTTTTTGTAGGTTAGGTTTCGGAACGCCGGGGTTGTTGAGGAATTTATATGTCGATTTAACCGTAAATTGACAAATTGACGTGAGGTTCCATATTAGGTGTCCCTGCTCATCTTTTACCGTCGTGGCGGTCAGGAGTGGCTTTAGTTTTGTTATATCTTCTATAAAGAAAGATAATGCGGGTTGCGGCGTTGCGGTTGGGTCTATTGGTAGGGTGTAGCCAATTGATGTTAACATGGAGTTCCAAAGGGATGGGTCCTTATTGTTTTGGTGCGCGAGCCATAACCATTTCATGAACAAAGTTTGGTTTTGCAGTTTTAGGTCAATTATGCCTAGCCCTCCGGATTCTTTTGGTAGGGTTACTCGGCCCCATGGCACTAGGCAATGTCCACCCGTGAAAGTATTCGTAGCGCCACGCCATAGGAATCTCTGAGTTATTTTTATTATGGTGCTCAGAACCCCTTTTTGCTAGTATGAAGGCCTGCATGTAGTGTAAGAACATTACATTTTTATTATGGTGCTCAATACCCCATTTATTAGGATTGCTCTGCCGGCTGAGGATAGGTGCTTCCCGGCCCATCCTTCGTATCGTTGCAAGACTCTTAGGATTAGGGGCGGGTAGGCCTCTTTTGTTAGTCGACGGGATGAGAGAGGTAGGGTTAGGTATTGCGTCGGTAGGTTCAGCCTCAGGCATTGCATGGTCGCGACAATTATTGGGCTAAGATCCGGTGGAATGGATATTGGGACGTAACCACTTTTGGCTAGGTTTATTTTGAGACCCGAGATCTCGCCAAATACGTTCAGTATGTAGTGAATTATTGTAATGTTAGTCACGTGGGCTGGGGTGAAGATGGCTATGTCGTCAGCAAATTGCATTACTGTTGTTTGACAGGTTGGGACTGAGACGAGCAGGTCACTGATTTTTTGTATGATTGCTTGTAAGGTATTTGTTGCTAGGATAAATAATAGTGGGGATAGGGGGTCGCCCTGCCGAAGGCCCCGCCGATGATAGAAATAATACCCTTTGAGGCTGTTGACACTGATGTGTGATGTGGTCGAAATTAGCAGGTTCTTTATCCATGCTATCCAGAGTCCCGAAAATCCTCGTACTCTCATTACCTCCGACAAGTATTCCCAAGATATGGAGTTAAATGCTTTGGAGAAGTCAATTTTATTTGTTAATTTTAAGGATACCATCTAGTCATTGTAATGAGAAACTCTGGTATAATACAGATGACAATATATCTCACTATACAGGTTCAAACGAAAAATAATATATGCCATGAGACCCCATATTAAATAAATCTTTAAAAAATATAAAGTATTCTTTTAAACAAAAATTGGTTTAGCCATAAATTTGGCAAATTAATTAGTAACAAAAAATAGTAAAATCACCGTAAGTACATACTGTTTATATTCTTATAAATATTAAAAAAAACAGATTGGGCTAAATAATATGTTTCAGTTTCTTTTCCTCAAAAAAAGAAGTATGTTTTAGTTTCTATGATATCAACTGCTTTCATCTATATCATATTTGATTTAAACTAACAATAGCGTGATTATGTTAAACCTCTCAACACAATGCTGCAATCCAGCAACCATTCAACTGGTTTAACAGCGCCACAACAGAAAAGGAACGCAAGTACGAAGAGAGCAAGAGTAGACAAACTCACAAATGGCTGTATTAACGCTCCTCAGTGAGATGATCGCCATGACAAGAAAAGTAAATAAAACGACATCACATAGACAAAACAACAAAAGCACGCCATGTAATAACGCAGCTTACTACAAGACTATCTTATTTTATAGATGCACAGCAAGCACACAGCGAAGGCAGCCACCTTCATGCATCAGATCAAATGCCTTGTTGATCTCAGCAAGTGTCAGATTGTGTGTGATGTACTCATCCACCTTAATTTCCTGCAACAATCAACAATTGTTATAGAGCTTCTTTTAAGCCCCAATTCATTGATCCAAAATAACAAGCTGACAAAGTACTACCTTGTTCATGTATTTGTCAACGAGCCAAGGGACCTGAGAGCGGCTCTTGAAGCCACCAAAGGCAGTACCTTTCCAGACTCTGCCGGTTACAAGTTGGAATGGACGAGTGCTTATCTCCTGTCCTGAAGCTGCTACTCCCACTATCACAGATGTCCCCCAACCCTGTAGAAAGTAAAGCAAGCAGTTGGAACAGCTCCCAAAATCTCACCACTTTACCTACTTTATTGCCCCTAACTCTTTCCTGTACCTCCATTGAAACATCAGGCTTTCATGTTCTTTTCTCAATAGGTTATTCCTCCATTTTTGCATCTCTTTATCCAATTTGGGTCTCGATTAGTTTACAAGATTGAACTAGTGCCCTTATTCGATTTTTTTCAGAGAATGTCAAGCTTTTAAAAAACTTCGTTTTAACTTCATCAAAATCTTTAATGTTAAGTAAAAAAAATCATTTAAACCGTTAAAATCGTTAAAAGCCATTAAATAAACCCGTTTAAACTCAAAATTATTGTCTTAACGTTAAAAACCATGAAACGTTTTTTAAAAGCTTGGAGAATGTTGAGCTTTGTGAAGCCATGTCTTAATAAGGCTCGCAGCGTTGAATAATAACATAATAATTCACCCAAAGGAGCGCACCTTGATCATAATTAGTTTTCTTTTATCCAAGATTTGCATATAACACAAAAAATCTGTGATTATTGTCTGATACTTTAAAGCAGCGCGCATTACAGAGAAAAGATTGTGTACCTTGTGGCAACATTCCAAAGCAGCACGCATTACAGAAACATTTCCAATGCATTCAAAACTGTAATCGACACCACCATCAGTTTGGTCAACAATTACTTGTTGTATCGGCTTGTCATAATCTTTTGGATTAATAAATTCAGTAACTCCAAAGTTCTTTGCTGAAATTCAAATCAATAAAAGCAAAAGTGTAAACCGTCATCGTCATATAAATTTAAGGATTCATTATGGTTTAAGAAACAAAAAACCATATTCCCAAGTACAAACATGAGATTATCCATCACCGACAACTGTCTATCAGGACAAATTAAATGAAGAAAACATCAATAATACGAATAAGCACTGTTCAAACACAGACAATACCACTAAATTGCCGAGTACCTAATCATTAGCAAATGCGAACAGTTGTCATTCTTAAGAGCAGCTCATGAAATCAAGCAAATTGAAACCCAAAGAAGGGGTAAAAGAGGCACAAGGAATGAGATGTTTACCAGTATCAAACTTCTTGCTGTCAATGTCTATTCCAATAATTCGAGAAGCCCCAGCTGTTTTGGCTCCCTCAGCAACCTAACAAATAACTTATAATTACATGAATGGACTATTCACCATGTTCAGAAAATATTGTTGAGTGAGTAACTAACCGCTAGTCCCACAGTACCAAGGCCAAAAATTGCCACTATTGAGCCTGGTTCCACTTTAGCTGTATTCCACACAGCTCCAAGTCCTAAAGTAAGATGACAAAATGTTTACAAAGTGAATGTAACCTCTTGATGGTCATTTAAAAAATAACTTCTTACAGAAAAAAAACGGGAACTACTATTGATCAATAGGTAATAGTGTCACAATAGGAATAATCAAACTCTAGCTTTTATTATATCGCAAACTCAGTCAGGGGCGGATCCACCATATACCGAGGGGCTGCCCCCCTGGATTTTGAAAAATAGTGTTTTTCAGTAATGCTTTCGTTAATTTGCCCCCCCCCCCCCCGGATTGTCTGATTAATTTTATTGAGAAAAAATATTTAATATCATGCATAATGAAATAATTATACAAATATATCAAAATATAAAGTTCCATAGAAGGAAACTTTCTTCATCAACTTGATTATCTATTACTTTGAGCTTTATTTTGTTGTTATTTTTAATATATAAAATGTTATTATTTTAATAATTTTTTTATTAGGTAAGAATATATATTAAATTATTAATTTTTTATTTAGTATCCGATTAGTTAATGGATTTGAACCCGATAAGCTATTACAATCCAATAATTGTCCCCCCGACCAAAATCCTGCACCGCCCCTGCACTCAGTGTTTTTTATAGCATTAAACTGTCACAAGATCGGTCAATAAGTAGCATTTTACTGAAGTTATCTTTGGAAAAACATTCAACTTATTATCCTACTACTAAGAATACAAGTTGGTTTCAGACTTTCAGTTGATAAACAAGAAAATGAGCCTACAGTATACAAATTTCCTATGTAAATTTATCATCTGCATAAAAAAAGGAAAGATAAAGTACCTGTAGGAACACCACAGCCCAGCAAGCAAACTTTTTCAAGAGGTGCTTGAGGACTTATCTTGGCAACGCTAACATCATGCACAACCGTGTACTGACTGAAGGTAGAGGTGCCCATGAAATGGTAGATGGGCTTTCCATTAATGGAGAACCGACTCTTGCGGTCATTCATCATAACGCCTACACCGGTGGCTGCACGGACCTTGCCACAGAGATTTGTCTTCCCCGACTTGCAAAACTTACACTCCCGGCACTCTGCTTGATAGCATGGTATGACATGGTCGCCAGGCTGGACCTCAGTAACACCCTCACCAACACTCTCCACAACCCTTCACAGTAATATCAAATTAAAAAACAGAAAGAAGAAATAACAGTAACTAAATCCCATTCATACCCATACAAAAACCTATTTTTTTATTGCTCCTTCAGAACAAGAGATGTAAAGTAGCCCCACAAAACATCCAAAATAGCACATATATCCCAAGTAAAACATGGCAAAGTATGCTTCATGATCACTCAGGGTGTGTTTAGATCGTGCAAAGAATAGCGTAAGAATAGAGGAATTGAGAATAGCAAATGAGGATAGTGAAAAAATAGTGATTTTTCGGTTAGCGCGAGGATAGTAAAAAGGCGATACTATTTCGAATGGTAGAAATATTGTTTGGATTGTTTGTTGGGAATAATAATGGAGATTTGAGAAGAGCAACAGCTATTCCATCCTCACCACAGAATAGCAAAATAGCAGCTATTCTCATTATTCCGGAACAACAGATTTGTGTTTGGATACACAACTGTTATTCTTATTCCAAGAACAACAACTATTCTGTTATTCCTGACCCATCCAAACATACCCTCAGTGCATCCGATTGCAGCATTCCAGAACTACATCCCTTATGGTTTCCAAGCATAAAATCATGCATAAGAGAAGGGAAATTCGGATATTTCTTTACAAAAACTAGGTACTTAGCATGTATTAGCTTCAGAATGAAATATATAAAAGCTCTGAGTACATTGAGTACATGTAACTTCTGTAAAACGGTGTTAAACCCTAGAGAGGCTAATGTGTCTGGTAGTGAGCTGGTTTTCTATGAATTTAGTCGGGCTCCCCCAAAATAGTGATATTTATTTTCTAGCAAACTGAAAAGATGGTAAGTGTGCTTACCCAGCAGCTTCATGACCAAGAATGCATGGGAAAAGTCCCTCCGGATCCTGTAATAAAAAGTAGTTGGTTTAACGCAAGTAAAATGTAGAGAACTAAAGAGAAAAAAATGAAGGTAAGAAGTCTAATGCACTGAAAAAGAAGCACAGAATGATAACTGGTAAAACTCTGTTCCATTTCTTCTTTTTTTATTAAAATTTGGAAAAAAGATATTGGAAGTACAGTACACATTCCCTATATAGGCCATGTGGAGGGAATTTGCTACATCTTTGACCTGGCCTTTGATAATACTATATATGTAAAATGTTCAAAGGCCTCAAGAGAACACCTGCAAGTCAGCTTTAGTTGATCTCAGCACATAAATAAACAAATTTCCAGATGATTATCACATGTGGATGAACAACCAAAATACATTTTCTTCATTACTTGTATTCAGATGCCATTCTCTCTGTTGAATCCAGTATATTCAAATAAGCACGTTACACCAAAATTAAAAAGAATAATCTTTTAATAACTATTTCAACTTAAAAAAAAACACTAATCTGATAGGACACGAGCTAAAGAATTGTTCAAAGCCAGAGCACAACATTTTTACAAAATCCCAAAAGTTACTACGCAGGCAGCCAAACCAAATCTAACAAAATAAATTAACAAAATCAATGTATGTAGCAACTACACAGCCACCTAACTTTAAAAATACTCTAATTACTGATACTGATTTACTAAGCGAGGACGACAACATAGCTCGAATGAAGGAGGAAATAATGCACAAATAAATCCATGATTATCTAACTAGTACACTGTGAGAGATCTAATCTGCTTCTAGAAAATAACACAAATTAGATAGAATAAAGACCTTTCCGCTCCAGGTGTAGGCGTCGGTATGGCAAAGCGCGGTGAAGAGGATCTTTACCCTCACTTCACCGGCCTGAGGTGGCGCCACCTGTACATCCTCTATCACCAGCGGCTTGTTCGCTTCCCATGCCACCGCAGCTTCAGATCAAACGCAAAGAAACAAAAAACTAGAAAAATCAGAAAACCACAGCGAAAACAAGAGATAAGCATAAGAAACGGATCGATTTCTAGTACCTTTGCAAGTGATAACTTCACCCTGCGTCGCCATAAGAGAGGAGAGAGAGCAATGAATGAATAATTGAACGGATGGAACAGGATAGGATCCGGATCAAGCACAAAAGCGCAATGAAATAAATAGCCAGCCGATCGGATCGAACTGTGTAATGAAGGAGATCAGACGATCGGGTAGGGTAGCTCTAATGCTCAATCCACGCTATCAATGACGCAGTGTCGCTCGAGTGAGCGTTGCGGTTATAAATTATAACAGATAGTCGTTTGATTTCGATCGGACGACCCACCAGAAATGGTCCAGAATATTCATTTGGTTCTATTTTTTTTTCTTTTTCCTTGCAAAATCACAGCGATACGCCTACCAGCCTTTTCACAGGAAAAAAAATAATATTTTATGCATTAAATACAATTAAAACGAATATCTGATCAAAAAGTTTAGATATTTTTATTTATCAACTTAAAAATAATGATTTTTTTTATTTCTTCTTAAGTTTATTTTTTCTTAAAAAAGTAAGATTTTTTTCATTTTTCTTAATGAATGCTAAAGGATTGTATCCCGATTTTATCCAGATTTTTTTTAATATTATATAAAAAAATATAACTAATTCATTATGAAAACTTTTTATACTTTGTATAAGTTTTTCTTAGCTTTAGCTTACTGGCTATTTGCCAAGAATCTCAGATCTTATACCAAAATTTTAGCCAGGATTCTCAGTCGTTTCAAGCAATTTCTAACCCATATTATTGAGCATATTATGGAACTATTTTATTTGGTTTTGATACAATTGTCAATATTTCTTTTTCCTAGAAAAAAAAAAGAAATGAAAATAGAAATTCTTGGAATGAAGGATCATCATCAGATCCTGAATTGGATGCTGAGAACTCATTATCATCGGAAAACTCGGATTCCAAGGCAGATAAAAACTCTTTGTCAGAGTCAGATAAGTTCTCACCTGAAGAGGAATACAGTGAATTTTACTATTTGTCCGAGTCAGATGAAGCATGGTACGAGGAGGAATTCGGTAATGAGAATTCTGATGAGTCCTATGATCCCGATCTCCCAGATGATGACTCTCAATTAAATCAAGAGTTCCAGCACCTTTACAACCTTTGTTTAGAAACTTGTTGTAAAAATCTTCGTTGGCACATTAACAACCATATAGAATACTACGGCCAAGACGAAGAATACTACAAAGAAAGGAAAACTGCATTTCGTGTTTCCGACTATGATCTTCTCAATTTACTATATCATAGAATAATCATATTGATACCTTTGTTAGAAATTTTATAATAAACATAATTATGAGCATTTATATGAATTTACACAAATTTAAAATTATTATTTAAACAAGTTATTTGAGTTTTTCATCATTTTTATCTCATAACTACACATAAATTTGTACAAATACATATAAATATTTTTAATTATGTCTATTATAAATTTTCTAATTAAGACATCCATATGAACATTCTACAACATTAATTTTACATAAAACTTAACTAGGATACATTAAAAATAACTATTAAAATAAGTCATTTGCGTTTTTCTTTCTTTTTGGTCTCGTAACTATATATAAATTTGGGTAAATTTATATAATTATTTCTAATTATATCCATTATAAGATTTTCTAATAAAGCCATCAATATTACCATTCTACAATATTAATTTTGCACAATACCTAATTTGGATATAACAAAAATTATTCTTTAAACAACTTGTAATTTTTTTCATCATTTTTTATCTCATAACTACACATATATTCAAGCAATTGTATATTCAAAGAAGGGAATTGATTCCGTGAAAGATAGGATCAGTAAATAGAATACTTCTAATTATATCTTTTTTTTAGATTTTATAATTAACACTTCGATATGAATATTTTGTGTCACTAATTTTGCACAAAATATAATTAATATATATTAAAATTATTATTTAAACAAGTTATTTGAGTTTTTATCATTTTTAGCCACATAATTACACATGAATTCATACAAATTAATATAGTTACTTCTAATTATTTATATTATAAAAATTTTAGTTAACACTTTGATAAAAATATTATATTTTGCGACACTATTTCACAAAACTTAACTACGATATATTAAAAACTGTCTAAACAAGTTATTTTAGTTTTTCATCTTTTTGGCCTCATAACTACAAATGAATTCATAAAAATTAGTATAAATACACCTAATTATGTCTATTATAAGAGCTTTCAATTAAATCTTCAATATAAAAATTCTATGACACTAATTTTACAAGAAACTTAATTCGGATACTTTAGAAACTGTTGTTTAAACAAGTTATTTGAGTTTTTTTTATCATTTTTAGTCTCATAACTACACATAAATTCGTACAAATTAATATAATTATTTCTAATTATTTTTATTATAAGATTTTTCAGCTAACACTTTGATATCAACATTCTACGATATTAATTTTACATAAAACTTAACTATGATGCATTAAAAATTGTTGTTTAAATAAGTTGTATGAGTTTTTTTATCACTTATAGTCTCATAAATACACATAAATTTGTGCAAATTTACATAAATACTCATAATCATAACTATCATAAGATTTTCTAATTAACGCATCGATATGAACAATCTATTATGCTAATTTTGATCAAACTTTAATCTGCATGCTTTAAAAACTACTGTTTAAATAAATTATTTGAGTTTTTTCATCATGTTTGGCGTCATAACTATACATAAATCGGTACAAATTAATACACTTACTCCTAATTATGTCTTTTATTAGATTTCTCAGTTAATACTGCGATATGAATATTCTCCGACACTAATTTTGTACAGAACTTAACTAATATGCATTAAAAACTTCTATTTAAACAAGTTATTTGAGTTTTTGATTATTTTTTACCTCAAAATTATACAAAAATACTTGCAAACTTATATAAACACTCCTAATTACGTCTATTATATTATATCTCTATTAACACTTCGATATGAACATTATACGACACTAATTTTGTACAAAATATAACTAGAATATATTAAAAAGTTATTTCAGTTTTTCATCATTTTTGCCCTAAAAAATATATATAAATTCATGCAAATTCATTTAAATACTCCTAATTACGTCTGTTATATGATTTTATAATTAACACTTTGATATGAACATTTTACGACGCTAATTTTGCATAAAACTTAGTTAGGATGTATTAAAAATATTATTTAAATAAGTTGTTAGAGTTTTTCATCACTATTGGCATCATAACTACACATAAATAAGTAAAATTTTAATTATGTACTCCTAGTTATGTCTATTATAAAATTTTATCACTAAAAATTTAATATGATCATTGTACGATGCTAATTTTGCACAATACTTAATTCGTATGTAATAAAAACTACTATTTAAACAAGTTTTTTAGTTTTTCAATATTTTTGACCACATAACTACACATAAATTCATACAAATTAATATAATTATTTCTAATTATATCTATAACAAAATTTCTCAGTTAATGCATTGATATGAACATTCTATGATATTAATTTTGCACAAAACATAACTAGGATATATTAAAAGCAGCTGTTTAAATATATTATTTGAGTTTTCCGTTATTTTTTTGCCTCATAACTAGACTTGAATTCGTGCAAACTAATACAAAGAGTCCAAATTATTTATATTATAATATTTTTAAATTAACACTTCGATATGAACATTACACAACACTAATTTTACACAAAACATAACTAGGATGTCAATTTTACACAAAACATTAATTGCGTTTTAAAAAGTTATTTCAGTTTGCCAATTTTTTTGTCCACAAAAATACATATAAATTTGTGCAAATTCAGGTAGATACTTCTAATTATGTCTGTTATATTATTTTATAATTAACACTTTGATATAAATATTTTACGGTATTAATTTTGCATAAAACTTAATTATGATGTACTAAAACTATTATTTAAATAAGTTGTTAAAGTTTTTAATCACTATTGACATCATAACTATGCATAAATACGTGCAAATTCACTAAAATACTCCTATTTATGTCTACTATAAGATTTTAGCATTAACAATTCGATATGAACATTGTACGATGCTAAATTTGCATAATACATAATTCGGATGTAATAAAAACTATTGTTTAAAGAAGTCTTTTAGTTTTTCAACATTTTTGACCACATAACTGTACATAAATTCGTACAAATTAATATAATTATTTTTAATTATGTCTATTATAAGATTTCTCAGTTAATACATCAATATGAATATTCTACGACATTAATTTTGCACAAACATAACTAGGATGTATTAAAAGGTGTTGTTTAAATATATTATTTGAGTTTTCTATTATTTTTGGCCTCATAACTACACTTGAATTCGTGCAAATTAATACAAATAGCGCTAATTATTTCTATTATAATATTTTAAAATTAATTCTTCGAAAAGATTTTACGATACTAATTTTATATGAAATTCAAATTGAAAGCATTAAAATTGATGTTTAAGCAAGTAACTTGAGTTTTTTTATCATCTCTGGTCTCATAACTGCACGTAAATTCCTAAAAAATGATACAAATAATAATAATTATGTCTATCATTAGTTTTCTCAGTTAATAATTCAATATGAACATTCTACGATACTAATTTTTCATAAAATTAACCATGATGCATTAAAAATTGCTGCTTAAACAAGTTGTACGAGTTTTTTTATCATTTTTAATCTCATCACGTAAAAATTCACATAAATATTCATAATTATGTTTATTATAATATTTTTCAATTAACATTTCGATATGAATATTCTATTATGCTAAATTCACATAAATATTCTATTATGCTAATTTTGATCAAACCTTAATCCGGATGCTTTAAAAACTACTATTTAAACAAGTTGTTTGAGTTTTTTCATCATTTTTGGCGTCATAACTACACATAAATCGGTACAAATTAACATAATTACACCTAATTATGTCTTCTATTAGATTTCTCAGTTAATACTTAAACATGAATATTCTCTGATACTAATTTTACATAAATTTTAAGTCAGATGTATTATAAACTGTTGTTTAAATAAGTTATTCGAGTTTTTTTAATATTTTTTGCCTCAAAACTACGCATAAATACTTGCAAATATGTATAAACACTCCTAATTATGTATATTATATGATATTTTAGTTAACAATTTGATATGAACATTATACGACACTAATTTTGCACAAAACATAACTAGGATTATTAAAAATTGTGTTTTAAAAAATTCTTTATCAGTTTTTCATCATTTTTATCCTAAATATATATAAATTTGTGCAAATTCATTTAAATACTGCTAATTATGTCTATTATATGATTTTATAATTAACATTTCATATGAACATTCTACGACATTAATTTTGCATAAAATTTAATTAGGATATATTAAAAAAATTATTTGAACCAGTTGTTAGGGTTTTCAGCACTATTGGCCTCATAACTATGCATAAATACATGCAAATTCAGTTTAATACTCCTAATTATGTCTATTATAATATTTTATCATCAAAAATTCGTTATGAACATTGCATGACGTTAATTTTGCACAATACTTAATTCAGATGTAATAAAAACTGTTGTTTAAACCTATTTTTTTAGTTTTACAATATTTTGACCACATAACTATACATAAATTGGTACAAATTAATATAATTATTTCTAATGATATCTATTATAAGGTTTCTCAGCTAATACATTAATATGAACATTCTACAATACTAATTTTGCACAAATATAAATAGGATGTATTAAAAACTGTTGTTTAAATATATTATTTGAGTTTTCCGTTATTTTTGGCCTCATAACTACATTTGAATTCGTTCAAATTAATATAAATAGTCATAATTATTTCTATTATAATATTTTCAAATTAACACTTCGATATAAATATTTGACAATAATAATTTTGCACGAAATTTAAATTGGAAGGGTTAAAAACTGCCGTTGAAGCAAGTTTCTTGATTTATTTTATCATTTTTTGTCTCATAACTGTTCGTAAATTCTTGAAAATTCATATAAATACTCATAGATATGTCTGCAATAGATTTTTCAGTTAATACTTCAATATGAACATTCTAGGTACTCATTTTATACAAAGTATAAATATGATACATTAAAAACAGCTGCTCAAACGAGTTGTATTAGCTTTTTATCATTTCTAGTCTCATAACTACACTTAAAATTTTCCAAATTCACATAAAAAATTTCAATTAACACTTTGATATAAACATTCTATTATGTTAATTTTGATCAAATCTTAATCAAGATGCTTTAGAAACCGCTGTTTAAACAAGTAGTTTGAGTTTTTTCTTCATTTTTGGCGTCATAAGTAGACATAAATCAGTACAAATTAATTATGTTTTTTATTAAATTTTTCTCAGTTAATACTTCAATACGAATATTCTCCGGCACTAATTTTACAAAACTTAACTAAGATGTAATAAAAACTTTTGTTTAAATAAGTTATTTGAGTTTTTCATTATTTTTTGCCTCAAAACAACACATAAATACTTACAAATTTATATAAACACTCCAAATTACGTCTATTATATGATATTTCAGATAACACTTCGATATGAAAATTGTACGACACTAATTTTACACAAAACATAACTACGATGTATTAAACATTGCGTTTAAAAAAGTTATTTCTGTTTTTCAATATTTTTGTCCAAAAATATATATATATAAATTCGTGTAAATTCTTGTAAATACTCCTAATTATGTTTGTTATATGATTTTATAATTAACACTTTGATATGAACACTCAAAATTATATCTATTATATGATATTCATTTAACACTTCGATATGAAATTTGTAGAGCATTAGTTTTGCATAAAACTTAATTAGGATGTACTAAAAATGTTATTTAAACAAGTTGTTAGTGTTTTTCATCACTATTGGTCTCATAACTTCACATAAATACATGCGAATTCAACTAAATACTCTTAATTATGTCTATTATAGGATTTTATCATTAACAAATCTATATGAACATTGTACAACGCTAATTTTGCATAATATTTAATTCGGATGTAATAAAAACTATTGTTTAAATAAGTTTTTTAGTTTTTCAATATTTTGACCACAACATTCACATAAATTGGTATAAATTAATATAATAATTTTTAATTATGTCTATTAGAAGATTTCTTAGCTAATACATTGATATAAACATTCTACGACACTAATTTTGCACAAACATTACTAGGATGTATTAAAAGTTGTTGCTTAAACATATTATTTTAGTTTTTCGTCATTTTTGACCTCATAACTACACTTGAATTCGTGCAAATTAATACAGATAGTCCAAATTATTTCTATTATAATATTTTTAATATTACACATCGATATAAATATTTTATGACACTAATTTTGCACGAAATTTAGCTTGGAAGCGTTAAAAATTACCGCTGAAGTAAAAAACTTGAGTTTTTTTTATCATTTTTTGTCTCATAACTGCACATAAATTATTTAAAATATATATATTTCTCATAGATATGTCTTTCATTAGATTTTTCAGTTAATACTCCAATATGAACATTCTATTATGCTAATTTTGATCAAACCTTGATTTGAATGCTTTAGAAACCGTTGTTTAAATAAGTTGTTTGAGGTTTTTCATCATTTTTGCTCGTTATAACTACACGTAAATTAGTACAAATTAATATACTAACTCCTAATTATGCCTTTTATTAGATTTCCCAGTTAATACTTCAGTAAGAATATTCTCTGACACTAATTTTGCATAAAAAGAAACTAAGATGCATTAAACTTCTGTTTAAACAAGTTATTTGAGTTTTTTTTATTATTTTTGGCCTAAAAAATACACATAAATACTTACAAATTTATATAAACACTCCAAATTACCTCTATTATATGATATTTCAGTTAACACTTTGATATGAACATAGTACAATACTAATTTTGCACAATACTTAATTCACACGTAATAAAAACTGCTATTCAAACAATTTTTTTTTAGTTTTTCAACATTTTTGACCGCATAACTGCACATAAGTATGTACAAATAAATATAATTATTTTTAATTATATCTATTATAAGATTTCTCAGTTAATACATTGATATGAACATTCTACGATACTAATTTTGCACAAAACATAACTAGGATGTATTTAAAGCCGCTGTTTGAACATATTATTTGAGTTTTCCGTTATTTTTGGCCTCATAACTACACTTGAATTCGTGCAAATTAATACAAATAGTCCTAATTATTTTTATTATAATATTTTCAAATTAACATTTCGATATAAACATTTTAGGACACTAATTTTGCATGAAATTTAACTTGGAAGCGTTAAAAACTGTTGTTTATGCAAGTTACTTGAGTTTTTTTTATCATTTCTGGACTCATAACTGCACGTAAATTCTTAAAAAAATCATACAAATAATCAGAGTTATGTTTCTCATTATATTTCTCAGTTAATACTTCAATATGAATATTCTACGACACTAATTTTGCATAAAACTTAACCAGGATGCATTAAAATCTGTTGCTTAAACAAATTATATGAGTTTTTTTGTTTATTTTTAGTCTCATAACTACACATAAATTCAAAAAACATCACATAAATACTCATAATTATGTCTATTATAAGATTTTTCCATTTAACATTTCAATATGACACATTCTATTACGCTAATTTTGATCAAACATTAATCTGGATGCTTTAAAAACTGCTGTTTGTACAAGTTATTTGAGTTTTTTTTATCATTTTTGGCGTCATAACTACACATAAATCGGTAAAAAATTAATATATTACTCCTAATTATGTATTTTATTAGATTTCTCAGTTAATACTTCTATAGAAATATTCTCTGACACTAATTTTGCACAAAACTTAACTAAGATGCATTAAAAAACTGGTGTTTAAAAAAGTTATTTGAGTTTCTCATTATTTTTGGCCTCAAACTACACATAAATACTTGCAAATCTGTATAAACACTCATAATTATGTCTATTATATGATATTTCAGTTAACACTTCAATATAAACATTATACGACACTAATTTTACACAAAACATAACTAGGATTATTAAAAATTGCGTTTCAAAAATTTATTTCAGTTTTCCAACATTTTTGTCCGCAAAAATATATATACATTCGTGCAAATTCATTTAAATACTCCTAATTACATCTGTTATATGATTTTATAATTAACACTTCATATGAACATTCTACAGTATTAATTTTGTATAAAACTTAATTAGAATGTATTAAAAAAATTATTTGAACAAATTGTTAGAGTTTTTCAACACTATTGACCTCAAGACTACGCATATTTCCATGCAAATTCAATTAAATACTCCTAATTATGTCTATTATAAGATTTTTACCATTAACAATTCGATATGAATATTGTACAACGCTAATTTTGCATAATACTTAATTCAGATGTAATAAAAACTGTTGTTTAAACAATTTTTTTTATAGTTTTTTTAGTATTTTGACCACATAACTACCCATAAATTGGTACAAATTAAAATAATTATTTCTAATTTTGTCTATCATATGATTTCTCAGCTAATACATTGATATTAATATTCTACGATACTAATTTTGCTCAAACATATTATTTGAGTTTTTTGTTATTTTTGGCCTCATAATTAGACTTGACTTCGTGCAAATTAACACAAATAGTCCTAATTATTTATATTATAATATTTTCAAATTAATTCTTCGATATAAGTTACGACATTAATTTTGCACGAAATTTAACTTTGAAGCGTTAAAAACTGTCGTCGAAGCAAGTTAGTTAAGTTTTTTTTATTATTTCTTGTCTCATAACTGCACATATATTCTTGAAAACTCATATAAATAATCATAGATATGTCTATCATTAGATTTTTCAGTTAATATGAACATTCTAGATACTTATTTTGTACCAAACATAACTAGGATGCATTAAATGGCTGCTCAAACGAGTTGTATGAGTTTTTTTTATCATTTCTAGTTTCATAACTCCACATAAATTATGAAAATTCACATAAATACTCATAATCATGTCTACTATAAGATTTTTCAATTAACACTTCGATATGAATAAATCATTACACAAATTTTGATCAAACCTTAATCCAGATGCTTTACAACGGCTATTTAAACAAGTTGTTTGAGTTTTTTTAATCATTTTTGACGTCATAACTACACAAAAATTGGTACAAATTAATATAATTACTCCTAATTATGTCTTTTATTAGATTTCTTAGTTAATACTTCGATACGAATATTCTCTGACACTAATTTTGTACAAAACTAAACTAAGATGCATTAAAAACTTTTGTTCAAACAAGTTATTTGAGTTTTTCATTATTTTTTGCCTCAAAACAACACATAAATACCAAAAAATTTATATAAGCACTCCAATAACATCTATTATATGATATTTCAGTTAACGCATTCGATATGAACATTATACGACACGAATTTTACACAAAACTTAACTAGGATGTATTAAATATTGCGTTTTAAAAAGTTATTTCAGTTTTTTAACATTTTTGTCCTAAAAATATATATATAAATTCGTGAAAATTCATGTAGATACACCTAATTATGTTTGTTATATGATTTTTTAATTAACACTTCGATATGAACATTTTACGGCACTAATTTTGCATAAAACATAATTATGATGTACTAAAAGTGTTATTTAAACAAGTTATTAGAGTTTTTCATCACTATTGGTCTCATAACTATTCATAAGTACATACAAATTCACTTAAATACTCCTAATTATGTCTATTAGAAGATTTCACCATTAACAATTCAATATGAACATTTTACGACGCTAAATTTGTACAATACTTAATTCGGACGTAATAAAAACTGCTATTTAAAAAAGTTTTTTAGTTTTTAAAATTTTTTGACTACATAACTACACATAAATTCATAAAAATTAATATAATCATTTCTCATTGTATCTATTATGATATTTCTTAGTTAATACATTGATATGAATATTTTACGACACTAATTTTGCACAAACATAACTAGAATGCATTAAAAGCTGCGGTTCAAACATATTATTTGAGTTCTCCGTTATTTTTTGCCTCATAACTACACTTGAATTCATGAAAATTAATATAATTAGTCCTAATTATTTTTATTATAATATTTTCAAATGAATATTTCGATATAAATATTTAACGACACTAATTTTGCAAGAAATTTAACTTGGAAGCCTTAAAACTGACGTTTAAGCAAGTTACTTGGTTTTTTTTATTATTTCTGGTCTCATAACTGCATGTAAATTCTTGAAAATTCATGCAAATAATCATTGTTATGTCTGTCATTAGATTTCTCAGTTAATACTTCAATATGAACATTTTACGATACTAATTTTACATAAAACTTAACCAGGATGCAATAAAAACTGCTGCATAAACAAGTTGTATGAGTTTTTTTTTCTAGTCTCATAACAACACATAAATTTGTAAAAATTCACATAAATACTCATAATTATATCTATAATAATATTTTCTAATTAACACATCGATATGAATATTCTATTATGCTAATTTTGATCAAACCTTATCCGAATGCTTAAAAACTGATGTTTAAACAAGTTGTTTGAGTTTTTTTCATCATTTTTAGCATCATAACTGCATATAAATCAGTACAAACTAATATAATTACTCTTAATTATGTCTTTTATTAGATTTCTTAGTTAATAATTTGATACGAATATTATCCGATACTAATTTTGCACAAAACATAAGTAAGATGCACTAAAAACTGTTGTTTAAACAAGTTATTTGAGTTTCTCATTATTTTTGTGCTCGAAACTACACAAAAATACTTGCAAATTTGTATAAACACTCCTAATTATGTCTATAATTTGATATTTTAATTAACACTTCGATATGAATACTATACGATACTAATTTTGCACAAAACATAACTAGGATTATTAAAAATTGCATTTCAAAAATTTATTTCAATTTTTCATCATTTTTGTCCTGAAAAATATATAAAAATTCGTACAAATTCATTTAAATACTTCTAACTATGTCTGATATATGATTTTATAATTAACACTTCGATATGAACATTCTACGGCACTAATTTTGCATAAAACTTAATTAGTATGTAATAAAAATGATATTTGAACAAATTGTTAGAGTTTTTCAACACTATTGGCCTCATAACTACGCATAAATACATTCAAATTCAATTAAATACTGTTAATTATTTTTATTATAAGATTTTACCATTAACAATTCGATACGAACATTGTATGAAACTAATTTTGCACAATACTTAATTTGGATGTAATAAAACTGCCGTTTAAACAAGTTTTTTAGTTTTTCAATATTTTGACCACATAACTACACATAAATTGGTACAGATTAATAAATTATTTCTAATGATGTCTATTAGAATATTTCTCAGCTAATACATTGATATGAACATTCTACGACACTAATTTTGCACAAACATAACTAGGACGTATCAAAAACTGTTGTTTAAACATATTATTTGAGTTTTTTTGTTATTTTTGGCCTCATAACTAGACTTGAATTCGTGCAAATTAATACAGATAGTCCTAATTATTTTTATTATAATATTTTTAATATAACACTTCGATATAAACATTTTACGATACCAATTTTGCATGAAATTTAACTTGGAAGCGTTGAAAACTGTCGTTGAAGCAAGTTACTTGAGTTTATTTTTGTCATTTTTGGTCTCATAACTGCACATAAATTCTTGAAAATTCATATAAATACTCATATAGATGTCTGCATTAGATTTTTCAGTTAATACTTCAATATGAACATTCCAGATACTCACTTTATACAAAGCATAACTAGGATGCATTAAAAATGGCTGCTCAAACGAGTTGTATTATTTTTTTTTATCATTTCTACTCTTATTACTACACTTAAATTTGTGAAAATTCACATAAATACTCATAATTATGTCTATTATAAGAGTTTCTAATTAACACTTCGATATGAACATTGTATTATACTAATTTTGATCAAACCTTAATCCAGATGCTTTAGAAACCGCTATTCAAACAAGTTGTTTGAGGTATTGCATCATTTTTGACGTCATAACTACACATAAATCAGTACAAATTATTATACTTACTCCTAATTATGACTTTTATTAGATTTCTCAGTTAATAGTTCAAGGCAAATATTCTCCGACACTAATTTTGCACAAAACGTAACTAAGATGCATTAAAAACTTTTGTTTAAACAAGTTATTTGAGTTTTTCATTATTTTTAGCCTCAAAACTACACAACAATACTTACAAATTTATATAAACAATTCAAATTATGTTTATTATATGATATTTCAGATAACACTTTGATATGAACATTATACGATACTAATTTTGCACAATACTTAATTTGGACGTAATAAAAACTGCTATTCAAACAAGTTTTTTAGTTTTTCTACATTTTTTATCACGTAACTGCACATAAATTCGTACAAATAAATATAATTCTTTCTAATTACGTCTATTATAAGATTTCTCAGTTAATACTTTAATATGAACATACTACGACACTAATTTTGCACAAAACATAACTAGGATGTATTAAAAGCTGTTGTTTAAACATATTATTTGAGTTTTCCGTTATTTTTGGCCTCATAACTACACTTAAATTTGTGCAAATTAGTACAATTAGTCCTAATTATTTTTATTAGAATATTTTTACATTAACATTTCGATATAAGCATTTTAGGACACTAATTTTGCATGAAATTTAACTTGGAAGCGTTAAAAACTGCTGTTTAAGCAAGTTACTTAAGTATTTTTTTTATCATTTCTGATCTCATAACTGCACGTAAATTCTTGAAAATTCATTCAAATAATCATATTTATGTCTGTCATTAGATTTGTCTGTTAATATTTCAATATGAACATTCTACAATACTAATTTTGCATAAAACTTAACCAGGATGCATTAAAAACTGCTGCATAAACAAGTTGTATGAGTTTTTTTTTATTTCTAGTCTCATAACTACACATAAATTCGTGAAAATTCACATAAATACTCATAATTATATCTATTATAAGATTTTCTAATTTACACATCGATATGAATATTATATTATGCTAAATTTGTTCAAACCTTAACCGGATGTTTAAAAACAGCTCTTTAAACAAGTTGTTTGAGTTTTTGTCATCATTTTTAGCGTCATAACTACACATAAATCAGTACAAATTAATATATTTACTCCTAATTATGTCTTTTATTATATTTCTAAGTTAATATTTCGATAAGAATATTCTCCGACACTAATTTTGCACAAAACTTAAGTAAGATGCACTAAAAACTGCTGTTTAAATAAGTTATTTGAGTTTTTCATTATTTTTGTCCTCGAAACTACACATAAATACTTACAAATTTGTATAAACACTCAAACTTATGTCTATAATATGATATTTTATTTGACACTTCGATATGAATATTATATGATACTAATTTTGCACAAAACATAACTAGGATTATTAAAATTTGGGTTTAAAAATTTTATTTCAATTTTTCATCATTTTTGTCCTAAAAATATATATATATTCGTGCAAATTCATTTAAATACTCCTAACTATGTCTTTTATATGATTTTATAATTAACAATTCGATATGAACATTCTACTGCACTAATTTTGCATAAAACTTATTTAGGATGTATTAAAAATGTTATTTCAACAAGTTATTAGAATTTTTCAACACTATTGACCTCATAACTGCGCATATTTACTTGCAAATTCAATAAAATACTCCTAATTATGTCTATTATAATATTTTACCATTAACAATTCAATATGAACTTTGTATAATGCTAATTTTGCACAATACTTAATTCGGATGTAATAAAAACTGCCATTTAAACACGTTTTTGTAGTTTTTCAATATTTTGACCCCATAACTACCCATAAATTGGTACAAATTAAAATAATTATTTCTAATTATGTTTATTATATGATTTCTCATCTAATACATTGATATTAACATTCTACAACACTAATTTTGCTCAAACATATTATTTGAGTTTTCCGTTATTTTTTGCCTCATACGTACACTTTAATTCGTGCAAATTAATACAAATAGTCCTAATTATTTATATTACAATATTTTTAAATTAACACTTTGATATAAATATTTTACGATACTAATTTTGCACGAAATTTAACTTGGAAGCGTTAAGAACTGCCGTCGAAGCAAGTTACCTTAGTTTTTTTTTATCATTTCTTGTCTCATAACTGCATATAAATTCTTAAAAACTCATATAAATACTCATAGATATGTCTGTCATTAGATTTTTCTGTTAATAATTCAATATGAACATTTTAGAAACTCATTTTGTACAAAACTTAACTAGGATGCATTAAAAACGGCTACTCAAACGAGTTGTATGAGTTTTTTTATCATTTCTGGTCTCATAACTCCGCAAAAATTAGTGAAAATTTACATAAATACTCATAATTATGTCTACTATAAAATTTCCCAATTAACACTTCGATATGAACATTAACACTTCGATGTGAACATTCTATTATGCTAATTTTGATCAAACCTTATTCCGGATGCTTAAAAACTGCTTTTTAAACAAGTTGTTTGAGTTTTTTTCATCATTTTTGGCATCAAAACTATACATAAATCGGTACAAATTAATATACTAACTCCTAGTTATGTCTTTTATTAGATTTTGTTAGTTAATACTTCGATACGAATATTCTCCGACACTAATTTCGCACAAAACTAAACTAAGATGCATTAAAAACTTCTGTTTAAATAAGTTATTTGAGTTTTTCTTTATTTTTGGCCTCAGAACAACACATAAATACCAACAAATTTATATAAGCACTCCCAATTACGTCTATTATATGATATTTCAGTTGATGCTTCGATACGAACATTACACGCCACGAATTTTACACAAAACATAACTAGGATGTATTAAACATTGAGTAATAGAATGTTCATATTGAGTAATAGAATGTTCATTCGTGTCGTGGAAATTCATGTAGATACTCCTAATTATGTCTGTTTTATGATTTTATAATTAACACTTCGATATGAACATTTTACGATACTAATT
Source organism: Schoenoplectus tabernaemontani (assembly GCA_037127355.1). NCBI lineage: Eukaryota > Viridiplantae > Streptophyta > Magnoliopsida > Poales > Cyperaceae > Schoenoplectus > Schoenoplectus tabernaemontani. The sequence continues at coordinate 18,074,706 of CM073749.1, read as the reverse complement.
TTGCATAAAACTTAATTAGGATGTACTAAAAATATTATTTAAAAAAGTTATTAGAGTTTTTCATCACTATTGGTCTCATAACTACGCATAAGTACATGCAACTTTACTTAAATACTCCTAATTATGTCCATTAGAAGATTTTACCATTAACAATTTGATATGAACATTTTACGACGCTAAATTTGCACAATACTTAATTCAGATGTAATAAAAACTGCTGTTTAAACAAGTTTTTTAGTTTTTCAACATTTTGACCACATAACTGTATATAAATTAATAAAAATTAATATAATTATTTCTAATTATATCTATTATAAGAGATCTCAGTTAATACATTGATATGAATATTTTACGACACTAATTTTGCACAAACATAACTAGGATGTATTAAAAGCTGCTGATCAAACATATTATTTGAGTTCTCCGTTATTTTTTGCCTCATAACTACACTTGAATTCATGCAAATTAATACAATTAGTCCTAATTATTTTTATTATATTTTTTTCGAATAACGCTTTGATAGAAATATATTACGACACTAATTTTGCAAGAAATTTAACTTGGAAGCATTAAAGATTGATGTTTAAGCAAGTTACTTGGGATATTTTTTGTCATTTTTGTTCTCCTAACTGTATGAAAATTCTTGAAAATTCATACAAATAATCATAGTTATGTCTGTCATTAGATTTCTCAGTTAATACTTCAATATGAACATATGATGATATTATTTTTTCATAAGACTTAACCAGGATGCATTAAAAACTGCTGCTTAAACAAATTGTATGAGTTCTTTTTTTTTATAATTTTTAGTCTTATAACTACACATAAATTCATAAAAATTCACATAAATACTCATAATTATGTCTAATATAAGATTTTTCCATTTAACACTTTAATATAAACATTCTATTATGCTAATTTTGATCAAACATTAATTCGGATGCTTTAAAAACTGTTGTTTATATAAGTTATTTGACTTTTTTTTATCATTTTTGGCATCATAAATACACATAAATCGGTAAAAAATTAATATTATTACTCCTAATTATATATTTTATTAAATTTCTCAGTTAATACTTCGATAGAAATATTTTTTGACACTAATTTTACACAAAACATAACTAAGATGCATTAAAAACTGCTGTTTAAAAATGTTATTTGAGTTTCTCATTATTTTTGGCCTCATACTACACATAAATACTTGCAAATCTGTATAAAAGCTCATAATTATGTCTATTATATGATATTTTAGTTAACACTTCAATATGAACATTATACGACACTAATTTTACACAAAACATAACTAGGATTATTAAAAATTGCGTTTCAAAAATTTATTTCAGTTTTTCATCATTTTGACCGCAAATATATATAAAAATTCATGCAAATTCATTTAAATACTTCTAATTACATCTGTTATATGATTTTATAATTAACACTTCATATGAACATTCTACGACATTAATTTTATATAAAATTTAATTAGGATGTATTAAAAAATTTATTTGAACAAGTTGTTAGAGTTTTTCAACACTATTGACCTCATGACTACGCATATTTACATGAAAATTCAATTAAATACTCCTAATTATGTTTATTATAAGATTTTACCATTAATAATTCGATATGAACATTGTACGATGCTAATTTTGTACAGTACTTAATTAGGATGTAATAAAAAATGCTGTTTAAATATATTTTTTAGTTTTTCAATATTTTGGACCACATAACTACACATAAATTGGTACGAATTAATCAAATTATTTCTAATGATGTCTATTATGAGATTTCTCAGCTAATACATTGATCTGAATATTATGACACTAATTTTGCACAAACATAACTAGGATGTATTAAAAATTGTTGTTTAAACATAGTATTTGAGTTTTCCGTTATTTTTGGCCTCATAACTACACTTGAGTTCGTGCAAATAATTACAAATAGTCCTAATTATTTTTATTATAATATTTTCAAATTAACACTTCGATATAAATATATTATGATACTAATTTTGCTTGAAATTTAACTTGGAAGCGTTAAAAGCTGCCGTTGAAGCAAGTTACTTGATTTTATTTTTATCATTTTTGGTCTCATAACTGCACAAAAATTCTTCAAAATTCATATAAATACTCATACATATGTCTGCACTAGATTTTTCAGTTAATACTTCAATATGAACATTCTAGATACTCATTTTATACAAAGCATAACTAGGATGCATTAAAAATGGATGCTTAAACGAGGTTTATTAGTTTTTTTATCATTTCTAGTCTCGTAACTACACTTAAATTTGTGTAAATTCACATTTCGATATGAACATTCTATTATGTCTATTATAAGATTTTCTAATTAACATTTCGATATGAACATTCCATTATGCTAATTTTGATCAATCCTTAATCCATATGCTTTAGAAACCGTTGTTTAAACAAGTTGTTTGATGTTTTTATCATTTTGGCATCATAACTACACATAAATTGGTATAAATTAATATACTTACTCCTAGTTATATCTTTTATTAGATTTGTCAGTTAATAATTCGATGCGAATATTCTCTGATACTAATTTTGCACAAAAAGTAACTAAGATGCATTAAAAACTTCTGTTTAATCAAGTTATTCGAGTTTTTCATTATTATTGTCTCAAAACTACACATAAATACTTACAAATTTATATAAACATTCCAAATTATGTCTATTATATGATATTTCAGTTATCACTTTGATATGAATATTGTACGATACTAATTCTGGCACATTACTTAATTTGGTTGTAATAAAACTGCTATTCAAACAAGTTTTTTAGTTTTTCTATATTTTTGACCATATAACTGTACATAAGTTCGTACAAATAAATATAATTATTTCTAATTATGTCTACTATAAGATTTCTGAGTTAATATATTAATATGAACAGTCTACGACACTAATTTTACACAAAACATAACTATGATGTATTAAAAATTGATGTTTAAACATATTATTTGAGTTTTCTGTTATTTTTGGCCTCATAACTACACTTGAATTCATGCAAATTAATACAAATAGTCATAATTATTTTTATTATAATATTTTTAAATTAACACTTGGATATAAACATTTTAGGACACTAATTTTGCATGAAATTTAACTAGAAAGCGTTAAAAACTGATGTTTATATTGCATAAAACTTAAACACGATGCATTAAAAATTGTTGTTTAAACAAGTTGTATGAGTTTTTTTTTTCATCTCTAGTCTCATAAGTATACATTAATTTGTAAAAATTCTCATAAATGCTCATAATTATATCTATTATAAGATTTTCTAATTAATACATCGATATGAACATTCTATTGTGCTAAATTTGTTCAAACCTTAATCCGGATGCTTAAAAACTGCTGTTTAAACAAGTTGTTTGAGTTTTTTTCATCATTTTTAGCGTCATAACTACACATAAATCAGTATAAATTAATATAATTATTCCTAATAATGTCTTTTATTAGATTTCTCAGTTAATAATTCGATACGAATATTCTCCGATACTAATTTTGTACAAAACTTAAGTAAGATGCACTAAAAATAACCGTTTAAACAAGTTATTAGAGGTTTTCATTATTTTTTTCCTCAAAACTACACATAAATACTTGCATATTTGTATAAGAACTCCTAATTATGTCTATAATATGATATTTCAGTTAACACTTCGATATGAACATTATACGATACTAATTTTGCATAAAACATAACAAGTATTATTCAAAATTGTATTTCAATTTTTTTTCATTTTTTCACCATTTTTGTCCTAATATATATATATTCGTGCAAATTCATTTTAATACTCCTAATTATGTCTTTTATATGATTTTATAATTAACACTTCGATATGAACATTCTACGGGACTAATTTTTACAGAAAACTTAATTAGGATGTAACAAAAATATTATTTAAACAAGTTGTTAGAGTTTTTCAACTCTATTGACCTCATAACTACGCATATTTACATGCAAATTCAATTAAATACTCCTAATTATGTCTATTATAAGATTTTACCATTAACAATTCAATATGAACATTGTACGACACTAATTTTGTACAATACTTAATTTGGATGAAATAAAAACTATTGTTTAAACTAGTTTTTTCATATTTTGACCACATAACTACCCATAAATTGGTACAAATTAAAATAAATATCTCTAATTATGTCTATTATTTTATTTCTCAGCTAATACATTGATATTAACATTCTACGACACTAATTTTGTACAAACATATTATTTGAGTTTTTCATTATTTTTGGCCTCATAACTAGACTTGAATTCCTGCAAATTAATACAAATAGTCCTAATTATTTATATTATAATATTTTCAAGTTAACACTTCGAAATAAATATTTTACGATACTAATTTTGCAGGAAATTTAACTTAGAAGCGTTAAAAACTGTCGTCGAAGCAAGTTACTTGAGATTTTTTTTATCATTTCTGATATCATAACTGCACATAAATTCTTAAAAACTCATATAAATACTCATAGATATGTCTTTCATTAGATTTTTCAGTTAAAACTTCATTATGAATATTCTAGATACTCATTTTATACAAAACTTAAATAGGATGCATTAAAAAAGGCTCCTCAATCGAGCTGTATGAGTTTTTTTTTATCATTTTGCTTGAAATTTAACTTGGAAGCATTAAAAAATATTGTTTAAGCAAGTTACTTGAGTTTTTTTTAATCATATTTGGTCTCATAACTGCACATAAATTCTTAAAAGTTCATACATAATCCTAGTTATATTTGTCATTATATTTCTCAGTTAATACTTTAATTTGAATATTCTTCGATACTAATTTTGCATAAGACTTAAAAATGATGCATTAAAAACAACCGCTTAAACAAGTTGTATGAGTTTTTTTTATCATTTTTAGTCTCATAATTATACATAAATTCATGAAAATTTACATAAATATTCATAATTATGTCTATTATAACATTTTTCCAATTAACACTTTAAAATAAACATTCTATTACGCAAATTTTGATCAAACCTTAATCGGGATGCTTTAAAAACTGATGTTTATACAAGTTATTTGACTTTTTTCATCATTTTTGACGTCATAACTACACATAAATCGGTAAAAAAAATAATATAATCACTCCTAATTATGTATTTTATTAGATTTCTCAGTTAATACTTCGATAGGAATATTCTCCGACACTAATTTTGCATAAAACTTAATTAAGATGCATTAAAAACTGCTGTTAAAATAAGTCATTTGAGTTTCTCATTATTTTTGGCCTCACACTACACATAAATACTTGCAATTTTGTATAAACAATCATAATTATGTCTATTATATGATATTTCAGTTAATACTTCAATATGAACATTATACGACACTAATTTTGCACAAAACATAACTAGGATTATTAAAAATTACGTTTCAAAAATTTATTTCTGTTTTTCATCATTTTTGTCCTAAAAAATATTTATAAATTCATGAAAATTCATTTAAATACTCCTAACTATGTATGTTATATGATTTTATAATTAACACTTTTATATGAACATTGTACGATACTAATTTTGTATAAAACATAATTAGGATGTATTAAAAATGTTATTTGAACAAGTTGTTAGAGTTTTTCAACACTATTGACCTCATAACTATGCATATTTACATGAAAATTTAATTAAATACTCCTAATTATGTCTATTATTTGATTTTATCATTAACAATTCGATATGAACATTGTAAGATGCTAATTTTGTATAATACTTAATTTGGATGTAATAAAAACTACCGTTTAAACAAGTTTTTTAGTTTTTCAATATTTTGACCACATAACTACCCATAAATTGGCACAAATTAAAATAATTATCTCTAATTATGTCTATTATATGATTTCTCAGCTAATACATTGATATTAACATTCTACGTTACTAATTTTGCACAAACATAACTAGGATGTATTAAAAATTGCTGTTTAAACATATTATTTGAGTTTTCCATTATTTTTGACCTCATAACTAGACTTGAATTCGTGAAAATTAATACAAATAGTCATAGTTATGTCTATCATTAGATTTCTCAGTTAATTCTTTAATACGAACATTCTACAATACTAATTTTGTATAAAACTTAAATAGGATGCATTAAAAACTGCTACTTAAACAAGTTGTATTAGTTTTTTTATCATTTCTTATCTCATAACTACATATAAATTCATGAAAATATACATAAATACTCATAATTATGCCTATTATAAGATATTTCCAATTAATGCTTTGATATGAACTTTCTATTACGCTAATTTTGATCAAACCTTTATCCGGATACTTTGAAAACTGTTGTTTAAATAAGTTGTTTGATTTTTTTTCATCATTTTTGCCGTCATAACTATACATAAATCAGTATAAATTAATATAATTACTCCTAATTATGATTTATTATATTTCTCAGTTAATACTTTGATACGAATATTTTCCGACACTAATTTTGCATAAAACTTAACTAAGATGCATTAAAAAACTTATGCTTAAACAAGTTATTTGAGTTTTTCATTATTTTAGGCCTCAAAAGTACAACTAAATATTTGTAAATATGTATAAACACTCCTAATTATGTCTATTATATGATCTTTCAGTTAACACTTCGATGTGAACATTATACGACAGTAATTTTGCACAAAACATGATTAGGATTATTAAAAATTACGTTTTAAAAATTATTTCAGTTTTTCATCATTCTAGTCCACAAAAATATATATAAATTTGTGCATATTCATTTAAATACTCCTAATTATGTATGTTATCTGATTTTATAATTAATATTTCGATATGAACATTCTACGGTATAAGTTTTGCATAAAACTTAATTAGGATGTATTAAAAATATCATTTAAATAAATTATTAGAGTTTTTAATCACTATTAGCCTCATAACTACGCATAAATACGTGCAAATTCAATTAAGTACTCCTAATTTTGTCTATTAAAATTTTTTATCGTTAACACTTCAATATGAACATATTTGTCCACATTACTACACATAAGTTCATATAAATTAATATAACTATTTCTAATTATATCTATTATAAGATTTCTCAGTTAATATATTGATATGAACATTGTAAAACACTAATTTTGCACACAAAATGTAACTAAGATGTATTAAAAGCTACTATTTAAACACATGAATTCGTGCAAATTAATATAACTAGTCCTAATTAATTCTATTATAATACTTTTAAATTAACACTTCGATACAAATGTTTTAGTGCATTAATTTTGCATAAAATTTAAGTTGGATGCGTTTAAAAACTGCTGTTTAAACATGTTACTTGATTTTTTTTTATCATTTTTGATCTCATAACTGCACATAAATTCTTCAAAATTTTTAAAATACCCATAGTTATGTCTGTCATTAGATTTTTCAGTTAATACTTTAATATAAACATTCTACAATACTTATTTTGCACAACACTTAACTAGAATGCATTAAAAACTGCTGCTTAAACAAGTTGTATGAGTCTTTTTTTTTCATTTCCAGTCTCACAACTAAACATAAATTTATACAAATTCACATAAATACTTATAATTATGTTTATTATAAAAAAATTTAATTAACACTTCAATATGAACATTATATAATGCTAATTTTGATCAAATCTTAATCCGGATGCTTTAGAAACCGTTGTTTAAACAAGTTGTTTGAGTTTTTTCATCATTTTTGGCATCATAACTATACATAAATCGGTACAAATTAATATAATTATTCCTAATTATATCTCTTATTAGATTTTTCAGTTAATACTCTAATTAAAATATTTGTCGACACTAATTTTGCATAAAATTTAACTAAGATGCATTAAAAACTGCTATATAAATAAGTTATTTGAGTTTTTCATTATTTTTGGTGTCAAAACTACACATAAATACTTTCAAATTTATATAACACTCCTAATTATATATTATATGATATTTCAGTTAACACTTCGATATGAACATTATACCGACGACACTTATTTTGCACCAAATATAATTAGGATGTATTAAAAATTACGTTTTAAAAAGTTATTTCAGATTTTCATCATTTTTGTCTTGATATATAATGATATATATAAATTCGTGCAAATTTATGTAAATACTCCTAATTGCATCTACTTTAAGGTTTTATAATTAACACTTCAATATGAACATTCTACAACACTAATTTTATATAAAACTTAATTAGGATGTATTAAAACTAATAATTAAATAAGTTGTTAGAGTTTTTAATCACTATTGGCTTCATAACTACGCATAAATAAGTGCAAATTTAATTAAGTACTCCTAATTTTGTCTATTAAAAGTTTTTACCGTTAACACTTCGATATGAACATTGTAAGAAGTCAATTTTGTACAATACTTAATTCGGATATAATAAAAACTACTGTTTAAACAAATTTTTCAGTTTTTAAAATTTATTGATCTCATAACTACACATAAATTTATACAGATGAATATTTTATGACACTAAATATATTATTTGTGTCATAAAATATTTATATCGAAGTGTTAATTAGAAAATCTTATAATAGACATAATTAAGAGTGATTATATGAAGAGTGGGGCTATGGTGTTTCACGAAGAACAAAACCTCCCGTGCTTTGCGTCCTTATTTTTTGAAAATTTTTGCTATTTTTTAGATGGGTATAAAATCATTAGTTTTGGATGGTGTGTTAAATCAGCAAATTTTGTACCCATTTAAAAAATAGCAAAATTTTTCAAAAAATTATAAAATTTGGTCTTCAAGGATATTTCATATGAAGATGATGTTCATCGATTTGGATCGGCTGTTTGATCTTTCAAATTTAAGATACGAAGTGAAGCACATGAGGTTTTGTGCTCTGCGAAGCACCAGAGCATCTCTCTCTCTCTCTCTCTCTCTATATATATATATATATATATATATATATAGTAAATATACCGTGAGTTTAACTCAAAAAGTATATTAAATCATCTCCAAATTTTAATTTATCATGCTCATTAAATTTTTTATATGAAAATCTTATAGGATGCAAAAATTTGGAGTATTTTGAGATTTTTAAGTCATGGTTTTTAATTTTTGAAAATTATCTCTAAAAATAATAATAAAATATTCAATGTATGAACATCATTTTTAAAAATTAAAAATGGTGACGTAAGAAGCTCAAAACACTCCAAATTTTTGCATCCCATAAGATTTTCATATAAAGAATTTAATGAGCATGATAAATTAAAATTTAGAGATGATTTAATATATTTTTTGAGTTAATCTCACGATATCTTTACTCTCTCTCTCTCTCTCTCTATATATATATATATATATATATATATATATATATATATATATTTATATAAGCACAAAATACTTCATACTTCACGCTTATATCTCATATTTTAAAATTCAAATGGACGATCCAAACCATTAAATATGATCTTCATATCAAAATCTCCTTGGTGATCAAATTTTATATTTTTTAGATTTTTTTTTGCTATTTATTTAAAGGGATAAAAAATCGTTGATATTGAACGATGACGTCAGATCAATGAATTTTGTAACCCTTCAAAAAATAGTAAATAAAGTCCAAAAAATATAAAATTTGATCACCAAGGAGATTTTAATATGAAAATTATGTTTAATGGTTTAGATCGTCCATTTGAATTTTAAAACATGAGATATAAGCGTGAAGTATGAAGTATTTTGTGCTTTATAAAGCACATGAAAGTCTTCCGTGAGTTTAACTCAAAAAATATAACAAATCATCTCTAAATTTTAATTTATCATCCTCATTAAAAAATTTATATCAAAATCTTGTGGGATGCAAAAATTTGGAGTGTTTTGAGCTATTTTTAATTTTATAGCAAAAATTTATATCAAAGTCACTGTTTTTAATTTTTTAAAATGATGTTGAAGTATTAAATATTTTATTATTTTGTTAGAGCTGACTTTCAAAAATTAAAAACTATGACTTAAAAATCTCAAAACACTCTAAATTTTTGCACCCCATAAGATTTTCATATAAAGAATTTAATGAGGATGATAAATTAAAATTTGGAGATGATTTTATATATTTTTTGAGTTAAGATCATGGTATCTTTACTCTCTCTCTATATAAAGCTAATATGCTCATAGGAGCACAGAGTTTCACCATGATCATAATTTAAAAAGTGTATCAAATGATCCAAATTTTGATTTATCACTCTCATTAAATTCTTCATATGAAAATCTTGTGGGATACAAAAAATTGGGATGTTTCGAGTTTATTAAGTCACTCTTTTTAATTTTTAAAAATCAGCTCTAAAAATAATAATAAAATATTTAATGTTTGTATATTATTTTCAAAAATTAAAAACAGTGACTTAGAAAACTCAAAATATCTCATTTTTTGTACCCCATAAGATTTCAATATGAATAATTTAATGAGAGTGATAAATCAAAATTTAAAAATAATTTAATATACTTTTTGCGATAGTATTACGGAGGGGCTCCGCACTCTTAGGAGCACGCTAGTTTTACTAATATATATTCTTTTATATTTATGATTGTGGAATTCAATGATAATAGCTCCCTCCATTTAATTACAGTGGTTTAAATAAATCCAACAATTCGCTGCTATAATTTTTTGTCCTAATTTTTATTTTCAATTAAAAAAGGAAATCGTATTCTAAATAAATAGGGTCTATTGTCAGCCTCGCATAGCCCAAGGATGCACTCACATTATAAGTAGTCTCTGATGATCGTTTCCTTTCGGTTTTAGCTCACGTGAACCTAGCGCACCCAAATTAGCAATCCACCTCTGACCTCTCCTTCTTCCGAAGTCTCATTCTCATTCATCTCTAACTAGAGATGGCAATCGGGCGGGTCGGGTCAGGTTCGGGTTCGGATCGGACGGGTCGGGTCGGTTTGACTTTCTGGAAGAAATCGGGTCGGGCCGGGTCGGGTCAATTTACATGTTGTGTTTTTTCAGATCGTTGATAAATTTCGATTGGATTGAAGGCCATTTGATCTCGGGTCGGGTCGGGTCAGGTCGGGTTCGGGTCGGGTCGGGTCAGTTTGACTTTCTTAAAAAATCGGGTCGGGTCGGGTTCGAGTCCGGGCGGGTTTGTCGGGTCGGGTCGGGTTCTGCCACCTCTATCTCTAACCGAGAACTTAATTGAATATGACATCTCATGACGCAACGCGATTAATCAGGGTGCGAAGGGGATAATTGTCCGATTGTAATAATTTATCGAATTTAAAGTTATTAATTAATTGGATACTAAATAAAAAATTAATAATTTAATATATATTCTTATTTAATAAAAAATTATTAAAATAATAACATTTTATATATTAAAAATAACAACAAAATAAAGCTCAAAGTAATAGATAACAAGTTGATTAAGAAAGTTTTCATCTACGGAACTTTATATTTTGATATCTTTACATAATTATTTCATTATGCACGATATTAAATATTTTTTTCCAATAAAAATATTCAGACAATTCAGAGGGGGCAAAAAATTTTTTCCAAAGGGCACGGATAAATTACCGAAAACATTACCGAAAAATACTATTTTTTAAAATTTAGAGAGGGCAGCAATCCCCCTGAAACCAGGAGCGGATGCCGAATTTTGGTCAAGAGGGGGCAATTATCGGATTGTAATAGGTTATCGGGTTCAAATCCATTAACTAATCGGGTACTAAATAAAAAATAATAATTTAATATATTCTTATCTAATAAAAATTATTAAAATAATAATATTTTATATATTAAAAAATAACAACAAAATAAAGCTCAAGGTAATAGATAATAAAGTTGATGAAGAAAGTTTTCGTCTACGGAACTTTATATTTTGATATCTTTACATAATTATTTTATTATGCACGATATAAAATATATATATTTTTGAATAAAAATAATCAAACAATTTAGAGGGGCAAAATTTTTTTTCAGTGAAAATAAATTATCAAAAATATTATCGAAAACTACTATTTTACAAAATCCAAAGGAAACAACTGCTCCGCTCAAATTTTCGATCTCTCAATCTATCTGCTATCTCTGCTTCCTAATTGTGTGCCTCAATCATTTTGATTATGCAGTAATGTGATCTATTAACTAGCATGAAGTTATTTTGCAATACTGACATCCTCTGATTTTGTCTTTGTAAGGTAATTATTAATCGGATTATGCGATAGTACATCTTCTGATTCATTAAGTATGTTTATATTATTGTCAGTTGTTAATTTTCTTACTTATTTTTTAGATCTTGATGTAATCCTGATCTGTTAATTGTTTATTTTCTTAATTTTGCAATTTTCCTTCACAGTTTCTAAGATTTGAGGTAATTTCTCATATACTACTGATATGTTTCTTCTGAGCTGTTAATCTACATCTTTATTGTTTAGACCGTGATGTATTTCTTATATAAGAGAGGTAGATGTTCAATAGAGGAGATTAGGAGAATGAAAGATAATTTGTATCGTCATTGTAGTTTGATAATTCAATGGACTAACCAACTCTTCTTGCCAACAATTATGTCATTAATTCATATTTTCTTTGAATTAATTATATTTCATATTAGATGGTTTTGACTTATGTTATGAACTGATGTATGCATCTTTCTTGTAAACATCAATAAAATAAATATGAAAATTTGAGTTTTCAGAACAAAACATTAGTGATGCATAAAAATTAATATAAACACCGCATAGAAAACTATGGAAACCAGCAACATATATATATAAACACAAATTTTAGTTTTACTTTTAAATAGATTGAAAAATATAAACACTTGAAAAAAAGAAATATGATCACCTGAGTTCTCAACCATTAATTAGTCAATGTGTAAAAAAAAAAAATATAAAGACAAGATTGAGAAATATAAACACCGACAAACAAAAATTATGAACACCTGAAATCTCAAATAATAGTTAGTAAAAGTATAAAAATATAAATATGAGAATGAAAAAAAATAAAAAATTATGAATACCTGGGATCTCAAGTGGTCTGGTCCATCCATCAAAATCGCATACCCATCCTATCCGGTCCATACATCCGGGCCTAAAAATCTCAGCCCGTCCTACTTGTGGGCCAAATTTTTCAGGACCGATCCGTTCAGACCCGTTTGTGCAGTGTAGTTTTTTAAAATCGGCTGAAAAATGTATTTTTTAGCACTTTTATTGTTATGAATCTACAAAATTTTTTAAAATCGGCTGAGAAAACTTAAAATATGAAACTTGTAGATTTTATTGTTATGAATCTACAGAATTTTATTTCATCTTAATATGATTTTTCAGTACAAAGTTATGATTAAAAAAATATTTAGAGGTCTAAAATTTTTCAACAGCTAACCTTCATAATATGAATTTTTGAGATTTATATATTCTATTTTTTGAAAGATATCAAAATATAAAAATGATAGATATAGTTATATTGATTTTAAAGAAATTAATTTTGTATTGATTGGATTTTAGAGTTAAAAGATATGATTAAAAAGATACCAAAGTGTCTATTAAATTATATTATTCACATTATAAATTTCAAAAATATTAGTGTTTCTATTCATATAATAATATCATAACTAAATATTTAATATAATTTAAATGATATTAGTGTTATATTAAAATTCTACATATTTTTTAGAATACATTGATATATAATATATATAAATATATATAATATAAGTATAAATATAAATAAATTATGTATATACAATTATTCCGGGCCGGACGGACAGAACTAACTCCAAACCCGTACCCGACCCGACCTGTTCATTAACCGGCCGAGCAGGTTGACATCGGATCGAAACAAATCCGAATGAGTCCACCGAACCGCGGACTTAATTGCCATCCTTAGGGATTATGAATAATGAAGGCGCTCTTTGCATAGCCTGACAGAACGCTGAATTAAAGGCTGATAAAAAAAGTGAAGAATTATAGTTTGATGGACAAAGACAACATTAATAATTTATAATATTTTGAATTGAGGAACATGGAGAAATATAACATAAATGAAAAACTTTGTACACGGACTCAGTACAGTTGGCTCCACGTCACTTGAACGGTTCACAGCATCAAATCGGAATTGTATTTACTGCACTCAAATTGTACTTATAGGCATTTCAGTTTTGTGGTCCAATTATAATCATGTCACAATTTATATACTACCACTGTAAAGAAACATATTTTGTACACGCATATATACTGTGGTCATGCCTCAATACATAACCTTACAAAACATAAAGTCTTCTACTCGGGTTTGTTTTCTGAGCTCAGTTGCCTTCCTAGCAAGAGAAGTCCTATTGAAGCAGATGCAGATAGGAAGGTCGATGAGTAACACATCACAAGAAGCGCTCCCCTTAAAGACTGCACCGTGTTCATGAAATGAGGTCAGTTAGATGGGAAAATTCAACTCTTATTCAGAACAGAATGGAAAATATGAAAATTGTTATATACCTTGGCTAGCATCAGAGCATTGTCATTTGCATATTGTAGCGAGCTTTCTGGTATGCTCTGGACTCCTTGTGTTAGTGCCCATGACAAAATCCTAATCAGACAAGTCCATATGATCATTATAAGAAACCTCAATCATGGGACCATGCTAGCTTGTTGATTGATTTACAGGTTTCAAATCATTAGGCATGGTAAAAAAATATCATAGTTTGTCATAATACAATTTTTGATGAAATATTTTAAATTACATCAAACCAACAAATCTGGTCCACTTGATTGATCTAGGTACCAAATAGTGCACAGAAGAAATAAATTCAGGCACCTTCAGGTAGTTTAGCTTCTGATCACTTCTGAAGTAACTTTCCCCTAAATACCCCATTTTCTAAAGCATAAACCTTGTTCTGGCTCGAAGAAGAAAAAGAACAACAACAACAAATATATATGTGCTTAGAGCAGAAGTTGAGGTAACTTACCCAAAAAGCAAACCAACTGCTGCCCCAAGGTTTGCTTTCTCTGGGGTCACTTCAAACTCAATTTCTCCAAACTAAAATAGATAGTGAAAATTTTTGTTACCCTCTTAATAATTTTCCACTTCTAAATACATACAGGCATAAAGAAAGAAAATGATTTTAAAGAGAAAAAAATATATATATGAACACCTTGAGCTTTTTGGTTTTCATGTCAGGCTCTTCATCTGTGACTATAGGAGTATTAGATAACTCCTTTCCAGTCTTGATCATTGAATTAGCTATCTGAGATAAACATATAACTTTTATTCTTCTTGTATAAGATGTTATGTTTAAATAATCATACAATTAACAATGAGACCTGGCTGAAAATAATCAATCAATTTGGTCTTGAGGACGAGAACAGCACAAGTACATATTGATGCAGATGCTAAAGGCCGTTATTTTGGAGTATTTTTTTCATGATTCCATTTTTTTAATTGGATTATGGAATATTTATATCAACAACAAGTTCCTTGCAGTTGAATTGATGAAGTAACAAACAGTACCTTTACCATGCCAGATATACTAGGTTTCAGTTGAATAGTACACTAATATCCATTCATACCAGCCTTTCAATCCTTGTCAATTATGGAGTGGATCTATTTTTACATAACAGAAATTAAAAGCAACTTATATACATATTAATTAATTCCCAAATTATTCCTACCCTTTGAACCTCTCCATTACCATATTGTCCCATTGCCTGAAATCTTCGCCCAGCAGACGTCAAGCGCTTGCCAAGTGCTAAACTAAGTAAACAAAAAAGATAGATAATTAA
Source organism: Schoenoplectus tabernaemontani (assembly GCA_037127355.1). Classification (NCBI taxonomy): domain Eukaryota; kingdom Viridiplantae; phylum Streptophyta; class Magnoliopsida; order Poales; family Cyperaceae; genus Schoenoplectus; species Schoenoplectus tabernaemontani. Next base: position 18,058,980 of record CM073749.1, on the reverse strand, counting down.
AGTTTGAATAAATATAAATCTGCTAAACAATTCAGAATCATATATTATTCTTGCCTGATTTGGCTCTTCCTTTTAAGGAGCTCTCAATTAACGGAAGCTTCTTGGCAATACTATTAGAAGTTGATGTGTCAGCACGTTCCCATGCCCTAGACAGATCTAGCAACATTTGTCCAACCTCTTCACCACACTGTACGGGAAATCAATGGATTTGTTTTCAACAAAAGTCTCTATCAATATTTTCTAAATCATTACCAATGTTTCCGTAAAGTTGAATTTAAATCTAGTAACTGGATGATATTACATTGAAAGCACTTCATTAACTAAGCTTTACTTGACTGCTACTAATTTTTGGAAACTGGGAGTATGTTTCAACTACAACAAGGGATGGCTCACCTAAATTATTTGTTAACTATGCTGGCAAATGTCAAAATCACCCTAGAGTCCTGCTAGTTGACCCTTGATATGTTAATAATTAAGGGGATGAAAATGGTTTTAGCAATTTCTAAAGGAGCAAAAAAAAGTTAATAACCAATGGTAATATCATGAACCATATAAGGATATAAATTTCAAAGATTTTTGAGTAATTTCAATTGCTTTCTACTTGAACTACAGATTCTGATCTTCTGTATATTATCATATTTTGAATCCAATGTCAAGGCCTAATTTGAAAAATATTACTGTCCAATGGGAATGCTGGTGCTCGATAAGCATCCCATCAAAATTCCATTATCATAATATTTGATTAAAACGATATTTTGATTAATTGAAATAAGTCAGTACTATACCACCATCAGAAAGATACTTTGGAACATATAAAGGTGAAGCACAAACCTCATCCTTCACAGGTCCATTTGATAGGTCAAACGCCGCATCATTAAGCTTCAGTAGATATTAAAATCATCCACAAAAATACACCTCATCAGAAAACTTAAATCAAATGAAGTAGACTAATTCTTAAAAAAAAAATGAGCTTACATCAACACGGATATCATTGGGGAATGAGGTTAGGAAATCAGGGGGAAGCTTCAAGCAATCCTGAAATTCAACAATAATAAGAAAAATGAAATGAAGCAAAAATGGGAGAATACATATATCTTTACAAAAAGATACGGCTTACGGATAGCTCTTGGAGGAGTGGTAGAATGGACGGATCGTCAAGCGATTTAGTCGAGTCTGATTCAGCGAAAGCGAATGCGAGAAAGCGAGATGGAGAAATGGAAAGCGACCTGTGGAGGTGGAGCGATTTGAAAGGGGGAATTGGCGGGAAGAGAGGAGGACAGTCGCACTCGCAGGGTAGAGAGGGGAGACAGAAGAGGAGGAAATGGAGAGGAACGAGGAGCAGCGGAGAGTCGCCATTGCCAGTGCCAGAGGAGGTGATCTCCATTTCTACTTTCTAGGCCTTTAAATCGGATTTGTGGGCCCGATTTCTATCGTCTGATAAATTCTAGATTTTTCTTTTTATTTTATGTTTCAGTTTGCAAGGATCTTTCTTTGTTTTTGTCCCTTTTTTTTTTGTTCCCATTTTCACAGCTAAAAAGTTAGCAGAAGCAAAGATTTCACGATCATGAGAATTTGAGGGAACGCTATTTTTTTTTCTTTCTTTATTTCCCCTTTTTATAAATTTATTCATGCGTTATGGTCTTATGGATAAAGAAGGAGGATAGTTTCTGTCTTGATGCTGAATGATCCATGAGCCATAAGCTAGCGATCCCCTTGGAAATCTTTGGAAATTGAAAGTTGTCACCCAGAAAACTTAAAAAAAGATAGGAATAGGATGAAATTACTGTTGTAAGAAAACTTAAAAAAAGAGATAGGACTAAGATGACAACTACTGTTGTAGTGTTGTATGAGTGTGAATGTAAATATCATATCAGATACAGCAGTATGTCGGTTTTAAACAAATTAAAGATAGAAATATGAAAAAATATTATAAAAATATATAATATTTTTTAAATAAAAATAAAAAATAGATAAGTATATTTTTTTAATGATTAATATATATGTGTGTGTATATATATAAATAAATCATTACAAACACAAGTAAAGAGATTATAACAGTCTTATACGTATATTAATGAGTGTAGCTCATTGTTTAAGTTTAAATCTCACTTATTTTTTTTAGAAGGAAAAATGATCAAGCCCTTAATCTAAATTGGATTAAAAGTGTTTGTAACAAAAGAGGCTTTTAATAGTAAAGCCTTGAAATAAAAACAAAAGAAGGAAAACATCTTGAGTCTGGAGGCAGTTAAAAAGTTAAAATAAAAGTTTGCAAATATGAAAGAAAGATTGTATAAAAAGTCATCACTTCATGCGTTGAGCCAATGCCATTGTGATTTTATTTCTTCCAGTAGCAAATGTGTTTGCTTGTCTTTGCCATTAAAAATCCTAGAGCAAAAGCTCTCTCCATATAATGAACAATGCCATCAAAATTATTTCTCGGATCTTCTTATCCACATCCATTGTTATAAGAGTTGTTGTGAAAACTGTGGGGATCTAAGATGTGAAATTTGTCAACAAAGTATGAAATATGGAACATGTGAAGGGACAATAGTTAAATAAATGATTTATTGTTTCCTCATCCCTTCTACAAATAACACATATACTTACCATAGTCCATCCCAAAATTTTCATGAGATTATCAATCGTTGGGATCTTATTGAGTAACATTATCCACGCAAAATCTTTGAATCTCGGAGGGACATTTAGATTCCAAATTCAGTGAATTGTTGTCCTGATTCTAGTCCCATTCTTCATCATGAAATATACTGACTTTACAGATAGTCTCCCAGTGCCATCACCCTTCCAAATAACTTCATCAGTTGTATGTGGATTTAAACACAAATTGTAAGTCATTTGTTGTGTGAAAATCTGAAACTATACTCGAGCTTTGAGTGTTGTTAAAGGTCTGAACAATTGATCCATCGAATCTATGTGACACACGTTAGCCACTCTTATTGACTTATCCAATGCAAAAGAGAAAATCACAGGAACTGGTATTTGAGTAACCCTAGCCCCCAGTCATGAAACCAAAATGAAATTGTATCCCCTGTGCGGCTGTGCCAATCTTCATCCTTATGAAACAATCACAGAACAACATTACTTGTTTAACCTGAGAATTGAAGAAATAGAAGCCATGAATTGTTGCAAAGGAGGGCCCTCATACAAATCTCTCACATTTATGTATCTTATTTTCTGAGTGTGACCACATCTAGCCGTATCAGAGACTGTATCGACCGATCAAACTAATTAAAATAATTGAATACATCATATGATATATCTGATATATATCTGTACTGTACTTATATACGATACTTATTCGGCTGAATATATAAAATACCTGAATAACATAACCTACTAGTCTGTACATGTTCTCTATGTCGACAGGCAGGATACTTTGTGCAACATATTTTCAATATAAGCACATTCTTTTCCATATGTGTGCGTGCAATTTACCAGATTGCGATTCTTGCGATTTAAACTGTGTCTGACAATAAGTGGTCGTTTATAAATTATACCCCAAACGTTGGCTCAGCAATCTCCCCTGGCACGACACAACAATGAGAAACACAAGGAGATACTTCTCAATATGTACTTTCACGGTATGGAGAATAATGCAATCGCATTTATAAAGAAAATGACAAGCATGTATCTTTACTGGTACAGGAAGTTTGGACTGATTGGAAGTATTTACACCGGCCTATTTTTCTTTAATGCTGTAAACTGTCCAATTCTCATTAATTGAGTGAGGAGGGTTTTAATGTCACAATTATTGTGTACATAAAATGTCACTAACTTATTTTTTAATTTATATTTCAAAATTTTAAACTTAAATTTTAAATACAAACCGTTGATTTTTTTAATTTTTATGATAGATGTATGCTCTAAAATTTCATGATTTTTAGAGTTCTTTTGATACTAGATCAAATGAGAATAAAATGAATGAATCTAGTTAATTATGATTGATTAATTTTTATGCATTCATTTTGTTCTCATTTGATGTAGTATCAAATGAACTCTAAAAATTATGAAATTTTAGGATCATAAAAATTAATAAAATCAACAGTTTGAATTTAAAATTTGAGTTTTAAATTTTTAAATATAAATTAAAAAATGAGTTGGTGACATATTATAGTATATTATGGTATTGGAACCCTCTTCTAATTCAGTTTCCTTCTCTTATGTACCATTGCAATTCTATAATTAATTTTAAACTTTGGTATGAATAAAGGATGAGAAGGGATCACTTGACAATGAAGTTTAAATAAGTACGAAAAAAATCTTATAGATATGTTCTTCTACTTATGGATAGATGGAGATTCTAATTTCATGTAATTTTATTATTGTTTAATATTCTATCAAAGATCGTCAGATTAGAACTATTATAAGTTGCATAATATTTTGATGGTCTTTAATGGACTAGCAAACGATTATAAGATTGCATGAAATTTAAATCTATAAGTAAAATAACATATTTATAAAATTTTCTATTTTCAATTTTTTTTGTATTTATTTGAAAACTCATTGTCAAAATTATCAAGATAACTCATTGTGAAAGGATTCATTCCCAAAGGATTTCAGTTTTATTAGGAATGCCAAATGGGTTGATTTTGTGTTGGTTGATCATTATTTTATTATTTTTAACCTGATTTGATTAGAATCAGATAAAAAAAATTGAACTGGTCAAATTTGACCCCTTATTTTTACCCAAAAACTACAAAAAAAGAATCACAATTTTAAATCTTCTACCTCTCTTTGTCTAGTTTGTGTCGATTTCTTGTAAATGTCATGCACTGATTCTAATATAGCATGTGCACATATAAATTCATACGTTTTTACTGATTTCAAATAAATTCTAATATAAAAAATGCATGTGGAGAGAGAAAGAGAAAGAGAGTTTTACATGATGGATCACATATATGTTATGTATTGCTTTAAGTATTTCTTGAAGCACTTGGAGAAAACTATAATTCATTCTATATTAAAAAGTAATATCTTTATGAGTTTACTTCAAATTTCAGATAAAAAATAATATATATATATAATTACTTTCTATTGAGATATTTGAGAAAATTAATAAACGTTCAAATGAAAAAATTAATTTGGTTTTGGTTTTACATTTTTTTCATAACAAATAAATTTTGCAAAAGAATAATATATTTTCATCAATCAAATAATTAGATTGGAAAAAAGTTGTGCAAAATTATATAATAAAATTGAAGAATTTAAGGTTTGTAATTAAAGAAAATTTCAAAAAAATTATATAAAAAGTGTCACAAGATATGTGATTAATTTTAAAATCAAGAGATTTAGAAATAAATCAAAGTTCTTGTCTATATAAAAAAGAGAACGATAATTGAGGTGTAAATACTGGTCTCTCCTTCTCCAAGATAATACTCCAAACACCTCAAGTGCAAAACAAATGACAAATCTATTAGTATCTGTTGTCCAAGACTAATTAAAGAATCCATTTATTCTGTTAGAAATAATTGATTTATTTAATTTTTAATCATATTTTTACTATAACAATTAAATTTTTTGATTTTTGTTGAATTTGATTAGTCTGAAATTATGAGAAAATATGAATGAAATTGAAGAAAAAAATTCGGCTCAATATAAAGAGCTATACATTACTTTGGTGATTGGAAATTAATAAAGAAAAATCACATTTCCCTTCGCAATACAGTAAGGAAAAAGTTGGAAACAAATAAACTAGATTGCATTCCTAATAAAACTTTATTTTCTCAAAAATTAATTTGGGTTTAAGTTCATTTATCTCTCATTCTATTAATTTAATTAATCCAATTAAGCATCTTATGTTTCCAATAAATTATGCGCATAATTTTTATTTCTTTCATAATTTTATTGATTAATAGATTTAATGCCACATATATTTTATAAATACATTCTAAAAATAAGATCTCATGCAAATACATGTAAGTTCCGAATACCCCCTCCCCCCCCCCCCCCCAAATTTAAAAATTATAACAACTAAAAAAATTTATAAAAATTAAATCCTATGCAGATACATGTAAGTTCTGAATACCCCCCAAACTTAAATTAAGCATTGTTCTCAAATGCGTGATATAACAAGAAGAAATAAAAGAAAGATATAAAGAAGAGAGGAGATCGACGGTGTTGAAAGGATGACTTGGAGAAGAAGAGACGAGAGATATAGCAGATTCAAATTTTGGGGATCAATTGCGGTCTGCAGTTTTAAAATTGTGGTTCGTAATTCTTGTGCTGTAATTTTCTGACTTGATTGGCCAAATTTACAGTCCGTAATTTTGAAATTGCGGTTCACAATTTTTACCTTGGAATTTTTTATTTTGAGTTGGCCAAAGTTACAATCCGCAATTAGGGATGTTCGGTCCATAATTTTTCATAATTTTTAGGAATTTGCTAATTTTGTTGAGATTACGTCTATCTACACTCATTGTCATTCTTTGCTTTCGTCATTCCTCTTGATTATTTAGCGTGTGAGTCCTTCATATTCACACATGCGTTATGAATGAGAATAGATTAAATTCTATCTAATTTAAACTAAACTTTATACTACAATTAAAAATAATCTAAAACCCTATTTTTTTTAAAAAAATATCAGTAAAACATAAAGCTTAGGTTGCCTCCTAAGAAACGCTTGGTTTATTGTCGCAAGCTCGACTCTCTTTATTCATCATATGTCCAATCTCTCGGAGATAGAGTAGCTCAATCCATCATTACTCGGTCTTTTTCGTCCACAACAAACCCACTTCTTCTCCACCTTGAGAGCACTCCACTGGTCAATTTCACATATCATTTATAATTTTTTATGCGTTGCCTGAAAGCCCTTATCTTTTACCCTATAGTGCTCACTGAGTCATCATACTTTATCACTATTTTTCTCAATTCTTCATTCATAATCTCATTATGTTTCTCCTTTGTCAGGGGATTAAAGACTTCAACCCTACAACAAGAATCATTAGAAAGAGTATTATCATTAATTTTTATTGCACTAAATTTCACTTTCTCCTTACCAAATTTTAAAGAAAATTTTCCACATTTAACATCAATTTTTACACCAGCTGTGATTAGGAAGGGACAACCTAAAATAATTAGTATATAAGGATCTTCCTTCATATCACAAATAATAAAATAAATTGGAATGAAGAACTTTCTGACTTGGATGAGATTGCCCTCTAGAATTACCAATAAGGAGCTTAAAAGATCCATCTGTCATTTGCAATGAGATATTGATTTGTTTCAAATCTCCAATTCCTAACCTTTTGAAAATTGATCTTGGCATAAATCTAACACTGGCTCTTAGGTCAGACAATGCATTTTTAAATTTAATATTTCTTAAGAATAAGGTATGGTAAAATTTCCAGTGTCCTTAAGTTTTGAAGGCAAGTTGTTTAAAATTACCGTTTTAACCTCTTTAAATTTCTTATTTTTGGACATAATTTCCTTTAAGTATTTGACATAAGCGGACATTTAAGTATTTGACAAATGGTATAGTTAAGTTTAGCTTTCTCATCCACTCCCCAACTTTACAAAATTATTGAACCAAATCGGGTTTTACTAATCTTTGAGAAAAATGAACAAACCTGAGTGGAGAAACGTGCATGGGTACATCCTCCTTTATCTGTTTTTGAAAATCTGAGAATTCTTATGTCATTGCTTGCTCGGTTTCATTCTCTTATGGTTTAGTCTTTCCTTCTTCCCAATCATTTCTCGAGAAGACGACTTTCACATGCTCCCTTGGCATGTCTTATTATCGTGCATGAGATATTGACAATTGCGTCACTTGAGTAGAAAGAAGATCAATTTTGATACTCAAGTCCTTGATTTGGTCAGCTACCCATTGATTGATCCTCCTCTGATCTTACATAAACTCCTCTTGTCCACGCATCACCCTCTCAATCATTTGCTCCATATTAGACTTCTGTGGAGCACCTTGGTTAAATTATCTCTGTCCGTATCCCTGAATTGGTCAATTTTGATTGGGATGTTGGTTCGGGTTTTGAGGTCTGATAGACCTTTGAAAGCCCTAGGATGGTGGTATTGAAAGGTCAAGATAGTGCAATAATATAAAGAACCTAAGGTAGAAATGTATAAACCAATTTGGGGCTTAATGTTCAAGTGTAATGGCAGCGGAATACGATTTAAATCAATTCAATTTTCACAAGAATATAGCAATCAAAGAAATATGAGAAAAGAAAAGTAAAGATAAAGTAAGAACACAAGATGTAACGGAGTTCGGCTTTAACAATACCTACGTCTACGAGACCCTCAACCTCTAATAATTGAGGTTGAGCCGATATATTAAAAAGAGTTTTTACACTTGTAGAACTCGGTCCCTTATAAAAATGGACTGTCAAGCCTATCGGTAATAAGAGTGACAACACACTTAAAAAGATAAGTGATAACACACTCAAAAAGATAAGTGACAACACACTTAAAAGGTGAGTGACAACACACTCAAAACAAGGTGAGCACTACAGCTCAAGAAAATATTTTCAAGAAGATCACGAAGGATCAAGTTGGAAGAATAGAGAGAAGCTAGATTGAGCTTGAACAAGGATTTGGCTAATTAAGTGTTTCAATCTCTTGAATTATCTCTCTCACTTTGTATATGGCTAGTAAGCTCTCTGAAGTAATGATTTAGCTAGATGAATCAACAACTTTCTACAATCAGTGTTAATTCAGTGAGAGATGTGATCCTTTTTAAAATAGATTTGCTGAAGAAATTATTTTTCGGCCTGAACCGTTATAACGATTTACGAATCGTTATAACGGTTTAGAAAGAATAGTCGTTCGATCAACTGAGCTGAAACGTTATAACGATTTATCAAATCATTATACGTTTCAAAAATCATTGTAACGATTACTGAATTGTTACATAATGATACACTCTGGTTTCTTTGAGAATGTTTCTGCCTTAGAATATTTTTTAGTATTGAGATGAACCGTTATAATGATTACTGAACCGTTATAACGATTCACTGGACAGACACACTTTTATTTATTGTTTAAGCTCAATTTATCTTGACAAATTCAACCCAGTTTGAATCTAACTAAACCTAAGCCTAATATAGTCTTGATTAAGCTCTTGTATCCTAGCATTAGTCTTGATTCTTGTGCACTAGTCTATTTACATGTTAATTCCTACATAAAACTCCAACAAGATAAATTGTAAAATTTAAGATTGTTTTGCAAATCGACAAATCAAAGAAGATGTTAAGTGTTACAAGGTCGATTGTCCTATTAGAAATTTAGGTAATTTCTCCATCCAGGATGTAGGTGTTTGAGTAATGGTTGTTCCGCGGTCTGAAATTATTGTTAAATGCATTGACTTGTTCCGTATCCCCTTTGGCAAATTCTCTCCAATTGCAGTTTATGGCCAAGTAATTGTCTCAATCATAAATAGCACAAGTAGGTGATTGATGTACCGCTGAAATATTTTAGTTGGTCAAGCGGTCTATGTTATTTTGCATCGCCTCCGATTGTGCTGCCAATTTGGTTGAGATGTCCGTCTCAATCACACTTGATGCTCCTCAAATGGGTCATTTCACCGAGCTCCATTGTTGTTGCTCTAATGTCATTTCATCAATCAATTTGTAGGCATCCCGGGTGCTCATGTTCATCAAATTATCTCATACTGCTGCATCAATGGTTAGCTTAGAGGACTGCTCAAGTCCTTCATAAAAAATCTAAAGTATGAATCACTTCTCGAGTTCATGGTGTGGGCAAAGACGCAACAACTCTTGGTATCTTTTCCATGCCTCGCTGAGAGACTCTCCTCCTCTTTGCCTGAAATTTATAATTTGAGCACGAAGGACATAAGTTTTGGATGGAGAAAAATATTTAGAAAGAAAAACATCAGACATTTGGGCCCATATTCTTATTGTACCGATATCTAATGACTTTAGCATATTCCTAGCCTTATCTACCAAAGAAAAAAGAAATGTTCTAAGTTTAATGGTTTCAGGTTCAACACCATTAATTTTAACTGTGTTACATAATTTTTCGAACATGGCCAAATATTGATTTTGATCTTCATGGGCTAAACTGTTGAACATGTGTTGAGAGAGCATGTTCAAGAGAGCGAGTTTCAGCTCAAAGTTGTTCGCTGCTACATTAGGCACCATGTAGCCTAATTGAATTTCAATTGCTTTTGGGGCAGCAAAGTCCTTCAAGGGATGATTCTCATCATTCTCCGCTATTTGGGCTGCTTCTTCGGAGTTGAGATGAATATGCGGATATTCAAATAGAGAAGTTATCTCCTTGGCTCTACGTCTGTACATCAATAGACCTGATTGACCGACCAGATCGAGTCCTGAAAGAGCAATCAAACAAGTAGATCACAGAAAATAAAAAAATAAGAGAAAATAAAAATAAAAATATATAGTCTCAGTTACTTAAGGTTGAAACAATATTCACACCGTTGTCCACGACAACGGCGTCAAAAAACTTAATGTGTATTTTGCTAAGATAATAAATACTCTAATTTATACTCAATTTCAGCTGCAAGCGTAAGGCCTAGTCAAGTAGTAGTCGGGGTATCGAACCACAAGGACAAGTGTGAATTACCGGTTCTCATAAATTCCACTAATATAGATAATTGAACGGGAGTTTTGTATTAAACTAAGGGTACATAAATCTAACAACAACGACTGAAAAGTTTATCAAATAAAAGACTCTAGGGGTTTTCGATTTCACTCTCACTCGTTTGGTCAATTCACTCTATTTGATCTTTAAATATGTTCTAGTGTTTGTCGGGGATTTAATTTCAGATTTTAGTACCAAATTTATACTTTCGTGGCTTGATACCGTACCTAAATAATTCGGGTATCACGATTTAGTACCTCACCTTATAAGTCTAAACCCATTAAGATCAGTGAATCACTTTGGCATAATCTAGATTTTATACTTCGTCTTTCGGTACCTCACACAATTTTTAGGGTTTTCCTTAGGTAATAAGTTTCACGATTAAGTACTTGGCCTACGACCTAAATCACTATTTTGGGTCAGAAGATTCACTTTCACCTTTCGGTTTTCACTTTCACTTCTAGGATAACATGCAATTGATTAAAACTAAGCATTCAATTTAGACAAAATAACAATAGAAATAACAAGAACTAAAAGATCAACATACGAGTAAAATTAAACTATTCGAGTTATCAAGTTTACACTTAGATCCCTAGAAGGGTGTCTAGCCATAAATCATGCCAAAAATTACACAAAGATTCATGTTTAAACAACATCACAACATGAGAAAAGAGTAAATAAAAGAATACACCAAAAAAATCTACGATTTCTCGCCCAGTTCTTAAGTTCTCCTTCTTCAAATCCTTCTCCAATGGTGTTCTTTCTTGCTTGGGATCAGTTCTCTGGTCAGTTAAGAGATGTTTGGGACGAAGGGGTGTTAAAACCTCTTAATTCCCATGAGAAAACCATTTTAAAACCGTAAGTTCGCGCTTTTAGCCCCGATAATTGTGGTCCATAATTTTAGAATCGCGGTTTGTAATTTTTATACTTTCTTAACAAAGCGAACCAGTGAGAGAATTTCATTATTGTGATCCGTAATTCTTATCCAGAAGTGCTTTTCACTTAATTTTTTTTATGTAGGTTCGATCCATCTCGTTCTAAGCCTTATTTCTCATGTTGACATCCTTGTTTACATTTCATAACCTGTAAAAAAATAAGAAATACAACAGTATCTCGAACTCGACATAAAAACAGAATAAATTCTTAACAATTAACATAAAATACATAGTTTTTGAGATCAAACTCTAATTAAATATAATATATAATTAAGGCTTATCAATGCTTCTAGAAGCAATGAGCCTCTCTGTGCTCTTAACTAAAAAAATATATCTAATCATCTCCAAATTTATTTATTTTTCTCTCAATAAATATTTAACATCAAAACCTTATGGGATAATCAAATATATTATTTTTTTTAGTTTCATAAGTATCTATTTTATATTTTTAAGAACCCTAAAAGAATAATAAAATAATCTATCTTTGCATATGAAAATAAGTCATTTTAAAAAAATCTAAAACAAACACTTAAGGAACTTTAAAGCTAGAATTTTTTTTATATCCCATAAGATTTTGATATAAAGAATTTATTGGGACACAAATTAAAATTCAGAGATATTTATATATATTTTTGAGTTAGGAGAATAGAGGGGTTTCATGCTCCTAGGAGTATTTTGATTTTACTTTCTCTATATATGCATATCTATAGACCGACTTCGATCTTTTTACCTACTAATTCATATTTAAAAAGGCTAAGAAATACATTCTCATATCATTAGTACTTAATAATTAACTTAACTAAATAAAATAATAATTATAATATTAATTAAGTACTTAAAAGTTAAAAAAATTAAATTATACTAAAATATTATATAATGAATTTGCTTCATATTTTTATTAGGATATTAATTTAAATTTAAAAAAATAAAAAGGAAATAAAAAGTTATAGTTACTAACTATTAAAAATTAAAACAAAAAAATTTTAGTAATTAAATGCGTTTTTTTTTTCAAAAAATTTAATGGTTTTAACATGAGATAAAACAATTAAATCACAGAAAACCTGTTAAATCTGTTTTTTCTCAAAAACTTAATGTCAGATTCTATCAAAATTATTAAAACGGTTAAAACTTTCTATTTTTTGAAAGCTTGGTTACTATACTTAATAATTTTTGAAAAATAATTAAAAATACTTATTTTGATAAACTAAATATTGTCATCTTTTAAAAATCATTAAGTATAGTAAACTAACTCCAAACATGTTAAAAAAATTTAATCTGAAAAATTATGATATGAATTTTTTTTGAGATATTTAAATTAAAAAAATTTGAATGCGAAATTTTAAAATTCGAGCAGTAAGCATTTGATCGAAGTGTTTATAAAATTAACGTAATTAGACTATCTCTCCCTTTCTCTCTCTCTCTCTCTTTATATATATATATAGAGAGAGAGAGTTATGTTACGGTTAGTGCCGAAGTACATAATTATTTTGTACTTCACGTTGTATCTCATATTTTTGAATTCAAAATACTAATCCTGCCGTTTAAAATTTTTTCATATTAAAATATATTTGGAGATCAAATTTTATATTTTTTGAGAAACTTTTTTGACGGGTTAAAAATACATTATGTTTATGGTTTTCAATAAGAACGATTTTCTAACCCACAAAAAATAGAAAAAAAATCTAAGAAAATGTAAAATTTAATTTTCAAATATATTTTAATATAGAGAACATTTTGAATGGTTGGATCGGTGTTTTATATTCGAAAATGAGAGATACGATGCAGAATAAAAAATATTTTTTTTACTTCGCGACTAACAGTAAAAATATATTTCAAAAGATATTCAAACACATCAAAAAATATATTTTAAAGTCTCTAAAGTTTTAATTCATAATTCTCATTAAATTATTCATATGAAAATTTTATCGGGCATAAAAATTTAGAATGTTTTTAAGTCACTATTTTAATTTTTTTTTTGAAAAAAATAGCTCTAATAATAATAATAATAATTCAATGTGTGTTATTTTTTTTAAATTCAAAAGAGTGACTTAAAAACTCAAAGAGTTCTAAATTTTTTGTATCTCATAAGAATTTCATATGAAGAATTTAACGAATCATAAATTAAAATTTTAAAAATTTTAAAGTATATTTTTTATGTGTTTGCATATTGCTGCAAAACGTTTTACACAATAGTGTGTGTGTAGAGTTAGACTATCGTTCGAACAACCCTTTTTCTCTGTGCTTTCAGAAACTCATATATATAGTTCTTGAATTGCTTCGCACGTGCCTCAATTTGGTATTCTAAACCCTCGCATTTTGAACTTCACCACAGCACGGATGATCCATGTGCTATGGACCAGTTCTCCGTCTTCAAAGTTCAAATGGTCGATCCGATCGATCAAAATATTTTTCATATGAAAATCTAGTTGGAACTAAATTTTATATTTTTTATTTTTTTAAAATAACTAAAAAAATCATTCTTTTAAAATGGTTTATAATAATTAAATTAAGTGATTTTCTAATCATCTAAAAAATCTTAAAAATATAAAATTTAATCCCTAATTATATTTTCATATGAAAAATATTTAAATCGGTTAGATCGATTATTTAAACTTTGAAGATGAAAAAATAATTCATAGCAAACTACACATAGCAATAGCCAAATTAATAAATTATTATATGATTCTCCACGATTATTTTATGTTGTAACAATTCAGAATTCAGACCTTTGAGGCCATTGCCGGTGATAACTGATAAATTATTATAATCTTTTGAGAGAGAAAATGGATTATTACACCGAATTTATTTTCTTCTGCACTGAAATCTCAAAATCAATTAATAACTCCAACATCTCATATATATTTTTACTGCATACAAATATACAAAATAGTACATACTCCATATTTCTCCGTACTGTAACTCAATACTCACCATGAACATTTTAAAATGAAAAAAAAAACCCAGCTAAGTGCATCTATTATTTCTGGCTCTCAGGAGTCAGAATTCCATTAACAACTGACAATCCAACCAACAATCCGACCGCCTCTGCTCCGGCGACCGCACCGGCTTGTATCAAATCACCGGCTATCTGAAACCCTGCTCCGGCAACCTCTGCCTCGGCCTCGACAGCCACCGCAGCCGATTCAATCTCCTTCTCAGCTGTCCTTATCTCTTTCTCCACCAACTCCTCTCCTTCCTTCACCACCTCCGCCGCCTCCTGTTCGATCTTCTCCAGCTTCTTCCTTATCCCGAACAACCCGATGTTGGCTGCTCTGGAGGGGGAAGCAGTAGCGGCGAGAAATGGGGCGGGAAGGGAGAGGAGGAGAAGGAGAGAGCGTCTCCGGTTGGAGACGGCGGCGAGTCGGATGGTGGCGCCGCGGAGGCAGGGAAGGGAAGGATGGAGGAGGAGAGATGCAGAGGTGGCTGTCGCCATTTTTTGGAAGGCTTTAGGCCGCGAAAAGGGAGGATGGAGATGGGATGGGATTGGTAAAACCGTAAGAGAGCAGAGGATAGGGGTGTAAATATTATTCTAAGTTTGTGTCGAATTGTGTTGTATCGTATTAAAGCATGCTGTTGCTGTGTCGTGCTTTATATTTTTATTTTTTGTCGTGTCATGTCGAGATTAAAAATAATAGAAAGGCAACACAATATTATTATGATATAATATAAATAAAATATATCGTTAATGATGTCGTACTTAATTATATCGTGTCCACTTTTATCATCTGATTTCTTTTTAAATAAAAAATTATAATTGTATTAGTCTAACTTGAATCATTAGATTAAAATCAATGAATAAGATTTATTTAAATAATACTCTTAAAATTCAAAACCTTTCGATTTAATTAATTCATTTATTATAATTGAATAATAAAGACCATGAAATTTTTAAATATATATGATTAGTATCTTTGAATTTTGAAGACTTTAATAAGTCGATCTCATATACAATTAGGTTATATTCAACATATGATAGAATATACTTGTGTTTCTGTATCGTGTCATGTTGTGCTCCTATGTCGTATCGTGTCATGTGATAGGCCTCAATTATAGAGATTTTTGACACCCCTTCGTCCGTAACATCTCTCAACCGATGGAGAATAGATCCAAATCTCTCAACTGCAAAAATTAAAGCGGTTTTCTCATTGTACTGTTGTTTAAACATGAATCTTGATACAATCTTTGACATGATTTGTGGCTAGACACCCTTCTAGGGGTCTAGGTGTAAACTCGATAACTCGAATGGTTTAATTTACTCGTGTATTGATCTTTTAGTTCTTGTTGTTTGTGATTGTTGTGTTTGTCTAAATTGAATACTTAGTTAATCAAATGTTACTCTAGAAGTGAAAGCGGAAAACGAAAGGTGAAACTAAATCTTCTGACCTAAAACAGTGATTTAGGTCATAAGCCAAGTACTTAATCATGAAACTTATTACCTAAGAGAAAATCGAGAAAACCCTAGATATTGTGTGAGGTACCGAAATACGAAGTACAAAATCTAAGTTATACCAAAGTGATTCACTGATCTTAATGGGCTTAGACTTGTAAGGTGAGGTATTTAATCGTGAAACCCGAATTGTTTAGGTACGGTATCAAGCCACGAAAGTGTAAATTTAGTACTAAATCTGAGATTGAATCCCCGACAAACACTAAAACATATTAAAAGATCAAATAGAGTGAATTGACCAAACGAGTGAGAGTGAAGCCGAAAACCCCTAGAGTCCTCTATTTGATAAACTTTTCAGTCGTTGTTGTTAGATTTATGTACTTTTAGTTTTATACAAAACTCTCATTCGATTATCTAGATTAGTGAAACTTGCGAGAACCGGTAATTCACCCTTGTCCTTGTGGTTTGACACCCCGACTACTACTTGACTAGGTCGTGCGCTTGCGGCTGAAGTTGAGTATAAATTAGGGTATTTATTAGCTTAGCAAAATGCACATCATCATGTCGCGTCTAAACCCTATACCATTGTGTGCCGTGCCGATTTAAAAAAAACCGAACACGGTATGATTAAAGCACGGATCCAAAACCATGATGTGTTGTGTCATACCATGTCGGATAGTCGTGTCGTGTCATGTCGCCCTCATACCGTGTCATTCTGTGCCATACCTAGCCACGATAGGCACAAATTTAGAACTCGCGTGTAAATGGATTGAATATGGACGGATAATAGTCTTGTTGTATCCGCACTCGTTATAATTTTTTGAATACGGATTCAGATATGGATATCCGAATACGAATACAGATCTGATATTCGACGGATATCCGGATACGTTTCGGATATCGACGGATATAAATACGAATATGGATAATTTTGGATACTAAATAAAAATATTATATATATTATTAAAAAATAATTATATACTATTTTTTGTTAGAATTATTAATTATAAAAAATAAATATTAATTATAAAAGTTAAATACTAATTATTATTATATTTATAGTTCAAATGTATCAATGAATTATAAAAAAATAATACATTAATACAAATTGGATATAAAATAAATTAGATTTATAATGTACACTAAAAATCTAATTAAAAATATATATGATAAAAATATTTTGGATTCTTATCCAAATAAAATCAGATAATATCATATCGATACATTCAAATAGTGTTAAATATTGATGAATAGTAGATAAATAATCAGATACAAATAGATAATAATCAAACCGTATTTTTATCCTAAAAAAATTTAGATACAGATATCTCTAATATAATAGTTTTTACTATTTTTCAGTCTGAATCAAGAATTAAATCGGATATTATCTAATCCCCTAGTAGAGGGGAACCCAAGTGGAGCTGGAAGAGCGCGACAGCCACGCGGCAGTGGATGATTTGCGGCTTGCTAGGAGGAACTCTTATAATATCTCGCTCATTTAAAAAAAAAAAAATTGTTGGATATTAATATTTAATAATGAAATGTCTGTCAATTATATATCTATTTTCCGAATTCATTCGCTTAATATTATAAGTTTATAATAGATTTGTGTATCCAATCAGCTTAAAAATGTTGAATTGCGTTACGACCAAATACTATTGGCGTGAAGATGTAGATGTATGTGTAAGGATTAAATTACGGATATATTAATTCACAAATCGATCTAATGATTTATATTAATTTTGACTAATCAGACGAACACGATAGCATCCATTATTTTGTATTTCTCTTTATTTCTTTGCCATATAAGAGGAAGAGAATTAAAAATTGAGAGAAATCATACGAGATTATATCTAAGCTGTAATTGATTTTATAATTGATCTTGCATTTATTGATCTTTTCTATATTATAATGACGTATATATTATCATGTGATATTTTTCTATATCTAAATAAAAAAATTCTCTTAACGCGCAGGTACACAACTAATACTATCAAAAGTTTGATCCACAACAAAATACAAAATCACTGCTAATTAAAACAATTAAGATTTTAAAATACGAATTTAATATGCGTGCGACGAAATCCTGCATAACACATATGCACATACGACCACATATGTAGTAGCACATATGCGGGTTGTGTCTTTAAGAATATTAGTGAATACACAAAAGAGGTGGTTGACCTAGTAGAAGTTTGCTTTGCTCTCAACAATCAAACTCATTCTTTTGCATAATTTATTATTTTCTGAATTTTCTGTGATAAAAAGTGTGGCAACATATGCGGCTTGAAATTTTCAATTATTTTTCAATTATTTTTTTATGTTCATAATGTATGTGCAGTCCGCATATTGAGTTGACCGCGGCTGCATATCCACACACGCTTATGCGACCACATAAATGCTGGAAACAATAGATATATGTCTTTGACTACGCATAATTTTATAAATTTTTTTTTTGATAAAACTCCTATTATTCAAGCGGGGCAGAACAAAAAAAAATGCTCACTAGAAGAGGAATCTGTACCTCTGCTTAATTGGGAAACAGATGCTCGCACAATGAATGAATTTCAGCTTAATTTGGAATAATCAACATATATATTTTGTTCTTTTCATTTTGTTTTGTGGTAATTCTGCATATCAGATAAAAAAACATTCACAAACACGAGAGAAAATGTTGGTCCAGAAAATAACAGCTATAACGTTGTACATGATTCAAAAGAAAAAAAAAGAACAAAGAAATAAAAGAGAACAAAGCAAAGCTGTTCAACAATTACTCCATCCAGCTAAGAAGTAAGAACTAAGCAATTTCTGTGATGCTACTGTAAATGAGCTCTTTTTCATGATCATTCATGAAAAGAAGACATCCAGCAATTTTCTTCATAATCAATTATGTCAAAAATGGTTTCTGGCTTCTTATCTGCTGCATTTCTAGCAATGCTGGTACTTTACTGTTTCTCATCCCAGTTGTATGAAATTTGAAATTCCTTTTTATTTAGTTCCTCCTGCTCTCAGCAGGGCTGACTCGCAATGATCTCCCATCAAGTTCCTGCCAAAAGGTTTTGGATAAATTTCAATAAATATTACAGATCTACCATAATCATGTTTAGTTCAACAAGCCAATGCGGATAAACATCGCTACTTTCTACCAAGAAACCATGACTAAATTTAAAATAATAATAATAATAATAGACTAAACGTTAGATTTTGTAGGAAATAACAAACAAATCAGTCTGAAAGACTTGGAGGTTTTTGTAGGATACCAACAAATCAATCTGATTAGGAAGAGAGCGATAGAGAGGGCTACCTCGCCATCAAGAGTTTCAAGAGCCTCCTCCAGCTCCTCTTTGGTCGAGTAACAAACGAATCCATAACCACGTGACCTGCCCGTGTCACCATCAACTAGGACGCGAGCCGAGACCACATTACCGCATTTCTCAAATGCCTTCTGTAGGTCCTCTGATGTTGAATTCCATGAAAGGTTGCCAACAAATAGCTTGTGTTCACTTTCGTTGTACAACACCTCCTTTTTCCTAGGCTTGTCTGAGAAATTCACCCTCATTGTTCTTCCACTAAATTGCTGAACAGTAAAGTAGAAAATCACAATGTTTGAATGTTCATTCTTTCCCAATGAAATTATTATGCTCATTTATTATGATCCCATTTTCCATGATAAGTTGTTCTTTTCTGATCTGATAGAACTATAAAGTATAGTGTCATATACACTATTAATTTAAGGCGGCAGTGTTGACGTTTAAGAGTGATTTCATGAGGAAGCATCAATCTTTAAGTTATACTAGCTGCATACTCGCGCATTGCGGTGGATATTTTTATTTAGATATATAAAAAAATAATAGATTATTTTGACAAATGAATACATTTATATTAGAAAAATCAAAAATTGCTTGTCTCTATCTTCTAATATATCTTCATGGAAGGCATGATTAATAATTCCACAAGAAAAAAAATTAAAATTTATTTTTGAACCACTTCTCTGTTTTTATACAACTATGATAGTCAATTTATTATGTTTTTTCTTTCCCATCTTTTAAGTTATACAAATGATGTACGTATTAATAAAAAAATACTTATTAATGAGCAAACTAAAATTTCCATCAAAAACACATAACATGATTATTATCTTCGTCTTTAATATTTACAAGTGTTTTTTAATCTGAAATTATGATATATATCATCAGAGAGAACTTCTATAAAAGATAAAACAAAAATGAAATAATTATTATAGAAGATCACCCAATAAGATAAGTCAATTTAGAAAATAATTACTATAAAAACTAAGATGATTAGAAAATCTCTATCAATTATCAGGAAATATATAATATCATATTGTTTCAGTTGATTGACATCAAATTTTTAATAAAAAAATCTTTACCTTTCCAAAAATTATTATTTCCGATAGAGAAGAAATTGAAAAATTGGAAACGATATCTGCCGCCGAAGTTAATCAAATTGAATCTCAGCCGTTACATGAAGGATAAAATGAATATTATGAAAGTTTGAATACCGTGACAAAAAATGGACGCCTCCATTACTTAGATGCTTTATATAATAGTATAGATTTGATA
Organism: Schoenoplectus tabernaemontani; assembly: GCA_037127355.1. NCBI lineage: Eukaryota > Viridiplantae > Streptophyta > Magnoliopsida > Poales > Cyperaceae > Schoenoplectus > Schoenoplectus tabernaemontani. The sequence goes on along the minus strand of CM073749.1, from coordinate 18,038,488 downwards.
AATGAACTATATGAATGCCAGCCAGAATTACCTGACAATATTGTAGTCCAAAAAATAGTTGTGCTTCTCTTTTTATTCTTTGCAGAAAAATATTTGGTATTGTCAATAGATTCAGCCTTGGAAACATTGAATTTTATGTAAAAAAAATTAGAGATCTGAATTGAGCCTGCTGGGCAATATCAACAAGGAGTCAATAACTTACACTTCCGTCTAAATTTTGAATGACGGCTTCACAATCCTCTACTGTGCTCATGGTGACAAAAGCAAACCCTCTGCTCCTTCCTGTCATCCTGTCATAAAGCACCTGAAAAGTTCCATAAACACTTATTGTCTGCTTTTCTGACAGGAAAATTCAATGTTTTTTTTTCACTTATATGTAGGCCTGGCATCAGTCATCGGACAAAAAGTAAAGGGAAAATAACAATTGACTCAAAAAATGATTTTTCTGTTAATACAGTTTTTCATTGATTGTGTCCGTTGCAATGTGTTAATCTCTATGTTAAATTCCTAAGGCCTGATATCAGCATACTAATTTATCAGTAAAATCGACATGTTGCTTGTTTTGGTCTTGAACAATTGAGGCTCATTTTATAAGTCAATTTAGCCCAATGGAAGAGAAATATTCAACAAAAAAATTGGTTTCCTTGGTGCAATTTTGGTTTCTTTTATTTATTTTTTTTCAAAAAAAAAAGATCTCCCAACAATTTCAATTATTACCCTATTAATTCATCATCCCTAATCCATAAATTTTATTTTTGTAGCAACTTTACATTTTAAGTAATATACAAGCAATGAATGAATATTAGCATAACAACATGTGAACTAATTTTTGGTTCCAAAAGGAGGAAACTGAAAGAAAATTCACCTCAACCATCTCAGGGGTGGCATACTCCTGCACAACACCAGCTAATTGCGAACTGTCACAATTGTATGGCAAATTCCCAAAATACAATTTTGTATTTTGTTGCGGCGTCTCAGCAGCCACCGTCTCCTCTTCTCCCCCCGCTTCACTCTCGTTTATTTCCTCGTCACTCACTGCCTCCACCGCTTCTCCCTCCTCGACAGCAGTAACCGCGGCTTCTTCTTGCGAAACTGCGGCCAATATCCGACTAAAAATGCGAGGTTTGGGGGTAATTTGTGTGTGGTAGAATTGTTGTGTGAGATGTAGCATGGAGTGCATGCGGGGTACACGAGGGGTGGAGATGCGTATCAGTGAGGGAATGGATTTGGAGGAGGAGGGATGAACGTTAATGGTGGGAATGTAGGAGCTTATGGTGGCTGAGGCTGCCATTTTGGATAGAGAGATGGAGGAAACAGAGAGAGAGAAGTGGAGAGAGGAGAGATAGAAGGGAAAGAGGGAAGATTTAGGAAGGGGGAGAGAGAAAGAAGATTGTTTGAGGTGACGTGGAGGGGGTTTAGGCCAGTGGGGAGGGATGAGAGGAGAGCTTTAGGCCTTTAGCTGATTCTTTCAACTGATAAGGTTTTCAGTACTATGGTCTTCACCACTGACACTAAGAAAAATCCAAGAATTACAGATGTTTTTACCTTGGAGGAAGGCGTTTGTTGAAAAGATTTTTTTGCTTGGTTCTAGTAAATTGGTATTTGATAAGCACTAAGCAGTCAGTAAATTATTGGAAAATAAAAAAATAATCAGTATTTTTTTATTTTTTTTTCATTTTTACTATTAAGTAGGACTGATAGGTGGAAAGCTCACCAAACTTCTTTGATCTATCTGTTTATTTAGTCATGTTATTTACCATATAACATATGATTAACAAGTTTTTATTTTTACTATTTTACTCACTGAAGTAAAATAGTTTTTATCTGTCTTTAATTTTTGACGTTTTATTTTTATTTTTACTATTTTACTTAACATAATACATTATAACGATTTAATGTTATTATTTCTTCGTTATTTTCTCAAAATGTTTTTCAAGGTGATAAAGGATCACTTCGCTTAAATTTCACTGCGAAAACAAAGCCTGAAATCGTGGCAACAGATAGCATTATTTATTTTTAATATAGAAATTTGAAAAACTAAAGTGTATGTATTAGAATCCTAATGTATTCTTTTTTTTTTAAAAGAAAATAAAAATCGAGCTGTTAAATTTTATAAATATTCATAAAGAATTACCATTCAATTTTTTATCTGAATCTACGACGTCTCATATGGAGGACACTACCGTGCATCACTAGACCAAAAATTGTTTTTCAATGTATTCAATTTTAAGAAGTAAGAAGTTAGTGGACATCCGGATATTGTTTTGTGAATGCAGGAGTGGCAGATATAGACCAGTTTTTTTTTATAATAATTATTTAAATAATCTTAATTTTAATAATAAGAGTGATAAAATTGAAATGTTAAGAATACGAATGACGACATCAGCATCACTCACATCGATTACGTTAGTAAAACGCTGTCAGCCTCACTAGCGCACGTTTGTGCAAAGACACCACTCCCAGTGACGTATTTCATTTTTTTTTAAAACTTAGAGATTGTGTTGGTCCTGACGCCAGTGGGAAAAACGCCACTCCCACTGACATCTTTCATTTTTTTTAAGAAAAAACTGAAAAGTAAAAAAAAAGGAAAGACGCCACTGTCAGTGGTGTTTTTGCAAAACATCACCGCGATGGGCGTTGCCGATGCGTTTTGCAACGCTACTACTAGCCATCATTCATATTCTTAAAATTTTAATTTTATCACTTTTATTATTAAAATTAGAATTATTTGAATAATTATAAAAAAAATATCTGGATATAGACGGTGCAAATGGGTTCAATGTCCTCCATTTTGTTAAAAAAATTATATTCGAACCCCCATAAAAATGTAAATTATTTTCAATGTGACCCCCTTGTAATTTTTTATTTCATTATCTTTACATAAATAAAAATTGATATGATATTCGACCCCATTTTAATTTTTTTCTGGCTCCGCACATGAATGCATCTGCTATATATTGTACGTAATTTACATCTTTATAAAATTATTTAGCAAATCGGTTCTGGTTCGCAAACAATGAATGTGAACTTTAAAGTTCTAAATAGATGCAAATTAATTATTCTTATTTATTATAGTATCATTTTAATAAATAAAAAAGTGAACTGATAGCAATCTAGTTGATAGATTTCCTCAAAAAAAAAACTAGTTGATAGATAAGATCGTTGTCGAAAGTCATTGAATTTAATTTCCATATTTTATTTAAAAATTGCAAAGTTTAAGTTCGAAAATTGCTTAAAAATTATGAAAGGAATATAAGTTAGTATTTTCAATGTTGTATTAATAAAATTACCAATTAATTTTAGTACAGTTAGTTTTATTAAAAAAAATGGAATTCTCGGAAGGAAGGAGGTCAGCGAAGACATTAAATTACTGTCAGAAGTTAGTGAAAATATTTGTTAACAAACTTTTTGTTACGTTAGATATTGTTAATAACTTTTAAAGAGGTATTATAGATTAAAAAAGCGTAAGCAGGTGAAAGCAGTCCGGTAATTCTGGATTTCTCCTGTTTGAAATTAATTTATTCTTCTGTTTGCAATGTAGTGTATTCTTTTGTGTGCTATTTATTTTAATTAGATTATATATTTTTTTTACACTATATGTATTTTTTAATTCGTTATTCGTTTACCATAACAGTAGAAAAAAAAATACATGGGCATAAAAAATAATAATAGTAGTAGTAGTAATCTTTGCATTAATATTGTTATTTTTTAGAAGCCTTCTGGTAATAATTAATTGTTTTGTTGAATACTGAGGCGTTTGTTATCTTAATAAGGGGGACATTTTAGTAATTGAAAAAGAAGTCGGTATTCAACATTGCTACCATGATTGCAAATAGCTGATAGAGGAGTACAATTAAAAGCTGATGACAATAATTTAGCAAATTAATTCCAGCACTAAATTTGATCATAGTGGCCTAAAAGATCTTCAGTGCTTCATCTCTTAAGTACCTGACTATTTATCCAATACAAGACAGTATAAAGCATTTTCATGCAATCATCTTCATAAGGCAAACCATCCAGGTTCAGGTTCAAATTAGAAACTCCATTTCTCTTCAGAAGCTCTGTCAGATGCCGTATCCTTTTATCAGGCTCATCATATATTATATTAACTGAGTTCAGGTTTGGGCATCGGAAACTCAAATCACTTGACATTTTAACTGATTTCAAATCATTCCAATATCCAGGACCCTACAATGAAAGAAGTAAAAACAATCATATATAGAACATCAAATACTCAGCAGTAGTTGGTCAAAGTCAGTATAAATTGCACATGAACTCAGGAATAGATGAAAGAAAAGGTACCTCAATGCAATTCAGCATGAGCTTTTCAAGTTTTGGTGTGTGCTGAAGAAAGAACGAGATGACATCAAGATAACTAGCAACCCAATATCCACCAAGCATTAAGCTCTTCAAATTTTCAACATCTAGCTCCAAATTTTCAACATCTAGCTTAAACTGGTGATGATACTGAGAAACATATAAAATTATAGTTAGAAGTTAGAACACACATATGAAATAGATCTTCATTGCATAGTTGAGTGAACTTTACAATTATGTAACAATTCAAAACTAAGTTCCAATTTCAATATTCTATTTCTTTTTGGTTGGTTATTTACTGGTCTTTTTTTTCATTTCCCAAAACAGAAGTCACATTAGTTAAAAAAAATATATATAGAAGTACAATAAGAAAAGAACATTCTGCCACCCATACTCACCCTCCTATGTCTTAACCCACCCACCAGCCAAAATACCGCTCCTTTCTCACAGTTCTATAACTTGAAAGAGGGACTAAACAGATTATATCAACAACTACAACAACAAAGCCTTTAATCCCAAAAAAAAAATGAGGTAGGTTAGAAATTGGAATAAGCAGATTATATCCTTCGAACATATTGATTTAATGGTAAAGCATGAAAAATTTCATAATAACTAACAAGATGCAACTATAGATACAAAACATACCCTTTCATCCACCTTCACATGGTGCGAGCTTATTGCATGTCCTTGATTAAAACGCAAATATACGAGGTTAGGCGTAAAAATACAGAACTTTTTGTCCCTCTGAATCTGTATTCCACAATGTTCCAAGACCAAGTTTCTCAAAACCCTAGAAGAAATTTCTGAAAAGGTTACCCTACAATGATGCAAATTCAAATTTTCAAGCCTTGGGCAGCCAGAAATTATCCTCTCCAGAAAAGTTGAATTGACATCCACTCGTTGTAGGCTCAAATCTTTAAGTTGGCTTAAACTTATAACATTTGGTATTCTTATTTCAACCTTTGGGAAACAAAATAAAGCCAACTCCTCTAATGACTGGCTGGTTAACATACGTCTTGATAAAATTGCTTTCACACCAGAATTTTTTAACCGCATTATAATGTGAAGAACCCGAACATCATGTTTTAAAGCATGAGTGATCCATCTTGAGCTTGCTGTCCGATTAGTTGGAGAAGCACTAAACAGAAATGTTTTAAATACTTGAAGATCTTGTTTAAGGCGGTACGGCAGTGTGGCATTGACATAACTTACAAACTTCTCTGGCCCGTACATTGCAAATTCATCCATGTAAAAGTTGAAGCCTTGCATTGAGGCCCATACATTTCTCCACCTGTGTGACAATATGCTGGTACAGCCCGCTTGTTTCTGTGGTAGAAATGAAAGGATATGATGTAACAGATGGTCTGGTAATTTACTTATCCTGTCTATTGTACTTGGAATTTTTTTGCATCTGGTGCCAATAGTTTTATTTCTTGGTTTAGGTTTAGGTTGGGTCATTCTATTCTTTGCAGACTTCAGTGAACGCTTATGACTTGTCATGTTCAATGCCTCGGCTTCTGAAGAGAAGACAAACAGAAGAGCAGAAAATAAGTACAGCTCTACTTCAAAGATTGATTGATATTTGGAAAGAAATAAAATAAAATAAAATAAAAACAGTAAAAGATAATTGCGAGTATAATTGTTAATCAGCACAAATTATAAGAACGGAGTTCAGAAGGCACACTAGTAGACTCCTACCATAAGCAAGTTTTTCATTATGACCTAGATAGTGACAACAATTCTGGTTTTCCCTTCACCTATTACTAGATAGGAGATACTATTAACAAACTATTATATGATCCAAAACTGACTTAATCATCTATTGCATTCATCAATTAACAGACATTGTACCGTATTCCTTTTGGGGAAGGGGAGCAATGTCTGCCAACTAATAAGAATTAACACTGAAATTAATCAATTATTTACAAAGAAGTACAGTCTGACAGTGGGCTGGCAGTTCGTCACTCAGTTACATGTTACAGGCAGTCCAATATTGCATAACTAACGGGGTCACATTGTAAAAAGTGAAATTTCGCGGATCAAATTGAAATTCGACCTAACTTTTCAGAAACAACAGCGCAATCCCAATTGAAATTTTAAGAGGATCAAGTCTTAAATTTTGCTCATCCCCACAAAGATGAAATCATCCACTACAATAAGCGCTACAATTTTGCCCTCTTAACCACGAAAAGCGACTTGCGAGCATGCGCGCACGCGTGTGTTTATGTGCGAGAGAGAGAAGGTACAAACCTCGAAGAGACTAATTGGGGAGGCAACAAGGGTATAAGGGAGACGAAGAGACTTATCGGGGAGGCAAGGATGATACAAAGCTCTTAGATTGGCGACGGAGAATGAGACGACAACCAAAAGAGAAAAAGGAGACGAAGAGAGTAGGCAACGAGGGTATAAGAACTGGAGATAATTATATATCTTGACAGTAGCAGTATATTTTAATCGATTCATTTTCGCCACGTAGCAGTCTTTGTTTTTCGTCAAATGCACTCGGAGTTTCGGACTACGAAATGAACCAAAGGAAGCACGAATGCGAAATTCCAAATATAAATTTCTCAAGTTAAAACCTAAAAGAGTCGTTTTCCTTGCTCTATTCATTTAGGGTTTGTTTGGCATTTGGTGAAATAGTAAAAAAATAGAATAGAATAGTTATTCCGATAAATTAATTTGTCAAATGAATTTTAAACTAAGTAGAAGAGTGTTGAAGAGTGCTAATTCGGTATACCAAATTATAGGTGTATACCGGATTAGCTCTCGTCGGAATATCGATTATTATTTGATTATGTTGTATTATATTATTATATTATGATTATGATTATGATTTATTATTATATTAATATTATGATGATTATTTATTTATTTATTTATTATTATTATTATTATATTATAATAATAATAATTATTATTATTATATTAACATCACTTGATAGTATTATTATTATATAATTAATTTTATTATTATTATATTATTATATTATAATTATGATTATCTTATTATTATATTATTATAATAATTATTATTATTTTTATTATATTATATTATTATGATTATAGCTATGATTATATTATTATGATTATAACTATTTATTATTATTATTATTATTATTATTATTATTATATTATGATTATGATTATCATTATATTATTATGATTATGATTATTTATTATTATTCTATTATATTATTATGATTATTGATAAGTCTCATTTATATATTATATTCAATTAGGGTTTATCTCAAAAATATGTATTTTATGTTAATTATTTAGAATTTATTTAGTTTTTATGTCGAGTTCGAGATGCTGTTGCATTTCTTATTATTTTGCAGGTCATTGAGTGTAAACAAAGATGTTAACATGAGAAATAATCCTTGGAACGAGATGAGTCAGATTTACACGAAGAAATCAAGTTAAAAGCATTCCCATACAAAAATTATGGACCGCAAATGCTCTCTGGTTCGTTCTGGAAAAAAATGCAAAAATGTCGGACCATAATTTTTGGGTTGGCAGCGCGAATTAGCAGTTTTAAAGCGGTTTTCTCATTGAAATTAATAGATTTTGACACCCCTTCGTCCCAGACATCTCTCAACTATCTGGAGAGGAGTTCTAAAGCAAGAAAGAAGAGGAAGAACACCATGAGAGGGAGAATTTGAAGGAGAACTCAAGAATCGGGCGAGAAATCATAGATCTTCTTGGTTTATTCTTTTCTTTACTCTTTTTCATGTGATGTGGTACTGTTGTTTAAACATGAATCTTGATACAATCTTTGACATGATTTGTGGCTAGACACCCTTCTAGGGGTCTAGGTGTAAACTCGATAACTCGAATGGTTTAATTTACTCGTGTGTTGATCTTTTAGTTCTTGTTGTTTGTGATTGCTATTTTGTCTAAATTGAATGTTTAGTTTTAATCAATTGCATGTTACCCTAGAAGTGAAAGCGAAAACCGAAAGGTGGAACTGAATCTTCTGACCAAAATAGTGATTTAGATCGTAGGCCAAGTACTTAATCGTGAAACTTATTACCTAAGGGAAACCGAGGAAACCTTAGAAATTGTGTGAGGTACCGAAAGGCGAAGTACAAAATCTAGGATAAGCCAAAGTGACTCACTGATCTTAATGGGCTTAGACTTGTAAGGTGAAGTACAAAATCTAGGATAAGCCAAAGTGACTCACTGATCTTAATGGGCTTAGACTTGTAAGGTGAAGTACTTAATCGTGAAACCCGAATTATTTAGGTACGGTATCAAGCCACGAAAGTGTAAATTTGGTACTAAAATCTGAGATTAAATCCCCGACAAACACTAGAATAAATTAAAAGATCAAATAGAGTGAATTGACTAAACGAGTGAGAGTGAAGCCGAAAACCCCTAGAATCCTCTATTTGATAAAATTTCCAGTCATTATTGTTAGATTTATGCACTCTTTAGTTTAATACAAAACTCTCATTCGATTGTCTAGATTAGTGAAACTTGTAAGAACCGATAATTCACCCTTGTCCTTGTGGTTCGACACTTCGACTACTACTTTACTAGGTCGTGCGCTTGTGGTAAAATTGAGTATAAATTAGGGTATTTATTAGCTTAGCAAAATACACATCAATTATGATTATAATTTTATTATTATTATATTATTATATTATCATTATGGTTTATTATTATTATATTATTATGATTATGACTATGATTATTATTATTATTTTATTATTATTATATTATGATTATAGCTATGATTATATTATTATGATTATGACTATGATTATTATTATTATTATCATGATTATGATTATTATTTTATTATTATTTGATTATATTGTATTGTATTATTATATTATGATTATATTATTATCATATTTATTATTATTATGATTATAATTATAATTATATATTTTTATTATATTATTATTATATTATGATTATGTTTATATTTTCATTATATTATTATGATTATAACTATGAATATTATTATTTATTATGATTATGGATTATGATCATTATATTATTATTATTATTATTATATTATCATCATTATTATTAATATTATTATTATTTTACTATTATTATTATCATCATCATCATTGTTAGTATCATAATTATCTATATTTTAACTATTCTGATTAACAACTGCCAAACGATATTTTTGCTCTTCCGAATAGTTAAGAATATTACTCTTCTACAACTCTTTCAAAAATACACTATTCTATGACTCTTCCAAAACTATTCCTTAATTTGCCAAACGGACCCTTACTAAACTATTCGGTATGCATTTTTACTATTTGCAATAAGATAGTAATAAAAGAGAAATTATTTGTACACCCCTTATTTGCACAATCTCATATATACATATATATTTTTTGAAATATATAATTTCTACCTTAACTTTTGAAGCATAAAGTTATTTATATTTAATACATTCATCACTTCTCATAATAAATTATACTCTCTCAGTTAATGTAAATTTTCTACGTAATTTATTTTTCTAATTGTTTAATAAATATCAAACAACTGGAAACATACTTTTATATATATATATATATATATATATATATATATATATATATATATATATATTGTGAGTTTAAGCTCACGGAGGTCTTTCGTGAACTTAACTAAAAAAATATATCAAATTATTTTTAAATTTTAATTTATCATTCTCATTAAATTTTTTATATGAAAATCTTATGGGACACAAAAATTTGGAGTGTTTTGAGTTTTTTAAGTCACCGTTTTTAATTTTTTAAAATAATTTTCAAGTATTGAATATATTATTATTATTTTTTTTAGAGTTGATTTTCAAAAATTAAAAACCATGACTTAAAAAACTTAAAACACTCTAATTTTTTGCATCCCATAAGATTTTCATATAAAGAATTTAATGAGTATGATAAATTAAAATTTAAAAATGATTTGATATATTTTTTGAGTTAAACTCATGATATCTTTACTCATATATATATATACTATTGTGAAAACGTTTGCATTTCAGCCGTTTTGTAAACGGATCAAAAATTATATTTTAAAATCTCAAAAATTTTAATTTATGATTTTAATTAAATTATTCATATGAAAAACTTATGGGATACAAAAATTTGGAATGTTTTAAATTTTTTAAGCCACTCTTTTGAATTTTAGAAAAACCAATTCTAAAAATAATAATAAATATTCAATGTTTGTGTTATTTTTTCAAAAAATCAAAAGAGTGAATTAAAAAACTCAAAACAGTCCAAATTTTTGTATCCCATAATATTTTCATATGAAGAATTTAATGAAAATCATAAACTAAAATTTTTGAGATTTTAAATATAATTTTTGATCTGTTTGCATATGGACTGAAATAAAAACCATTTTCACAATAATCTATCTCTCTCTCTATATATATATACACACACACTTTTTTCTTGGTATTACAATTATTTTAAAGAATTGAAAACCGTGAACATAACTTTCACTGTAAAAATATTTTAGGGGAATATTTAAGAGATCATTATTGTACCGATACCAATTTTATTATTCCAGTTAAAAAATATATTCATAACAATTCTTTATTATGCAACTTATTTTATGCAATATTTTTTTATTCAACTTGAATACCGCTGATCTAAATAATAACTCATTTAAGTTGAATAACAATATATTAAATAAAATAAGTTGCATAATAAAAATTATTGTTCATAAATAACAATATATTAAATAAAATAAGTTTGCATAATAAAAGTTATTATTATGAACAATAATTCATTTAACATGAATCATAAAATTGATAACAACGCAGTATAAACGATGGTATATCGCAAAAATACCATACAAAATAACGAATGGTTCATGGCACGGATACGATTTAACAAAAATTCATCTTGCAAAATGGTCCTTGGCATGTAGACACTAAAACTAAATCAAAGGGCGGATTGGGAATTTTGAACATATGATTGATGAACATGGCATTACCTAAATCAAAGGTGGTATTGGAAGTGGTTCTGAGAAGTCTAGTCATCACTATGAAAACAACTCAATATCACCCTCGAGAAATCCGTGTCCTTCCAAATTGGTGCCAATACTGATGTTGCATTTTGGCATTACAATTGGGGCATGGCATTTTCAAATACAATCTCTCCAATCTTTTCTTACATTGCACAGCTCAGAAGGCAAATGTCAGAATCTGACGTGGATAAGAGGTTTAGTTGTGAATATTTTTACACATGTTTACTGATTGTATTTAGTTTCTTTAAACAATCTCTCATGCACACTTTCCAGCTCACAAATCTTCATTTTATATTGGCTCATCTCAATAATCCACCGCAAAAAAAAAAAAATACTTAATTTATTGATTCAAGCTAGCTTGATCCCAGTGTAATCTGCTAGTTGTCTTTGTGGTGTGGAGGAAAACATGTGCCAGACAAATTAAAACTTCCATTCACATGACACATAAAGTATTTCAAGAGTGGGAGTAGTAGTACGGGTAGGAGTGACAATTATTGATCCGATCAAATGAGTTAATTCGATTCGATCCGATTTGATATAGTCCGAAAATAAACGGGTTAGATATGAGTTTAATTTTTTTGATCTGAATCAGATTGGATCGGGTTCGGGTCGACCCGACCCGACCTAGTTAATTATATTTTTGAAGTAATTTTGTGATTTTGTATTAATTAAAGCTTAAATATATATAATTAAGATTAATTATATTTTAATTACTTAAAATTATATAAAAATAATTAATTAATATTTAATTATTTTACATGGGTCGGGTATGAATCAAGAATTTTATATCTGAATTTAAACGGATTGGGTTCGAGTCGGATTAAGAAAAATAATAAAATAATGTGACCCGACCGATCCATTGATGCCCCGAATTATGGGAAAACAATATTTTTCCTTTTAAATTATCAAAATTATCTATTATTTTTTATCTAAATTAATCGAAATGACATGTATTGATCAGCACAAAAATTGCATAATATATTCAACATGATAAAATGTAGAAGTCATATTTATTTTAAAAAAAAATGCGCCAGTGGACTAACTGTTTATGGAAAGATGTCAATAGAACTAGTGTTTTTTAAATATGTATCTCATCTGTTTGCACGCTGTCATATTTATTATTATAATTTTAATTAATTAATATTTATTTTTAAAATTATGATTTATTTCATAATTATAAAAAAAATCACGGCTAGAGACCAGTAGACTAGTCCTGCCTTATTTTAAAAATGAAATATTTACATCCAAAAATGAAAATGCACCTCTTATGAGAATTACTCATAATCCAAACAAATTAAGAAACCAAAATCTTTAGCTATCGCAATACCGAAAAGTACGTGTCCTCTAGAAAATCTTCACTAACAGATCCCAGAGAATACGAACAAAAGTAAAATTATGTTGTGATATCTGCGTAATTTTTGGTTTTGATAAAGTAATAAATAACTTCAATAAGGAAATTTCATAAGAAAGATGCCATGAGAGATATGTTCAATTGTTGCTCGTTGATTGGCCAAAAATTACTATATCTATAATTAGAATAGATTTGACCAATTTCAATTTCACCTCAGTGGCATGTATTGCTCAAACTGTACTCTTCGATTAATTCCAATTAATATTTTTGTTTTACTGTGGTTGTTTTATTGAAATGTTGGGGTTTAGCCATTTTAAATTTTCTGAACATATTTTATCAAATTAGTAATCATTGATATGATGTACATGAAAAAAAATGTATCAATCTACCAGAACAAAGTTGGATATAAATTACACTCATACATAATCTTCTCCAAATTAAGGAATTTCAACCTACCATACATGTATGTAGAATGAATGGTACGATAAAAATGGCTCCAACGGATATCTGATCAGCTGCCTAATTTTTCAGGTTCAATCAGAAACGGCTGATTTGATACGAATAGACACGGCCGGAGGAAGCATACACATGTCGAACGCAAGCTACTCGCACAAATTCTTCCCTTGCCGGGACATCTCCAGATTGTTGTTCCCTTCATCAGTTTCTTCTTCTTCTTCTAGCTTTTCTCATTGCTCACTGCCTTCCATTATTATTTATTTATTCTTTTGGTGAATGATCAATTCCTTCCATTTTGAAGGCTAATATTAGCACCATAATACCAACTGTCAGTGTCTCCTAGCCGCGTGACATATTGCAACTCAAAGCCTAACTTAGGCATGTCATATACACCAAACATTTTTCAGTGTGCATATATCCCCAACTTTAGTAATGAAGCATAGATTAAACACTTGATCTCCAAGATCCAATCAAATATCCTGAGAATTTGGTAGCTATTTAATTCTTACTAAAATTATCCTCTCCTGTCCTGTCAAATACAAGAAACTCTTAGCTGTCACCTCTGTATGCTTCCTCCTCCACAATTGCCTCTTCTCTTTAGCATTTGCAAATCCGTCTACTGCCCCCCCAAACTGTACATGTCGGTAGCACAAGCTGCTAAGTGGGGCCAAGATCGGGGGAGCAAAGGCGGGAGCAGCGACGTGCGCCCCTACCCCTGCCCCGATGTTCACCTTCTGGAATTGACTGTCATATCTGCGCAGGATCTCTACCCCCAATTCAAGAAAATGAAGACATATGCAGTTGCGACAGTGTACCAGTATCCAAATGAGGAATTGATCACACAGACTGATATCTCAGGTGGCACTGATCCAACATGGAATGACAAGTTTGTGCTTCGTGTTGACGGATCATTCCTGCGGTCTGAAACCTCCACCATTGATGTCACCATCTTTGCTGTCAGGAAATGGGTATTTGGCAACAAGGACTACCCGTTAGGTAAATTGTGTTTGTAGCTTTTACTCTTTTTCTTCCTTAAAGTAATCATAGTTAATGTTTTCTAAGTTTGAAGATGATTTCAGTTCAGTCAAGGACCCAATTTTATGTATTTTCTGTAAATTTCCTTCCCTTGTAAATGCCTCTGGAGACTGAATTAGTTCCACATTACAATAGGTTGATTGGCAGATATTTTATTCCCAGAGGTTTACACAAAAAAAAATTATCCAGAAAAATAGTTGTTTACCAGTTAAGACAAGACTACCAAGGTTTATGAAAAAGCAAAGAAAAAGGTGTTCCCTTTACTTTCAACTGATGCTGGGAGTGATTGTTCAATTTCCCAAGACCCAACACTTTTACTCAAATTGATCATTCAAACTTAAATGTAAAAAAACCAACTCATTTGACACTATACCAACAATATTTTGTTTCACTAACAGGACAGACACGCATCCTAGTAAAAACATTCCTCAACCCAAAAGCACGCCAGATGGTAGCACTTCAGATTAGGCGCCCAAAAACGTTGCGTCCACAGGGTATTTTGAATGTCTCGATTTGCCTCTTGGGTCACAGTGCAACACTCGCTCCATCGAAGCATGATCACAGTGGACGCCGCTCTGTTGCACTTAATGGCATCACCTCAAGACCCAACTCAATGCGGTACTTTCAATTAACCAACTATTCTATACCTTAAGAACAAGAAAAGAAGAAAAACCAGTCTGAATGATTGATACATACTCTCCAAATAACAGCACTTCACCATAGACTGCTGGGCACAGCAGCTCAAAAATCACAAAATTGCATTCTTCTTTACATCTATAAAGGGTTTCCAGTACAATGCTTACAGAAAACGATAGTTTATGGCACAAAGCCTATAGAGTGCTTAAAATAAGCTGTGTTTTAATCTATGTTATTTTCAACAGATTTGAGATAGCACACAAGATAGATGAGGATATAGAGTATGCAATTAGCGAGCAGCGGCGCCTGATGGAATATTCTGGACCATTGGATAGGAGCCAAGAGCAGGAACAGACTGAGCGTAAGGCGCTCTTATCGAAGATTGAGAGATACAAGAGTGATCTGTCACCAGAACATGACTTAACAGAGAAGATTATAAAGAAGAATATCAAGAAATGGCAAAGACAAAGTTATGGCAGTGCGAGATTTTGGCTTTGCGGATGCCGAGCTTTTGAAGATGCTGAAGAACAATAATATTGAAACAAACATCCACACTTAAAATTTGTGTTTCCTTTTCTTCTCTTGGCTTTAGTTTTGACGGGTTATATTTCTGAGGGAGAATTACTCAGGTATTATTGGTTAGGAATTTTAGATTTAAGATACTGGTAAGTTCACATAAGATGGTAAGGTGCGCACAAGTTCAGTACAGATGTTTAATTTTTCTAGCGAGTGATTCTTATTCATGTAAAAAATTGTTATAGTGACAGCATTCTAGTTTGGTTGTTAGTAACAACTGGCATTGGAAATACTTCCTCGCAAGTTATGTTGATGGTACATTGGTAATACTAAAGCAAAATTGGACAGAAATTTCATAGAGCAATGGCAATTACAACAACAAGCAAAACTGGACCGATAGTTTATCAATCGCACGTTCAAGAAGCATCCAGACCAAAGGGAATCACATTTAACAATGCAAGAAAGAAATGAAATTATGTCACTCAAAATAGGAAAGTATATACAATAGGGAAGTAAATAAATCTGCATTTGCTGGATCACTCTCACAGAAAAAAGGAGAAATATGCCATAGAGCCACATTTACACATGGTTCGTTGGTTCAAGTGTTGAAATTAGATTACAAAAATTCCCACAAGTTTCAGGGGTAACCTAGGCCATTTGATATTGATCAGATAGCTCACAACAACTGTGGAACAGTAACTCAGTGGCGGATCCAGAGCTTGAGACAAGGATGGTCACAATAGAAAATAAACATATATTATTAGTCATTATATTTTAAGCCTAGGCACTTCAATGCTAATATACTAAGTTTTTTATATTTTTTAGAGAAAAACATAATAATTCATAGTAATATTGAATATTAAGGGGAGGCACGCTTGCCCCTTGATGGATCCGCCCCTGGAACAGTTTGTACCATTACTTTGCAGAATGACGTAAAAAAGATTCAGTGCTCTAGTATTTGGTACCAAGTAACATAAAAATTTTGCAATCATCAAATTGCATTCCAACTAACATACTGAACCCAAAAAGAAATTCAATAAAATCTAGGAAGCATTTTTTTATATCCAGTTAAGACCATGAACTGCTTCAGAAAAGTTGAAAGAAAAGTAAGCAGATGCTATTTATGAACTACATAATTATCAGTGCCTTAAGGAGACATTAACTAAGCTAAAATAATACCAAGAAACACAAAATATCACCTTATTTTAACTTGATCATTACTAAAATGAAAACCCAGAACATTATGTTAAGCAATGACTGGTAAAGCAGAACTTGTAACAGTATGTTAACAGTCTCGGAAACTTATTTGAAACTGCATAGAAAGCACTTAGCCACGTAAAATATTTAGCTAGAATATGCATCTAAACTCACTACATAGTATGACCATAAAATACTTCAAACAAAGAATTAAGATAAAAAATGGTAAGAGGTGCAGTTTTATGGGTATTATGAAAAGAAAGAAATAGAATAATTTTTCAGAGGGGTAATTGCAAAAATATAAGAAAAAATGGTGGAGATATACTAACTCTAATCATATACTGGAATCAAATTAAGGGTCATAGTTGCACAGATAATTTACACTTAGTAATTCCCCCTGATTTAACTCCTCTGCCTTTCCAGATCTCAGAGGAATCAGTGGGATAGAGCAAGGGACCTCGTTTGGCACAAGAACTGAACTAGCTATAATTTGAAAATCGTTATCAGCTCCGTTCTCTGCTTGGCATTGCACCTTTCTTCATTACAGGTGGAATTGATGTTTTGTGGTGAAGAGACTGTGCCACTTGGGTTTAAAGAGAAGACCGGAGAATTTCCGATCCTGATTCAGTTGATAAACGCTTTTGCTATTAAGAACTGTTTTGCTGTCTTTAGTAGTTAATTGAGCAATGTAGTAACTAAAGACATAAGATACTGGATTGTGGTTTAAATCAAATACTTTGTTTCGTAATGAAATATGTGGGTAATCATAAAGTATCAAGGTCATTAATATATTGCTTATTTGCTTAACATAGCATCGAGGTCATGCATTCAGATATCATTCAAAATTATTATCAAGTCTGTAACACAATCATGACTCAGACTATAATTAAGCAGCAATAACTTGCAAAATTTATGCTAGATAAATCAATTAAGCACATAGACTCAACATAGGGGGATAGCTAGATCGTCCAAATCATACAAAAGCCTAAAATGAATAGCCCACATTGACAAAACCCAAGATGCATAATAGATAAAAAACAGTATCAAAATTCGCATTATTTCCCTACACAAATCATTCTCGATTCAAATATCCTCGGAACATAACAAGTCAATACCTCTCTGGAGCAGAATACCAAATGAAAAAAAAAATAACGATATCTTTTCAACCAGCCACCAAATCAAATCGAGCCAGCCTACCAAACCTCAACCCAAAACACTCACTTGGGGTTAGGCGGAGCAGGAGCGGCGGGAGATCCAAGAAGCGAGGCCTGTTGCAACTCGAGCTCGTTCAACTGCTGTTCCCGGTCCATCTCTATGATGAGTGGAACCACCAGGATAAGGAACGTGGTCCCGGCGATCCATGCGGCCTTTCCGGTGCTGAAAAGAAGCTTCTTGGCCACCGAAGACGCTTCACCCGCCGCTTCGCGCCCCTTCACGACGATCGAAGAGTTGGAGATTGAGGCCAGGATGCCCCCTTTCTTGTCGTCGCCTGATTTCGAAAGAGTCCAAGATGCCATGGTTCTTCAAGGAGGTAAGGCGTTTGTTGCTAATTACCTCTCTACTAGGGTTTAGAGAGAAGATTTCGGTTGAG
The DNA here is from genome assembly GCA_037127355.1 of Schoenoplectus tabernaemontani. NCBI lineage: Eukaryota > Viridiplantae > Streptophyta > Magnoliopsida > Poales > Cyperaceae > Schoenoplectus > Schoenoplectus tabernaemontani. The sequence goes on along the minus strand of CM073749.1, from coordinate 18,020,405 downwards.
AGAAAAAGGGTAGGAGCCTAGGAGGCGGAGAAATGGAGATGGGCAATTTACAGCGCACGATTATAGGAGCCCAGTTCCTCTATAACTAGTAAATACTATCGTTTTGGCAATTTACAGCGCACGATTATATTTAGTTTTTGAGCAGTGATCTTATCAAACGGTCGTCTCCATGTAAATTTTATTGGTCCAAATTCAACAACTATAAATAATATCGTATAAATTTGAGTTTATAACACAGTTTTGCTTGAACTTCTTGCTCCTCCTCTTTCTTCAAATTATTCAGCTTTCCAATTAGACCATTAATCACAACTTTCGATCACATCGGAACCAGTTTATTGTACCAGCTAAAAAATCCACAAGCTCCCCACATCTATATAAAATTTTGAAGTTTTTCATAATAATCAGTTAAAATATAAATAACAGTAAAATTGTCATCTGTAATTAATAAGATTATAAAAATACAATATTAGTTTTGAAAAACAAACAATAAATGTGTGAATCGTTAAATACAAAATTATCCAAAATAATTGCAACCAAAAAATCTTCAGTACGGACTTGATGCAGTCCAAGATGTCTTTAGTATATTTGGCTAATTGTAATGGCAAAATGGAAAGAAAGTTTTACAGTTTTTATTTGTTTGGACATAAAATTTAAAATAAAAAATAACTGAATTTTTTATTTTCTCTGAACTTAAAAATATTTCGGTTATTTTTATTGAATATTATTGAAAATAAAATTGCTAGTTACGACTCAACTCAAAATGAATAGGATTATAAAAATTAATAATTAATAGTTGTATCATTTTTTTCAAATTATCTTAGTAAATGAATTAGCATAGATACATAGATATATATATATAGTCCGACTATGGTGCTTTGCAAAGTACAGAGGCGTTGTGTACTTTGCGCTCTATTTTCAATTTCAAGTTAGAAATAATCGATATGAACCGTTCAATCTAATCTTCATATCAAAATCTATTATTAAATTAAATTTTATATTTTTTAGAATTTTTTTACTATTTTTTCTGATGAGGAGAAAATGACTTGATCTGAGAATTCTGATTCATCCAAAAATGACGGTTTTCCCTCTATCCAAAAAAATAGCAAATAAATTCAAAATAATATAAAATTTGGTTTACTAATATATTTTGGTATGGAGATTAGATTGAGCAGTTTGGATCGATCATTTCTGACTTAAAATTAATAATAGAGCGCAAAACACACTACACTCTTGTGCTTTGCAAAGCACCATAGCCTAATTCTATATATATATAGAGAGAGAGAGAGTAAATATACCGTGAGTTTAAGCTCACGGAGGCTTTCCGCGAGTTTAACTCAAAACATAAATCAAATCATCTCTAAATTTTAATTTATCATGCTCATTAAATTTTTATATTAAAATCTTGTGGGATACAAAAATTTGTAGTGTTTTGAGGTTTTTAACCCACCGTTTTTAATTTTCTAAAATGATGTTCAATATTAAATATTTTGTTATTTTTTTAGAGTTGATTTTCAAAAATTAAAAACCACTACTTAAAAAGCTCGAAACGCTCCAAATTTTTGCATCCCATAAGATGTTCATATAAAGAATTTAATGAGAATGATAAATTAAAATTTAGAGATGATTTGATATATTTTTTGATAAATTTAGTAATCTAGTAATCCCTTAAAGAAAAAACCCAAAATAATCTAGTAATCTTTTCGATAAAATTTTCTCTGTTTTTGTGTACAGTACTCTCTACCTTCAGTACTCTCTATTTATACATTTGAAAGCCCCTTCCCTCTGGAAATCAATGGAGTTCGTGAACGTGATTAAACCCCTGGTGTATTTGATTCTCAAGCCTCTCAAAGCAATTATGAAGCACGTGGTATATCCCTTTAAAGTCAGCAACAATGTAAGTTCTCTCGAGTCAGCAACTACAAAATTAAGAGCTCTGAAAAAAGATGTAAAAAATGACATTGTGAAAGCTGAGCATGAAAATTGCATGGCAACAAAGGAGGTTGTGATAGAAATTATGATTTATTCATAATATATTTTTGTTAAAAATCACAGCCTATAAAATAACGTAATTCATATAAAATAACAAATAATAATTGGAAAACTTACAATTCTGAATTGCAGACATATTTAAGCGGAAGCGATGCAAGAATACTGATCTTCAGAAGTTTTTCTCAGTCCTGATGATGACGAATTATGACGTTTTTCCACTCACCTCTATTTTCTGTTCTTTTCTTAATGGACGAATTAAGGAGATATTAAGATAATTTTATGCAACCAAATGAACAGAACTGAGTATATATAAACACTGAGGCAACTTCTAGGATCATGTACAATGAATTTGGACAACTAAATTTTTCCATCAAAAATACAGATGTACGTAGATGCATTCTTCAGATACACCCTCTAGATGCAATTTTTAGATGCACCCATTAATTAATTATTCATAAATGAACTTGGCTCATAATTATTAGCAGTAGGTCACACATTAAATATTAGAATATTAAATATTCTAACATTCTCCTACTTGGCTTAAACTTTAAACATTATAATGAAGCACATGTTCAAAATTGGCCAATATAATATCATTAACTTAAACCATGTTCAGCTAGAAACAGCAAACCAAACTAATGTAATCAGAATAACTGTTATTGTTATTTGATCCCCATTAATTATAGAAATAATGTTCTTTCCAACAAATGGTTAATTCAATTTATTTGATCCCCATAAGTAAAATTTGTTTAAAAGAATAATAATAATGCGCAACATAATAAATAAGCAAATATTATAAATTCAAAGTCAATATACATAAACGAATCTTTAATACATAAACTATTAATATTGTTCACTACAACAACAACATCAGAATTCATTTACCAAACCCATGTCGGCAACATGCTCTTTGTAAATAGTAGGTGGTAGCGCTTTTGTTAGAGAATCAGCTAACATAGCTCTTGTATTAATGTGTTGTATGACAATGATACCATCTTTGACTTTGTCTCTAACAACAAGATATTTGATGTCAATCCATTTAGAAGCACCGCTTGATTTATTATTTTTAGAGAAGAAAACAACAGCCTCATTATCACAAAGTAAGGTAAGTGGTCTGGCAATACTGTCTATCACTTGAAGTCCGGGTATGAAATTCTTCAACCAAACCACTTGACCAGTAGCTGATAAGCCTCATATATATACTATATTCAATTAGGGTTTTATCTCAAAAACTATGCATTTTATGTTAATTGTTAAGAATTTATTTATTTTTTATGTTGAGTTCGAGATACTGCTGCATTTTTTATTATTTTGCAGGTCATTGAGTGTAAACCAAGATGTTAACATGAGAAATAATGCTTGGAACGAGATGGGTCAGATTTACACGAAGAAATCAAGTTAAAAGCATTCCCATACAAAAATTGCGGACCGCAATTATCAATTGCGGACCGCAAATGCTCTCTGGTTCGTTCTGGAAAAAAATGTAAAAATGTCGGACCGCAATTTTTGGGCTGGCAGCGCGAATTGGCAGTTTTAAAGCGGTTTTCTCATTGGAATTAATAGATTTTGATAACCCTTCGTCAAAGACATCTCTCAACTGTCTGGAGAGGAGATCCCAAGCAAAAAAGAAGAGGAAGAACACCATTGGAGATAGATTTGAAGGAGAACTCAAGAACCGGGCGAGAAATCGTAGATTTTCTTGGTGCACTCTTTTCTTTACTCTTTTCTCATGTTGTACTGTTGTTTAGACATGAATCTTGATACAATCTTTGACATGATTTGTGGCTAAACACCCTTCTAGGGGTCTAGGTGTAAACTCGATAACTCGAATGGTTTAATTTACTCGTTTGATGATCTTTTAGTTCTTGTTGTTTGTGATTGCTGTTTTGTCTAAATTGAATGCCTAGTTTTAATCAACTGCATGTTACCGTAGAAGTGAAAGTGGAAACCAAAAGGTAGAACTGAATCTTCTGACCCAAAATAGTGATTTAGGTCGTAGGCCAAGTACTTAATTGTGAAACTTATTACCTAAGGGAAAACCGAGGAAACCCTAAAAATTGTGTGAGGTACCGAAAGGAGAAGTACAAAATCTAGGTTATTCCAAAGTGATTCACCGATCTTAATGGGCTTAGACTTATAAGGTGAAGTACTTAATCGTGAAACCCGAATTGTTTAGGTACGGTATCAAGCCACGAAAGTGTAAATTTGGTACTAAATCTGAGATTGAATCCCCGACAAAAACAAGAACAAACTAAAAGATCAAATAGAGTGAATTGACTAAACGAGTGAGAGTGAAGCTGAAAACCCCTAGAATCCTCAATATGATAAATTTTTCAGTCATTGTTGTTAGATTTATTTACTTTTAGTTTAATACCAAAACTCACTTTTGATTGTCTAGATTAGTGAAACTTGTTAGAACTGGTAATTCACCTTTGTCCTTGTGGTTCGACACCCCAATTACTACTTGACTAGGTCGTGCGCTTGCGACTGAAATTGAGTAAAATTAGAGTATTTATTAGCTTAGCAAAATACACATCAGTAGCTTCATAACATGCCATAAATTCTGCTTGCATAGTGGAAAATGCTGTTATAGACTGCTTAGCACTCTTCCATGAAATTGGTCCTCCTGCAAGCATGAATATGTAACATGATGTGGATTTCTTGCTATCAACACAACCAGAAAAATCAGAATCTGAATAACCAATAACCTCAAGGTTGTCTGACTTTCTGAAAGTAAGCATATAATTTTTAGTTCCTTGTAAATAGCGCAAAACTTTCTTAGCAGCTTTCCAATGGTCCATTCCCGGATCTGTTTGATACCGGCCAAGCATTCCAATGACAAATGCAATATCAAGACGTGTACAAACTTGAGCATACATTAAACTCCCTACTACCGAAGCATAAGGGATTTTCTTCATTTGTGCATGTTCTAAATTATTTTTAGGACATTGAAATTTGCTGAATTTGTCACCCTTGATAATATGAGCAACACTTGGAGAGCAATTTTGCATGTTGTAACGTTTAAGTATTTTTTCAATATATACTTTTTGAGATAAACCTAACATCCCACGAGACCGATATCGATATATTTCAATGCCTATAACATAAGAGGCTTTTTCAAGATCTTTCATGTCAAATTTCTTTGATAGAAAACGTTTTGTCTCGAAAAACATGTCTAAATCACTACATGCTAATAAAATATCATCATCCACATATAAACGAGAATGATAAATTTTCTCCCACTAACCTTGAGATATATACATTGATCAATAGTATTTTCTTTAAATCTAAATTCGGTTATAACTTGATCAAACTTAAGATACCACTGTCTTGAAGCTTGTTTTAACCCATAAATTGATCGTTTCAATCTACATCCCATATGTTCCTTGCCTTTGACAACAAAACCTTCAGGTTGTTTCATATAAATTTCTTCATGCAAGTCACCATTAAGAAATGCAGTTTTTACGTCCATCTGATGTAATTCTAAATTATAATGAGCTATAAGAGCTAAAACAATTCGTAATGAATCTTTCTTTGAGACTGGTGAAAAAATATTATCATAATGTATTCCTTGTTGTTGTGTGAATCCTTTAGCAACTAATCGGGTCTTGTATCTTTCAACGTTACCTTGAGAATTTTTACCCATTTACAACCTACGGAATCTCTCAACAAGATCCCAAACTTCATTAATTTTCATAGATTTCATCTCGTCATTCATGACTTCCAACCATTGAGATGAATTTCTGCTCATAATAGCTTGCTTAAAGGAAACTGGATCATCACAATGGCCTAAATCACAATCTTCTTCAGTAAAATATACAATATAATCATCAGATATTGCAGACTTTCTTTCTTTTTGCGACTTACGCAAAGGTTCTTGTGGCAGTATAGGTACTTCATCAATGTTAGGAATATTATTAACATTAGTACCATCATTTTTCTCTGAAGGAGAAGAACATATAACCTCTGTAAATATCGAAGTTGGAACATAAATTCGATCTCCTTCATGTAGGTTTACAGTTCGTTTTTCATTACTCCCACTAATGTTAACCTATGAAATAACAACTAACGGTTTTGGAATCCATTTTCTTAATATGTGGATTATACACTTTTGCTTCAAATGGAGATCGTTTGGGATTCGGAATGCCCAAATCCCATTAATGCTCAAGTCGTGGAAAGACCGTAGAACAAAAATTTTACTTCTACTTAAGTTAGGGATTAAAGTATGTCGGATAATAACCGAGAGTTACATACATTTAATCCTTTACAAAAGACGGTAAAATATTATTTTACTTCTAACTTAAGCTTAGGGTTAAAGTGATGTGTCGGATGATTACCGAGAGATACACACCTCTTTAAACCTTTATTGATCTACTCCATGATTGATTTACGAAATATTAATCTACTTAACAATTAAATAGATTAATATAAGATGTTATACCTCGCTTCCAAATTTCAATTGGAATGAAAATCGGCTTGTCTCGGAGCACCAAACGTCTGATGCCTCTGTAGGTTATCCACCAGGACTGACCAGAGAGCGGTTTATTTCTTTTGCCGAAATACGTAAACCGCGGTTTCTCGCAAAAACACTATTCACCCGAGAAAAGACGAAATAGTACTATTCACGACTCGCATAGCATTTCGTTTCACAAATGTGCGAAATACCGCAACTTTCGTAAAAACACTATTCACCGATCCCGTGAATTTCGAAACAACCGTATACCGAGAGAGAGAAAGTAGAACGATTTGGTGGAACTTTTCTCTCACCCTACCTCTATTTATAGAAAAAGTGGAATTGACAAATTACCAAAATGCCCTCGTGAATAGTAGGGAGGTTTCAAAGTGAAAAGACCAAAATACCCTTAAAGTTCATCCAATTTACCAAAACGCCATTGGGCTTTTTGGCCAAATTACCGAAATACCCTTGGGCTTTTGGACAAATTACCAAAATACCCTTGGAGGTCGTCATGGGCTTTTCATGGGCCTTTTTGGGCTTTTCGGATTTTGGGCTTTTTTGGGCTTTTAATTATTAATTAAGACTTTAATTATAAATGGGCTTTGGCCCATAATTCAAATCCATAATTAACATTTAAAATCCAAATCAAATATATATAATTGTCATCTACAATTATATTTTTCTCGGTTGTTGTTTCGGCGAATTTATACGATGTGTCCAACACGTTATAAATTCAATCTGATTTTTGCTTCTTGTCATCTCTATGACAAATATAATTATATCATATATAATTAATTATAACCATCTTATTATTAATTATAAACAATTCATAATTAATCAATAAGATTCTCCGATTAACTCCTATACTAGGTGTGACCCGACAGGATCTGTGTTATGTTGGTAAATAGAGTTAAAACCTTTTTAACTTCTATAATCATAGGAGGCATCTCGAGAATGCACTATGACCATCCAATTACACGAGATGATGATGTATGTACAATATCATGATCCAAAGAAAACTATTTACTTGTGTTTAATTCTTTTGTCTCATAGCTATCGATCAATTTCAAGGTAGGTATGTGTCATCCTTGCAAACTTAATCTTTTCTTGATCCCGAGTAAATTATCAAATATAATTACTCTTGTAATTATACTGCTAGCAGATAATCTTACTCTATCAAGGGGTCCAGTGATGCTATAACTCGTATAAAAATACGAGGGATAATAGTACTTTTGGCAAACCATCTCTTCCTCCGCATAAGTTATGTATACCGAAGAGCTACCTTTATAGCCACCTTTTACGGATAACGTTTGGTAGAAATCACACACATACATATCCTATGTAGGAAAGATGAATACCTCATACTCCAGAATTTAACACTGAATGAAAACATTAATGACACGAACACAATTCCATTTAATGTTTCATTCGGGGTCTGTCAAATACGATGTTCCTAGAACATCTATCTATGTGATTAAAATGACAACTCTTTGTCTATGGTCTGTAAAACTTGACCATCATTTAATCCACATACTAACCTGATAACGGTTAATTAGTGTTCCTGCTAATTACCTTGGTTAGTGACTTTTAAGAGTATATTCTATATTATGAAGTTTCACAATTCCAGTCATGAACTCAGAATGATTCATAAATTCAATAATACTCAAGGAAACAAAATATCGTTTAAATATCCAATTCATGAACAAAGCTTTATATAACCAATTTATCGTATTATTGACTTCAAGATTATTACAAACTAACAAGGACAACCTACCACTTATTTAAGGAAATAATAACCCTTTTGAAGCATCCTCACAGAAAGGAATCTCTGCAATGAGTTCGTAATGTGCACAGAAGCACCAGTGTCAACCTACCACTTATTTAAGGAAATATCAACTAAAAGAGATTCACAAATCATACTCTTGACAATCTCAATTTAATTATTCCCCCATGCGACATACAAGAATGATGACCCCATTCATATATAGTTGCAAAAGTTTTTCATTTAGTTTTCACAATTTCTTCAACTTTTCATAGAAAGAGAGAAAAGTGACTGTTTATGTGACTTGGTTACAAAATTTTCAGTAATGTGATGATCATTTCCCCCTTCTTTTCGGTATTTGCTTTTATGTTATTGGGTCAAATTCTCAAATCATAAAAAGTGGCGAGATAGAATCAAAACTCTAGAATAGGACGATTTAATTTGAAAATTAGATACAAAATTAAATAAATTAAGTATGAAAAGATAATTGGGACTACAGCCCACGATTCTCCACACCATGCACTCCAAGGTATTTAAATAAATTAAATTATTTTTGTGAAATTATGGAGTCATTTCGCGGCAATCGATTCAAAAAAAAAAATTCTGTTCATAGAGTTGGTGTCGTCACGATTTCCAACAGCCCATCATCGAATCAAAATACACCAAGGTATGTTATCTCTATTTTCTAATAAATTACTTTATTACTTCAAATGATCAATCATCCAATGAAATAGCATCCAGGTAAGTATCAATATTGATGTAGACAACCTGTTGTTATCAAGATTGACATCACATTTTGTACAAGTCTGAATGAAGAGCCCTGACGAATAATGGTTTTAACATTATAAACGATGAAGATAAGGAATAAGTATTTTTTTTATTTTAAAGTGCGTTGCCAATATGAACATAGTTATATTAATCCATGGTAGTAAAAATACAGGAGCTAGAACTTAGTACAAATGATAATACATTTCGTCTCTCTGCGGAGTGACACATATTCAAATTCTGAAAGAAATATATAAAAAGTAATATATGCCGAGGTTTATGGAAGCCTTATGTAATTAAAAAAAATGCACGGACTAAATTGGTACCGAAAGTATTTATGCCTTTGAGGAGCAAAATTAGCAGCGATGTTAAAGAACTCAATTGCTCAATGTATGTGAACATCAATCGGCAATGCAATACTTTTAAGTGTGCATACATGACATGATGACATATTGTACGCAGTTTTTATGAACATTTATATATGAGCACCAAAAGAGATGAACTTATCTAAATTATAACCTGTACTGTTGTACAACAATTTAAATACGCACTTGGTAAGAACTATTTTTTTTTAAATTAGTGAGAGCCATCTGTTTCATTAGAAATCAAATTCGTTGGTATCACAACTCGATACTGTGAATATTTAAAACTAGAGTGGGAATACATTGATAATGGATTATTTTGACAATTTTAATAATAGATTTCTAAATAAATATAAAAAATATCTTAAAAATAAAAAAATTATAAATGTATTCTTCTACCTTTAGATTATTGGTCATTAAATTTCATTGCGTGCCAACAGTAATATTTGAGAAATAAGAAAGATACCCAAATCAAATACCCGTATAGAATAAATTCATTAAAAACTATCCAACTCAAAACTTTTGTCTTAATAAAACTTTGAAAATAGTAGCAGAAATAAACAAAAGGGATGCTATCCTCTCTTCCAACAAAAACTTATGCAAATGAGCAGCCCAATATCAAAAAATCAAGACAGAACGCTTCTGAGCTAGTTCACTACAGATCCAAACTAAATTTAGTTTGAAGCAGCTGCAGCAGCTCTCTTCTTGGGTGCAGCCTCAGTTCCTGCATCATTTGAATTATTGGGGCTTAGTTATTCATTCAAAAAATAAAAAAGTTACACTAAATGCAAATGAAACTGGTCAATAGATTAGAGTGCTTTTCTTTGCAACTAAACCCACCCACATTCTTTAGTTAATTGTACATTGCAAGGACTGAAATTAATATCATGTTGAGCAGCAAAGGAGTAAATGGTCATTTATTTTAATTGTATTTACTAGATGAGTTGCTCCCAAATTCTTTTACACAAATTCAGAATATAATTAAACAAGATAGACTTGACTTGATTTCAATTTCAGCTTAAGAAAAATAAACTACATCACTACAAACTTGTCAGCACTTAATCTACTTTTAACTCGCTAACAAAAAGTTTTTGGTACAAATTGCAGCAAGCCCCATAGTACAAAAAGAGTTATACCTTCTCTGAAGTTGCTCTTGAACCTCCTAGGCAGATGACGAAGGTACCTCATCCGTCCTGTCCCAGTTGTCTTTCTCCTGATGGCCTTCACACTCCAGTTATCTGCACAATTGATCAAATTACTTTCAGATATGAAATCCAGGAACATGCATGATGCATACATAGATAAAGGAAATTTAGAATTACTTTCAGATATGAAATCAAGGAACATGCATGATGCATGCATAGATAAAGAAAATTTAGAATGATAATCTTACAATTTTATTAAAAATCTTTTGCATTACAAATCCATTGGTCTATCAAGTTAAAAGTGATTCAATCAAAGATTTACGTACAACAGTAGAAGAGTTCATAACTGGACATCTAATTCATTTTACTATGTAAGGGTATGACATCATATTTTAGATTTTAATGTAAGGGTATGACATATAAGTTATGCTCATAAGAACTGTCACACATGATTTCAGTTCCATTCAGAAGGTAAGACAAATGCTGACAATTGTACCAGGAATACAGCAATTTATCTTGACTTCTAATGATATGCACCAGAAACAATGTGTTGACTATGCATGGAGAAGAAGGTATAAATGCAAAATGTACTTAATCTACAATAAATTGACATTTCAAAAACCTCAGTCAATTATATGTCCCAACAAATAGTTAAAATTAAATCTATGCAGTGTGAAGAATGGTTCAGTATTAACTATTGTGGAATTCTGTCTTCAAATCTCTATTGAATTTAACTTGCTAAATCCATCTCTCCGATTATGCACAATTCAGATCTATCCATATCTGATCGCACCAGAATCAATCATGTGCAAATAAAACACTCGAAATCAAACCAAAATATTAAGGAAAAGAAAAAGAAAGCATAAACTGACATACACTTGCGGATGCGCGCGGAGGGGTAACCACACGAACCGCATCTGCTCTTCTGGAGGTGGAAGCTCCGACGACCACACCTCACGCACAGTGTGTGCGTCTTGTTCCTCCTCTTACCAAAGCTCCCCGTTCCCTTGCCCTGGAAATCGATAAAGAGATAGAAACGAAAACGACTGTAAGAAGCTCGCGTTCCATGGTCGACAGCGGAGAGATAGGGTCTGTGTTATAGAGATCGAGAGTTTACCATTTTTCTTGTTTGTCGCCGCCGCGGTGGGTTTGGGAATTGGGAGATGAAGAGAAAAACCCTAGTTTTCCTGCAACGAGGCTTATTTATAGCGTGTTCCTTTTTCCTATTTGACAGCCCTGAAATAACACAATTGACCTCTTATCGCAGTAAACTTAAAAGGCTGTGAATGGTATCTTTTTTATTATTCCGTATTATATCCCATAAAACGGTATAAATAAGGTTTTATTCTCATTAAGTTAACGGTATAAAAAAAAATTCATTAATTTATCATGTATGAATATGGGTAAGAAATTTTTGTTACCCATTATCAATTGAGTATGTTATATATATATATATATATATATATATATATATATATATATAGGAGTTAGACTATTGTGAAAATGTTTGCATTTCGAGTCAAGTGCATACGGCTCAAATTTTATCGTAACATATCTGAAATTCAAAATTATCATTCTCATTAAATTTTTCATATCAAAATATTGAGGGATACAAAAATTTGGGGTATTTCGAATTTTCTAAGTATTTATTTTGGATTTTTTAAAATCAGCAACAATAATTTAATATTTTATTATTATTTTAGTGCTGATTTTCAAAAATCTAAAATAAATACTTAGAAAACTCAAAATACCCCAAATTTTTGTATCTCTCAATATTTTGATATGAAGAATTTAATGAGAATGATAATTTTGAATTTCGAACATGTTACGCTAAAATTTGAGTTGTATGCACTTGGACTCGAAATGCAAACGTTTTCACAATAGTCTAACTAACTAACTATATATATATATATATATTTATATATATAGAGTTATGCTACGGTTAGTCGCGAAGTACAAAACATTTTTGTACTTCGCGTCGTATCTTCCATTTTTGTTTTCAAAATACCGATCTGACCGTTCAAAGTGTTCTTCATATTAAAATATATTTGGAGACCAAATTTTATATTTTTTAGAATTTTTTTCTATTTTTATTGAGGGGATGAAAATGCATTGAGTTTATGATTTTTAATAAGAACGATTTTCTAATCCTCAAAAATATAGAAAAAAATTTCTAAAAAATGTAAAATTTGATATCCAAATATATTTTAATATGAAGAACAATTTGAACGGTCGGATCGGTATTTTGAACTCGAAAATGGGAGATACGACGTGAAGTACAAAAAAAATTTATACTTCGCGACTAACCGTAGCATAACTCTCTCTCTCTCTCTCTATATATATATATATATATAGAGAGAGAGAGAGAGAGAGAGAGAGAGGCAATGGTGCTTCGCAAAGCACAAAATCTTCGTGCTTATCATTTGTATCTCGAATTTAAAAGTTCAAATAGCCGATCCAAATCATTGAACATCATCTTTATATTGAAATATCCTTGGACATCAAATTTTATATTTTTTTATTTTTTTGTTATTTTTGAAATGTGTACAAAGTTTGCGGATCTAACGATTTATGCACCATTCAAAACTAGCGATTTTGTACCCATCTAAAAAATAGCAAAAATATTCAAAAAAATATAAATTTTGATCTTAAAAGATAGTTCAATATAAAGATCATGTTAAATGTTTGGATCATCCACTTGAACTTTTAAATTCGAAATATTGACATGAAGCACGATTTGCGAAGCACCATAACCTCACTATATATATATAACATGTTGGCTAAAATACAACGTGTTGCACGGATGCACCCGTGCACCGCATTAAAATCTCAAAATTTAAGTTTAAAATGATCGATCCAAACTGTTCAATTTATTCTTCATATCAAATTCTTGTAGAAAATCAAATTATATATTTTTTTAATTTTTTTGAGTAAGAAGAAAATCATCACTATTGGTTCCTTAAATCAAGCAATTTTCTTCTTACCCAAAAATTTAAAAAATATATAAAATTTGATTTCTACAAGAATTTGATATGAAAAATAAATTAAACGATTTGGATCGATCATTTTTAACTTGAATTTTGAGATTTTAACACGTTGTATTTTAGTCAACCCCCCTCTCTCTATATATATATAGTTAAATATATATAAATATAATTATTTTATATTTGTAATAAATATATATATATAGTTAAATTATATAAATATATATATAGTAACTAGTATATTTTTTATGACAATTGATATGAAAAAATTAAATGATTTTTGTTATATCTAAAATGTTAATTGTTGTTATACTTTATTAGTATATTTATTTAATATTACTTATTTGTCTAAATCATATTTTTTTATTGAATTATTTTTATTTTTATTTTTACGTGTTATCTATCGTTATCTCGTTTGTTATCCAAAATTATTAATGGGTAATGGTAGGGTATGGGTGAAGAAAATTTTAATGGATATGGATATGAAAATATCTCTACACATTGACATCCCTACTTAAAAGTTAAAACCAAGGTTTTGAAATGCAACGGTGCATATGCGATGACATGTATTCTAAAATGTTTTGAAATATTTAAATCGATCATTTTTTAAAATAATTTTAATATAAAATAAAAAGAATATAGTAAAACATTAATATAATTTAAAAAAATTTGTGTGAAATATATCATATGATTAATTTTATATACTTAATATAATAAATAATTTAAAAAATATACGGATATATACTTTTATGTATGTGATATCATTGTATAAATATAAGCGAATTGTATATATGTGATTGCATTTTAAAACAAGCCTAAAACTCTATTGAAAAACAGTGTTATCTATACTATTATATAAAGCATCTAAGAATTGGAGGGTCCATTTTTTGTCATGGTAATTTTTTATTATACCCATTTTATCTCTTAATTAGACGGATAATATTTATTTTTGGTTGATCGAACGTATGTGATCGCGTCCATTGATCCACTCTTTCTCTCCATTTCTTTCCCTTATATACTATTATTTTCATAATATTGTTTTTTTATTTAGCAACTTTGTGCATATTTGGTAAGAAATTAATGGTGATAATATATGTTAGAATAATTTATTTTTTTTGTCATAAAAATCATGAATCATTAATTCATATTGTGCAAAAATCTCATCAAGATTAAATATAGTCTTTATTATAGGTTTTCTCTATAATTTGGTGAATTTATAATTTAATATTAGATAAATGTGAATTTTTTTATTTTATAATATTTTAATGTTTAAATAAAAAAGTCTGCTGCGTATATAATTAGTTTTATAACTTCACGTATGGGTCAGAAACTCAGAATTAACTAGATTAGGGTCGGAATCATGTAAGCAACATGCGATTAATTAGCACGAGGGGCGAGTCTGTATGACTTGAGAAAATTTTGCCTATAATTAATTATAGAATAGAGAAATTAAGAATTCATCAATCTTCTGCTTCCAATCTGTATTAGTATGTAAGCCCTTATGCTTCAATTTACATGGAACTCTAACAGGAGTTTATATTAGAAAAAAATTGTAAATCAGAACAAACTTTAGATTCATCTAATTACACAACTAAAACTAATATATCAATGACGATCGAAATATTCTCGACCACGTGGACTTATAACTCAGCTCAGATCCAGATTCAACCATGCAAACGGGTCGTGTTTATTTTGGAGCCGCCCGTTTAACAGCTCAAATAGTGTCACGTTACTCATTAGTTCTAAATTGAAATGGACCGGACGGTCCAATCTGTTCCGAACCGGACTGTGGACGGACTGTGAACCGTTACGTGCTTTATCTTGGTCCCGTCCAATGGTGGGCCGGTTCTCCCTTCACCCGAAAAATGAACCGTGTCGATTCGTCCCATGCGGATCCATGAATCGAACCGGATCCCGGACCGTCCCGAACAACTTTTTATAATTTTTTATTTTATAATTTTTTTAGTATTATTCGAATTTTAAACTATTAATATATATATAATTAATTTGATGAAAATTATTATTTAAAAATTGATAAATTTATTTTTCAACTTTTATTATTTTTTATAATTTTCTGAAATTTTATTTTTTTGAATTTTTTAGTATTATTAGATTTTTAAACAATTAAAAATAATAATTTGAATTAGTTAAAAATTATTATTAAAAAATTATGATAAATTATTATTTTTTTTCTAATTCATAAAAAAAAAACGGACCGTGGACCGTCCCGTTCCGTGAGGATCCGGCCCCCAGAGACCAACGGTGAGACGGATTCAATTTTTTTTTTTGAATTTGGACCATCTAAGACCGGCCCATATATATCATATAGAATCGTGAATCGCTCTAGTTTAAACCGAACCGGACCGTTTGCAAATCTCTGTTCTACTTTCGAACTCACCTTTGGCACCTTTCTCCGAATCCACATCACTCAACAGTCGTGATTTAATAATGATAAATCGTACATAAAAAGTTATAATTAGATTTCTTTACAGCCGTTCAGATTAATTTGAACCAGTAAAAATAACAGCAGATTTTGATCCCCCTCTCTCTGCCACCAATACCATTGGCCTTCACAGATGGAGTCGTGCCCCTCTCTCACAACCCTAGGGCATCCGTTCATCTACTAAGCACTGTGGCTCGCGCTTCCACCTTTCTCGCTCCATCTCGTCCTTTCTCTGCAGTGTTGCTTGGTTTCTCCTTCGATGCTCTCTCCTACTTTCTCTCTTGTCAAATTAAAAGATGTTGTACTATGCTGAGAAGAGAATTAGCCAAATAATTAATCAAAAATTGGAATGGTATATACCACATTTAGCCACTGAATTACTTCAATTGAGAAGAGAATTATTTGTTTGTTCTTTTTGGTGGTTAAGAAGCTGAAACGACATACAACTGGGTCATTGTGCATGTACCATGGTCATATCCTTGAATCATACTGGTCAACTATCATGCAAGACAGCGGTCATGAAAAGAAATCATTTCTATTCTACATTTCTAATACACTTATATTCAGCTTGTATTTTCTGCTGAAATTGGGGTCCTTGTCTCAATCTTCTGTTATCCAATCTATCTTTTTTTTTCTGAGGTCGGCAAGTACCCACCCATCGGGGCTTGAACAAGTATTCAATTGATTCAGTTTTATTTATTGAGGTATAGACATTTGTTGTTTAAGCAGAGTAACAAACACTTGTACAATTCTTCTCAGGAGTGCTGTATTTTGGTTGCATTGATTTGCAGCATCATCATTTTGGATGAGTTTGTAACATGGAGACAAACCCAGAAATCCTCTTACCATTGGAGAAGCTCGCGGTTGATCTACTGCACAGGCCTCAACATTCCGTCAGGTACCTCATTTGCTGCTTAATTTTTATTATTTGGTCATTTCAACAACGATGTCAATCATGATTTGGTATTGAAAACTGTCAGCAATTGAGTTTTTGTTTGTGCATATTTTATATTAAAAATCTTTAATTCTCTACATATTTTTTTCTGACATTGAATTTTGGTCAGTGAACATATTATTTTTTGCAACATAGTTGTATTTTTTTTATAACCTTTTTGTCTCGTGTACTGATTCAGTAATCCTAGATATGTTGTTCTGGTATTATTGGGAAGCTTCAACCCACCAACATACATGCATTTACGGATGTTTGGCAAGTCTCTCAATCCTGATCTTTATTTTAACTTGTTTTGTATTCTTTGCAAAAGGGTTAGCTTTTATCGGCATGTTCACTCAAGTTTCAATTCAAGTCATATTTTAGCTGAGTATTGCCATATATGCATGATACTGATCTATCCAGTTCATCACTATGTTAATCCGATGCACATTTCGATGTTGATCATATCAAAACTCTCCTTTGGGAAGTTGGTATTTTCTGCACATTTACTACAACTGAATAATATTTAAATATATTTATTTGTTTGTAGAATTGGCAAGGGATGAACTAACAGCCCGAGGTTATATTGTACTTGGGGGTTATCTTTCTCCTGTCAATGATGCATATAAGAAGAAGGTACCTAATGTCTACTCAAATACCATATTCGTCATGCATATTACTTTTAGGATACCGAAATAACCACATGATGTCTTGTTTACAAAATGACACCAAAGATATCTTGCTTTTGCAGTCAATGTCTTAGAAAAATCTTTCGTTTATATGAAGATATCATATAAGCCTTCAGCGGTCAAAAACCAAATTCAAGTTGAGCAATTAAATGACTAAACTGGCCCTGGTATTTCTAACCAAATATATTATTACTAGTTCTCAAGAACAGGAATCCAAAAACATATATCTAGCTTGATCTTGATTTCAATTTGAGCTTAGGGAGAAAAAAGAAAATTATTAGAGATAAGAGCAAAATGGTTCAAAATATTTAATGTGATATCTTCTCACTGCAATATTCTAATGTTAAGATGTTTTCTGCAAATATATCATATTGTTAGGTATGACTCACACGTAAGAACCGTCATATATTTTGCTGCAAATGTGATATGGTACCAGGTATTATCTGCAAAAGATAGGCACTTGTGATTTTTTTTAATTATCCAGGATCTTATATCAGGCATACATCGAGTCAGGATGTGTGAGCTGGCATGCAAGAGTTCGTCCTTTGTGATGGTTGATACATGGGAGGTAATTTTGATGTGGGTCCCACCTGATTTTCAATCCTTTTGGCTTATTATTCCCTATGATCATAATTGTCTGCGATCTTCATTCTTACACTTCTTTTCTTCCTTTTTTTCTTCTAAAACTTTCTCTACCGACCTCTTATTTCTGCTTGGAGCTGCCAGAAAAGAAGCACAGAGAAATAGTGCAATTAAACTTACAAACCACCAGGTTCTATGCTTGAGGGGGAAATCGAAACAGCACATATGGTTAATGACACCATCATTTCCCTATAAATATGGTTTCAAATGCTCGAGAAGCAAGGATTGCTGGAAATTTTAGGAAATTTCATTGCAAGATAACAGAGTAACTTGTTAGTATTAGGGCATATAATGAAGGGGATTTATGATTCCAGGCATTGCACATTAATTTTGATTGGTATTTCTTTTCCTTTTTTTTTGGCTTTCCTTTGCACCTCACTTATGCAACCTTACAGTCTGTTATAATAGTTAAATTTTCTGCAGGCAAGCCAAAATTGCTATCAGAGAACCCTGACAGTTCTTACCAGGATCCAGAACTCGTTTCTCAAATCAGGTTTCATTGACAAAGGTGCGTTGTAATGCACTCTGATGACAAAGGATATCAACTGCTTGTCTTGTAGAGTCAAGGTTTCTGGCCACACTCGAATCGCAATATTATAATTATTTTACTCCCTGTGGTTATTTTTTGGCTTTATTGTCATATCTTTATTTGTCACTTTTATTGAGATTTTGGCAAACTTCCAAGTCCCAACCGATATGCTGAAGGGACAGCTCCAGCTGTTACAGACCAGAATCAATTATCATTCAATTTTCCATTAATTTGGTCAAATAAAAGATTAGTTCCGGGTGTAGATCAATTACACCTCGTTGTTTTTTTTTTTTTGTCAATTGTGCATCAAACTGACTTGTAACCAATTTTAGGTTAACCAACCCTTATGGCCTTATCCATTTCAATTGCCTTGAAACTGAGCTTTACAACTGTTTAAAGCTGATTCCTGGTGGTTTATGGTTGGGTTCAGATTGAGAATACAGCCTAACTGGTTGGTTGAATAAGACTCACCTGACCAGCTTGCACTTATTTGTCTTAATGATTTTTTAACATGAAATGGTTAGACTTCTTATTTAATTGACAAATAATATTTTACAATTAATTAGCTTGGATTGTACCTTCTCCTTTTTTACACATTTTTATTTATGAATTTTATTTATCCATGTAGGTTCGCTCAAAGTGATGCTTTTGTGTGGTTCAGATCTGCTGGAGTCTTTTGGAATCCCTGGAGTATGGATCGCTGATCAGGTAACAACAATTATGAAATTAGCTCCAATATTTCTCTATTTGAACCTTGCTTAGTTAATGGTGTTTCCTCTGTAAGATTTGATGTTTCCATCCTCAATCTGAGTGGTAAAGCTTCTTATTTTATGTAAAAAAATGTAAAACTAATTTTACTCCAGGTCAGAACAATATGCAAAGATTTTGGTGTAGCATCCATACGTCGAGAAGGGAAGGATATTGACAGAATTATATGCAATAATGAAATTCTAAGTGAAAATAAGGTACAAAGCTCCTTCATGCGGCTTTTATTCTTTTCCTTTTCATTCACTATATAAATGGAAATGCAATGCTGCTAAAATGAATTGTGCTATTTTATCATGTTACTTTTGCCAGAACAACATTATCTCGGTGGATGAGATTGTTCCAAACCAAATCAGTTCAACAAAAGTCAGGTAATGCCATATGATACACAAGAATATATTCATATCGAATCTGTTCATAAATATTGCTCTGAATCAAAGCCCTAACATGGAATTAGATATTTAGCAGATCAACTGACCTGGCCAGCACATATTAGCTTGTGTTGATCCCTGACATTGAAATAATTTGTTTCTTCATATTCATCTTCGACCCCAATTTATTTGGGATTAAAGGCTTTGTTGTTGTTGTTGTTGTTTTTTATATTCATCTTCCAGCAGTCTCTATACTGGATAATAACCTGCTATCCTTTCTTCTATGTTTTTCTTTTCTTTCTTTCTTCCAAGGGATTGCATAGGAAAAGGGCTCTCTATAAAGTACCTGACATGTGATGAAGTCATTGAGTATATTAAAGCTAACCAACTCTATCTGAGTGTTGCCTGATGAATGATCGGTCTGAAGCATGAGATAGTGGAAAATCAGATTAGAGGTCCAAGGTAATAACAGAAAAATAAAGAGATGCAATTTTCTGCCAAATGGCTCCAAGAACATACTGATACACATTTTATTTACAAGATAACAATTTATTAGCCTATAAATGTAATAGAAGTATGTTATTTCCTTTTTGTTTGGCTTCTTACATTGTAAGTAGTAAATGTGTTGCACTGCATGGTTCATGCAGAGTACAACTGATTAGTAAAGTTTGCCAGCTTCTAACTGGATAAATAATGTAATGTCAATTTCATTTTTGTTTGAAATTGGTGCGAGCACTCTTCTTCTGTTGTTTTTTTTTTCTGCTGATATTTTTCTACTGACATATTGTTTGAATCATATTTGATTCTAATTTCCGTCCCCATTTGCAATTGAATGCACAATGCATGAATTAGTGGCCTAAAGAATTATTAGAGGCAAGAATAACAATTTGACTTATTTCTAATTTACCTTTTTTTCCTGGAAATTTATTCAGAAACCTTGAATGTCATTATGGCTGAAACCAGTTTTATTGGCGTCGAGAAATTTCTTTTCTTGTTTATTATTATCATTATTATTATCATCGTCATCATCACCATTGTTATTTTGTTTTAGGTAGGATGCGAAAAACCTACTATCATTGTTATTGTTGTTGGTGGT
The DNA here is from genome assembly GCA_037127355.1 of Schoenoplectus tabernaemontani. Classification (NCBI taxonomy): domain Eukaryota; kingdom Viridiplantae; phylum Streptophyta; class Magnoliopsida; order Poales; family Cyperaceae; genus Schoenoplectus; species Schoenoplectus tabernaemontani. Next base: position 17,999,476 of record CM073749.1, on the reverse strand, counting down.
GTTGTTGTTAGGTATTAGGCTTTTGAGAAGAGGTATAGTAAAGGGAAGGCATGGAAGGAAAGAGGCCACAAGGCCAGGAGGAGCTGGAGGGGTTCGAGGGAGCCAGCTGGCGCATCATGAGATGTCACGTGGCGGACCAAGTGGAGCTTACGGCTGAGATGAGGGGCTGAGGAGGCAGCGCGCATCCCCATAAAAGGTGTGTGAGGGGTGATTGGATCAGTTCTAGAATTGTCAGGAAGGGACATGCTTATAGTAGTGAGGCAGTGATGAAAGCAGGGAGAGGCAAGGTGGGAATGGCAGGAGGTGGAAGGGTTGATAGAAGGGAAATGAAGAGTTTGGATGGACAGGAAAGACGAGTTTAGTGTCGCCATTTCTATGTTAATGGCTTGCGGCCATGTAATACATGGAGCGAACTGATGAGTGATGTATGATGAAATAAATCGGGCAATTATTTTGATTCATGATGTATACGAGCATTCTGGTGTAGCAGTCCGCATAGCGGGTCATACTAAACTACTGAGTACTGGCTACTGAGATGCGTTATGCAATTGTGGGGCCTTCGGTGTGGCTGTAAGATTATATCACTGAAAGTATTAAAGTATATTTGTTAAGAACAAAATTCCCTATGAAATATCACCCAAACCCCATCAAGAGTTTCAATTTTCAATTACCAACAGCAAAGGCGAATTCCACTTGCGGTCTGAAGAACATCCACGATTTCCATCATTCGCTGGTTTAGATGGAAGAACCTAGATTGCTTCAGAATTTACGTCTCTTTAATTAACATAGTTGTACAACACTGCAATAGTGTATGGAAAATGATGATTTATATATCTGAATCATAATTTAGAAGATGAAGTTTAATAATAGAGTTATAGATTTTATATTTTTAGGTTTTTAGAATTTTAAAAATAAGTTTTAGAAATAAAGGTTTAGAATTTAGAAATAGATTTTATAATAGATATTTATTATAATATTATTATTATTATTATTAGCATATTATCATTATTATTACCATCTTTATTTATTATTATTATTTATTTATTTTCTTTTTCTTTCATCATATTCATTATTATATATTTGAGATTTTTGATCTTATATTTTATTTCTAATCTACCCTAATTTATTTGGGATTAAAGGGTTTTTCTAGTCTAATCTAATTTATTTGAGATTAAAGGGTTTTTCTAGCCTACTTTAATTTATTTGAGATTAAAGGGTTTTTCTAGCCTACTTTAATTTATTTGCGATTAAAGGGTTTGCTGTTGTTGTTGTTGTACAACACTGCAATATTTCCCAAACTTAGATTACGTTCCCCTGCCAGGTGGTTACTGACTGTTCAAGCAAAAATATAAATAAATAAACAAATAAAGAAAAAAGATTATATTTTGATTCATGCACACATCAACTTAAATCTAAAAATATTCTTGTATTTCAGCAAAACACAAAATCCGCGAACCACATTAAATAATAAAATTCAGATCAGCAGCGTCCACAATTAAGAAGCAAATTTGTCTAGAATTCATTCTACGAAAACAAACAAAACTTTGATAAACTCCCACCAAAACTGCGCTTGCAATTAGACAATAGCGTTGGCAGCACTTGCAATTCTTGGCCACAAATCAGCACATTCCTTTCCAATTGGCCCAGTAATAGCAGATCCTGCAAACAAGCACAGTACAGTAAGTTACTAGAGAAGTTCCTAGCGTTCTTTAAAGATACACTGAACGAGAACTCACCTTTCATTTCTCCCTTAGGATTCACAATCACTCCAGCATTATCTACAGAATCACAAAAGAAATCACATCAGTATGTGTTGAATGCATGGGAAAAGACATGCATAAGATGTTGAGAAAACTAAGATTGCCAGCATATGACAGGACATTTCACTTGTAAATTTTCATGAACAGGCAGGTAAACAAAAGCACTGTGAATAGAAGTGTACCAGAAGACAGGTAACAAGATGCAATAAGTAACATCATGCTGTTTAATACTGCTAAATATAATCTACGCTTCTCTTTGAAAGCAACTGAACCATGGCTATGTCACTCTCCAGTATAGAAGCAACATTTTAATAAAGAATAAAACAAGATAGAATGGAGAATAGTGTGAAAATCTAATTTTTTAACACATAGCACTTGTGACTATCTAAGATATATGCTACATATATCCCTCTTATAACCACAACCAAACAAAATTCACCTCCAGCAGTATACCAAAGCACCAAAAATTAGTATCTTATGAAAAACCAATTTGAAGGAAGAATGAGATGGATTACTAAGATGTCTAAATATCTTACTGCAACAATATGAAAAAAAAACCACAAACAATAATCAAAAAGGAATTTTTAATTTTCTATAAACTACAACTTGGTGGATAAAGATGATATTTGACATTTCCAAGAGCTTCACCCTAGAATTGGGAATTCCTCATTTAATCCTCAGACAAGACATGACATTATGAGATCTCATAAGCGCAAGCATGTGTCTCTCCTAAAAAGAACAAGAGAAGAAAACCAAGAATTGGTACTATACATACCTTCAAAGTACATGTAAACACCATCCTTTCGGCGGAAGGGCTTGCGCTGCCTGACAATGACAGCAGGCATGACCTTCTTTCTTAGGTCGGGCTTACCCTTCTTCACGGTGGCCATGACCATGTCCCCCATACAGGCTGATGGGAGCCGATTGAGGCGCCCCTTGATGCCCTTCACTGATATGATGTACAGGTTCTTGGCACCAGTGTTGTCAGCACAGTTCACTGTCGCTGCCACTGGCAGACCCAGTGACATGCGGAACTTGTTTCCAGCTGTACCTCCACGTCCTGTACCAGAGACAATAATTTTTAAGTGTTATTGATGTTGATACCAGCAAACTACTATTTTAGCACTTTTGTGCAGGATTTGATCATCCTAATTCTGATAATCACGACCCTAGACCCATGGAATGCAATTTGAAAAATCAATCAGCCCAAACTGAAATGAAAGCCATACAAAACCAAGTAGAAGATTACCATATGTTTAACTCTAAAACAAAACAAGCATTTACGCGCTTCGTTACAAGACAGGAAAGAACAGAAAAAGATCAGCTGTATATTGAAGAGAAGTGGAAACCTCTCTATATTTTATATACAGAGTAAAATTCCGTTCTATCTGATGAAAACTTAAAACCGATTAAATCAGATAGCATCACTCTGTGTCTTGATCTCTTCTCTTCACTCTTCTTTCAAGAAATACAACTTCTGTACATGAAACAACAACATAATGGCTGAATAACTAGACTAATTGCCATGGTACAAAAAGAAACTAATCCACGATTCAAGTTGAAAAGAGGAACCAAAAGGCACACAGTACGGATCCTATCAAGTAACAGACGATCACATTCAAAACAGCTATACACTAACGAAGAGCAACACTAAAAATCGAACAAAGATGATTGATTACCTCGCTTCGACATTTTGGAAGAGGATGCTTTACTCTGATGGCGGCAGCAAGAAGACTTAAGGGGCCTCCTTTTACTAGTATAATGTACCAGCACCCCTAGGGTTTTTCGCTTGAAATTACGATTCTATCCAAGTACGTCAGAATAAACTTTATATAATTATTTTAATTTTATTTATTATTCCATCCGTGCCCCCTGTTACCTGCCGTTAGATGATGTCCAATTAAAATCTTGATACCCGAACGAATGAATAAATAATACATTTAAGTACGAACTTTGGGCCGAGCTCCAGGCCCAACTGGGCCCTATTTTTGCAACCATGACTAGGAAATTCGGTGTGGTTTTTGTTTTTGTTCCGAATGAGAAGCTCGGATTGCCTAAATCAAATTAGGGGTTTGTAGGTGCTGTGACATTTTGATACCATAAGTTGAGTTGTTACAGTCGTACTGTCAATATTGTTTTTTATAATAATGTCTACGAATGCTAAATGATGGAAATGAACTTTTTGAAAAGAATAAACTTGTACATTGGTGCCGCTAGAATTGTCCATAAAGAATCCGGGATTCACCGCAATACTCAATAACTGGAGAGGATATAAAACATTTCAACAAAAAAAAAAGGGATATAAAGCATCCGGACATCTCCATTGAAAATAAATTCGTTCAACATGGCATGGTCTCATCCGGACATCTCCATTGAAGACCTCCTTTCTCTAATTAAAGCATTCCTCGACATGCTGGTTCTCGCCTCTGGCTACCAGTCGTCCGGCCTCACTGCAAGATGGGACCCGCAGAACGTCACCAAAGCCATCCGCTGGGGCCTCTTCTTTGAAGAGGTAAGCGAGCGTTCAATTTCATGATTCCAGTTCTCACTACTGACAGTTATGAGATTAACTGGAGATATCCGTGTTTCAAGGAGATTTTTTTTTTACTGAAATTACTTAACGTGTTACTGTTTCATAGGTTATTAAAGGCCTCCTTGAATTGTGTGATTATGAAGGTTCCTCAATATCAGTTTTGATTTTGTCCGATTATAATTCTTTCTGAATTGCTTTAATGCAATTTATCCTACTTAGATGAAACACATACTGAATTGACTGTGATAATCTTCATAGGTTATTGATTTATTTTGGGTTAGGTTAAGATATTTTTGCTATCCTGCATTGGGTAATTCATTTTTGTGGTACAAGCTAAAATATAAAGAATAATTTTCTTGTAAATATTTCCTTTACAAATCAACGTTGAATGTTCTTATTTTCCTCAAAGTTACAAAAAGAACATGTAATTGATGATGCAGGGCCTTGGAAATATTTCATCAGAGACACTGTCAGAAGCTAGAACCCTAATGATAGAGCATTTTCTTAATTCAAACCCATTAAGTGCCTCACATCTTACTTCCCTTTTCATATCAGCTATTGAAATGGATAATGACTACGTCCATAAATTAGATAACCATAGTAGGAGATATTATCTCGAGAACTTGACTGCAAAGATGGAGTGCCTAGATCTCATCCCTAGGAAAGATGACATGTCAGATGGAAATGGTATTATTAGTGTGGAATATCCTAATTTTGTTGGTCAATTGCCTTTACTAACTGAAAAGATCTTAAAGAGGAAAGAGCTGGTGTCATGCATGTTGTCATGCGGGAATGTTTTAGACTCTTTTGTAAATAGCTGCCAAGAACTGAGCCCTCCTATTTCTTCAGGGTAAGCAAGCAAAAAGTAAAAATGCTTTTTTCATTGATACGAGTGAAATGGTAGCTAAAATTTAGGAACTTCAGCTGGTACATCCTGAGCAGGCCCTAGGGTATGGGATTTTGTACCAGTTTAGGCCATATCTGGATTGGTTGAAACTTGGGAGTCACTCATGAAACCTAAATAAGCAGTTATATATCAAGAGTTTCAATTCTATTTTTTATTAGGAGCTCAGAAATGATTGAGGAGCTTCTTGGATAGAAGGAATGGAGATCAAGGTGTCTCTCATATATTCTCAACAAAAGAACGATTAAGATCCAATGGATGAAAGTTTTTGAACACTTGATCATTTCTTCAGAAGATAACTTTTTAGAAGTTATGGTAAGCAACAACGGAATCAGACAGTTTCTTGTAAACTTTTGCCAGTCCACGACATTACTGTGCAAGGATTGGATAGACTGGTGGTGCAGTTTACCGACATGAATGATATGATGCTGAGCTGGTCCAACACAAAGTGTTATGGAAATCTAAGGCACTACTTGTGTTATAACTTATAACCATTTTTTATTTTCTGTTACAATAAAACAGGAGATTTGTCTACTAGGTTTGGTTGCGAAAAGGTGGAATTCTTTTGTAGAACCATTTGTATCACATATTTGTGATTGTGTTCCCATTTCTGCACAATTCTCCAAACTCTACAATTTGTTCCAAGAGAATCCTAATGGAAACATTCCTCAAGACAATGTCATGGGTTTGAAGGTATTCAAGTCTGATTACATTGAAGGAACTTCTTCTATGAATTTTTTTTTTTTTTAATACAACGTCCATTTTTTAATAGTATAATTTTGTGGCTCTTTCTATAATTCTCTGTTTACGTCCATTTTCTTCTATGATCAGTCGGGTTGAATCAGGATGGTCGGGTTTGTTGGGTCGGGCCAGATTTTGCCACCTACAACATATTTAGGCATTGTTCTGATATTTCTTTGTTCATAATTCATCACTATTTCTGCCTTTTTTTCTAGCTTCATTTCGATATTATATTTGTATGGCAGTTTTAGCAATTCAGATCTTGTTTACTGCCATAACATCACATTGTTTTCTGCAAAACAGGAATTTTTTTTTCTACCCTCATTACATTTTCTGTGGAAGATATATCAAGATTGTCATTTCATTATTCCATGTATGTAACCTAAAGGAAAGCAAGATACTTCAACTACTGGAAGAAATTTAGGGATGGATATTATAGAAACTTTTTGTAGTTTCTTTAAGGCACAGGAATTTTTCTATTCCATGAAAACTGATGATGCCCTACAAATTTCCTAATTTTATTTGCTTGATAGGTGCCCTCTGTTCAAGGTTTACATGAGTGAACTGGAAAAGCTGTTTAACGGAACTTGTTCTAAAATCAGGTTGTTCTTTAATTCTCTAGGATAGAATTAAAGAAGTAGAGTTCTTTCTAATTTAGATGTTTTTTTAGCAGATGCAACTGCACAGGAGATGAAAATCAGTTCCACCAAAGATGTAAGTAAGAAACCCTTGGTTTGTTGGCAACATAAAATTTATTTTATATTTTTCTTTAAAGCTAGGATTGGAAACAGTTTAAGAATGAGATATTTTCCTCCTATTTGCCAACTGGTAGTTTTTAAGCCAACTCTATCGTCATCTTAACTAAACCTCATCAAAGCCCAATTTAGTCTAATTCCCCCAAATTGGATTTATGGATTTAAACTGGGAGAAAATAAAGCTTGGTTAAGCCAGCAGCACAGCAGTTAGGTTGTTATGGTATGCCATCAACAGTATCACTAAGTTACTGCCTGGAGATGGTAAATCATAAGTCTTTTGTTAATATGCTTGACTATTGATTTGATGTAGAGAAAAATATGCAACTTGATAGGTGAAATTGGGGATAGGATTCGGCGCCTCTACATTTTTCATCTCATATTGTCTTTACCGAATGCTTGATGCACAGCTGTAAATATGTCAGAACCGGAAATGGGACTGTATTACTCTAAGGGGCTGGGAGCCGTTGGAATTCAAATTGAATTCAAAACTGGCGGCAGCGCCAAGCCTGTGGATGAGTTATTGGGCCGCAAGCGTGAAATGTATAAAGTAGGCCCAAGGTGTTGCGAGTTGAACATAGGGGCTGGACTCCCGGAGTAGCTGTCAGGGGAATCTTGCACACGGGAGCCACAGAAGATCCCTCTGATGGCAGCGCGAGTTGGTTAAGATGCAGAGAAAGATGTTGAAGCTGTTATCATCGTTTATTTTGTTTTACTTTTATCTTTTATGTTATTACTGCTTGTTAATTACAGCATATAAATAGGCAAGTGTGTCTTAGGTTAGGGATATCGATGATTTGTATGAACAAACTCAAAAACACTATTATTCTCTTATCAGTATTATCATTCAAAATCCCAGTTCAGATCTTTCTTTACTTCCTTTTAAATTTCATCAATTAAAAATCGTAATTGGGGTCATTACAAAATATTCCTATGGCCTAGGGCTATTCTAGTTATTTGATCTTGGGGGTAAATAAAGAATCCTCTAAAATTCTAATTATATTACATATTTTTGCATAAAAAAATGTTATGTTTGGTGGTGAAGGGGTTGATTGTGAAATCTGAAAATTAAATAGGTGGCTTGCTCATTTTTTTAACATGAGGTTTAACAACCAAAAAAGGTTGGTGTGAATTGGTTGTTACTGCCAAGTTAAATACTCTTTGACCTTGGACTCAGATTTGGGCATGAATACAGACCCAAGAACGTAGGTAGCAAAAGCAAGACCTTAAATCTTAGATGTAAATAACATTCTACATGAGAGATTGCTTAATTATTTGTTATGTTTTGAGCTCAAGCAGAAAATCATACAAGGTAAACCTCCATTTATATATTCTATTAATCGAGATCGTAGAACCCTTCTTTTCCAATCTGGACTGTCCAATCAAAAGCAAATTTGCTAGATTGACATATTGCTGTCATCTACGGATGGCTTATGGTGGCACTACCAGAGAAAGCAGGGCCCAACGATCCAATCTGAGAATAATAGAAGAAACAAATGTTTATGCTGCCTCTGAAATTTTCATTTCTTACTACTTGTTTTTAAATACATACTCTGCAACTTACATATCTATTCAGGCTATCTAAACTTAAATAGGTGGCTTTTTGCAGAGAAACTTGTCTTTATTGCACTTGAAAACCAAGGAATGGTTCACCTAAATCAGGTTTGTAAACAACTAAACATTTAACACCTGCTAGTGGTAGAAGATTTTATGTTTGGCTCATCTTGTAGCCTTGAAGGTAGACAAATGTGGATAAGTGAATCGACATTCTCCACGTGCCCAATGGACCATGGTATTGTGTTTGCTTTCCTTAAGTGTGGTGTAGCATTGTGCACATTACCTTCAAACGAATAATAGATTTAACATTTTTGGTAGAACCCAAGTCCAAAGCACCAACCTACTTTGCATCCATGAAATGAAAAAGAAAGGTCTAATGTTGATTCTTTTTTGCTTATAGATTATATAGATGTATGTCTCAGAATTGACACGACTCAAGTGGGGCCCACTTCTGCACTTACTGACTTACACTTCTCTGAGTTTGCTAACTAATAACTAATTAGTAACTCTATATTAACCAATGAGATTAAGAACTTCTTCTTTTTCCCCATACAGATTTGTCGGTTCCAACTTTTTTCCTGCTTACCCTTCTAAACTTACAAAATATCCGTACATGTGTAACATCCTTTTTTTCTATTTTGTTATGAAATTTTTGTAAAATTGCTAGAGCTTAGCAACTCTGCTAGTTCTATGGATATAGATGGTAATGGATCCCATTTTGTCTTTCTACGGAATGATGTAAGTTCAAGTTCCGTAAATGACATGAAAAGTAGAACATATCGGGTTAATGAAAGCTCTATTTTTTTAAAAGAAATAAAAAAAGAAACTCTGGACTCTGGATATGGTGATCATGATATGGGAAATTTCTAGCTGACTAGATCTTGTTGGAAGTTGTCCATTTCAGGGATATACAAAAATTCAAATTTTTATTATAGATGCACACGATTTCTGGTGGGGGCCACTTGAACTTAGTGTGATATGTATTATAATTTATAGAACAATATTTTCTGTTGGTTTTTTAGTTGATAGTCTGCTTAGTTTGCTTTTCTATTATAATATATAAAGATCACAGCTGTGACTGCACTTCTTTTATATAAAATAACTCCAAGTCGTAGCTGACTGGCTTCCATTAGATTTTTTTTTTCAATGAACATAATAAAAGATTGTGCAACACTACAGGAAAAAAAGCTTTTAGCATCGGCTTGAAAAAGTGATTCGCATCGGTTGTGCCGAAGCTATAGGTGTTTTACATCGGACAACCGATGCTAAAGAGCCGACGCATTAGGCATCGCATTAGATTGTCATTCGCATCGGTTTTACAACTTTAGCATCGGCCTATACATTCGCATCGGCATATTTTAGCATCGGTTTGGCCGACCACAAAAGCTTCTATCTGCGTGTATAAGTATTGGTTTTTGGCATCCGTTTCGTTGATGCAAAAACTATTTTGGCATCCATTTGACTGATGTAAAAGTATTTGTGGCATCCATTTCGTTGATGCAAAAATTATTTTTGGCATCCATTTGGTTGATGCAAAAGTATTTGTCACATTTGTTTGGCTGATGCTAATATTTTCTTTTGCATCGGCTTTGCTGATGCAAAAATAGTTTTGACATCCGTTTGGTTGATACTAATACTTTATTTTGCATCAATAAAAACAATGTTGATTAGATATCTACATCCAATGTTGATATTGCTCATTGTGCAATATTTTTTCTGATCTAGATTCATTATAAATTAATTATAAGTGTATAATACACAACAACAACAACAACAATTACAATACAAAGATTTAATTTAAAATATGATATGAGGATTACAATGAAAATTAAACAAATACAATATAAATTAAATAACATCCACGATTGCTATCGAAAAAAGTATTAGGCGATACCATACTAAATCTTTTTATAAAACAAAGATAACAACACTTGTTACTCACTACAATCAAAATGCTAGTCTATTTTGCTGAACTCCAATTAATTTGTTGATCCATATATTGCTATCAGATCCTACATTGAAGAATAAATATGAATTAGAATACAAAACAAAATATATATCAACAATAGAAAAAAATAAAAATTAAGCAATTAGCATTTTAAAAGTAAAATTCAAAGCATAACTATTCAGAGTCTGATTCCATCTGACTTTCATCCTCAATTTCATCATCAGGCAAATCATCAAATGGTTCTCTTTTAGAATCAGTACTATAATCGCTTTCGGATGTTTCCACTTCAGGAGCTAGATTGTCCCTTTGTTGCATTATAAATTCAACTTCCGCAGTAGATAAATGCTCAACTACATCATGATCATTAAGTGATTCACGAATATCATTTCCTTTATCGACCATAAATGAGCAACATGAACTATCTTCTTGAAAAAATTCAGAAATATTAGATGCTATATTGTTATTGAGAAACTTGGCAAGAATAACGGAGAATTCGGATAACAGATGTTTTCGTTGGTTAGAGATGGATTGCATTGCAGTTGGGCATCAATAATAAAATAATCCCTCTGGTTGGGCACTGATCCACCTAGGGTTCTGACATTTCTTCATTGATTGGTTTCCATATTGTGATTTGGTCTCTTGCTGTTATCCAATTTCATGACAAATTGGATTCAATATACCGTTGAAATTCATCTGGATTGTGTAATAAAATAGTTGGAAGTTGGTCTATTCTAATTTGTCTGAATTTTTCAATAAAAGATTTATATAATTGAAGAAGTGACAAACTTTGCCACTTTCAATGATTATAATCTGAAGTGGATCTTGCCCTTTTTTGGATATGCACAGTACATATTGGTGGGATCCATCAGGCATCATTTGTTGCTTTCCAGTTTCCACAATCGGCATGAAGATCAAATTGGACTTGTCTGGTTTTGGATATTTGAGATCTGTCGGATTATTTTGAGTTTGTGTTTTTTTTTTCAACTTCTTCATAATTTAGAACTCTAGATCATAATAAATATATATACGGTGAAACTGTCCTGCTATGCTCAATATATCCCTCTGGTTTTTTTATTAAAAAAAAAGAGATGAAAATAATCCTTAAATTTTATAAATATTCATAAAAAAATATCGTTCATGCATCCTCTTACACCTCTATGGTTTGACAACCAAAATTATTAAAGTAAAACAAAATGAAAACTCGAAAAGTTATTGTAAAATTATCTCTCTTCGTAATACTACATGTACATACTTTGTAAGCCAAATCTTATTTGTCTTTGATTAAAATGTGTATGCTAAATTGCATCTCATAGTACAAATTAGTCGCTCAATTTTATTTATATCGAGAAAATTGACGAGTTTACAACAACTTTTTGTCTGTTTAAACTTTAAACCGACAAAAGTAATAAATTATGAACAGTTTTTTTTTCATCCGAGTTAAATGGGAATACTTCAAAATTTTCTATAAAACTCTCTTCAGATCTAGGAATTCATATCCTCTATGGTACTTTATATTATAAAAGTACTAACAGAAATTAAATTCCATCCTATAAACAATTTAGTACGGATTTTGATGTTGTCTCATCAATGAATAAAAACTGATTATTTTACTCCCTACAGTGACTGCCCACTCTAAAGATATGAACAAATATAATGTAAAGTGAGATCACCATTCCTCAACAAAAAAAATGGACAAATATAATGCAATTATTCAAGCCTCAGAGATTCTTATAGAATCTTATTGTTTTATTACACCAATATGCCTAGAACCCGGATTAATTATCTTAAAATATTGATTTTAATTAGGGTAGAAATCCCTTGACAATGTGTTATATTTTAGCAATGACCTTTTAAAAAATATAAAAAGTTAAAAAATTTATATATGTTCTTATATATTGATAGTGTTTTAAATTTTATGTAATTTTATTATCATTTGATAGTCCATCAAAGACCGTTAAATTAGAATCATTGTAAATTATATAAAATTCTGATGGTCTTTAATGGACTATCGAACGATAATGAAATTGTATGAAATTTAAATACTATCAATCATTAAATAAAAGAAAATATCTATATTTTTTTAAGATTTTTTTTGTTTATTTAAAAGTCCATTGTTAAAATTGTAAAATAATAACCCATTGTCAAAGGATCCCTCCCCTTTTAATTAATCGGAGAATGCCCATTGTTTGCCCATTAATGACAGAAGTTGCAGATAATTAATAAAAATTAATTATTCATTCAAGCCTGCAAGTTGTCTGAAGATAACATAATTTATCTAATTTTAAAAGGAATACGAGTTTTAAATACAGAATTGAGTTTACTACCTGCAAAGTAAACCCAATTAATTAAGTAATGTAATTTCTTAATAACGTGAACTGATTAATCCAAGCAAGGCCTTGGTACTGATTAGAGGTTTTGTTTCTTTAATGAGCTTCTAACTTCTAAGAATCCTTATTTTGAATGTTTCATGCCAGATTCAGCCATTAAAGTCGCATCTTATTTTACACCTAGTTCTTCTGTGACACAATATTACGTTTATGATTCGTGCAATATTCATACGTAAATGCATATTAGTGCAGATGTGCTCGCACAAAGTTTCTGCCAGCAATTGTTAGCAAGCTTAAAAGAAGAAAAAGAAGATTTTGGCTCTAACACAAAATGCACATATTTTTCATCAAAAAAAAAACCAAAATGCACATAATTTTTAACAAAAAGAAACTAATAATAATAATAATAATAAGCCAATATCGCAATCATTTAGAAATCCTTACACTGGAATGGATATATCCATGTTAAAAAATATTTTTATAAGAACGGTGTATTTTCCATTATATTTTTGGTATTTTTAGGGGTGTTAATGGGATAAGTTGGATCGGGTCATTATTATTTTATTATTTTTTTGACGTGATCTGGATAAAATATAAATATATATTAATTATTTTTATATATCTAAAAAATTAATATTAATTCATATAATTAATCTTAATTAGTATATATAATATTTAATTATTATTAAATCACAAAATAAATAAATTAAAAATTTAATGGGTCGGACTTGATCAATCAAAAAATCTTAATTTATATCTGATCCATTTATTCTTTTGACATTTTGAGTTGGGTGAAGTTTTGATACCCTAATACCTTATGAATAACTATTATTAGTTATTTTTTAACTATTAATATTTAATATTTGTGGTACTATATATTTACACTTAGTCAGTCAGTCGGGAGTTGTGTGTGAATTTCACATAAATTATGTGATTAACTTTCAAAACGATCTTTGAGTTCGGTACAATTATCTTATCCTATTAAAAAAATATTATAGTTTCCATTCATTTGTAAAAAGAACAAATATTGATATGTTAGTTGCATTATAAAACAACAAACTATTTTCAAAATTACAAATTTGTTACCCCGGAGTGGCACAATAGTTGCTACATGCAAAATTTATAGGTGATCCATAACTAACTTCTGTTTTTATTATTTGTTGTTTTTCTTTGGGGGGCGGTCCACCTGAAAATGCACAAAAAATAAACAAATCTTTTAAAAAAGCGAGAAATAGTGGGCCACTAATGCAAGTGTTTCTTTGCAGACCTACACTAACACAAGGTACCCTTTTTCTGATATTATTTTGCACAAGTGCGCCTATTATTTTCGTTATTAGCCGAGTAATCAATTCATTTTTTTTTGTCTTTTAAGTTAGTGTAGGTCTGCAAAGAAACACTCATTGTTGGTTGCAAGTGAATATATATACAATTTATTAATTTGAATTCACATTATAATAATTCGGAATTTTCAATGTCATTAAAGGAGAAAATACTGTGAAAAACTAATAGTTTACATTATACATTATGTGAATAAAAACATTTGCAAAAAGAAAAGAAAAGAAAAGAAAACATATCTTGTAAAAGAATTTCGATCAAATGATATTTTTTTCCATACTTCTGAATTTAGAGTAACTTCATTACATTGTGTTGTACTTTTTTAAAAATATAGTAATAATAGTTCATAAATATGTACTAGAGATATATTGGGAACTAAATATTTTATAACCATCATAATCGACATAAAATTTATTAAAACTAAAATTATTGTGTTTTTTATCACTTCAACGAGTTGTGTATCATATTTGGTACAATTTGAAAATTGTTTAGACATAATCAAATAAACAAATATGAATGAAGCTGCTAAATATTTCTCAAATAGCTCAATACGAGTAGAAGACTCCTCGCTTTTCAAATTGAACCTTCATATCATTTCTAATATGACTCAAATTGTATTTCTAATTCTCCAGTATTTTGAGGACTGAATTGAAATTTTTATTATTATTATTATTTTTTGCAAATAGGAAATAGGAAAGGTCCTAAAGGAAAAGCTTCACTAGTGGGAAAAAAAGAATAGGGAAGCCACGTAAACAGGGAATTTAAAAACCTCTTGTTATTTGGTAAGCGCTGCCTTCCTCTCTCTAATGGGAGAATCGAAAAGATATAAGCTTGGAGCCATCTCTCTTTCTCTCCCTCCGTTCCTCTCATTTCTTCGATTCTCTCGGGGACGGGTTTCCAATAGTGGAAAGCTCGTTTCTTTGTACTCCACTGGAGATTTCACTGTAGAGGTACTAAAGATAAACCCCTTTTAGTTTACAACTTTATAAGGGATATGATTTGCCGATTCTGATTCTGTTGGTCGAATTGCATATGTTTTGTGAATATACATGCACCATCATCTGTTTCATAGCACTCATTTCCTTTCGTTTTGTATACTAAAAAATCTGTGTGATTTTAATTCTAGTATGGTGGAACATAATTTGCCCCTTATCCGTATTCCAATCAGTTATCAGGCTATTTTTCCTTTTATAGGAACATTAATTCTTTCTTTTCTTTTCTTTTACTATTTTGATAGAAAGTGCTTTTTTCGTACCTTTAGGCTTTCTTCATTCAAGAGTTATTTTTATTGGTTAAAACTGGAAGATTGAGTTAAAGAGGCGAGATTTGAGCTGAACTCACTTTCTTTTTCCTATTTCTTTTGAAATAAACGATTTTACTGTTTATTGTTTTGCTCCGTTGTGTGGTAAATACCAAAGTATATAGACGTATCCTCTTTCTTCTCCTCTGATACTCAACCTCTTTCATTGAATTCATGACATGTGCAGGAATTGCAAGGAGTTCGTTTGTTGTTTATTAATTAATATAATTATCAATTAACTTGCATTTTTTTGGTATTAATTCATACTTATATGTGAAAAAGGTAATACTTCTCTGAATATATTAAATCATAAAAGAATTATAGACTCAAAAGATAAACTTTCATACTTCGGTTTATTAATCTTTATTGCCAAGAGAAAGAACAAGGAGGTTTTCTTACAAGCATGCTAGAATGATCCAATATTTTTTTCATCAATAATCTAGCTAATATTAATCCAAAATTGAGTTAAATTTGTTAGAGCACTGTATGGTATTATTAGGTTTTCACTGGGGGTTACGGGTACAAATCATGATCCTTAACATTTTCCTCTTAATTTTACTGATGGCCTGACTCTTGCTTTATTTGATTAGCTGAGAATTGAATATCTGGTTTAACTTGGTATCAACAAACTGTTAATATCAACATTGTGCATACAAAAAGGCATATGCAAGTCTTAACCTGTTGATTTGAACTAATATCTCTGATATTAAACAGGTATTAAAATTCAAAGCTGACTAGAGAGAGAGAGAGAGAGAGAGAGAAAGTACATGAACGGCTCAGTGGAGCTCACTTATTTTCTCCCACTCCAAAGATCAAACATGGACCATTTACAAAATACACAATTTTCTGGGCATATCTCCTCACAGTCACCTGGGATTATACCCCCAGTTATTCCAGGAAATTGCTATTCATATTTGCAACCCTCTGAGTCATCTTTTACGAGGAGAGAAGCTAGAATCAACTCCATGATGTCTCTAATTAACATTCCTCTGTGCAACAATGGAACTCATATTACCAATTCATCCTTTTCTTCTGGCTTCTACAATTCTTGTTATGCCTCTCAGATTAACTGGAATGGAGAATCTGTCCAAGGAACATTGGAGTATGATTTGGAGAATGTAAATACAGGAAAATTCCAAGATATTCTGGAATGTGGTTCTGATACTGTTTTGAATAATGATGTGGCGGAGTTAATGAATGGGAGCTGGGGACAGATTTTGGATGGTATGATTGTTAGCAACTCTCAACCTAAGGTAATAATTTGATCAATTATTTCCACAACTTACTGTTAAATTGTTTACTGAGATGTAGACCTGAAATTAAAAATAAATATATTAGACTGTTCACTGCTGTTTATTAAATTTATGTATTATGATGTGTATTAAGGTGGCATACCCTGTAAGTGAAGAGACCACAAACACTTCTGATCAAAGCCAGCCACCAAGCCTGTGCCGTCCCTCCAACTCAACCAGCACAAACAACATAAATGAGAAATGTGGTACAGCAAGTCCCTCTTCATCTTCAAATTCAGCTGTACTGGCTAGACCACCACGCATGAGGTGGACCCAAGAGCTGCATGAACGGTTCATCGAGTCAGTTAATAAGCTCGGTGGAAGCGAAAGTAAGTGCTTTTATCCTTTTTGGCGAACATTTCTAAAAAGAAATGTGAACTCGGACAATATATTGCAAGGAGGCCCATATGGTGCTTACTCAAGTGTAATACTAGTGTTAAAATGGTAACCAATGATTGAACTTTTCCAGTAGTGTAAGGAGTTTTTGCAGATAATTTATGGTAGGGTTTCTGTAATCTTCTGTGATTTGATCTTTTGGTGTCTGGACCAAATATGGAAATGGATCTTGATCATTTCAAATTTCATTCAAGGATTTCAATTAGCAATGGACTACTCCGTAAACTAAATAGTACATGTATGATAAACACAAGATTGAAATCCAATCAACTTTTGAATTTTACACTATGCCTCAACCAAAAAGCTTAATGTTTAAGCAATGTTTCAGAAGCAACTCCAAAAGGTGTGCTGAAGCTTATGAATGTGGACGGATTGAACATATACCATGTCAAAAGCCATCTCCAGGTTTTTGTCTGTCTTTTCTTTTTATACAATTGATTTTTTTTTTTACTTTTGACTTGTGAGATAATCGTATCCTATTTAAATTGGTACCTGGTGGTACCAAGACAGTTTCATTGGTCTTTCTTTTTTCTACAAACAACAACAACAAAAGCTTTTAGCCCCAAACGAAGGGTTTTGGATGTTGATCTAAAGCAAAAAAACCGGTTAGGTTAGTACCAGCATCTTGGTACTGACTTTATGGTTACTCTAGGATTTATCTCCACACCTTATAAGATTCTAATTATATGTCTGCAGAAGTACCGGTCAGCTAGATCTAGGCCGGAGTTGCCATCTGAAGGTTCGCACATCAGATTCTATATAATCTAATTTTTAATGTTATCCTTTCAATGATTTTATTTCTATATAAACTAATTTTTATGAAATTTCATGAAGTTGTACTATTTTTTCTAAACTGACAGTTACTCAACTAAAAGATCTCCCTTCTTTTGACTCAGAAAGGTGAGTTGATCTACACTCTGGCTTGTGATATACTTTTTTGCAACAATCAACATTGGTACCTAGGTTTAACTTGGCCTGTTTTATCACATGGATTTAACCTCTGGTTGCTCTCTTAGTTCCTTTTATTTAGATCTGTAATGGTTACTCCCAAGAAACCAGAAAAATGTAAATTGATGAAGTAAATAAAGAAGGAAAATAATAATAGCAAGTTAAACACCCATAAGATTTGAGGATTGTACATGGAATGTACTTCGAGTTCAGTGCCAACATCCAGGTTATAAATCTACAACAGCGCTCAATGTTGTAAACAATAAACAAATTTCATATCTTACAACTCTTCTTATGAATGAAATTATTCTTGCAATTTGTTTTAGTTTGCTTGTAAAATAACCCACTTAGCCTTTTTTATTCCTTTTACATAAGAAGAGCTAATGGCATCAATGAAGCACTGCATGCACAGATGGAAGTTCAAAAGAAGCTGCATGAACAGCTAGAGGTAATTTTAATGACTTTCATCTTATTTTCTGATTCTAATATTTAGTTACATATTCAAAGTGTTAGCGCTAAGGTATTGGTACCTCTCCAGGATTCATTCTAGAAGCATCAAGCACCATGAATGTGATGAGAAATATTGTATAGAACTTAAGTACTATTGACCTCTGTTACAATGCAAGCCTTGAAAAGTGTGCTTTATCATATACAATGTTGTATTTGCATATCCCAACATCCACTATTTGCATCAGATATGTGTTATTTGAGGTACTTGTGAAAGGCACCAAACTCTTGAATTAGTTTATGGAACGTGTTTATTTTCCTTTACATCAGACAAATTTGGCCATAAATGTAGTAACTTCTCCCCCTAAGCTTACAATGGTGTTAAGCCAAACCAATCTTATTTATGTTATGCTTCAAGTCGATACGAACAAAGTTGCCTTGACCTTAGTTTTATTGGTTGTCATTTGCAAATACTACAAGGCTTATATGACTATGGTGATCAATCTACTTTAGGAAAAAAAAATGTGTATCAACTAATTAATTACTGATGCTATGTTTGACATTAACAGAATCAAAAAAAGCTGCAGTTGCAAATAGAAGTGCAGTGCAAATACCTTCAAATGATTGTAGAGAAGCAACAACAAAGCATAGACCAACTGACACTGAACAAATGTTCCAATGTTGAGCTGCCTTCTTACGAAGAGTTGCCCACCACCAAAATGGATTCTGATAAAATAAATCATGTGGATACACCAGAAAAAAGATCCAAACAAGATGGCCGAAAGAATAAGTCATCTCAGTCCGATAATACCGTTTGTCACATCTCTTCACCAGCTAAGCGGTCAAGAAGTGATAAAACAATAAGATTCAATCACTAGAAGTGCACGTCATGGCAGATGGAGCTGACTTTTTGAAGTGGCATCGTCAATTAATTGGCTTGAAAGAGTTCCTGTGTGTAGAGAATTTTGTGAAATACAAAGCAAATTTTCAATGTAATCTAGAAGCCAGGCATCAATTACAGCTTTAGAAGCTATAGAGAGCTGCTACTCACTCAAAAAGCTTTGATTATTCATAACATTTCTATTTCTATTTATTTTCAGCAATTGCCGGTTTGTTTTGACAATACTTGTCTTTATTTTTGCGTTTATTTTTACTGGGTGGTCAGAAAGTATACGCCAATCAATCTAAAACTGTACCTGTGTACCAAGCACAACCGGTGCTACATGCTCGCAGCATGTTTTCTGGAATAAGATCATATTATGCGTTACAGCTTACACGGTCGAAGTTACCAATCACCATAAAATTGCTGTTTGACGGGTAAACTCAGCTTGAAATGTGGGTCCACACATTTGATAGAACCTTTGGTGGGCCTCCATTTGAAACTTGATATGTGTATTCATACTTGTTTAGTGACTACAAGTTTTCACAAATTGAACATCATTGCAGCGTTAGTAAATAAAATGAAGGCTTTTATTTATTTATTTATTTATTTTAACAATAATTGGGAGGGCTTTACAAAATTGTCAATATATACATGTACTGAAAGTATCCATCTTTCCATCTGTATTAGTTATACAGTTGGAAACATGTCCTTTATACTATAGTTTATTGACGAAACAAACAACACCAACATGCTTAAATGTTATATAGATACTTTATTGATCGTAATAAACAGAGCACCTTGCATGTCATATCGAACAAGTCATAATGCAAAACTCTTAAACCCATACGGTCAAAGAAGCCAAAACGGACTGAAGGTATTATGAGATTAAAACATAAATCAGCTAATCGATAAATCAGGATGCAATATGCATGCAAAAGAAATTGAAAAGTCACAACAGAACATTGCAAGTACACAAGTACTAATTCAAAATGCTTATTCCATCCTGGTGGGTGTACATCAAAATATAACAATAATACTCAACAAAAAGAAAAAAAGAAAAATTACTTGTCCGGACAAAAGAAAAATTAGGAGGGAGTAATTGCCACTCTCCAAGGGAATTTACTTTAAAATAATGACTCATAAGAGCGTTGCAAGAAAATTATTAATTAGGTCACATCGTGAACCAAAAAAGATAATGCCAATTGAAACTAGTTGATGGCGTCAACTATCAACTTGCGCGACTTGAGTGGGGACCACTTCATCCTTCTGTAGTACGCTGCTTGAAGGAGAGCTAGTGACAGTACAAAGATCCACTTGAATCCCATCTAAAAAGTAAACAATAAAATTTGGCCACATTACAAGCTGAAAAACTTTTCACCTTTTTGTAAGAGGCTTATGGATTTTATATCAATTATTAAGGATTTTCAGCTCCCAAATAAGAAAGCATGCATCAGTTAAGCAAATTCAAAAATGCAATACACAAAAGTCTGTTCTGAGCAAGTACCAGCCGTACATAAATGCAACGTTGAGTCATTATACTATAATAATAATTATTATAAAAAAGTTAGAAAGACCTACAAGTTTCCTCTCTTCCATTTCAGGTTCAGCTGCCCAGGCCAAGAAGGTCACAACATCTTTACCCATCTGAAAATTAACAAAAATTGATGCTTAATTTTGTTAAATTTCAAGAAGCAACAAGACGTAAATTAATATAATTACCTGCAAAACAATAAATCTTGTATAACAGTATAAACATGACAAGCACCCCATTCCCATCAATTGATATGTTAGCATGAAAAAACTACCCAAATTACCCCCAAATCCATCACTGCCTCCTCTCATAAATTAAATAAAAAGTAGAGTAATTGCAAATTTTAGTAAGTTACCAAAAAATGATACTCAGAGAACTTCTCTTCTATACAAGGACATTAGTTTGTTATATTTAAGGATTACACATTTTGGGACAATGTAGTTTAGGGGCTTGTGTTACCTGAGCTTCAGTTGCTGGAATGCCATCTTCATACTCAACAGCACCATCGATAAGCATTTTGGGCATAGCAATTGCACCACCAGGGAAGTAGGGATTGTAGTGGAGACCTTCACGAATCTATTATGTTTAAATTATCTACTTAGCACACACCGACCCAAGTATATTTGACAAACAATCAATTAAATAAAGAAGAATGAGGGAACTTTTTATAATATATCTGTTTAATTAATAAACAATGGGAAGCATCCATAAGCATGGTATAAGTTTGATGCATGGATTACACAACTCGTATGGTTCATTATTTTCCCTCAGAAAATGATCTATTGGACAAAATGCATTTATCAAACAAGAAAACACGGCAACACATTCAAAAAATCTATCCTCACAAAAATAGTGCTCACAGACTCCAAGACATATATATACTTACACTGACACCAGCAGGAGGATCACGATACCCAGTCAAAAGAGCGAAAACATAGTTTTGTCCATTGTGCCTTGCCTAAATAAAATTACGAGAAAATCAACATCAACATGCTGCAAAAAAAAAATCTACAATGAAAAACAAAAATATCATATACAGAAGTGACATACAGGACCTCCATTTAACTGGTTAGCCAACAATGCTAGATCTTTTCCTAGTGACCTTTCCCAAATGCTTGTTACTTTGGTTGGCTTGCGCCCCTTTCTACTATACCAGTAATAGCAGGTAACCGTGACAACTGATATTGGCATGAAACCTTACAATCCCCTACGGCAGGCATCATAACACATTGGTATGGGTTATATTTTATTTGCTGTATATTAGCAACATTCTAAATATTTTACATCTTGCAATTTATATGTCGACACACTCTAAAAAGTAAAGCATCCACACGCTAATAAGATATTGTTTGTTGATAATACCTTGGTAATTAGGCTCAGATCAGGAGGATATGCACCACCATTAGCAAACCTGGCAGCCTGCTCATTTGCGTACGGCTGAGGGAAACGATCACTGAGCTTACCAGGTCGTGTGAACATCTCTCCCTCATCATTTGGCCCATCAACCACCTCAATCTCAGCAGCCATGGCCTTGATCTCCTCCTCAGTGTAGGCCACACCGACGAGGTCTCTGTAAGAGATCAAAGACATCGAGTGGCACGAAGCGCACACCTGCTGGTACACCTGATGGCCACGGCGGATGCTGGATAGAGATATATTTATGTGAAACTTCATTTTGCAAAACTACCGAGTTGTTAAAATACCACTCTTTCTGTATGAACTCTTTTGATCAAACTTTCTAATGCAAAACCTTGGAATGGACCTGTCTAAAGTAAGGAGTATACTGACCATCAAACCAGTTCAGTGAAGAGAATATAAGATCAAATTTTCAATCCTTGCTCAGAAATTTATGCTAAATCTCACATCAAATAGCTTGATCTGGTGTTTTATAAACTATACTAAATAAGATGAATTATTCAGTGTGAAGTCAAATAGTGCAAGAGAATTTTCAATCCCCCGATATCAGGACTGTGCTATTACAAAAATGGAACTTCAGACTGCTATTCTATCAAAGTATTTTTCTATTCTAATCTTTCAATTTACAAGCCAAGCTAAGAAAATCCTAAAACACCAAATAAATGGTTAAAAACAAGGAGATGTAATATCTTCAATGCAGTCAAGTATCAACTCTTCAACTCTTCAATTCACACATTGAAACAATGAGAATGATTTCAGCTTCAATTAAGCAAAGAAAAGTACAGCCCTAAGCAGGAAAAAAGAAAAACACTACAACTAGCATCATACTGAGTATTGCATGAGAGTATGGATAATCCATGGGCATACCTCTTACTCTCATTAATAGAGATAATGGATACAGAAATTGAATGAGTCACAAAATATTACAAGACTTACGAAGCATGATCATAAGAACTAAGGATTCCTTTGTGGGGCCAGGGGTAGTTGGGGCAATCAAGGCCATGCTCTGCCTCATCAGCAGAAGCTACTGTGGCGAAACTGAGCAAACCAGCGACACCAGCTCCAAGCAATGCCAATGCTCTGAAAGACTTGGTTCCAATTGTTTCCTGCTCCTGCTTGGCTGCAACAGATGGGACTAGAATTGGTGCCTACAAAAAGTTCACATTGAAATCAGTTGAAGCTTCATATCGTAGAAGCTTTTGTTGATTACTATTTATAATATTCTCATCTAAAAAGGAGATTTCTTAACTTCTACGAAAATCCAATTTCAAAATCGGGCACTTCCAAAATTTAGAAAAACATTGTTCAAAGACGGGTTCAACAAGCTCGAGTTAAATATCTTCAGATTAATTAACATAATAAAAAAAGGGGGAAATTGGAGGCAATTTCATCAACAGAACAGATGAAAAATTCTTACAAATGATTGAAACAGAGGTTGCTTCTTCAGAAGCTGATGGATCGCTCTTCCCGTGGCCATTTCACTAAATAATCTACCAAAAAAGAAAAAGAAACGGGAACACATTATCTCATCTTGAAATTTAGAGAACAATAACTAATTAAAGGTAAACCCAATGCTAATCACCTCCTAATTGCATAGAAATGAGAACACGCCGAACCAAAACCTCAGATTAAACAGAAAAAGAACCAAAATCAAGTCCAAGAGATCCAAGAGTAAGCAGCGGATCTACCTGTAAGAATCAACAGATATCCGCGCTGAGCTCGGTTCGAATCACGATTGTAACTTCTAGAAGAGTAGCTGATTGAACGACGAAGACACTAGGGTTTGCGAGGAGGGGGAGAGGAGAGCGGATCGGCCCGAGGGAAGATGGATTATGAGAGCCTCTCTCTCTATTTGGGAGAAGGTGTTGATTGATTAAGGTCCTCTGTCACTTATTTTCTGTAGTCTATTCTGTAGCAAGATATTAGTTATGGGACCCGCATGACAATTTCTGGTCTGAGTGAATGACTCGCTACGCACTATATTTGTAGGAGTTAGGAGTAGAGTAAAAGCTGGTTCCAATCGGCTAGGATTTTTCGTTCGGACCTGACATAGTGTGGCTCCGGCAGCGCCACACAATAAACTGGGGCCTTATGTGATTAATAGCTGATACATAATTAGTAATTAATTACATACGAATGGATAGAGGCATTATTGGGCCTTACAAGTTTTCAGGCTTTGTTTCGAAATTATGTTGGACTTGTTTTACATTTTTGGGTATTATTGTGAATTGTGTTAAAGAAATAACTAGATTCAGTTGTACTCAAGTTTACATGGGAATACGTGATTATAACTCCACAATTTTAAATTATATTCTAATTTGAGAATTGATCACTATCCTCGTGTAATTTTGTAAACCCTTTTATCTATAGAACTATCTGTGTAGTTGTCTCGTTGTCTTTCAGAGTCGTAAGAGTCAATCAAAAGATCTTTCTTATGTTAATTGATGACAAGATCTGAAGTTACTGGAGTGGGTGAGTTGGATATGTGGCTTGGGCCACTATTTTTTATAGGTATAGACTATAGAGTCTGTTGTTCTAAACGATTTATGAAGTATGTCTCTAATTCGCTAAAAGTTATGTTTTTTCTTATGTGGGAAGATTAAAGAATAATTATGTGTTATATGATCTTCTTTGTGGCATGAGAAGTATATTGACTTCATTCTCTCATCATTTTGTTTTTTATTGTGCTCATTCTCAAGGTAGAGCATTTTTGCAAACATCTTAGTAACGACTTGTTCGTTCATGGAAGAGGAGCTTGATAATGTGTTGCTCGAATGGTAGCACAGTTGAGATTTTTTAGCTTGAAATGTGGTGGCTTTGAGCTTTATTGTGAGCTATTCATCTAATATTAGTGATTTTCTATTCATTTAAAAAATAACAAAAAAATATAAACAAAGTAAAATTTGATCTCCATAGATATTTAAATATGAAGATTATGTTCAACGGTTTGGATTGACCATATATATATATACACTATTGTGAAAACATTTGCATTTCAGCCGATATGCAAACATGTCAAAAAATATATTTTAAATCTCAAAAAAATTAATTTATAATTTTTATTAAATTCTTCATATGAAAATCTTATGGAATACAAAAATTTATAGTGTTTTGAGTTTTTTTAGTCACTCTTTTATATTTTAAAAAAACCAACACAAACATTGAATATTTAATATGGAAGAGGGGCTAGCCATTCCACACATCTAGGCTTGTATAAAAAAACTAATTTGACTCAATAGTTAAATGAGTTGAGTTTGAATTAGGATTAGCTCGGCATATAACTCAGCTCAGCTCGAATAACAATAGTTTATGTATTATTTTTTCTTTCGTTGAACTGTAACCCGATAACTCTTCTCTCATTCTCTCTCTCACACCATCTTAGCGGCTTAGCGGTGTCTCTTACTCACTCGTGATTTGGTTCGTATACCTGTGTTTATAGTCTTTTGTCAGTCCACCCGCTCAAATTAGTGCAACAAAGATGTCATTGAAAGTATAATTTGCTGATATATAAATTTTGTACCAACTCTTTTACCATCCTTGTAGATGTATTAGCCTTGTAATTTATAAATATACTAAATTTAGATGTCAAACTGAGTCAAAATACATGCATTAGCTTGTGACTAATAAGCCGGCTCGCGAGCTAAGTTTGAATTGAGTCTTTTAGCTCATAGTGTTTTATGAGCTTAGCTTGACTCAGCTCATACTTTCATGAGCTGAGTTTCTCCAACAACTCTAAAAATATGAGCTCCTCCATAGTTAAGATCACATACTTCTCTTCCACCATCATTAATCAATTACAAAGAATTCAAGTAAGATCACACAAATCACACACGTTTTTCTTCTTATTTTTGACTCGATCTTCATTCACCTCTCCCTCAAGATCATTCTCATTTCTAATATTTTTCCTCTATTCTTTCAAGTTAAATTTTCTTTCTCCTTCCTCAAGACCTAATCTTGATTCACTCAATTATTCATGACGGAGATTCAAACCTAATCAACTCTCTAATGAATATCATGGGGTACAGGCCCTCACGCTGGCCTAATCAATCAGAAAAAGTCAAACCCTAACTAATCGGCCCCTATAGAGATAGTCGGGCCGAGAGATGCTATAGTAGTAGAAGAGGGGGTGGGCTGCTAGATGGAGGTGGTGGCTAAACCTAAGCTCTGATATCAAATTATTTTCTAAAAAAATTAACTGTATCGATTAATGAGTTTGACTTATATAAAGTCTTACAAATAACCCCTAGACTATTTTATAATGGTCAATTCACTGATAGACTCTCAAAACTATTCTAATACAATAAGCGACAAAGATATAAATCTCAACACTATGAAAGACAGTTAAATTAAAACTATTACAAAGTGTATATAATGTTGATGGTCTTAATTTAATGGACTATGAAAAAAATAATGAAATTGTATAAAATTTGAAACACTATTGATGTATAAGTAAAATAATATATCTATAAAAAAATCATATTTATTTAAAACATTAGTTCTAAGGCGAATTCTACTTGTCAAGATCCCCCCCTTATATAATTTACTCTAAACAAAAAAACGTGCACCATTTCCTATCTGACGTGGCAATATGTCAATCATGTACTAATTCCTTTTTTATTTCTTTGTGACTTGACTTCTAGCGAAGCATATGTTAATCACGGATTGACTATTCAATTTCTTCTTCTTCTTTTACGAGTTTGGAATAATTTGCGTTTTTTTTCCACCGATCGGTATCTGGACTGCCAAATAGAACAAACAAATCAAGAACGAGATTTTTCTTTATTTCCAATTTCTGTGCTCAAATTCTTCTTTTCATCCAATCCAAATCAAAATAATATACTAGTGAAATTAAATCTGAAATAAATATTTCGTGACATGTTTAAATAGGAAAAATAATCGATTGGATAGTAATTGTATCATACACTTTTTTCCGTATGCGCATCAAGAGCCGAAAAAATAAATGGACTAGAAATTACATCTATGTCAAAAAAAATTGTCATTAATTTAAAATGGATATGTCAATACGAGCATTTGTTGGATAATAGTAAAAAAATAAAGAACAAAATAATATTTCTTCTGATTAATGTTCAATTACACTTTATTCGTCTGAATTAACTGAATACTATGCCCTTTTTTTTTCCAATCCGATTGAAAAGTGTGATATAGGGTTTGGCACAATATAACTGGGTCATAATGGACCAATCTAAAGCATCACATGTCATGACATGAGCCAGTTGAGTTGGGCCACAATTAGGTTTGTCTATAGGCTGTGTACTCTATAACCCAATTGTAGCCTCATCTCATGTTGGCAAAAACACACAAAAAATTTCTTTAGTCTTTAGGCATATATGAAACCCTATTTACCAAAAGCTTACTGTATTGTGGGCAATCAATTATCTGTACAAGGTGCTTATAAATTTCTCATTATTTTTATGAACTGAAATTGACCAATTACGTGATCACAATAGTTATTACATTTCCTTTATGGTTCTTACATTTTTTTTGATAAAAACCTGTAGGTTGTTCTTACATTTTCTGTTGAAATAAAGTGTAATTCATTGTTGCAATGCAGTCCTCCTCGTCCTCGAAGTCATTTACCATCATTCACTTTTTTTGGATAATATATCGTACGGTTCAGATCTTTGTACTAATTTCATTGCAAGAATAGGTCGTCAATGAGTGACAATTAATGAAATTGTGTGTTATCACCTATGCCTATGCAATTCAATAAATAACTTCGCATTCATTTAAGCGCATAAACATCTCCTCTCTTGTAATGTGGACCCAACTATTTTTTTTATACCACTAATTTTACTGTCTTTTTCTAGCCATTGGATGATAAAAAGGAAAAATGGATCCAATTTAGTATTCAGTTCAGCAAAATGGATCCAATTTAGTATTCTTTCTTTTTTATAGCCATTGGATGATAAAAGCCATTGATGTGTTTGCTTATATTTTGAGCACCTTCCATCTACTGAATTCATTGCATTTAATTTATCTTTAGATTTCACTATTTATATCTTCCTAGCTAGCACACCTTAGTGTAGTGTAATTTTTTTTGCACTTTTCCTAGGTAAATACTTCTTTTTTTAAACATCATTGATTGGTCTTGTAATTATCAATAAATTTGATTTAGATGTAAATCACATATGTAATGAATTAAAACTAGATTAATTGATGAAAAATTAAATTATTAAAAAAACTATTTACTCTCGCTTGATAAAATATTTCTTTTGTTTTGTTATTTTTCTCTGTTTTGTCTTAGATTGAGTTTTTTTTCCATTTTGTTGCTGCATAAAATGACAAATGAAATAATTGTCTTAGATTGTTTTTTTTTCATTTTGTTGTTGCAAAAAATGACAAATAAAATGTATAATTAAGCGGGGGTTCCAACTCTCGTATGATAAAGGACGAACTAGGTGATTACAATAGTTATTTTGACGATTTTAACAATAAAAATTCAAATAAATTTGAAAAAAAAAATTTAAATTAAGTTAACTGCGTTTCAAATTTAAAGCAATTGATTGTTCAATGAAAGATCATGAAATCAAGTATGTCGCAAATGGAATGAAATTTTAATGATCTTTAAAAAAACTATTGAGTGACAAATAAATTGCAGTAATAATACAATCAATCTATCTTTTTAATTTACTTCGAAAATCCATTGTCTAAAATAAATTATAAAAATAACCATGGCAATTAATCCCTCTTCGTAAAATAGTAAGTATTGCTCCAAACGAATCAAATTTGATCAAACTCATTAGTGTCCGAGTCTGATTTGAAACTATTTTGAACTAAATCGAATTCGAACTAAATCAAACTCGAACTAATTCGAACTCAAGCTAAATTGAACTCGAATTGAAATCAAACTCTAAACGAACTCAATTATTCTAATTTCTATATTATATAAATAACTAGAGCTAAAATAATTAATATTTTATCAATTTTATATTAAAATTAAAAAAATTAACTAATATTTAATAAATTAATAATATCTTATTAATTTTATAATAAAATAATTATTTATTGTATATATTATTGATTAAATAGTTAAATATATATATAAATAATTATATATCAAACTATTATGAATCGAATTCGAACTAGTTCTTAAAAATTTATCAAACCGAACTCGAATCGAACTAACAAAAAAGTCTAATCGAACGAACAAAATTCAAACTAAAATTGAATCAAATACTGAACGAATTATGAATTATGAATTATTAATTATGAATTATTAACTTTTTTTTTGAAACCCAAATAGTAAGGTTAGGCTTTGAAATATCTAATAGCATAGTATAGCACCGATAAATATCTAAAAATGACTGAGCTGGAAAGCACGCAAATGGTCCGAATTAACCCCGAATTAAAGAGAGCGAGACAAACAACCTTCAATCGACAGAGGTCCAAGTGCAATGGGAAGTGTAAATCTGGCACCACAGCAAATGGGATGGGACCGTCAATTACCCAAATTGCCAATACTTACTCATTCCTCAAATCCTATACAGTGCGCGTAGCACGGAACATGCTGCTGTCATGTCGTCCTTACCTTTCTCACTCAACTATTCGTAGCTATTTAAGCGGGCACGGATATCAAAGATATTGGACGGTGGGATTGAGAGATACAGATCCCTGTACTATTGTTTTAAAATGCAGCTGTACTGACGGTCGGATTATGCTTCATAAAAGTATGCATATTTAATAACGTATGATATATATTTTTTAATTTTTTATGAATTAAATTTATAAAATTATTTATATAATATATTTTATATAAAAATATATAATTATTAACATCTTCTGTGTGGGAGGTCGTGGGTTCGAAATCCGGATGAAAATCTTTATGGACAATTATGAAATTTGAGAGCTCGACTCTCATCTTCCAATAAAAAATATATAATTATATTAATATATATATATATTTTTATTTTATATTAAAATTCTTTTAAAAATAAATGATTAATTTTAATATTTTAAAACTTTTAAAATACATATATATAATCGGTATATTGAACTGTATATGCACCCACATATTGTATAATGCATTACACTAGCTGCATTTTAAAACTTGACCTGTAATACCGAAGTGACTATTAGAAATTTGTTGTGGTCTGCAGAGGAGCATGAATCCAACTCAGCCAGAGGCGGATGTAGAATTTTAATTAGAAGGAATCAATAATCGGATTGTAATAACTTATCGGGTTCAAACTCATTAACTAATCGGGTACTAAATAAAAAATCAATAATTTAATATATATTTTTATCTAATAAAAGAATATAAAAAAAAATCTTTTTATATATTAAAAATAATAAACAATTATGCCGATGAAAAAAAATTTCCTTTACGGACTTCATATTTTAAAACTTTTGCATAACTTTTTCATTGTTCACGATTTAAAATATTATTTTCTTAATAAAAATTAACCAGATAATTCAGAGAGGGTCAAAAAAAAAATCAGATTCATAAAATCATAATCTAAAAACACTATTTTTAAAAATCCAGAGCAATATATAAATCCGCCCATGAACCTGGCAGTGGTCAGGAGGTACCACAGGTGTAAATAAATGTATATAATGAGTTCATTCCATTTAGCTCTTCTAAGATATTAGATATTAGTCTCCGCACAAGCCAAGAGATATTTACTTATTGTAGTCAGAGAATCAGTTGAGAGATATTAACTCCTCCTCAGGGAATGATTATTTACATCAAACAAGAGGACACGTGCTAAATTGAAAACAAAATAAAAAAGATCGTATATATGAAAGTGTGATTGCTAAATTGAAAACAAAATCAAATCGACTAAAATTCTACTAAGGGAAAAATGCTAAATTTTAAAGTTCAATCCCATTCTTTTCTTTTCTTTTCTTTTTGTTTTGTTTGGTGAGAAAAGTAAAGTTAAATGAACCAGTGGATGATCCAGATGCTTTACTTTTAGTTCAACCTACTGACTTTAGTACTAGAAGTGAACTGAGATGAAAAATAAAATGTTGAAGAAGAAAAAAATTGTGTAAAAGACCAAAACATCTTACTATCATATTTTGTTTAAAATTATTTCAACTTAATGTACCAGTTAGTATCTAAAATTATAATATTTATGTTTTTTTTTTCACATTTATTATTGTCCATGAAATTTTTAATTCTTAATTTCGGGATTTCATTAATAATTCACTAACATAATCAAAATTATCAGGGGCGAGAATTTTGAATTAAACAAATCTAAATTAATAACAATAATAAGTAATATGAATTTTACTAGGTCTCGTATGTCTATGAAGTGATAGGTTTAGTTGATGTAAGTTCAAATTTGAAAAATGACATATAAAAAAAATGATAGAATCAATGAATGCTCTATTTTTTTTTTAAATATGAAATTTTTAAATACCGAACAGTCGCCAGTCTACGGTAGCATAAATTTGCACAAAAAATAATGAATACAAATTAAGTTGAAATAAATGTCATTTAACGACCAAAGTACATAGCATTCATTTAATAGCATATTTGGTTCCCATTCAAAGAGGTCGAACATCCCAAAACCATGCACCCGCCCATAGAAACATCAAACATACAGCCATATGTTATGTAATATGTACACATTTCCTTGTTGATTCAGAAGTAGTATACTATCTGTATATATCATATTAATGGCTGAACAGTGAACAGCACATGCAATGGAACGTTGTGGGATTACTCAACATCCAAAGGTGGTTTGTCTCGGTCAACAAATTGGTGAAAGACAAATTTGGCAATGATGGTTTCGACCTCTTAATTTGTGCGCAGAGAGAGAATTAGAGTTCCCCAGACAGATAAACCATGTGGTAGGCTGATTCGTAATTACAGGGTTACAGTGTATATATATTGAAAAGAACAGTACGCTATTGACAGAGGGGCGGCATCAGAAAATCCAAATAAGGGAATCGTATTACAAATGTGAAATGTGTTATTCTAATTTAGTTCAGTATTTTATTTCAAGAATATATACAATTTGACAGATGAAAAATGCAAATAATTTTATAATTATGTATGTATAATTATTTTGTGCATTTTTAAACAATTTTGTAATTAAGTGTGTATAATTATTTTATATATTTTTAAATAATTTATAATTAATATATAATTAATCTTAATTAGTATATATATATATATTTTTTATATTAACGTTAAATCACAAAATAAATAAGAAAATAAAATGGGTCGGATAAGCTATACGTGATTTCTTATGTATTTTGTGTGCTTGCTTTAAATAAAAAATTGACTGAAAACTATTTATTTTTTGCAAGACGGAGGTGCATATTTTACAGTGAAAAGCCTCTCTCACATAAACAGCAGTCAGAATAATAATATTTAAATTCAGAGGACCATTTATTATTTTAATCCGAATAACTGTAAAATTTATAAATTCTTTTTATCTCGGCTATTGAGAAAGTAATTATTGCAAAAAATATCGCAGAGGATATATCCGATCTTTATTCACCGTCATAGATTATTTTTAATCATCCCTGTCATGTATTTTTAGTCGGATAAAATTATACGGTCTGATTGAAATTTAAAAATATATTATTTGAGATGCATGCACTTACCATAGACACAAACAAAAATCCGACAATTTATGTCATAAAAAAAGTATTTATAATAATACGTCTCCTCGATTTTATATACTGCCTTAATGCACTTGAGCCAGAGGGAATGAAATCTTGCTATTTTCCAACGGGTTTTAATCAAAAAAGAAAAATCTTGCTCACTGATATCTAACGGTAAATTTTAGTTAGTGTTACAGTATTTGTTTGAGTTCAATGATTTTTCATCGTTGGATTCGAAAAGCAGAATTCTGCACTTCGTCTGATCCACTTCAGAGTTCACATGAAAAAAAAAATTATATATTGCTATACACCATGTCTAACCTTAAGTTCATGGTTTGTGGTTTCATGAAACAGACAATATCAGCTTAAGAATCCGACACCATTTGAAAATTTTAATTTATTTGGATTTGAATCTGATTGAAATATACTAGTTTGCTTTGGATAGGAATACGTGGAAGATAACGATTCATGTACCTGAACCATAATTTAGGAGTTAGAGTTTAATAGTAGAGTTATAAACTTTATATTTTTAAATTTTTTAGAATTTTAGGATTTAGAATTTAGAAATAGATTTCAGAAATAGAGGTTTAGATAGAATTTTAGAATTTAGAATTTAGAATTAGGTTTTTAAAATAAGATTTTAGGATTGAGAAATAGATTTTATAATAAAGGTTTATTGTACTATTATTATTGTTGTTATTATTGCTACTATTATTAGCATATTATCATTATCATTATCATCTTTATTTATATTATTATTATTATTATTATTATTTTATTTATTTATTTTCTTTTTCTTCCATCATATTCATTATTATCACTGATATTTGAGATCTTTAATCTTATGTTTTCCGATTGGGTTTTATTTCTAGCCTATCCCAATTTATTTGGGTTTAAAGACTTTGTTGTTGTTGTTGAATTTGATTGAATTTATTTTTTTAGAAAAATTAAACTGATCTGATGTGATCCGATCCGAAATCAAATAATTTGTAATTCAATTAAAATTAATTAAAAATCTGAAAAAATAAAATATATAATTTGATCGGACCCTACCCTGACCCAACCAAATTTCTTTCAAATGATCAAACTGACTAAATCCAACTCGTCCAAACCTGACCCGACCTGACTGATTACAAACTTAATCTTTTTCAAACAAATAAAAAAACCATGTCTAACCAGACTACCCCGCCATGTTCCAATAATCCAATTTCCCACCCAACTTATTTTTCTAGCTAACGTCGTAGCCCGTAGGCAATGTTTTATCCAGACAAAAAAGCATCACATATTTAGTTACAAAATATATATTTTTAATTTTTGAGAGAAGTAAAATATATATTTACAGATTTTATTATGATGATTTTTTACGCATTAGAAAAGTTTGAGATAAAATCTCGGACTATTTAGGCAAATTCAAAGGATCAAAAAATTTATCTTGTCTCTTTCTTTTTCATGATTTTTTCAACGTAACTTCTATATGAATAATAAGATAAAGGGCCATTTGGATTTTAATTCTTTTTAATATTTTAATATTAATTTTTTAACCGAGGTAACTAAGGGCTCGAGATGAAATTCGGACCCTTTGATTTGGATTATTTTGGCATTACATATTTATTTTTCTTCAACGGAGCGATTTTAGATCAGGATAAAAATTCGGATCCTTTTTAATTTAGATTTACTGTGCAGCAACTCTACGACATATAAACAAAATATGAAAAAAGTAAAGAGTCAATACAAAAAATGGTCTCTTTGATTTGTCCAAATATGGCCTGAGATTTTATCTCAAGCCTTGTGTCGAAATCTCGGACTCTTGTAAAGTGTTGAAAAAAGAAATCGTAATAAAATCGTGAAAAATATTTGATATTTTCTGGAATAAAAGAAAAATATACAAAGCACATAAGCAGTTTTTAATATTAATAATTATTATTAAATTAATATTATTAAAAATAAGAGTGAGAACCGTAAAATTTCAAATATGCGAATGACAGTAGCACCACCCCGCTCGGTGGCGCGCGAAACAGCGCCACGCCATGATGGTGCGGACGACAACAACGCCACGCCGATGGCGCGTTTCGTAAAAATAAGGAAACGCGCCCGTCGGTGGCGGCGCGTTTCGTAAAAATAATGAAACGCGCCCTTTGCCAGCGGTGTCACGTTTCAAACGCGCGATGAAACGCGCCCTTTTCGCGATGGTGCCGCCATTCGTATATTTGAAATTTTACGTTTCTCACTCTTATTTTTAATAATATTAATTTAATAAAACTTATTATTACTAAAAACTGGTACATATATATATATATATATATATATATATATATATATATATATATATATATATATACACACACTAGCTATATACCCGCGCGTTGCAGCAGAATTTTTTATTTAAATATTAAAATATTATAAGATAAAAAATTCACATTTATCTAATATTAAATTATAAATTCACCAAATTATAGAGAAACATATAATAAAGACTATATTTAATCTTGGATGAGATTTTTGCACAATATGAGTTAATGATTCATGATTTTTATGGTAAAAAAGTAAATTATTCTAACATATATTATCACCATTAATTTCTTACCAAATATGCACAAGGTTGCTAAATAAAAAAAACAAAAATTATGAAAATAATAGTATATAAGGGAAAGAAATGGAGAGAAAGAGGGGATCAATGGACTCGATCACATACGTTCGATCAACTAACAATAAATATTATCCGTCTAATTGAGGGATAAAATGGGTATAATAAAAATTTATCATGACAAAAAATGGACCCTCCAATTCTTAGATGTTTTATATAATAGTATAGATATATATATATTTAAAAAAGAAACGGAGAGAGTAGAGTCCTGTGTTTAAATATTTAAATGCCCTGTGTGCATGCGCAGTGCAAGGCAAGCTCTGATTTCGCTACAGAATTGACCACGAGACCCATGTCCCATGCCTCTTTAGCTCGCCTTGTATCAACATTTCAGCTCTGTGGGTGTTGACGGTTTCTTGCTCTGCACAAGTGCAGAGGCCAGAGAGGGAGAGAACACTGTCAAAAACAGTGAAAATATTACTATGAGACTATGGCCTATGGGTGATTTCTAGGTTACCGCATCGCCTGTTTTACATTTGATGGTTTTGACGGTTCAAATATTTACCCGATGCTATTTACGCATCTATATTATTTCTATAACGTAATAAATATTATATAATTGATTAATTTTTTAATTTTTAATATAATAAATATTTTATAATTGATTATTATATTTGTACCTAGTATTTTATTCATTTTTCATGACTTTTATTATTTAATTTATTTTATTATTACACCAATCAGCCTAGTTAAACAATATTACACCAATCAGCCTAGTTAATTAATTGTTGTCATAAAATTGTTTCAGAAATGCTTCCTGACAGGATAGTCTGATGGACCCATATATTAATTATTTTAGCTCTCATTATTTATGATAATATGAAAGTGTAAAATATTTAAGATAAACCGTGTAAAATTCAAGATATGGACAGGAAGACTCTCAAATTACTGGTTTAGTGCCTACTGCCCACATTACACGATGAATATATATAGATTAGCCAATTGCACCTGATTCCTAGGCAATTGTTTTGGGCCAAACAAACAAAAACAACAGTTTGAGACTTTGAGTTGTGATGGAGAAACAGCTTGAGCAGTAGTAATATCATGGAAGAGGGATGAATCTCTCAACTTTTAATACTAATTGTGAGATAACTGCAAGCGTTATGTGTTGTCATGATGTTTTGTTTAATTCGTGGCTGGTTCGTTAATACCAGTACCAGGTTTTTCTAAATTTTGACAGCACGATGATGTAACCAATGAATTGGATTCTGTGAGGCATAAAAAGAAAAATATTTGGGCTGATGCCCAGCAAATTTCTTGACATATAGTGTAGCGTTACCTGGTGTCGGTACCAACGGTACTACAAGACACAGGTTGACATATTTAGAATTAAAATGATTCTTTTTATTATTTTTTCGGATGAAGAAAAAAATTCTTATCTTTTAAGAATTAAATTTCTCAAATCAAATCTTTTTCTCCTCATCTAAAAAATAACAAATAAATTTTAAAATATATAAAATTTAATTTATATCAATCATATTTAGTTTAAAATTAGATTCAACGATTTGAATCAATCATATTTAGTTAAAAAATAATACTTGAATCCGAAGTATATTGACCGCTATATTTTGTGAAGCACAACTTCTTGAAAAATGTATAAATATAATATTTAGGACAAATTTATCTAAGGGAAGGACTCAATTGACAATGATTATTTTGACAATTTTGACAATGAATTTTTAAATAAATACAATTTTTTTAAAAAAAAAATAGAAAAATATGATGAATATGTTTTTCTACTTATAGATGATTCAAATTTCATATAATTTCATTATCATTTGATAGTTCATTAAAAACTGTTAAATTATAACCGTTGTAAATTGTATAAAATTTTAATGGTTCTTGATGGAATATCAAATGATAACAAAATTATATGAAATTAAATCACTATTAATTCATTAATAAAATAACATATTCATAAATTGTTTTCCATTATTTTTAATTTTTTAATATTAATTTAAAATTTTATTATTAAAATTGTCAAAATAATCTATTATCAAGTGATCCCATTCTTTATTTAAAGTATTGTCGTGATCAAATTCGAATTCGCTTCTTATTTATAAAAAAGGCTGGGCTGAAAGATCTTGAAGAAATATTATTTTATTGCAGCACATGCGGTGAATGCTTATCTTAAAACAATACTAACCGAAGATTGTGCGACCAGTCAGATTGTCTAACTCTTTGATTTTCTTAAAGAGAAGGGATCACTTGATAATGATTATCTTAATAATTTTAATAATGAATTTTTTAATAAATATAATAAATATTTAAAAATATATATTTTTTATGAATATATTATTTTATTTATAGATTGATGGTGATTTAAATTGTATAGTTTTATTTTCGTTTAATAGTCCATTAAAAACTATCAAATTATAACCTTTATAAATTGTATAAATTTTTTATGATCCTTAATTGAATATCGAATGATAATAATATTACATGATATTTGAATTACTATCAATCTAAAAATAAAAAATATAGCCATATTTTTTTTGTCTTTAAATTTTTTAATATTTATTTAATAATTCATTATCAATATTTTCAAAATAACCCATTGTAATTCTCCCCTTTCTTAGATTTATTTTATTTTATTTCATTAGACTTATTTTCCATTTTAGGGATGGGGGGGGGGATTTGAATACCGAACACCTTTTATAAAAAAATCCGGACGGGTCGATCCGATTAGACTTGGGTCTAGCACGATCCGTTTTTGGACCCGTCCAATAAACCCGCCCCGACCCGTCCCGTAGGAAAAAATTAATTTTTTTGGTAAAAATATAAATAATTATATATTTTAAATATTCTTAATAATTATTTTTTAATTTTTCGGAAATTTTGAGAATTTATTTGAATTTTATTGGGTTATTTTTGAATTTAAAAAAAAAAATCTTGGGGAACCCGTGATCCAAAATGAACCCGTCCTAACCGTCCCGTGAAAACCCGTTGACCCGTCCCGTCAAAACCCGCCGACCCGTACAAACCCGTCCCGACCCGACCCGTTTTTAATACTCTACGGCTGTACCTGCAATTAATTTATGACACCTTCAAAATGTTATTTCCAAAACTTTTGTATTTTACCGATGCACTGACATGTACAGTAATAATGTCAGTGCATTAAATATTACTCCTCCATGCATCACAGTGTTAATTGCTGTTATCATTTTATTTATTTTTCTTTTTATAAGACTTTTTTTTTCTGTACTACTTATCAACTCGAAGTTTTCTAGTTTCATCGGAAATAATATCATCGAGTTGGTAAGTAGTAGAGAAAAATTTATTTGCTTGAAACATTTTAAAATTTAAATTTTCTTGATATTATTTGCTTGAAATTTTTTAATAGTATGATATTATTTGCTTGAAATTTTTTAATAGTATGATATTATTTGCTTGAAAATTTTAAATTTGTCCGAGAATTCAGTACATGCATGTTTGCTTATCATGCAACCAAGTTAAGAATGAGAACCGAGAAGTGAAAACAAGATGCCCAGCAGGTTAGCACAAACAATTGAAGTATCACCAACTGAAATCAGAGGTACCATTGACTCGAATCTCGCTAGTAGGAGATAAACTGTAATTATATTATTTATTCATTTTAAAAATCTCACAACTAATTTAAAAATAAGATGTTTAATATTTTAGGTATAAATGTAAGAATTTTATTATAAAATCAACATAATATTCTATATAAATAAATATGAAATTGAAAAATGAATATGTACTATTTTCTGACTAAGAAAAATGAACATATATTATTAGTTAACGTATTTAAATATTTGTAGTATATAATATAAAAATAAATATAAAAAAACTTGTTTTTATGGTTATACTAATGTAGAGTTCGAGCTCAATTCGAATTTGAATAATTTCAATTTGATAACTCAATTGTTTTTTGCCTGAAACGTAGTCAACCGACTTGAGAGCTAATTTGATTTCAACCACTCAGCCCTATCTGAAATTAAACCCATGTCAACTTATTTTTTTTTTTTTTGAAAAAAAAACAAGCCCATGTGGAATTACTAATAAAAGAATATTTTTGGACATTATTTGTTCCTTTGTATTAAAATTAAAAAAAGAAATACGTGGTGGTTTATATATAGTCGTAATTACTCCATTAGTCCCAACCAAATATGAAGTCTTGTAATAATAACTAGATACTCACCGTAAACAGATACTCTGACACACTGACATTGCTTATAAATAGAGCAGGAGCAGGCAAACATTAATAACCCCGAACAGAAAGAGGAACAAGCCTTTCACTCTGTCATATAGAAAGAGAGTGTATGCACACATTTCTTTTAAGAGAAGGGATTCAAAGAAAGAAGAGAGAATAAGGGTAATATTATGGCATCTCAGCCAGGTCCTTTCACTAATTGGCCATGGCATGAACTTGGAAATTTCAAGGTAACTCGAAAGCTTTTTATTTAGTTTTACCAAATCTTATTACAACCTCAAATTGTTCGGTCCTTTTTTTTTTAATTATTTTGTTCTTTCCTTTTTCTTTTTATTATAATGCTGATGACAACGTTGAATCCTTGATCCTACCAAGTATCGCTGAATCTCCGACATAGAAAGACGAATACCTTTGTTTTATTCTATTAACTTGTAGTTTTTTCTTTTAAAAAAACATAGTTTTTTTTCTTAGATTCAGTATGGTTTCTGTCTATCAACACCAAACTTTCCATTTCCTCATAAATATATCATTTGCCGTTTTAAGAAAAATTTCATGATTGATGATAATAAGAACAAAAATTTATAGGATCTGATTTAGGTGATGAATCCAAAGCATTGGAAATGATATATTTCAAAGAATTATATTTATGTACTACTAAATTTTATGAATATTTTTTATTTGATTTTGTAAAGGCCAGCAATAAAAAAAATGAATGCATTAAAATACATATGAACTTTTTTCTCGAAAAACAAAACAAATAAACATTAACTATTCGAGCATTGGATCACATTGTAATAAATGGATATAGAAACTTACAAACCAAAAATGTCAATGTATCACTCATGAAATAGATCAGTAAATTAATATTTTGAGTCAAGTCTTCCAACCATCATGATAAATTTATGGGTATATATGGACATGTTTGTGTGGTGTCTAATAAAGTTGTCGTAGCAACTTCATACACTAAGGCTTACTATATACGTTAACCTTTTTGCATGCCATGTACAAAATAATGAAGTACGCTTTGCTGGCGCCATGGGTTGCTCAAAGCGTGCACAAGTTTGTAACAAGCAGCAAGAAAGAGCGGGACTTGTTTCATTTCTTAATTTTCCCGGTTCTTCTATTGCGGCTTCTCTACGGCCAACTGTGGATCAGCATCTCTCGCTACCAAACTGCGAGAAGCAAGCGCAGGATTGTCACCAAAAGCCTTGATTTTGAGCAAGTCGACCGTGAGAGAAATTGGTAATCTTTCTACATTCTTGCTTTTTTACTTGAAATTTCACAGTTTTGAACTTCTACATTTTCATAGTTCCAAAAAAGAGATTATGGGCCTTCATTTAAGCAAAAAGAGACCATTACCCCCTCTGTTTGATAAGTGAGGTACATTAAAATTAAGAGTTAGTTTAAAAGGACAAATTAGTACCCCTACCATCGAGCTTATACTAAATTAAATAATATAAAATATCTAATAATTAATTATAATAAATAATCGCAATCAACATTGCTATTCTTGCATTATAGAAGTTTGCACATATTTTCATTACATGATTATTTGATATAATATTTCTAATAATATTCGTAATGAAGATAGTGCCAATGAAAAATAATGATAATGATGAGATTGATTAATTAAGATAATAATAATTTTAGTAATAATAATAATTATTATTAGTAAATGAGGATATTTTAGTCTTAAAAAAGTGAAATATAACTTAACTTCACCTACTGAGATGAAGTAAAACTGATAAAATAACTTGACTATTTAATTCACTTACTTTATCTTACTTCACTCCCTTTTGAAAATTTTACACTGAAATAAGGACTTACTCCACACTTCACCTATCAAACACCACCTACATGTCCCAGGGAGTGACTACTAGCACATATATGTGTGAGCCTTTTTACATTTTAAGGCTTCTCAAATTAATATTTACGTTCATTTCTACCTCATTAAAAATTAATGCATTGATAAATTCATCACAGGGATGATCAAATTATACTGACAGCACTGTTGACGTATGTGGTATACATGGTGCTGCCTGGTGCACAGAGATTGCCTTGGTGGAATACAAAAGGAATAGTACTAACAGCTCTCCTTCATATCGGACCAGTAGAGTTTTTGTACTACTGGTTTCACAGGGCTCTGCACCATCACTTCCTCTACTCTCGGTACCATTCCCATCACCATGCCTCCATTGTTACTGAGCCTATCACTTGTAAGTCCTTACGCTACTTCACATATACAATTTAATGCAACATATATGAAATATTGTGCATCTAATGGATCAGATTGGACAAAATTAATTTTGAAATTTTACAAAATAAAATTATTTTTCACATTGTTAGTAATTTGCTAACTAATTATTTTTAAAAATGTCAGCTGTGATACATCCCTTTGCAGAGGAATTTGTGTACTTCGTGCTTTTTGCATTCCCTATCATATCAACTATGATTGCAGGAGTTGCATCAACTGTGGGAGTGATGGGATACTTGGTTTACATTGATTTCATGAACTACATGGGGCATTGTAACTTTGAGATGGTACCGAATTGGCTCTTTCGTATTTTTCCACCTCTCAAGTACCTGATGTACACTCCTTCGTAAGTTCACTTCCTTTCAATAAATAACATGTACAAATTGAAGTGATGTGTAGGTATTAATCTGTACATGCTTCATCATACACACTGAGGTGGCCATTCTTGCTTTTATTTCAGTTTCTACTCTTTGGGCTTATGCATTAATGATATACCAATATGCACCAGAAATTTTCCAAGCAATGCATAAAAATATGAGGAAATTTCAGAAGCTACAGAAGAGTTTTGGTGTAGATAGGGTTATTGAATTATGAAACTAATGGCTTTCTAATTTGCTAAATATTCATTGTTCATTACCAGGTTCCATTCGATCCACCACACAAAATTTCAAGCCAACTACTCTCTTTTCATGCCCTTTTATGACTACATATACAGTACATATGACAAAACCAGTGACCGCTTGTATGAAAGATCACTCAAGGGAAGAGGAGAAGAGAAAACTGATGTGGTCCACCTGACACATCTGACTAGCATACAATCTATTTTCCATCTTCGGCTAGGATTTGCCTCAATTGCATCAAGGCCGTACATCTCAGATCTTTATCTCTCGATTATCTCGCCTATGAGCTACATATTGGTGGTCCTTACATGGATTTTTGGTACCACTTTCACAATTGAAAGGAATAATTTGAATAATCATAGCGTCGAGACATGGGTGGTGCCAAGATATAACTTTCAGGTAACAAAATTAAGTAAATATGAGATTTTGATCTGCTTGTGTTCTTTTTTGTTGATTTAAGTGATCACGTGTTAGTTGGGTATTCAACTAAGTTGTACCAGTAGCTGTATAGTAATGTTTGGTAACATTCTAACAGTATCACTTCAAGATTATACCCATGAGACCTACTTTCCCTCAGTTATATCATCTATGTAATTTCTTCATTGTGTATTCTGAGTTATGTAGTTCGTTGTACCAGAACTAGCCATAATTGGTACCGGTATCACCATGTTAGCATTCTGATTCCTGGGACATATTTAATCACTTTAGTCACTATTATAATTTAAGGCCAATGTAATTATTTTTTGTTGTCCTCTTATTTGCAGTATGTGTCTAAATCAGAGTCAGGTAGAATCAATCAACTAATCGAGAAGGCAATATTGGATGCTGAAATGATGGGTGCTAAAGTACTAAGTTTGGGTCTCATTAATCAAGTAAGTTGCGCTATGTCGTTCCCAGATACATACTATTTTTCGACAATAATTAGTACCGTTACGCCTCAGTAATGCACACATTCCATTGTGAATGCATTATGCTGCCATCTTTAAACTACCATGCATCTTATTTTAGTTTACAATTGATGTTCCACTGAACGAACCTCAGGTATAAAACAAGATTTCAGAAAGTGAAATTGAGTTGCATTTTAGTAAGGCTAACAGCATCATACATGCAGTATCATTTTTGGTACATACAATTCATTACATATTTTTAAGTAGAATATGTAATGGATTGTATATGTACCAAAAATGAGACATGTATCAAAGTTAAAATTGTGATGTGTTCCCTGTCATTTGAATTTGGGCATGTATCAAAGTTAAGGCAATTTGAAAGTCACATAACTTTTAGTCAAATTCAAAATTTCAATAGATATTTTATGGACGAGCGAGTAATCATTTTCCCAGTTAGATCACAATATTAAGTTATTAACAGCTTCAATTTTCTGTTGGACAATCCCAATCACAGTTCATGTCAAAACAAAATTAAATAGGCATACTGTATAATACATATTACACCAAAAATACCCTTTTGGTGCAAGTGATGTAAAGCATTGGAGAATTATGTATCCTTAATCTGACTGTCATATTTTCCACAGGGAGAGGAATTGAACAGGTATGGAGAATTATATGTTTCCAAAAATCCAAGCATGAAAATTAAACTTGTCGATGGGACTGGCTTGGCTGCTGCCTCGGTTCTTAATTCCGTACCAGAAGGCACAAAGAGGGTTCTTCTTATTGGAAAGCTTAACAAACTGGCCTATTACTTGTCTTTGGTCTTATGCCAAAGAAAAATTCAGGTAGAATTCAATTAACAATTGCATAATTTATATAATATTTAGTTACCCCAAAGATTGCAGTATCGGTTTAGTGCGTGTAAACATCAAGTACAAACAAATTGATGCAGGACCTAAAAGAACAGACAAAACAATAAGAAAAAAAGAAGAAGAAATGCTTTTAGGTCACTTGTGGTTTTGATTTTAGCATCTAAAGATAAAATGAAACAGGTCGAGATGGTGCACAAAGACTTGTATGAGTTTTTAAAACTCCAACTTCCACAGGAGATGAAGGAATTCGTGCTGCTATCAGATAAATACATTAGTAAGGTGAGAACATTATTTTTGGCTGTTAATATATGGAGAATTATATATTCATTATAAAAGAAGCAGCACTGTAATTGTGTAGTTATTTAATTATTGTCATAAAATTACTCTGACAAAAGAAAGATAAATGTACTAAGCTATATATATTGATCATAAAAGTTTTGAACTTCTAAGGGCGCAGTAGTCTCATCTCCAGGCTTCTGCTTAATTCAATCCCATGCAGATCTTGAGACTGCTATTTCTTAATGCTTAGAAGATGGAAGAGAAGAAAAAATATTCATTAAAAAATTAAACACGCTTTCATGTGAAAGAAGTAAAAATAGCTGAATTAACAGTGAGGATAATTCTTCATATGTAGGTCTGGTTAGTGGGAGATGAACTAACAGACAGTGATCAAATGAAGGCTGCAAAAGGTGTGCATTTCATTCCATACTCTCAGTGTCCACCAAGAACTGTGCGTAAGGACTGCATTTACTATTATACTCCTGCCATGGCAGTCCCAAAAGCATTTGAAAAT
The DNA here is from genome assembly GCA_037127355.1 of Schoenoplectus tabernaemontani. Lineage (NCBI taxonomy): Eukaryota > Viridiplantae > Streptophyta > Magnoliopsida > Poales > Cyperaceae > Schoenoplectus > Schoenoplectus tabernaemontani. The sequence continues at coordinate 17,954,584 of CM073749.1, read as the reverse complement.
CTTCATTCTTGTGAGGTAAATTGATGCAAGTTTTGTTACTAAACATTGTTCTCATATTTACATTCAACTGAAGCATCTTATAGCACAAGTGGTGAAAACTAAGGGAAGGCCTTAGATTTTTCATGGTAAAATGCAATGCTGTCTCCTGAATGGCCTGACATTAAAATGATGACAATAAAATGAACAAATATAGCAACAGTTACACATATACCTCTACTTAAGGACAAATTTGACGGGTGCATTCCAACCAAATTAACCTGGTCTAGATGGATCCATCAATCTAACTCTTCAGTTTAATCTGAACTGTTTTTAAGCCAAAGAATTTGAACTACCAGATCTGTTCATTGTCAGCCCCTCAAAACTCTGCTTAGCTATAAATTTGTACTATAACAGAACTGGCTACCAAGAAGGGTGATCAGTGCATGGCGAACCGCCGGTATTATTCATGCACTAGAAGGATGGGAAACACATGAATGTGGTGAAACTGTAACTTCAATTGATAATGTATGGAGTGCAGCTCTTAAACATGGTTTCAAACCATATAGCCGTGCTTTTGAAATCTAAAAAATCATACATGAATTGTAGGTTTTGTCTTATAATAAGCAAAAGTGTAAACATTACATTTGGAGAAAAGGTATGACTGGTAACCTGTTATCAAATCCAGATTTTGTCGTGAGACTAAATAAGTGTAATTATGTGGTTGAGAGAATACCACGGTTAATTACTAGCTTTGTTGTGTCACCTTAGTACAGTATTTCAGCATCAAACTAATTATAAGTAATTTACTAATTTTATATTATATATTAGAGCTACCCAATTATGAGTTGGGACATAAATTAGTAGTTCATGTACTATTATAATCTGTTAAATATGTACCGAATTTTGCACTACAGCCAACACAGACTTGTAACCTTGACATAGACCTCACAACTAACCGCTAAACCATACAAAATAAATACCGGTCGGAAATCTAATTTAACAGCAGAAATATTGTGAAGATCTCTCTGTTCAGTCTCAAATAATCTGAGAGGAAATTCAAGGGATTTAGTGCCCACGTTACATGATGATATATTATTAGTATCAAGCAAGTGTGCTTACAGATGAGCTAATAAAACAATTATTACAAAAGGAACTGAAAATGACTGGTTATCAGTGAAAAGGTATGCATTTTTTTTCAACTAATTTCTTTTCAATTTTCTCAGGCTCCCTTGTCACAGATGAGCTGTGAAAATACTGCTCTTTTAATAATGACTAGACTCTTAAATTTGTACATAAAATTAATTCATTATTTAATAAAATATAATTTATAAAATATAATATTTAAAAAAAAGTTATATCGTAGAAATTTTTTTTAAAAAATAAAAATAGTCAGTTATTAATTTATTTGATGAATAATTTTTTTAGACCTCCTATTAATGCGTGATGAAAAAAATAAAAAATAAAATGGAGAGAAAATGACTTTGATCAATTGTTAATTTTTGAAAATATTGATCCATACAGTTTGATTAGGGTTATTTTGGTTGTTAAAAAAAGACTGAAAGCCTAAATATTACTGGAAAAATCTAGTACATATGCTCTTTATAAAATGGAGATATAGATAAAAAAAATCAGGTTAATGACCATATCTCGAAAATAAAAGAAGTATGCAGTTGGAGTAAAATAGGCTATGGTGATAAATCTCCCATTTTTCTTTGAATCATAGATTTTTGCTTCTACAAATTTCTGTCATACAACATAATTATTGTTTAGAATATAAGAGAAGAAAGACATAAAATTATTCTACAAAGAAAAAATATGATGGAACAACTAATGATAAATAAATATTAACTAATGATAATTAGATATTGAGCATAGATGGGAAAAAAGTCATACATGAAGTAAATATATTGACTACAGATGGGAAAAAAGTTAAAATAAATGGCAAACTAAATGAAATAAACTCAGTTTGAACAATACAGAATTTCAAAACCAATAAAAGAAGCTAAATTAACCGAAATTTTTAATAAAGAAATCTGAATGATCTGCAAACAAGTAATAAAAAAGGGAAATCATGATCTATCTTTGCTATTATTTCCAAAGAGAGAAAAAAAGACTAACCATACTTGAAACAACATACAATTTAAACGCACTAATAACATCTAAAGATCTATCTTTGCTATTATTTCCTTATTTGCTATTTCACAAAATGCAGAATGCAATGGTAGCACAAATGAAAAATTAAACCAATTTATAGTTTATCATTTTCATTCAAATGACTGGCTATAAAGAGAAAGTAGTGATGCTCATTAATTCTAAACAGGCAAGTAATAACAACAGCAATTCCCCTGGATTTTTCTTGCTTCCAAAATTAGTTCTACAAGAAAAAAGAAACAACTACAATAACCTGATTAAACATATATATTTTCCAGCTTATCAAAGTTCCATCAATGTCACTTTCCGAATTATTCAAATTTATAAACTGAAAAATAAAAGATACCTTGTTAACATAGTGAAATTATCTCATTCAATTCAGCTTCAACAAGTTCCTCAAATGATATCAAAATTAAAAATGAAGGACTTAACCATAATGAATGCATACCTTTAAATTGCAGGTCTTCCATATTAGCCCAATTAACGTGTAGCAACATCAATGCCAGAATATAAATAACATGATTCTGTTCAATCACATAATATCAACTGAAAAGATGAACATACATGAATCAAAATATGACTTTGCAATTTAATAGGGAAAAGCCTGCAACTTTGGTGAGTTTCAAGCTTATGTGAAAATTTAATACATAATATTCAAATTTTATCTCAAAAAATTCACAAAAAAATAATTAAAAATATGAGAGGGGCAGAACAGAGCTATCCACCAAACCAAAGGGGGTATGTCGTAATATGGCATCTGTGACAATACTAAGTGTGAAATTATACCAAACATTTTTTTTCCCTTGTTGCTTCAGCAATCAGTTATTCTTAAGAAAAGGAGTTCCGAGCAGAAAAAAAATATAACAAACTTTAACATTGAAAACTTGTTTATTCCTCGTCAACTTCATATCTGGAGCTGCTTTCACATCAAAGCCTGAACCTAATAATTGTATATTTGCAGTCCCCTTGCATCATACCTTGTAAGTGGATAATTTTGACGAGCGGTGATCAAAAGCTAATTCACATACAATTAACAAAAGTTTAGTAACCAAACAGTGGTACATTACAAACTTATCTTACTACATTTTTGTGATCCCCATTTTGAGGTCATTTTTATATATAAAAAATAAATTAATAAGAATTGTAAATAAAGCTATTTAAAAAAAATGCAAAAAAAGAGCTGCAAACTGGGTGTGCGGCCTAGCCTATTTTGGGCCGTTTTGAACGGCATACTGGGTCTGATGGTCCTTCTTATTTTATAATTTTTTTAAAATAGTTTTTTCTTTTATAAGTTCAATTTTTATTTTTTGTATATAAAATAGTAATTGTATATTGCATAATAGTACACAAACTTTAGGCTCTCTAAACATTCTTTTAACTCATTGGCTAGCTTCACTTATCAAAACTAATTAAAAAAAATGCCATAGTCATGAACTCGTGATTGTGAAATTTGGATAAAATATAAGTTGTTGAGCACCCAAGAAAACACAAACAAAAAATAATGTACATGTACTATACTTTTCTAAAAAAAATACTACGCTTTTTTCCCATAAATATATATATATATATATATATATATATATATATGAGCAAAATCCTATGGGATTGATTCATAAGTGCAAATTTATATTCTGGTTATTATTTAAATTTCCACTTGACAATTATAAGAGGTTATATCACTTTTGGGTTATCTAGAATTTTATGCATCGATTTATTTAGAAATTTGTGCAGAATTTAATTACTATTTTATTTTTAATAATAGAAATTAATTTATATTTTAATTATTAATAGAATTAATTTTCAAAAGCTTGATGGTGAACATTAGGGGTGTCACGACTTGAACCCGATCCGACCTGACATGATCCGAAGATAAATGAGTCGTATATGAGTTTAACTTTTTTAACCCGAATCAGATCAGGTCGGGTTTAGGTCAACCTGACCCGACCCAGTTAATTATATATTTTTTAAGTAATTTATGATTTATTACTAATTAAAGATTAAATATACATTAATTGCAATAATTATAAAATAATTAATATTTAATTACTTCAAAATATATAAAAATAATTAATAAATATTTAATTATATTACACGTGTCGGGTATGGATCAAATTTTTTTATCTGAATTTAAAAAGATCGGATTTGGATCAGATAAAAAAAATAATAAAATAATATGACATGAGCCGACCATTGACACCCCTAGTCAACATTGTATTCTACGGAAAATTTGTATAAATTAAGAGAGGACCATGGACCCTCCAAATCCCTCTTAAGGATCCGAATTAATGTGATGTAAAATATTAAATGATTGAAACAAATTATGAAGAGAGTGGACAACTGATAATTTTTCTCACAGGAAATTTTGGTTATTTTGAGAAGTTCTCAGAGATATCATTTTCTGGGAGTGAGCATATATTTTGTACGGATTTTTTTAGACAAGTTTTGATACCATACTCCGATATTATGGGGATTTTAAGCTACATTTACTATAACAAACTGTTTCCAATCACTAAAAGCTAGTATCTCTGTTACAACCAGATCCAATGTTATCTAAAACCAGTAAAACATCATACAAGAGTTGTAACCAATCAAAATAAAAGTTACATCGATCTAAGTCAAACATTCACAAAACAACAGCTGAATCTAATAACTAATCAAAAGAGTGTTTATGCTTCCATCCAGTTAAAACATCTTTTCTACGGATTTGATTCCAACAACCAAGCCCTAGCACAATAGTTGCATTTACTTATTATAAACAGCATTTAATGAAAATATTTGCTTATCATAAAAGTAGGATTTAATGAAAAGATACATATTATCCAGTATGAATTTTAAATTTAAATCGTCTAACTTTAAATATTCATAAAAAATCCACGTGAAGTATCGGTTCATTCATATTTAATTTCAATGACAATATTTCGTAATTTAGTCTCCCATTTTTTTTATAAATATTTCATAATTAACTCAATCACAATCCATTTGAGATTAAAATTTTGCTATATATCTGAAATATAGAGTGGGAGACTAAGTCCTGCAATCAGGGACGAAACCAGTGCCGATATCTGCCGGCGTTCAGGCACCTTCTTAATCCATTGAAAAATAAAAAATTCTCTTTAGTACAGTGAAAAATAAAAAAATTCTCTTTAGTACAGTGAAAACTAAAGTTTCTCTCGACTTGACACTCTATTTCGTTAGCCCAAGCACTCCCCTACTCACGGGCGAACAGTGTGTGCTGTGGATATTTTCTGTGCGGAGATCATTGCAGGGAAATCACAACGGCTCAAGGAAATCACAACACGAATTTTGATGCACGAGGCTGTTTATTACTGTTAAATCATAACCGTTTATAAATGATCGGACCGCTCAAATCAAAAGAACCGCACATGCGGAGCTTTTTCAGTCCCGTAGGTGATATGGTTCCCCTACTCACTGTTTCTGATTTTGTCCCCAACAATGGAACTTAATTACATCATTGTGAGCAAAGGCCCAATAGACATAGTATAACAACCAATGTAAAAACTTAATAACATCTTCAAAGTTTGTGGAAAAAAAGAAAAGAAAAAAAATACTGCAAGTGAAAATAAATAATTCGTTAAGGCTAAGTACGCAGCATTCCTAAACAAGCAATACATAATACATGTGAACAATTCTCACTTATAATCTTCCATCTACTCGTATTCTCACTTTAATTAATCCAATTCCTTTGAATTAAACATTTTAAACTAAACTATCGTTACTATTTTAATACTTTTCAATTTGTCGGAGGTCACTTTGGAGTTTGACCCGTATTTTTTGTATTTTAAATTAATCCTTCCGTATGCCATATCAAAGGAAAGAAATGTTTCTCGTTTGTAGACTTTAAGATAGAAGTATAGAACATACACAAAAATCAGAGTGGCGCAGCGGAAGCGTGGTGGGCCCATAACCCACAGGTCCCAGGATCGAAACCTGGCTCTGATAAGTTGGTTTGTTCAGAGTTTTTTATCTTTTTTTTGGAATTTTCTTATGCCTAGGGTTACCTCGCTTCCGTTGATCGACAATCCACAGTCGTGAGTGCTGTTGTGTCGAATCAAAATTTTAATTTCTTTGTATTTTGGTAGCATTTGATATGTTCAGTTAACTTTTTTTTTTTTGGAATTTTATTATGCCTAGGGTTACCTCGCTTCCGGTGATCGACAATCCACAGTCGTGAGTGCTGTCGTGTCGAATCTAAATTCTAATTTCTTTGTATTTTGGTAGCATTTGATATGTTCAGTTAGTTAATTGGTTTGTCGTCTTGGATACATGGGGTGCTTTTCCATGGCGACTTGGAGGGATTGTTTTCTTCTTCTATGAAATGTTGTATCTGTTATCAAATTGGTCCTTCAAATTTATATATTTTTTGTTCTTGTTTTAAAATGCAATACTTACCAGTTTCCATCTTTGCTTACTGTTTTAAGCAACTAATACTGTTACTGAGGAGTTAGCACTAATGTCATTATCATGAGTTATGGAAAATAGTGAAAAGAATAATAAATTGCATATTTTAGTCTACTCCATTTCATCCAGGGCACAGGAATGCTAACTTCTTAATGCAATGGTTAGAAACATTGAAATTTTGATTTGGGTGCTATTGAAATAATTTTTTTTAGGAAAAAAGAGTGTCTTGGCTTGACTGCTGACATAATTGATTATTGCACCGTGGTACTTAAGTTTCCTCAAGGCACCAGCAGCGGTTGGGTGCTATTTCTTTTGTATTGTCAATTTATCAATATTTCAGATTTTCTCTTCATATTACTAATTGTTATATTTTACCCATTTACAAACTGTGCAGTACAATGCACAGTTCAAAATATTCGAGCCATCAGAATATAAGACAATGACAATGTAAGTGAGGCTATCATTCTCTGGAAAAAGGTGAGGTTTCTGTTTTCTTCTAATCATTCAAATTTTGATGCATTACAGTTTACATAATATGTTTCAGAAGTACAATAGGGGTATTAAAATTGAAAACAGATGTTAAATGCAGTACCTCAATATTATAACAGTCTTAACAAGGGAATATTCATATAACACCGGATGGATGATTGACTATGCTGCAAAAGGATTGCTCAATTGTAAGTTCATTTTCTGTCTAAAGTATTGCCGTCAAACTGGAGGCCTTATTCAATTACCTTAATGCCTAATTAGTCCAGTAAGGTTTTATTAGTAAATGAAATTCCATAAAACATATTCAATTATCTTAATGCTAAATTAATAGACACTTCAAAGATTGCTGTAAACATCAAGTACAATCAAATTAATGTGGTACCTAAAAGAACATACAAAATAACAAGAAAAACAAAAGGAAGTACTTTTAGGATACTTATCATTTTGATGTTAGGGTCTCAAGTGAAAATGAAACAGGTCGAGAAGGTGCACAAAGGCTTGTATGAGTTTTTGAAAACTCCCAACTTCCACAGGAGATGAAGGAATTCATGCTGCTATCAGATAAATACACGAGTAAGGTGAGAACCTTATTTCTTTGCTGTTAATATATGGAGATGAAGGAATTCATGCTGCTATCAGATAAATACACGAGTAAGGTGAGAACCTTATTTCTTTGCTGTTAATATATGGAGAATCATCATACAAGAAGCCACACTGTATTAATTGGGTGGTTAGATATTACTTATTTTCATAACACTACTTAAAATTGTTTCTTCAAAAAAAAAAACAATAACATTACTTTAAATTGACAAAGGAAAGATAAATGTACTAAGCTATTTCATTTTAGAAGTTTTGACCAGAAGAAGAAGATGGAGGAGAGAATGATTCATTAAAAATTTAAACATCTATTCATGTAAAATACAAACAAAATTAGCGAGTTAACTGTGGGATAATTTTCTTCTTATTTAGATCTGCTTAGTGGGAGATGAACTAAAGTACAGTGATCAAATGAAGGCTGCAAAAGGTGCATTTCATTCCATACTCTCAGTGTCAACCAAAAACTGTGCGTAAGGACTCCATTTACTATTCTACCCTTGCCATGGCAGTCCCAAAAGTGTTTGAAAATCTTTATTCTTGCGAGGTAAATTCATGCAAGTTTCATTACTCAACACTGTTCTCAAATTTACATTAATCAACCAAACAATCTTATAGAACAAATGGTGATAACCCTGGAAAGGCACAAGATTTTTCATGTTAAATACAAGGTTATCTCCTGAATGGCCTGAAATTTTACATTATAGTGATGACAATAAAATCAACATAGTAATAACTACTCCTACACCTCTACTTAAAAGTCATATTTGACAGTGTGCATTGCCAACCAAACCTGGTCTAGATGGATCCGTCAAGCTAACTCTTCAGTTTTATATAAATGGTTTTAAGCAAAAGAAATTGAATTACCAGATCTGTTCATTGTCAGCCCATCAAAACACTACTTGGCTTAATAAAATTGTACTATAACGGAACTGGCTACCAAGAAGGGTGATCAGCGTATGGTGAACCACCGGTATTATACATGCAGTAGAAGGATGGGAGACACACGAATGCTGTGAAATTGTCACACCAATTGATAATGTATGGAGTGCAGCTCTTAAGCATGGTTTTAAACCATATAGCCTTGCTTCTGAAATCTAGACAATCATACATGAATTCTAGGTTTATCTTATAATAAGCAAAAGGGTTAGAAGACAAGGTGTTGCTGGTATCAGATCCAGATTGTGTTGTGAGATTAAATAAGTTTAATGAGTGATTAAGAGAATACCATGGTTAATTACTAGCTTTGTTCTGACACCGTAGTGCAGTATGTCAGCATCAAAACCAATCATGTGCAATTTACTACAATTTGATATTATATATTAAAGTTGCCTTACACTTGTGTAATTAGTAGTTGAGATGAAATTACAATCTATCAAATATGCACCGTACCATTAATGCAAACACGAGCCTGCCGTGGCCTTGACATAGACTTCACAGCTAACCGCTATAAGAAAAGAACACTAATACAAAATAAATTATACCGGCCCAAAACCTAAATTAACAGAGAAGCCTTGTTATCTCTCTTAAGCCCTAAAATGATCTGAGAGGAGATTCATTGGATCCAATTAATTTGATTAATTGTTCCTTTCCGTTCAAGCTGATGTAGAATTGTAGATGGATCGACCCCCGTCAATCGTCGACCTCATTGCTTTATATGTTGAATGCAGTTGATAGATTGGCCGTGCTTTCTTCTTCTTCTTCTTCTTTAAAAGTTAACACTAACAGGAACTGTTTAGGCCAGTGCCTAATTTAAGTTCTCTCAACAACTCTTAGAAATATTACGAGCAAAATTGCCCTCTAGAAATTGCTGAATAAAATGATTAGCATTTGAACGATGAAACATTGAAAGTGTGCTTTTATATTTAATATAATAATATTTTTATTATTTTATTATTTTATTATTACCCAGCTACAAAATTAATGATCATATTAATATATAGTTTGTGTGGATTATGAAAACTTTTGCATCGGCGACATGCAACTAAATGAATAACAAATGACCGAGTTTATTATCATGCTTCATTTGTCATCGCCAATTCATTCCGATTTCTTCAAACACAAAATATTGGCAGTAACAATTGGAAACATAAATCTCAATAACAGAACATAAATCCGTGCCAAGCAGTTAGCACTACAAATGAGCTGAGCTAAACTGAGCTGAGTTAAATCGAATTCGAGCTGAACCGAGCCAAGTTAGCTTGAACTTGAGCTGAAGTCGAGCTCCATACGAGCTCAATTATTATAATTTTTATGCTCATTTTTATATAATGATAAGTAAGGACTGGGAGCACAGTTCAACTTGATGATTTGAGAATGGTTAGGAGGGTCAAAAATTCATGATTCCAATATAATTTGAAAATAATTAATTTTATATGTTATAAATAAAATATCTATTAAAATACTGAAATTTGAAAGCCAAATAAGATAATATGTAATATTTATATTTTTGTAATAGTGGTTTATCTAATTTTATATAAGTAGATAGAACTATCAATTATATTATAACAAAATTTTTTGAATTCGTGTCCAGAAAAAGTTCAACGAGGTTTAAAAAAATTCGGAAAAAATATTTTCTAACGATGAAACCAATATATTAAAATAGTAATTTTTTTTTGAAAAATAACCCAAAAATTTATAAATCATTAGCAATACGAAAATAAATTGCATATTATAAAATTATAATCTTATGCAAGTAAACTTTTACCTTGTCAATTTACAACAAATATTGTTGAAAAGTATTACTATAAGAGAAAATTTTTTTTAGGGTTATAAGAGAAAAACTCGAAAAAAAAATCTCACTAGTGCACACTCATTGCATGGAAAAAAAAAAAGCTTTCACTTCAAAGTTCAAATTTTGCATTTATTACATTCTGACGCCTCTCTCTCCCCTCGTGGTCTGCTGGCTCCACTTCTCATTCTGATACCTATGTGACATGGTTGCGAATTCACCCAAATTATTCGAATAATATATGTTACGTAAAAAATCGTATTAATTACCTCTATTAAATGAATAATTCGTTAATAGCGGAATAATTTGCTGTTCTGTTTGTCATGCTCCCAAATACGAATAATTCACAAATTAAATTAAACGTGAATTATTCGCGAATCTCAGTGTTTCAATATCATATAATTTCATTACCGTTTTTTAATAGTCCATTAAAGTTTTATATAATTTGCAAAGATTGTAAGTTAACAGTCTTTAATAAATTAACAAATGATAATAAAAATATATAAAATTTAAAACACTGTCAATTTACAATAAAATAATATATCCATAATTTTTTTATTTTAAAGATTTTTTATGTTTATTTAAAACTCCATTTTCAAAATTATTAAAATAAGCCATTGTGAATTGATCTTCACCTATAAGACAAATTTGATTGATAGGGTTCTCAGATATTTTTCCCCTCGAAGGGAGAGTGATATATTTGTATTATCTGATTCTTCTACAACGCATGCCTCAGTATGTCAGGATAAACCTATGGATGAATTCACAATTCAGAGTGTCAATATTGACAAGAGATATCCTAAATGGCCTGGAATGTCTGCATTCAAATGATTTGGCTCACAGGTTTAATAAAATTTCCTTTTTCATTTAGTCATTCAAATGTTGGTGGTTTCTTTTTTGGGTATAACAGATCAAGCAATAAGCTTTAATTGAAGTATGTTGGTGGTTTCTTTTTTTGGGCATATACTAGATGAACATATCAAGCAATAAACTTTAATTGAATTATGTTGTTGGTTTCTTTTTCGGGTATATACTAGATAAACAAATCAAGCAATAAGCTTTAATTGAAATATGCTGGACACAAACAACTATCTGATTAATTGTTCTTTGCTAGAGAGCTGAACTGTAACAACATTTCATCCAAAGAGATGGATCAGCAAAGATTGGTTATATCGGTTGGATAAAAGATGTATGTTTTCTCCATCTCTTGTCAAGATTTCTACAATTACATAGAAATTTACTCTGTTGCAACAAAAACACATTGAATTAACTAGATCGTCTCATATTAATGGAACAACATTAATATGTAATTTTATATGATGTTATATGGTCAGAGAAATTAATTCATGTTCGAACTTGTATGGAAGTGACCATGAAAACATGAGTTACTTGATTAATGAACCTGAATGGTGGCTGGCTGTTTCCAGAGGTATGTGAAATAAAAACAAAAGGTTAATTTCTGGCATGAGATTTAATTTAAATTTAACCTGAATCAATTTCCTTCTTTGTTCATGCATCCATCAGTAAGTTAATTAATGTGTTACATACTAAATTAATTAGGTTCTTGATGAGAAGTTCTTCAATTACTCTGCTTAATTAATTAAAATTTCATTCTGCAAGAGAACAATCGAGGAGCTTGTCAACATTCCCGGCGATCGATATATCCGATACAACATGGCATTTTATCAGGAGGTGCCTCGAGATCGAACCATCTAAGAAACCGTATGCTAGAGAGCTACTGAATCATCCGTTCGTGAGTTGGTTTGAGCATCGATCGTAGTAATCCGGTATCTCTTTCACCCGAAATGAATTCAGTCGAGGGATTATGAAGAGGCTGAAGTTTCTGAAGAGGATTGCTGATGCATCGTACTTAGAAAACTGTTCATTGGTTTGTAATTGTTGCTAATATTGCATGAATTACATTGTTATTGTTAAAATTTGTTTATTTATTACATATTGTAAAAGTTAAAATTCTAAGGAATTTTTAGGAACAGAATTAAATATTCAAAGTTTAGCAACTACATGTTTTCTTCCTATTCCATAACAACCAAAAAAAAAAGAATGAAAATAAAAGCCTCGTGAACTTCAAATAAAATCGATCCAATTCGTTTATTTACATCAGATGGTCTTGCTATGGAACCCAAGCCCAAAAAAGAGAGACAGTGGGTCTCTATGACTATGATAGGCAAAAAAATTAAATTTCACCTAGAAATGACAATCGGATGGTCAGGTAGGGTTCGAATTGGGACGGGTTGGGTTGGATTGGATCAGTTTGATCTTTTAAAAGAAATTAAGTTGGATTATGTTAGAACAAAATCGGATCAGATCAGCATCGAGCTGAGTTGGATATATTAATTTTTTTAGATTTTATATTAATTTTAATTAAATTACATATTATTTAATTTCGGTTCAAATTAAATTAAGTTAACTTAATTTATTTATTTTTAAAGTAAATTGAATCGAATCGAATTCAAAAGATCAGACAAATTTCTCAAATCAGCTTGAATTTTTCCACTTTAATTTCACTCGTGCCCCTTCATGTCCACTTGTCTAGAGTCCAGATATATATCTCATCCTTTTCTTTACTTTCGGGGCCATATACAAAATCACGGTAGGTGCCGCACCATCTATTACTTGTGATAGTTAAATCTTTTTACCTGGACTAATTAATGTGTGTAAGAAGTTGGGATGGTGAACTTTGATCTGATTGACGGGTTGTTTAATTAATTAATAATTAATTGCATTGCCTGTGTCGCACATGTTCTCTCATGACGCTGCAAACTTCTGACCGAGGCCTGAGGGAATCGCTTAACAAATATTCATTTTGGTTATTTAAAAGATAAATTTTAAATTTAACTTTTCATATTTTACTAATGATTTACGTTGTTCACTTGTCATCTCTCCAACAATCGATGATATTTTATATATAGTTGAGCTATGATGCTATGTATAGTATAGATAATTTATGTATTATAGATCATTTTTTTAAAGTTCAAATGGTCAATTTAATCATTCAAAATAATTATCATATGAAAATTTAGTTATAGATTAAATTTTATATATTTTTTAATTTTTTATATTTATTTAGATAGTTAAAAATTCACTCCTTTTGAGAGGCCAAAAGATCAATCAAACCGTTGAATGTGATATTTATATTGAAATATATTTAGAGAGTTCAGATTTATATATTTTTTGAAATTATTTTCTATTTTTTAAGGGATAAAAAATTAATATTATTGAAAATCATTAAATCATTACATTTTCTACCCCTAAAAATATAAAAATTTTAGTCTCTAAACATATTATAATATGAAGATCAATTTGGATAGATGGATCAATATTTTAAATTTAAAAAAAAAAATATGACACGAGGTACAAAAATATTTTATATTTCAACTCGCTATAACACACACACACACACACACACACACATATATATATATATATATAGAGAGAGAGAGAGAAAGAGAGTAAATATACCGTGTGCTTAAGCTCACGGAAGACCTCCGTGAGTTTAACTAAAAAATATATCAAATCATCTCTAATTTTGATTTATCATGATCATTAAAATTTTCATATGAAAATCTTATGTAATATAAAAATTTGAGGTGTTTTGATTTTTCTAAGTCATCATTTTTAATTTTTAAAAATAATATATAAATATTAAATATATTACTATTATTTTTAGAGCTGACATCCAAAATCTCTCTTTTGGATAGCTCACAATAATTAAATTAAATGATTTTCTAATCATTTAAAAAATAGTTCATTTTTTTAAAAATTAAGTCATTTTGATCGATTCGGATTGACTATTTAGACATTGAGAACGAAGAATCGATCCATAGCACGGAGATAATTCATGTTATATATTACCATAGCCTAACTCTTTCTCTCTTTTTATACACACATATACATCATTAATTTTTTTATTTTTGAAGTCACTGTTTCTGGATGTACTTTCAAATAATATTAAAATTACACTAAATATAAGTGCTAAGAGATGGATATGTGTATATGTATCAAATATATAAATTTATATTTTAAAATTTTAAATTACCATTATCAAAATTGTCAACACATCCCAACTGCTTTCTCCTCTTTAAATATTTTTCGATGCAACGTTGTTTAACGCCAGCTAGATGCATGCATTAAATTTCAAAAAGAAAAAGAAAATAAAAATGCCAGCTGCGTAGTTATTTAAGGCGAGGCTAATCAGGTCATGCATGAAGGACACCCCTAGGAACATCGGTACAATGCCCATGCATGTCTGACTGTGACATGTCCGTACAAAGGAGGATGGTGCAAATTAATCGCTAAACAGAGCCAACTTACATCGCGTCTAAATAATACAAAACGAAAAGAAGGGGAGGGAAAGGGAATGCTCAAATAGGGATTTTGATTGTTTGTTGAGCAGCGTAATATATGATCTATTGGGTAATTTAGGATTCGAATCAGTTCAAATCACAAAAAAATTCAATGGACGCAACGTGGTGCCACTAGAGTTTTGAAATGGATCGTCCGGTCCAATCCGTCCCGGACCGATCCGTGACCGTGGACCGGACCGTGGTCAAACTCGTGTCCGTCCCGTGCCCTACCACGGTCCGGTCCAACGGTGGACCGGTTTCTTTCATCCAAACCGGACCGTGTAGATCCGTTCTGTGCGGACCCGTGACCAGACCGTGATCCGGACCAATTTTTTATAATTTTTTAAGTATTATTTGATTTTTAAACAATTAAAAATATAAAATTAATTCAATAAAAATTATTATTTATAAAATATCATAAATTTATTTTCTAAATTTTATAATTTTTTGAATTTGTAAAAAAAAATAGACCGGATCGGACCAGATCGTGCCGACCCATAGGAGTCCGGCCCCCGGGGGCCAACGGTGGGATAAATTCAATTTTTCCGAGTTTGAACCGCCTAGGACCGTCCCAACTCGTGAACTTCTCAGATTTGAACCGGACCGACCGGACCCGATTGTTTGCAAAACACTAGGTCCCGCGGTGCAGCACACAAGGATTTCTCGAAGAGAGTAAAATGGAGTGAAGACGAGTTCTTAATTTTTTGACGAAGAGGATTTAAATATTTTTAATATTTTTTGTGCTTTCATGTCTTTATTTTCAAATTTTTTAAAAACTCATAATTTAAAATTTAAATATTAAAATAAAATCATTAAATTTGAGTGACCCTTCTCACTTTATTTTTGTATAGATTAAAAATTATAACGTTTAAATATTATTTTATATAACATCAAAAGCTTATAAGAAATCTAGTAACATGATTAATTTGTGGATGTTGATTTTTTAACTATTGATTTACATAAAATAAAAGTGAAAAATGAGTATTTTTATGTATAAGAAGAATATAATATACATCAAATATAATAATTTTATTTTGATACTTCAGTTTTAAATTTTAAGTTATTAGAAATATAACATGTTGAGGATGGAGGTACAAAAACTGAAGCATTTGAACTTTTTTTATTTATCATGTTAATTTTCGTTATGTTTCAATTTAAAAAGTAAGGAATATAAGTTTTAAAATTTAAAGTAGGTTAAATATATATAATTTTTATTTCTTGCTAAATATTCAACCAAACAAAAATAATAATGAAAATATTGTCTTGCTTTTTCTCTTTCCTATGTTATCATCAAAACAAGAAATATAACTGCAAGTTGGTTCAGATCCTATCTCTTATATATTTATTTCAGACCCGTTATAATTTTTTGAATATGGATTCAGATATGGATAGTCCGTATACGGATACGAATCGGATATTCGATGAATATCCGGATACGGATCAGATATCGGACATATACAAATACGAATATAAATATATTTGGGATATTAAATTAAAAATATTATATATATTATTGGAAAATAATTGCATACTATTTTTGATAGAATCATATAAAAAATAAATATTAATTATAAAAGTTAAATGCTAATTATTATATTAATAGTTCAAATATAGCAATGCATTATAAAAAATGATATATTAACATAAATTAGATATAAAATAAATTATATTTATAATGTACACTAAAAATTTAATTAAAAAATACATAATAGAAATATTTTAGATATTTATTTGGATAAAATCAGATAATATCGGATTAGAAACTTTCAGATAGTGTCGATATTGATGAATAATAGCTAAACGATCGGATACATATTGGTAATAACCAAATCATATCCTTAGCCGTAATTTTTTTTGGATATGGATACAAATATGGATTGAATAATTTTCACTATTTTTTGAATCGGATCACGAATAAAATCATATATTATCCGATCCATTAACACCCCTACCTAGAAGCCAAATATTTTGGTGATTCATTTAATTTATGTTACTGATGATATTTTATATTATTTATTTAAATGACAATAATAACTCTAAAAGTCTCTAATTTTGATAAGTAAAAAGGAACATTAATTATTCATAAAAAATAGTACTTGTGTTGACCCAATAAAATAATTATGTAGATTGTGTTATGTATCATTAATTATTTTAAAATTTGAGATGATTCATTTTTTCACATGAAAATTATTTATTATGAATAGTTTCTAATGCATAACTGATTGTTATAAAGATTTTATTTTGATATTCATGAATAGTATGGGAAACAAATATTTCTCAAGAAAATTGTATATCCCTCATAATATAAATATTGATGAGTGATGATATCTATTAGACCTCTTGCTAGAATTGAATTATTTGCATTGAAATTATATACAATCAATTTTAGATCAAAAAATAAATAATCTGCAAGAATGATATTTTTCTACCTTGGACAATTTCATGATATCATGTGACATAAGAATCAAATAATAGAAAAAAAAATATTTTTTCTTATGCAGGATTAAAATGTTATATTTATGTAGTATTTATTTATGTTAATTGAGAATTATAATGTGTTTCTAGATACACTTACGATTATTAGAATTAAATATATTGATTTATTTCTATGACTAATATGATATAAATCTTCCAAGGTCTTACTAAATAAGCTCTTAATTAATATTGTATTGGATTTTATTTTATTATATTCAAGATATAAATTTGATATGTTAAATGAATAATTATAAATATTGTTAGATTTAATTATCTAAAATGATCATTGAAGCTAAAATTAATGTTATGACTAATCAAGAAATAATTTTATCATGAAAATTATTCCATATCAATATGTTAATATAATTATATATTTATGTTAAAATATTATATAATTTATTTGTACATTTAATTTGACTAATAATGTGATGGATAAAAGAATTTATTGGATAAATTAAGTAGGTGAAAATCTCATTTTATGAGCTGAAAATTCTATTAATGAGAGCATATTTTTATATTTTTAGGGTATATTTATAATTATATGTTCAGAGTTGCTCTAGAATATTGTCTATATAAGAAGCACTATTTTGTCAAAGAGAGCATCTTTTTGAAGGAGATATTGTGAGGATATACTTATAATTGTATGCTCAGAGTTGTCCCAGACTACTGTTTATGAGCCGGGTTCCACTGCCTCAATCTACCTCCAAATCTGAACCGTTAATTGAAAAAGAGATCAACGATTCAGATTAAATCATCTCTTTACCTCCCATTTGTTTCCATCTCTGCTCAGCCCATGTCGAGCAGCCTCCCTCCTCACTCATCTCGTTTTCGCTTCCATCTTGTTGCTCCGCTACTCCTAATACAAGATGTCCGATCACACAATCACAAATGGCAAAATATCAATTTGGTACACTCTGCGCTTTCTTTTCTCTTCTATCTTCTCACCTCTTTCTTCTCTCTCCTCAATTTGAGCACATGATCTCAGAAAAATTGTAATGGAAAGCCCTCCGTTTTGGTTCATTCGCGTCTTTCTTTGGTCACTTTTGGATATTCAATAGTCTCATCTAATCTTACAGGTTTGCGTCTAATCTTCTTCCTCATTTCTTTGTCCACTTAGTACTTTCAAAATTGGAACCTTCCAATAGTCAATTAGGATCAAAATTTATTAAGTAGGACCAAATTTTATCAAATTGTGTATGTGTGAGATCAATTACAGCTGCAAGTATTCTTATATGAGAAGAATTTTCTTTTCACTTTTATTGATATACAAATAAAGTTGCCTTCTATTTTTTTCCATGTCTATTTAGAGCCGGGCAAATAACTCATAACTCGCAACTTGCTCGTAACTCGTAACTCGCAACTCGCTCGGATTATAGCTCGTCATAACTCGAGTTAAATCTGTCTCAAGTTAAATTGACTCGAGTTGACTAACTCAGATAGTTTTTTATACGAGTACGAGTAAAGGGAAACTCGCTCGGTGACTCGTCAACTCGCTCGGTAACTCGTTAACTCAGATAGTTCATTTAGCAGTTGCTGCAATTTGCAAATTTGTAATGTTAATATGTTGCAAACTTATAATGTTACTATGTTAGCATTAGACACTAGCATTACACAAACACTTGATATTTATTAAATTCGAGTCAAAATCGCGAGTTGTGAGCTGACTCGAGTTAGCACTGAGCTGAGCTCGAGTTCGGTATTTAGCTTAGATGAAAGTCAGTTATTCGAGTTAGTCCAACTCGAGTTACTTATGATCCGAGTTCGAGTTGCTATGAACTCGCTCAAACTCGCTCGAATAACAGCCCTATGTCTATTCATGAGTGCTCGTTATTTTCTCAAACCTCCAGCATATAATTTCATAGCATCTCTTAACCTACACCATGTTTGACAACTAGAATTATGCGCTTAAAATTTAACCATCATAAGGGACACAATCCGCAACTGGCTTTTATTGGCGAATATATAACTTGAAACCTCAAGATGAAATTGTAATGTTATGATAAATATCAAAGCTTAGTAGTTAATATATGTTCATATTTGTATTTACTCTTTGTTTTTGTGTATGTGCACACATGAAAAAAATGGAGTCACTAGATGAAAATAATGCATTTTTATTTATTTGTTACGAGTTTTTGTTAAAATAATGAAGTTTTTGTTCTTTTTTTGGAGTACAAGTAATAGTGAGTTACATTGAGTTGTGTGTCAATGTGTACAATTTATTTATAATAAAATAAAGGAATGGTTGATGGTTATTACCAACAATGACAAGGTACAAAAATTATAAAGAACACAAAAAATGTTAACGGAGTTCAGCTTTAAAAATGGCTACGTTTCCGGGTCTCATCCCACAAACATGATCCCGCTTTATTAATCAAAAATTCAGTTACAATCTAGAATCTTTAGCTTCTTCACAATACTAGTGTAAAAAAACTAAAAATTATAATAAAGAGAGAATAACAAAAGATCACTCAAGCCTCAAAGATAAGATTTGAGACAAAGTTCAACATAGTATAGAACTGAAGATTGCACAATAATATCTATCGATTTGGCTAATTCAAGATCTATTATTCTTATAATTTGTAAGGGAAAGAATGAGTTCTTTTTAGTTGCAGTAGTGTGCTCTGGGTTGCTAAAGATGTTGACTATTTTTCTTTATTTTGTTCTACACCCAGAACATCACTTTTATAAGCCATTTACAGAGAACTGATATTCTTGCGCTAGGAAACGTTATAACGTTTCACAAATCATTATAACGTTTCTGGATTGAGAGTTGAGTTTCCAAGAATACTCCTTGTCAGAATTGTATATAAACGTCAGAAATAAGCCAAAATGAATAGGATGAATCGTTATAACGATAAACAAAAATGTTGAACGGTTTTCAGAACCGTTACAACGCTTTGACTTATTTCACCAACCTTCTGATAAGTCAAATGATCTTCAGAAATGTTATAATGATTCACTGAATTGTTATACGTTTCATGAATCGTTGAACGCTTTATGAAGCGTTACATAACGATACACTCTGTTAATTTTGGTTCATTTCTACGCACAAAGAATTTATAATATTTTTAAGACATTTATTGAATCGTTATAACGACTGGAGAATCGTTATAACGGTTCTCTGTGACAGAGACCTTTTTCTTGCATAATTATGAAGAATATAGAATTTTAAATTATACTTATACATTGAATATGATCATATATCTTTATAAAAGCTTCTGAATTGATCTTGATCATTTCTTCTTCATTCTCTTGAAGTTTCTTAGAATCTTGCAATCAAATCTTAAGAAAAATTCGTTAAACTCAATAATGTTTTGCAAAATAATAAAATTAAAGAAATTATTAAGTATAACAATCTCCACTTTTTTGTTGTTTTGTAAAAACTATATATATGAAGATTTGAGCGAGCAAAATTTTTCTCCCCTTTTTGTAAAATAAATAAAAAGATTAAATTTCACAATTAATATTTGATATAAGAGAACTCCCCCTTAATCTTTGCTCCCCCTATCTCCATATACTCTTTGCATATAAAAAGAGAAAGATAAAAAATACCTTGAATCATAAAAGAACAATAATATAGCAAAGACAATTCAAAATATTCAAGCACACATATTCAAGGCATTACATAGATATGCAAAAATTTAAACAAGTTATAACATACAAACTCATAATAAGCAAAGCATAACTCTCATCTTACAAAATGGTAAAGCCAAAAATGAAAGATAAGAGATCAAAAGAGATCCTAAAAAAATTGAAATTGGTCTTCATGCTTGATCTGGTGGGTCGGTGGAAGTAACCTCTTGTTCATCCATCATCTTGGTTTCTTTTTCTTCCTCCTCTTCATCCTCTTGACCCCGTTCATTAGGATCATCAGCCATTTCCATGTGAACATTATCTGGTTCTAAGTCAAAATCCGTATCACCCGTATTATCCGCCCAACTCCCGTACTTATTAACCCAATTTGATTGAAGGTTATGTTACCAATCCTCCATACGGGTTAAATTTCCTTTGAGTACAGAAATTTTATTGTTGATATTTATAAATTAATTGTTCATATGATTTTAAAAAACTTATTGGTTCAAGTTCATTTGATACATGAATTGAGCAATATAGCCGAAATAGTCTTGCATAGAACCGGTTTGTAGTGGAGCAAGGTAGGGATCAAATGAGGTTTGATAATCCGATTTAAAGGTGAAAGTTGGCATGGTTGGATATGAAGAAGGTTGAGAAGAAGTTCCTGCATCTTGAGTTGGTTCAGGTTCTAAGAAAGGTTCATCCGAATTAGGGTCAGTATATTGATTTATCTTAGCATTTGGATCATTTATCCAACTATTGATCGGGTATTTATGGTTCAGAGTCCATACCAGTGGTTCATCAATCGAATTATTAACCCACCCAAGATTTGGCAATTCATGAAACAAATTAGTGGGATGAACCTTATCTCTTTGCGATATATCCCTTAAAGGCAACCGTACGATTCTAGTAATAAGATTGACATATGATAAATTGATATTTTTAACCCAATATGCATGTTTCATATGACTTATGATAATGAATGAGATATAAAATTGCCTATCCATTGAAAGAAGATGACGCAAATAAAAAATAAAATATATTTCCATATTGGTTTTCAAGGTAGCCTTTGGAGTTAGAACGTTGTTGATGAAATGAAAGGCTAACCGATGCACGACCGGTAAAGATATTGCAAAAATTTCTCGATCATTTATCAACCGAGGTAAAAACCATCTCTTGTAATCCCTTATTGTACCCTCGGTGATTTTTGGCCATTTCCGATAGGCATAGGCTTGTTCACCGGTTTCAAGTGTTGAAAACTATTTTATAAATTGTGGTATTGTAACTACAATTGTTTGTCCACAAATAAGTGTAGTAAAACCCCATGATTCATCTACGAATTCCATATTGGCATAGAACAATTGAGTACGAATTTTGTGGGATGCATCATTACACTCAATTATATTTTTTCATGGCCAAAAACTGATATAACTTTCAATTTGGGTATCTTCTCAATCAGTCATTCTACCATTTTCACCCTTATGATAAAAATAACAATCAATAATTTTTCTATTTTTGAAATTACCAAAGAAGTAGCTTGCTGCATTGTTTGATCGGTAGAGAAATCGGTTTCTTCGATCATTCGGTGTAGTGGCATGTTTATCGTCTAGTAGAACCATGAACCATCCTCCAAGAGTAGTAATCCCAGTCATCTCGAATCGCTGCCCACTAAATTTGAACTCGAAAGTGATAGGAGGACCAAGCGGTGATGGTGAGCGGACTAAAGCTTGAGAAGATGATCCTCCGGGATTGTCTTGTCCTTGAGGTTGAGATGGTGGTTGTGAAGAAGAACCACTTGCTTGATTTTTGCTTGAGGGGTTAGATGATGTTGGATAAAAGCTTAATCCTGGGATACGGTTTGGATCGGCTCCAGCGCTCGATCGTTCACGTCGAAGTTGTTCTTCTGTTTTTCGCTTCTTATTCTTGATGAATGAAATTTTTAGTGCCATTACCACAAGAAGGATGAGAAGAAGGTTGAATTGGGAGAGTCCAAGAATTGAGGAAGACATTTGACATAATTTTTTTTGTGGAAGACAGAATGTATGACAGAGACTCTAGAAGGAACTTTTGCTCTTGTGTATTCGGTGGAAGAGAAAGAAAGATTAAGACCTTTTATAATGTGAGGAGAGAGGTTAATATGAACAGTCACGAACCCATAACTGTTAGTTTTTAAGGCAGGTAGTCCAAAAGGCGTCTCTTCTAATAACCCGGATATCAAGAAAATTCAGTAACGGTCAGAAATCTGTTCAGTTTTCCTGAATTGTTATAACATTTTACCAAGCATTATAACGTTTTAATATCTTTTTCTGTCACTGTCAAGTGGGACCTTTTCTGTCAGAAATAAAAAATTTAATACGTTTTCTGAATCGTTATAACGCTTTATCAAGCGTTCAACGCTTCCTGAATCGTTCAACGATCTTCTGAATCATTCAATGATCTTCTGAATCGTTCAATGATCTTCTGAATCATTGTAACGTTTGAGCTTCTCTATCAGATGGTGAATAAAAATAATACCTTTAAGGAAGCATTATAACGTCACATGTATCGTTAACGGTCTGGTGAATCGTTGAACGATTTGCTGAATCGTTGCAACTTCTCTTTTGTGAACCCACCTTGTCAGGATTCATTTTCTGTGAACCGCTATAACGATCCTTCAATCGTTATAATGGTTTGAAGTTAAATCCGTGACTAAATCCATGTTTTTAGGATCCAAGAACCATTAAATGATTTCTGAATCGTTGCTAACGATTGTCTGGAAGTTTGAATCGTTACCAACGGTTGTCTGAAAATAAAGTCAAGAACAAAGAAAAATACTACAGATATTCAAAGGAATCGTTATAAATATTTCTCAATCGTTATAACGGTTCAGGGCTAGACACACGATTTTTATTGGTTTTTTAATAGGATTTGAAAACAAACATGACAGTTATGCTTTGAAACTGACTTAAGCATATATGTTATAGCTTCAATTACTAAGAAAGATTAAGCATACCTAATTTAAATCTTAACTCACAATGTTATTGTGTATTAAGGGGTTTTGTGAATTTATCAGCTATTTGATTTTTAGTATCAACATGTATGAGTTCAATATCACCCCTTACAACATGATCATGAATAAAATAATGTCGAATTTCAATATGCTTGGTACGTGCATGTAAAACAGGGTTCTTTGAGATCATTATTGCACTAGTGTTATCACACATTATTGGTACTTTGCGGAAGCGTAAATTATAACCTTGTAGAGTTTGTATCATCCATAATATTTGTGTGCAACAACTTTCCGCAGTAATATACTCAGCTTCAGCGGATGAAAGAGCCACTGAAGTTTGCTTACGGCTAGACCATGACACTAATGATCCCTCAAGAAATTAATATGTCCCACTAGTACTTTTTTATCAAGTCTATTACCGGTAAAATCCGCATCGATGAATCCAATAAGATTAAATTCTGTTTGTCTACCATACCACAATCCAAGATTAAGAGTACCTTTAACATATCTTAGGATTCTTTTTAGTACAACTAGATGAGACTCTTTGGGATTTGCTTGGTACCTTGCACATAAACAAACAGAAAACATTATATTCAGTCTACTAGCCGTAAGATAAAGAAGACTATCGATTATTGTCCTATATTGATGTATGTCGGTTGATCTTCCTCCATCTACACATAGGTTAGCATCAACTGCCATATGTGTCTTGCTTGTCTTGCAATCATCAAGGCCAAACTTCTTGACCAACTCTTTAGCATATTTGATTTGACTAATGAAGATGTCATCATTCATTTGTTTAATTTGAAGTTTCAAGAAAAATATAAGTTCTCCCATCATTGACATCTCAAATTCACCGCCCATTAAAAAAAACTCCTTGGAAAGTACCGGATTAGTAGAGCCAAATATGATTTCATCAACATAAACTTGTACTAATAAAAGATCATTACCCTTCTTTTTAGTAAAGATAGCAGTGTCATTTTGGCCCCTAACAAAACCATTTGAAAGAAAGAAAGAACTAAGTCTTTCATACCAAACTTTAGGAGCTTGTTTAAGACCATATAAAGCTTTTGTGAGTTTATAAACATGATTGGGATAAGTTTGATTAATAAACCTCGGTGGTTATTGGACATACACCTCTTCATCTAAGAATCCATTAAGAAATGCACTTTTAACATCCATTTGATATAATGTAAAACCTTTGTGTGATGCATATGCCAAAATCATTCTAATGGATTCAAGACGGGCAACCGGTGCAAATATTTCTTCAAAGTCAATACCGACTTGTTGGGTATATCCTTGGGCAAATAACCTAACTTTATTTCTAACAATTATCTCATTCTCATCAAGTTTATTTCTAAAGACCCATTTTGTACCTATAATTAATCTATTATTTGGCCTTGGAATAAGTTCTCATACTTGATTTCTTTCAAATTGATTTAATTATTCTTACTTAGCACAAATCTAATATGAATCATTATTGACATCTTTAAAATTTTTGAGCTCAAGTTGAGATACAAAAGCACAATGAGCAATCATTTTGTTCATTTTTGACCTTGTCCTTACACCTTCCTTAGGGTCACTAATTATACTAGAAAGAGGATGAGAATACACTTCTCTAAGATCGGTTAGAACTTCATAATTTGAGTCTTGAGATAACAAAATATGTTCTATACCGATATCATCATTTAATACATTATGCTCCTCTTGCATAACTTGACCCTCTTCCTCTTGAGTTGTTGAGCATTTTGCACTCCTTGTTGAGCCATTTCGATAACTTATTTTTCATTTAAGATTGTTGAGGCATCTTGAGATGTTGAAGATTCTTGTTCATCTTCAACAATTATGGCTTGGTTGTCATTCAATGCACTGATATCATCAGCTCCATCACCTACAATAGATGAACCCTTCTCAGCCATAATATTAATAAATTCATCAAATTTGACATGTACGGATTCTACCATAATCCGTGATGTCGGTATGTAGATTCTATAATCTTTACTTGTGGAGAAATATTCTACAAATACTCCTTCAATTGATTTTAAATCAAATTTGATAACTTTTGGTGCCTCATTCAAAACAAAATATTTAGAACCGAACACTCTAAAATATGACAAATTAGGCTTGCGTCCAATCCATAGCTCATATGGTGTTTTCTTAATAATTGGACGTAGACTTACTCGATTAACCACGTGACATGCCATGTTAACCGCCTCGGCCCACAAAAATTTTGGAATAGTATACTCATGAAGTATGGTTCGGGTAAGTTCTTGCAATGTTCGTCCAATCCATAACTCATAGAACTGAAGATTGCACAAGAATATCTATCAATTTGGCTAATTTAAGATATCTTATTCTTGTAATTTACAAGGGAAAGAATGAGCTCTTTTTAGTTACAGTAGTGTGCTCTGGGTTGCTAAAGATGTTGATTATTTTTTTTTATTTTGTTCTACACCCAGATCATCACTTTTATAAGCCATTTATAGAGAACTGATATTTTTGCGCTGGGAAACATTATAACGTTTCATAAATTATTATAACGTTTCTGGATTGAGAGTATAACGATTTAAAAATGAATAGGATGAATCGTTATAACGATAAACAGAAACGTTGAATGATTTTCAGAACCATTACAACGCTTTGATTTGTTTGACCAACCTTCTAACAAGTCAATTGATCTTCAGAAATGTTATAACAATTCACTGAATCGTTATACGTTTCATGAATCGTTGAAACCTTTATGAAGCGTTACATAACAATACACTCTGTTAATTTTGGCTTATTTCTGCTCATAAAAAACTTAGAATATTTTTGAGTAGGTGTATTGAATCGTTATAACGCTTTATGAAGCGTTACATAACGATACACTATGTTAATTTTGGCTCATTTCTACGCACAGAGAACTTATAATATTTTTGAGACATGTATTGAATCGTTATAACGATTGGGAAATCGTTATAACGGTTCTCTGCGACAGAGAGTTTTTTCTTGCATAATTATGAAGAATATAAAATTTTAAATTATATCTATACATTGAATATGATCATATATCTTTATAGAAGCCTCTGAATTGATCTTGATCATTTCTTCTTCATTCCCTTGAAGTTTTTTAGAATTCTATAATCAAATCTTAAGAAAAATTTCTTAAACTCAATAATGTTCGGCAAAACAACAAAATTAAAGAAATTGTCATGTATAACAATTTATTTTTAATTTTTCTAATTATGTGAGATGCTTAAAGTTTAATTCTTTATTTTATTAGAAATGTGTTGAAGGGTTTCTGGTATGTGCTATTTTTTTTCTTTACTAGTAAATCTAATGTTATAGGTACACAATAAATTGAACTAAAAATATCATTTAATTTTTGCTGATAAAAGATTATTTAAGGACCTCTTTATACTAAAAGACATCATTTTCACCAACTTATTTTATTACTGTAGGTCAGTTACTAAAATCATGTGTTATAACAAGTATATTCATGAACTTTTTATCTAAGTTGGACAATTCTCAAGTCTCTACATTCTGCTATGGATCAGTCCTTGTTCTAAAACTATTTTCTAAATAATTTTAGCTTTCTATCATAATTCAGCCTCTGGCCCTGTCAGAAATAAAAAATTAAACAGAAAAATCCCCATTAAATTAATAGTTTTCATATAAACGGTTCTGAGGCTCAAATTATTACTGCAAAAGACCCTAGATATGCTGCAAATTAACCCAGAATTGTGCAAAAAACTATAATTAACAAATAGACTCATATTACATCAGATTCGAACCCGAACACAAGAACTTACAGAACAACACCTATATTATAACAAAATGAGTTGAACAAAATAAAAATATGATAGTTACATTTCCTTTTCTATATCAAAAAATCTTGATCAAGTATAAAAAATATTGCTATCTAATATGCCTAACTTACATTCTACTGCAACCTAATTTTAGAAATCATTCAACTTAGAATCTTTAGCCCGCTTTCTTCTTTCACATGTAGCTGAATAATGACCAAATTCACCACAACTCTTGCATTACCTTTTTGATATCTTAGAACATTCAATGCCACATTTGAAACACCCATTCATTGATTCCTACACCGATTCTTTCTTACAGCTTTTAGTTTTTGAAATATGAGGATCTCCAAGAAGTGAGTGTTGTAAATCAGCATCATTCTCTTCAATGATTACCTTAATAACTTCCTTTTGAATCCTTTACATATTGTAAACTTTTAAATATTATATCTAATGCTTCCATTATGGTGTCAAAAGCTTCCCTTGAAATATGCAAATAAGGCCTCAATTGATTGATGATGTTGTTAAACTGCAAATCACGAGCAAGTTTATCTCCATCATTTTTGAAAAGAGGAATGGAAATTCCTTTCGCTACCATTTTTGTCCATCTTAGAAGAATATATTTATGAGGTATCTTATCCACATTTTTTATTATTAAAAATTGCCAATACATGACGATATAAGATATCTTTAAACTCGAATAAATGACAATGGCAAGAGACATCAAATGAAGTAGTATCTAGAGTTACAAGAAGTATCTCATGAGAATTTTGAAATTTTGAAACCATGTACTTATTGGAGTTGGAGGATCCTTCTTTCCCTAATTTCTCTTTCTTAAACTTAAATCTTTCTAAAAGTTCATCTTGAAACTGATTAAATATGTTTCATGTATACACATTTACCGCATGCTCTTCTATGAGGTTCTATACCTTCAAAATAGATTTTTTATAGTTCAAAGCAAAGTGTTCAGTATGTTCAGCCATGTAGCGGTGCTCAAGAGCATGTTCATATTTCATCATAAATTTCCTCAAGGTAGTGTCTTTGTTAAGGAAAGAATAAAAAAAAGAGTGTATGCTCTCACATCTCTGGATGATATTCGTACCAGCAAAGAATATGATATCATTATACATAGGGACCCAAAATTGATGAATAACAAATAATTTTTTAAGTTACTCATCATTTATAAGTTTGTGCCTTGACATAATTGCTCCCCATTCACCATCAAATTGTTTGGTGGTGATTGAATGATACAAATAATTCTTTAATTTTCGGCTAAAGGGTGAATTATCCTTGTAAATGAAATCATATTCTTCAAGAAAATTTTTCAAGATGTGCCACAAACAAAACCTATGGGTAACATATGAAAAACCCTTCTCAATAGCCAGTTTAATTACACGATCTTGATCCGTAAGGATTGAAATAGATAATTTGTCACCCACTGCTTCTAACTAAATTTAAAACAACCACATAAAATTTTCTTCTTCCTCATTTTATAATAAAGCACAACCATACATGATAGATTGGCTATGATTATTGACAACAATAAAATTAACTAAAAGCATAATCTACTTGTTAGTTTTATAAGTCGTGTGAAAGACCACAAACATCTTCAAACCTCTCATAGTACTGCCAAGCTATGGAAATAATATAAAAAAAATTTACCATATGATCCTCATCATCGGTTTGGATTGCATAAAAGAAATTAGGATCTTGTACCTGCTTTTGTTAGCAATATTGAAACACAGTTTCAACATCACCCTTATCCAAATTCATTCTTCTAAAATCTCTTCTATGATTCTAGCAGCTCCTTTGAGAAATATTAATATCAGTGTCACAATTCAATATTGTTGGTACCTCACAATTCAATATTGTTGGTACCTTCCCTACAGCCACTGATACACCAGAGTATTAGGCTAATAGTTAGGGGATTGACTAGTAACTCTAAGGCTAGATCTTAACTTGGTTCAGGTAGTTCTTCGTTAGCTCCATTTTCTTTTTCTATATTTACTAATGCTGAGATTGTTGATTTATTTCGCACTTCTAGAGTGCAATTAGGTTCTAATAATGCTCAACATGATGACATAATAAAGTGTATCAAAGTTATGCAGAGGGATAGTTTTTGCTCGGTAATGACACAATTAATTGTTAGGTCAAAGGCTAATACATTTGAGATGGTTATAATTATTCCTATGTTATCAGCTCAGGATAATTTACACATTCAATGAATTTTTTGAACTGAAATATTAGAGGGATGTCATCCCACCAAAAAAGATATATTTTGCATAATATTGTTTAGGATAATAAAGTAGATATTATTGTTGTTCAAGAAGCTAAACACTCATAATTTTTCAATAGAATGCTTAAAGTAATTTTTAGTAAATTTGATAATGAGTATAACTCTCCGTGGATTATCTAGTGGTTTAATAGTTGGGTGTGATAGTTCAAAATTTATTATTGAATAATTAATTATTAGATTATTTTTCATTACTCTGATGATTATAAATTGAGTAATATGAAGTGGATTTTTACTACTATGTATGGTCCTATTAATGCTAGTTTAAAAAAATAATTTTAGAAAAAAATAATAAATATTCATATATGTAGCTATGAAGCATGGATTTTTTATGATGATTTCAATGCCATTATATTTAGAAATGAAAATTTTCATATTAGAACTAGTGCTCGAGTTAATGCATTTTTAGATGATTTTAATTTGATTGAGTATGAGTTGGCTAATAGAAAGTATATTTAGTCTAATGAAAGATAATTTGCTTTACTTGATAGGCTCATCTATAGTATGCAGTGAGATATTTCGTTCCATAATTATGTAGTTAAAGATTTATGAAAGTATGACTCTGATCACATTATCTTTTACTTTTGTGTACTAGCATGTCTAATATTCAAACTTGTAGTTTGTTTAGATTTGATACTTTTTGGTTAGAGGATCCTGAATTAAGAAAATTAGTTATAAAATGGTGGTTTGAATTCAAATTGAGTGGGGATATAGAAAATTATTGGCATAAAAAGCTGAAATTCTTGAGGAAAATAAAAATAGTGACATAAAAAAATTGTTGCTATAAAAAAAGAAGAATGATGTCTTAAATACTTTGCATAGATTAGATAAAATTAAAGAACTTAGCGATCTTAATGATAGTAAAATCTAATCAGTACTTGATAATATGTACCTTGAAGGAATAATATTGGAGAATTAGGCCCAAAGTGTTAGTTTGTAATAATTTTAAAGTCAATGATACGATAAATTTATTATATAAATCTTTATTTATGAATTGGATATTTAAATGATATTTTATTTCCTTGAGTATTATTGAATTTATGAATCATTCTGAGTTCATGACTGGAATTGTGAAACTTCATAATATAGAATATACTCTTAAAAGATACTAGCCAAGATAATTAGCAGGAACACTAATTAACCGCTATCAGGTTAGTATGTGGATTAAATGATTATCAAGTTTCACATACCATAGACAAAAAAATATCATTTTAATCACATAGATAGATGTTCAAAGAACATCATATTTGACAGACCCCGAATGAAACATTAAATTGAATTGTGTTCGTGTCATTAATGCTTTCATTCAGTGTTAACTTTTAAAGTATGAGGTATTCATCTTTCCTACATAAGATATGTATGTATGTGATTTTTATCAAACGCTATCCATAAAAGATGGCTATAAAAGTAGCTCTTCGATATACATAACTTATGCAGAGGAATAGATGGTTTGCCAAAAATACTATTGTCCCTCGTATCTCTATACGAGTTATAGCATCACTGGTCTCATTGATAGAGTAAGATTATCTGCTAGCGGTATAATTATATGAGTAATTATATTTGATAATTTACTCAAGATCAAGAAAATATTAAGTTTGCAAGGATGACACACACACTACCTTGAAACTGATCTGATAACTATGAAATAAAAGAATTAACACAAATAAATATTTAACTGGATCATGATATTGTACAGTACATCATCATCTGTGTAATGCTAGATGCCTCCTATGATTATAGAAGTTAAAATAGTTTTAACTATATTTACCAATATAACACGGATCTTGTCGGGTCACACCGCATAGGAGTTAATCGGAGAATCTTATTGATTATTTATAAATTATTTATAATTAATAATAAGATGGTTATAATTAATTATATATAATATTTATCATAGAGATGAC
This sequence comes from Schoenoplectus tabernaemontani, assembly GCA_037127355.1. Taxonomy (NCBI): domain Eukaryota; kingdom Viridiplantae; phylum Streptophyta; class Magnoliopsida; order Poales; family Cyperaceae; genus Schoenoplectus; species Schoenoplectus tabernaemontani. Next base: position 17,922,841 of record CM073749.1, on the reverse strand, counting down.
AAGAAGCAAAAACCAGATTGAATTTATAACGTGTTGGACACATCATATAAATTTACCCAAACAACAATTGAGAGAAATATAATTGTACATGACAATTATATATATATTTGATTTGGATTTAAGTATTAATTATGGATTTGAATTTTGGGTTGAAATCTCATTAATAATTAAAACCTTAATTAATAATTAAAAATCCAAAATCAAAAGCCCCCAAAAATCCTAAAATAAAAAAGGCCCAATGACAAACTTATAAATTTGACCAACTTTATATTCTTGCCAACCAAGTAATGGCATTTTGGTAAATTTAGCCAACTTTATATTCTTGTCAATCAAATAATGGCATTTTGATAATTTGTTAAATTTGGTAAACTTTTTGAAAGACTATAAATAGAGGGGTGGGATGAGAGAGAAAACATACTAATTTCAGGATATCGTGTCTAATCAATTCAGTTTTATTTTCTTTCTTTCTCGGTTTACGGTTGTTTCAGAATTCACGGGATTGGTGAATAATGTTTTTACGAAAGTTGCGGTATTTCTGCACCTTTGTGTGAAACAGAATAACCGTGAGTCGTGAATAGTACTATTTTGTCTTTTTCTCGGTGAATAGTGTTTTTGCAAGAAACCACGATTTACGGTATTTCTGGCAAAAAAAATAAGCCGCTCTCTGGTCAGTCCTAGTGGATAACTTATAGAGGTATCACACGTGTGATACTCCGAGACAAGCCGATTTGCATTTCAATTGAAATTTGGAAACAAGGTATAAAATCTTATATTAATCTATTTGATTGTTAAGTAGATTAATGTTTTAGAAATCAATCATGGAGTAGATCTATAAAGAATTAAAGAGGTATGTATCTCTCGGTAATCATCCGACATACCGCTTTAACCCTTCTCTTAAGTTAGAAGTAAAATAATATTTTACGGTCTTTTACAAAAGATTAAAATGTATGTATCTCTCGGTAATTATCTGACATACTTTAATCCCTAGATTAAGTGGAAGTAAAATTTTTGTTTTACGGTCTTTCCGCAGCTTAAGCCTTAACAAGATTTTGTTGGACCAAAACCCAACACAAAGAGCAATGTTTCCATCTTGATGACTCAAACACTGTTTATTTTCATAGAGTTGCTTCAAATAGAAAAAATTTTCATTCTAAATACAGAAGTAGAACATATTCTTTGTCTTTCCCTCATTGAGTCCCACATTGTGTCATTTTATAAATCACTATTTAGAGAAGTTCATGATAAAAAATATTTTTTTAGAGACTAATTTTTGGGATGAACATTACATGATACAAGAACATGACAAATTAGAACTAAAACAATATTTTACTGAAGAGGAATTAAAAACAGTTGTGCTGGGATCAGATGCATCTGGTGCCCCTAGTCTAGATGGTTTCACTTTTCTATTTTATCAATATTTTTGGTTGGTTGTTAAAGAGGATCTCATGCTACTGTACACTATTTCTATTCTAACAATTTTAAAGTAACAAAATTAATCATGCAATTTTATATTTAATCCCTAAATAACCAAATATTGTTACCATCCAAAAATATAGGCTAATTAGTTTAGTGGACTGTTACTACAAGATTATCTCAAAATTTTTAACTAATACTCTCCAAATTTAGTAATCAATTAGTTGATCACGCACAAATTGCATTTATACATGGTAGGTATATCCTTGATAATGTGTTAGCTACTAATGAAATCATTCGCTGTGCTAAAATTCATAAGTAAGAAGGTATTATATTAAAGATTGATTCTGAGAAGGCGTATGATAGAGTGAGATGTACATTTTTTAGAGAATTACTTTCTAGTATGGACTTTTGCCCTAGGTGGATTTTATGGATGAAATATTTATTGGTTGGGGTTTAGATGTGTCAACTTTAATGGCTCTTTACCTCATTATTTTATTTGTCATAGAAGGTTAAGACAGGGGACCCTTGTCCCCCTTTCTTTTTGTTTTGGTTATTGATGCATTGTGTTAGATTTTGATTAGAGGTAGAGATGTAGGGTTTATACAAGGGCTGGGTCCAAGATTGTGTCCAACTCTTGATATCGGACATCAAATTATTAACTTTCATTATGCTGATGGTGAAAATTAAAATGATGGTGAAAATTAAAAAATCCCCATTATAATTCACTTTGGAAATAAATTATCACTGTCAATTATAGTTGTCACACTCTAAGGGCACAAATGTCAGCTGTGTGGAAGGATATCATTGCTTTGAACCAGTCGGGCTAGACTGGTTCAACGGTGATTCTAGAAAATGATAAAATACTGATTTTTGATATGATAGATGGTTAGGTGATTGTGTTCTTATGTCTCAATACCATGACTTATTTTCTATTTGCACCGATATTTTAATCTCAGTATATGAAGTTATCTTGTTTGAGAGACATGCTCTCACATTTACCAGAGCTTTGACTGGGGTTTTACTGATTGAATTTAATGAGCTTTGCACTGTGACAGGAAATGTTACTCTTTCTCCTGCACCTGATCAGTTAACATGGAGGATGTCTTCTTCTAATAAATTTTCAACACATGAGGTGTACGACTGGCTTATGTTTTGAGAGTTTACTGATGTTAATGCAGGTGTGGTGAATTTTATAAATTCCTCTAAAGATAAAGATTTTTATGTGATTTGTTGCTCATAATAGGATTTTAACCAAAGATAATCTTTTGAAAAGATGTTGGGTGGGTCTCTTTCACTGTACTGTGTGATCAAGCTGAATCAATTAGTCAACTCTTTTATTACCTGTGATTTTGTACAAAGGGTGTGATACTAGTTGGGCTAATGTCAGCTCTATTTAGAGCATATGGATTAGTTTTAATGATGTGATTGTATTTGCTAATAATCTACCTAGCTCACTTAAATTCAGTTTTCTTGTAGTGCTTTATGTAATTTTCTGGGAGTTTTGGAATCATAGAAACTCTATGATATTTAACCAAGTTGGTCCCATGTCTATGAGAAATATTATATGCCAAATTATCTCACTACTTAATCATTGGACCGGGGGCATTGGTGATGCAGTGAAAAAGGCAGTTTCATTTGTGGCTGCCTCAGGATTTAGACTTGATTCCACTTCAAATGGTGGAGCCCTTGCCTCATCTGATAATGTTCTAATGTATTTTGAGGTGTTGGTGATGTTGATGTTTGAACTTAATGTTGGTTGTATTGGTTGTGAGAGGAGTTGCATTATGTTTGCTTGTTAGTTTCTTGGCTTAATTGCTTATAGTATGGATGTGCATGACATGTTGCTTTTTGTTTGTATTGTGATTGTGATATAGTGCTTATCAGTAACTAGTGATAGATTGAGTTTAATAAAAAAATGACAATGATATTAAGTGGGATGCTGAGATGCCACCCCTTGTTGTCAATCTTGTTCTTTACAAGGTTGTGTGGCAAGATAGGCGGCGGCTATGACGCTGGTTTTCCCTGAGTCGGTAACTTGATGAGTTTTTTTCTGAGGTATCATTTTTCTAGTTGAGTGATATGCTGATTTTGTATTTATTATTTCGGAATTGAAACAAACACTATTTACCTTTGTTAAAAAAATGTTCAAATAATTTAAATTTTTGACGGGTGAAATTCTAATGACTATAATTAAGTCGAATGATCAATTAAATTTTAAATTTATTTATATCTGATAGAATCTAACTTGATAATTAACTTGTCTTCACAATAAAATTTATATTAAAAAAATTTCATTTTTAAAAACTTTACATTTAATTAAAATATTCACAATTTATCAACAAATAACTTTTTTAAGTTTTACATTAAAATTCTTTACTATACGAATGACTTTGCATCTTTGGTGAATAGTATACTGGCCTTTCTTTTAGCGGGGGTGAGAAATCACCTTAACAATCAATTTTAAGTAAATTTATAAAAAATCATAAAAATTAAAAAAAATCACAAAAATATTTAGACTTATATATAGATTAATTGTATTTCAAGTTTCATCCAATTCTAGTATTGCATTATATTAAAGTTGAATAAATTTAAACCATTAGAATTATAATATAATTTTGGTGGCCATTGATAAAATATCAAATTACATTTAAATAGCATGAAACTTGAAAACACAAATATCAATCTATTTAAGTGTAACAATATATTTATAATTGTTTTATATTTTAATATTATTATACATTTGCTTAAAATTGATAAGAAAATTGATTGTCAAGATTGTCAAAATAAATAGTTGTTGATTCCACCCTATTTTTTAATAGAGAGATAATCAAATTAGACCAATTAGGTTAGATCGTCATTAGAAACGAGGTCATCGGTAGATTGTAATATATACTTCTGATTTCTAATTTCCAGAAAATTTTCTTGTTGGCTTTTATTTTATGACAATTTCTGTTAGAAAAAAGTAAGAAAAAATTAATAAATAAATAAAAAGAGTTGAACCAGGGGTTTGAAGAGCTTTGTTAGTTGCATGATCTTTGAGCTAACATTCATTTGTTGTCAAAATCCATCCATTGTATATAGAAAATCAAAACGTATATATGAAATCGCGAATATTAAAATATAATTTTAGAGATTTATTCGTTTCATATTGTAGTGGTTTTGTGGTGATCTCCCTGCAAAATACTTTGTTCCATGCATGGGCGCGGTCAATTTTTTTTTTTGAAATGAATTGTATCAATTTTTTATATTTATATAATCATAATAAAATAAGAATTAAATTATAATTACGGGGTCATAATGGAAAAATTTGTATGTTCTCATGGGGACCAAAGATATATATTTTTAATAAAATACTTGTATAATGTAAAAAAAATATTACATAAAATTGTACAATTTGAAAATCAAATGGAAGATAATAAACCCCATTTACACCATAGATAGGCCCTGGTACCAAGCCTCCTATGGTTTATTCTAACTCGTATATCTTTATTTTTCTTTTCTGACCAGTATTTTTTATCTCTCTTTTATTTCCTTTATTTTTGTTTATTATAAACGTGTCATTGTCATATGATTAGTACTAATAGACCAACAAGGAAAACGTTGTCATTGAGTGAAATAAATTGAATTAATTTTTCCAATACGGGAACTTTGACCAAGTAAATTAATGGGTTAATTACTGGTATTAAGTCAATTAATTAATTAGGAGTACAAGGTAACGGTTGGATTCTAATAACTCAATTTGATGATTAGTAACGGCCATAGGTGGCCAGCCCACATCAACATTAATACATCAAAAATTTAGGAAGTCCTATATTGATAGATTAATTGATATGGTTCGTGTAGGGGTGTCAATTCTTGACCCGATCCGATTTGAACCGATCTATCCTGATATGACTTGAAGATAAATAAGTCTGATATAGGTTTAATTTTTTTTATCTGAATCGGATCGGGTCGGGTTGATCCGAATAATTATATTTTTTGAAGTAATTTTGTTATTTAGTACTAATTAAAACTTAAATATACACTAATTATACACTAATTAAGATTAATTATAAATTAATTAATATTTTAATACTTAAAATTATATAAAAATAATTAATAAATATTTAATTATTTTACACGGGTCGGGTCGAGTTGATCCATGACCCATCGGGTCAGATATGGGTCAAAAAAATTTGACCCGAATTTAGTCGGATTGGATTCGGATCAGGACAAGAAAAATAATAAAATAATATGACCCGACCCGACCCGACCCGACCCATTGACACCCGTAGGTTCGGCTATATGAAAAAACCGAGTTTTAAACGAAATCATACATCAAATAAATTTTATTTTATTAAATTTTCTGATAACTTCATGTTTGGAAAAAAAAATTGAGAGATATATTTTTGTTGAACCGCACATAACTCATTCTCTTGTCTAGAGTCGGACAATCGATGTTAATTTTATTTATCACGTCAATTTTCGTTATGTTTCAATTTAAAAATAATGAAATATAAGTTTTAGAAATTTAAAGTTGAATATAATTCTTATTATTTTTTATTAAATATTCAATCAAATAAAAATAATAATGAAAATATTTTCTTCCCCTTTCCTTTTTCCGTATGTTCCCAACAAAACAAGAAGTAAAAGTAACTGCAAGCAGGTTCAGATCCTATCTTTTATATATTTATTTCAAATAAGATTCTTAAATCTTAATTGAAATGATTAAACTAATTAATCTACTCTATTTGAAATTAAGAGCATCTTTTTTTAAAATAAATTTGATCGTTTAAGCTCATACAATATACTCCTATTTTTCATTCGAGAAAACAAAGTGATTTCATAAAAATAATTATGCTCAATAAATTGAATAAGTAAAATGAGATTTTCTGGCAAAAAAAAAAACAAAATGATTTGAACTGTCGGAATATTGGGCCTCAAACTTGTTATCTATCAAAGATGTACCATTTTAATATACAATTTATAAAAATGAAAAACGTACGAATTTAAAATTTAGATGGTGCTTTATTTTTTTCACGATTTCTTACATAATTCACACTTAATTTAATATATACAGTTAATTGTTGCACGAGTTAGTACCAAAACATCAGAGGCGGAGGCACAACGATTGTGGCGGAGGTTGGCAAATAAAATATTAGTGTTATTTTTTTGCAAAACATACTTTGGTATAAGATAGTTTTCACCATAATAAAATATTAGAGTGTTAATTTTTTTTTTGCAATATCGCCTTGTCATCGAACATTTGGATATTTTGATATAAAGTAGTTATTTTTCTAAACATCGAACATATCTAGTTTGTCAATAACCTAACTAGTAACAAGACTAACATTTTCTTTCCTTATTTTTTCTCTTTTTTTTTTGCATTTTGTCTTTTCTATTTCATTATTAATAAAATATACTACAATAACTAAAGAGTAAAACTAACAACTCTACTCAATTTTGAAATTTCAAGTGCATACAAAAAGGTTTTCCGAGGACAAAGAAAAATAATAATTTTATTTAGCTTCAATTTAGCTGACATTATGAATTTTGAATCATTGTTGAGTCGTTTGTTTGTTTGTTTGTTTGTTTGTTTGTGTAATTACGATATCACTTCTGCATTTTTTTCTTTTATTTTGATCTTCTTCTTCTTTAAACATAGTGTCACTGTCATGCTATTATTTAATATCTAGATCAACCGACTAGATATGTTTTTAAGTAACATAAAATCAATTTTCTCAAAATGTGAACTCTAACTTCAATACAATTCTAAGAATAGTGCTAGCATGCATCTAACTCTTATGGCATATATATTTTTTTAAATACTATTCAAATTAAAAAAAAAATAAAATTTGAAGATGTGTTTTCAATTATTTGGCTATGACATGTATCAAATAATTTAAAATTTTTAAGGGAAAAATTCTAATGAATTTAGTAAGTCAAAAGATCAATCAAATTTTAAATTTATTTATACCTGATAGCATCTAACCTGATAATTAACTGGTCTTCACAACAAAATTTAAATTTAAATTTCTCATTTTTTAGAACTTTACATCTAATTAATATATTGACAATTTTATCAACAATTATCTTTTTTAATTTACTATACGAATGACTTTGCATCTTTGGTGAATAATACATATCACTTTTAATTAAATTTACAACAATAACAATCAATTTTAATTAAATTTACAAAAATCTGAAAAATAAAAAAATCACAAACATATTTTTGTACTTATTTATAGATTAGTTGTGTTTCATATTTCATCCAGTATGAGTATTTTATTCTATTGATGTTCATTAAATTTAATCAATTAGAATTATCATATAATTTTGATGGTCTTTGATAAAACATCAAATTGCATGAAAGTTGAAAAACAAATATCAATCTATAAGTGTAATAATATATTTGTAAATTTGTTTTCATTTTATGGTTTTTAATAAAGAAATAATCAAATTAGACCAATTAGGTTAGATCGTCATGAGGAACGAGGTCATCGGTAGAATGTGATACATATTTCTTCCCATTTCTATCTTCCAGGAATTTTGTTTATTGGCATTGAATTTATGATAATTTCTGCTAGAAAAAGTAAGAAAATTTTAATAAATAAATAAATAGAGTTGAACTTGTGGTTTGAAGAGCCTTGTTAGTTTCATGATCTTTGAGTATATAGAAAATCAAAACGTATTTATGAAATCACGAATATTAAAAATATAATTTTAGAGAAATATTTGTTTCATAGTGTAGTGGGTTTTCCATTATCTCCTTGACAAAAAATTGAAATGAGGTATATTATTATATCTATTTTTTCATACTTATATAATGATAATGAAATAAGAACTAAATTATAATTATGGGGTTATAATCGAATAATTTGTATATTTTCATGGGTCCAAAGATAAATGTTTTTAATAAAAATACTCGTATAATGTAAAAAAAACACTACATAAAATTGTAATTTGAAAATTAAATGGGAGACATTGAACCCATTTGGATCATATGGATCGCCCCTGGTTCCAAGCCTCCTATGATATAGTGCACCTCTTGTAAGAAGTGAACCGAATTTGATCACAGTAATAACTGAAAGAATTTGTTAAAAAAATAATTTATTCTCACAAATATTGGTTTTATTCTAACTCGTATATCTCTATTTTTCTTTTCCGACCAAAGTTTTTTATCTCTCTTTTATTTCCTTTATTTTTGTTTAGTTTATAAACGTCTCATTGTCATATGACTATTATTAATAGACCAACGAGGAGTATGTTGTCGTTGGATGAAATAAATTGAATTATTTCTTCGAATAATTAATTAGGAGGAGAAGATAACGGTTGGATTCTAATAATTCATTTCAATAAAAATGAGCTTACTTTGATGATTAGTAACGGCTTTAGGTGGCCAGCCCACTTCAAAACTTAAATATTGCTTATTTAGGAAATCTTATATTGATAGATTAATTGATCTGTTCGGTTATATGAAAACAAAATTTTAAGTAAGCACACAACAAATAAATTTTATTTTATTAAATTTTCTGATAACTTCATGTTCGGAAAAAATATATATTTTCAGACATATATTTTTGTTGAACTGCACATAACTCGGAATTTCAATTTAAGTAGCTCAATAAAATCTTTATATCATAATCATGTAGAATATTAATTTTTGTTATGTTTGAAATTATGCTTAATAATTTTTAGAAAATGATCTTTTTTGACATATAAATTTTAGCATTTTACGATTATTTCAGGGCTATTTTTAAAAAAATCATTCAGCATAAATAATTTCAAACATGATAAAAATTAGTATTCTATAAGATTATGATATAAAGGCTTTATTGAGCTATTTAAATTAAAATTTTGAGCATGAAAATTAAAATTTGATTCGTTAATGTTTCAGGTTGAATGAAGTGAAAGCATACCAGACAAACTCATATATTAAATAAATTATTATGCGTGTTTATAACTTAACTATGCAATTTTATTTTATTTTTTTTACAATTGTATAGCATGAAATGAGTTGTTATTATGTAACTTAAATGAAATATATGTATATTATCGATATTTATGTTGAATAATATAAACAGTGTATAAATAAATCATAATAAAGTAATTAATATATATAATAATTTATTTAATTTATATAAAAATTTTCATATGTCACCGTAACATTTTCCAATTAATCAGTAATACTCTAATGAGAAGGGATCCAATTATCATTTTCTTTGATGTCCATGGTGCCTATTTATTTATTTATGTACTCTAATACCTAATATCAGAACAACGAAGGGACTGAAACCTGAAAATACCAACGGAGTTCCTATTCTGCCAAGTGCGCTGGGCCTGCGCGCAGTGTACATTTATTAATCAACCTTGATCAATTCTGCTTCCTCTTCATTTTTTTGGACACAAATCTGACACTGGTTGATTGCATTTTGTGTATGCATGCATTACCCAGGAAGGCGAATGCAGCGCAGAGCGACTAATAAGTAATAACTAATAAGTGCTATTACTTTGGGTCCAACTTCTCTTATTGGAGAGGTCCTGCATCCTGCATAGGAGAGATGTTGCCAACTGGTGCGATTTTGCAATCATACAGTAGATACTCATACAATATTGTTTGGTTTTTTGAATGGGGCCAGATTAAGAAAGTACAGCTCTAATCCTTCACATTTGTATTTCTGTATTTTTTATATAAGTGTTTTAATGTCAAAAACTATCAGTGTACAGTCGTACACGCTTATCAACAGTTTTTATTATTAATAATTATTATTAAATTAATATTATTAAAAATAAAAGTGAGAACCGTAAAATTTGAAATATACGAATGGCATGGTAGCGCTACATCGCTATATGCTGGATTTAAACGCGCTAACGCGCAAAGACGTATTTCGTCCAAGTGAGATGGAGTGGCTACGCACGTTTTGTATATATAAAGAAGCAAACGCGCCACGATAAAGTGGCGCGCGTTTCGTAAAAAAATAATGAAAAATAATGAAACGCGCCATCGCAGTATGGCGCTACTGTAATTCGTATATTTGAAATTTTACGTTTCTCACTCTTATTTTTAATAATATTAATTTAATAAAACTTATTATTACTAAAAATTGCGCTTATCAATACTACACTTTTGTTATGAAAATTCATGGACACTACACAAATAAATTAAATAATTGTAATCTTTTAATATTTATTTGATTTCTATAAAAACTGATTTTGAACTTTTTCGAATGTAATTTCTTCATAAATATTTAACATAAATGTATTTTTATTTTGTACTTGACCTTAGTTAATTAACCTACACATTAGTAGCAATTTTTCAAAGAATTTGATATGACCAATTTAGTATAAATTTGTTTGAAATATTGTTGTAATTAAATTCAAATTCACTTCTTACAAATATAGGATGCACTGCATCAAAGGAGATAAGGGTTGAAGGATCTTGAAGAAATATCATCATGATTTTATTGTAGTATAAGCAAGCTGTGAATGATAATCTAAAAACAATACTGGTGATTATATGTGTATGTTTCGATTTTCAACAATTGATGAATAGGTGCCAGATTGTCCAACCCTTTGATTTTCTTAAATCTATTTATTTTATTTTATAAAATTAGACTTATTTCCAATAGTGCAGGGATCGATCGATCCGGAGCAACTATGCTGAATATCTAACATCTAGCATCATCCTCAAGAACCGGGTCGGATTTTTTGAGAGCTGAGTCTAACGGGTCTACGAGAGAGTCGGGTTGATTAGAATTTTTAAAGAGCCGAGTTTAAAGGGCTTGATTTTAAGGGATAAGTCCGGCCTTTGAAAAGTCTGATTTTTAATAAGCCTTTCGAACTCTAAGGGTCGGATAAAGACATGATAAGAGTCGACGGGTGAGAGATTGATATATATTTTTTTGCTGATTAAGTATTTTCTTTAATATTAATTTGTATTTATATAAAAATATTAAATTATGTTTTTCTATTTTGATATTTTATTTTAATTTTTTTTTCAAATTTTTTAAGTGTAATTAATATATAATATTAAAATATTAAAGAAAATACTTGAGAAGGACCGGATAAGTTTCGGAAAGGATCGGGTTTGTTAAAGACCGAATCAGAAGAGTTTACTTTTTAAAAATTGAATCCAACTCTTGAGAAACTCAGTCCTTACTATTAGAAAAGTCTAAATCGAATTTATGAGGGTCAAATAAGAACTGATTTTTTTTTGAAGGGCCGATGAAACTAAATTCAAAGAACGAATCTTTATAAACTATGTCTAATAATACTTCGACCTAAAATTAATTTATCACACCTCCGAAATGTTATTTCCAAAGCTTATGTATTTTACCGGTGTACTGACATGTACAGTTATAATGTAAGTGCGTTAAATATTACTCCTGCATGCATCCAGTATGCATCCAGTGTAGAGTTTTGAAATGGACCGTCTGGTCCAATCTATTCCGGACCGATCCGTGATCGTGAACCGGACTTGACCGGACCGATCCGTGACCGTGGACCGGACCGAACCATAGTCAAACTCGTGCCCGTCCCGTGCTCTATCACGGACCGGTCTAACGGTGAGCCATTTCTCCTTTCACCCAAAATTGGATCGTGTAGATCCGTCCCGTGTGGACCCATTGACCGGACCGTCCCGTGGACCATGGATCGACCGGACCGTGACCTGGACCAATTATTTTATAATTTCTGGTATTTTTATATTTTTTTGAGTATTATTTAATTTTTAAACAATTAAAAATGTAAAATTCATTCAATGAAAATTATTATTTACAAAATTTCATAAATTTATTTTTCAAATTTCATAATTTTTTGAATTTGTAAAAAAAAAATGGACCGGACCGTGCCAACCCGTAGGGGTCCGGCCCCCGGGGGCCAACGGTGGGACATGTTCGATTTTTCTGAGTTTGGACCACCTAGTATTGTCTAGTGTGGACTGTGCGGGAACGTGAACCGTGTACCGTCCAGACTCGTGGACCGTCCGGGTTTGAACCGGACCGGACCGGACCATTTGCAAAACACTAATCCAATGTTAATTGCTGTTATCATTTTTTTTTCTTTTTATAAGACTTTTTTGTGATCTATTTAGTGTTTTGAAAAAACTCGTCCGGTCCAATCCGTCCCGGATTGATCCGTGCCCGCGGACCGGACCGGACCCAAACCCGTGCCTGACCCGTCCCCTATCATGGTCTGGTCCAACGGTGGTCCGATTCTCTCTTCACCCAAAACCATCCCGTGCGGACCCGTGGACCGAACCGTGATCCGGACCAACTTTTTATAATTTTTGATAATTTTTGGAGTAATATTCGATTTTTAATCAATTAAAAATATAAAACTAATTCGATGAAAATTATTATTTAAAAATATCATAAATTTATTTTTCAAATTTTATAATTTTCTGAATTTGTAAAAAAAAAAAAAAAAAGGACCGGACCGGACTGTGCCCGACATGTGAGGGTCCGGCCCCCGAAGGCCAACGGTGAGACAAATTAGATTTTTCTAAATTTAATCATCCTAGACCCGTCCCGTATGGACCGTAGTGGACCGTAGACCGTGCCGATCCGTGACCCGGCCGGGTTTGACCCAGACCGGACCGACCCGTTTGCATAACACTAGTTCTATTTATCAACTCGAAGTTTACTAATTTCATCGGAAATAATATCAGCGCATTAAATATTACTTCCGCGTCCAGTATGATATTGTTTGATTGAAAATTTTTAAATTTGTCCGGGAATATTCTAATAAAATTGTTTTGGGGAATGAATATTACTTCAATTTCTCGTTAATTTTATTTTTGAGATTATAATAAAATTAGTTTTCAAATAATAATCAACTGTATAAAAGTATTGCTACAAATGTGTAATATAAATGTAGTATTGGGGAATGAAATGTTAATTTGACTTGGGAAACATCAAACAAACTTTGAGGATCCAACTGTCATTTTGCTGACAATTAATTTTATAATTGTAGGGTACCTCGTCATTTAATATGACATCATAGGTGGACACCAAGGCAGTGGAAATCCTGCTCCACAACAATCTAACCTCGAAAGCTACCAACTGCCTCAATTAAATGTATGTACCAAAAATTTGTTAAATTATAATCACTGTTATTATTTAGATTGAAATCTACATTAAAGCGAAATTATAATCACTGCTACAAGAATATTGTTATAATATTGTTGCAAATGCAAGGATGTACAAAAGTGAAATGTTCATTCAACTCAGAGCAAAATAATAATTTGAGGACAATATTGTAATTTTGCTAACAAATAGTTTTTTGTGTGTTAAAAATAGGGGTTCAGTGCATCATAGGCAATGCCACATGTGGACATCCATGGCAGTGGTCCGAGGGGGCAATGCCACAGGTGGACATCTAGGTAAGACAACTTTTAGAATCAAGTCTGTTTCTTAGATGATAGGTTGGTTATCTAGATAATTTTATGTTTATTTATATTATATTAGGATTGACTTGTGATAGTTTATTAGGGTAAAGACATATTGGTATTTTTGAGAGATTTCTGTTGGGGTCCTTTTTTGTGGTCAATGCATGATATAGCAGTAGGGAAAAAATACTAGTTTTTAATCTACTCAAACCGAAATGATTGAAGTTTTTCTATTTGGAATTTAACTGATGCATGAAATTTCTGGATGCATATATTTTTTGGTGCCAGTGTTTAAGTTGTATGTTATTTATGTTGTTTATTTGGGCAATGTAAAAAAAAATATTACCTGAATAATTCAATTCATTGAATGAATGATTTTAAATCATATAGTTTTATGCCAATAGATGGAGAATATATCACCATACGAAAATAAAACTGTGAACTCAAAAATGATCACCATACGGAAATATAAACACTAAAAATACCCAAGCAAAGTGAACAGTTCACACTCATATATGCCAGTATTTAAGTTGATATGCTGGCAAGTATTACAAATTTCAAGCGTGATCTCAAGCAACTAAATTAAATATACCCATGCCAAGAACAATCTAATACCATGCCAATTCAATTTGATGTACTGGCAAGGCCTAAAAATTACAAGCGTCACCCCCAAGCCACTGAAGTGTAGATACGTAGATACGCAAGCATGCTACATGTGAATGCCGTCAGCCCCACACAACTAGGTTTAATGTCGAATGTTGTGTCATGAGTACAGTGCCATAGGTAAACTGATGCCACTGTCCAGTTATATCAGAGCATGCATGGCAAAGACCTCTTTTTTCTCAAGCAATTGTTCCATATATATTCCAGTAGTGAATTCAGTACTTATTTTAAATCACATAAAATAAACATAAAAAAAAAAACATGTTTTGAGGTTATGCTAATGTAGAGTTCGAGCTCGATTCGAATTTGAATAATTTCAATTTGATAGCTCAGTTGCTTTTTGCCTGAAACGTACTCAATCGACTTCACAGCTAATTTGATTTCAATTCAACTACTCAGCCCTATCTGAAATTAAACCTCTGTCAATTTGTTTCTTTTTTTTGAAAAAAAAAACCATGTGAAATTATTAAAAGAATATTTCTGAACTTTATTTGTTCCTATATAACAATTAAAAAAACAGAAATACGTGGTGGACTGGTGGTTTATATATTGTCGTAAATACTCCAGTAGTCTTAACCAAATATGAAGTCTTGTAATAATAACTAGATGCATACCAATATACCATATGCATATGCTCTGACACACTGACATTGCTTAATTATAAATAGAGCAGGAGCAAGCAAACATTAATATCCCCGAACAGAAAGAGGAACAAGCCTTTCACTCTTTCACGGAGAAAGGGGGAGTAGTGTGTGTGTGTGTGTGTGTGCATGCTTTTAAAAGAAAGAAAGAAAGAAAATAAAAACAAACAGCACAAGGGTAATATATATGGCATCTCAACCAGGTCCTCTAACTAATTGGCCATGGCATAGACTTGGAAATTTCAAGGTAACTCGAATGCTTTTTATTTAGTTTTTCCAATTCTTATTACAACGTCAAATTGTTCGATTTTTTTTTATTTTGTTCTTTAAAAAAATCATAGTTGTTTTTATCAGATTCCAGTATGACCGTATGTTTCTGATTTTCAACACCAAACTTTCCATTTTCCTCATAAATATATCATTTGCCGTTCTAAAAGGAATTTGAGTGATGATAATATGAACTAAAAATTTGTATGATCTGATTTAGCTGATGCAATTAATCCAAATCATTGGAAATGATATATTTCAATAAGTGATATACTTATATACTATGTATGAATATTTTTAATTTGATATTTCGTATAAAAGGCAAGCGATAAAAAATGAATGCATTAAAATACATATAACCATAACTATTTGAGCATTGGATCACATTGTAATATATAAACTTACAAACAAAAAATAAAAATGTATCACTCATGAAATAGATCGATTTCATAACTTAACATCGTAATTTGATAAATTTATGTATATATGTAGACATGTTTGTGTGGTGTCTAATCAAGTTGTAGCAACTTCTTACACTATAGAAGGCTAATTACTATATGTTAAACTGACTTTCCACCTTTTGCATGCCATGTACATAAAAATGAAGTACGTTTTGCTAGTGCCATCGGTTGCTCATAGCGTGTACAAGTTTGTAACAAGCAAGAAAGAGGAGAAGGACTGGTTTTATGTCTCAATTTTCCCAGTTCTTCTATTGCGGCTTCTCTACGGCCAACTGTGGATCAGCATCTCTCGCTACCAAACTGCGAGGAGCAAGCGCAGGATTGTTACCAAAAGCCTTGATTTTGAGCAAGTCGACCGTGAGAGGAATTGGTAATCTCTCTACATTCTTGCTTTTTTACTTGAAAATTCACAGCTCGGAACTTCCATATTTAAATAGTTCCAAATGTCCATTCATTTTAGTTGAAGTTTTATTTGTTTAACATGGACCATTTTAATACATATTTCCTTATTTCTTAGGCATTAATAAAAAGGACGCGTTATATATGTCTACATAGGAATATAATACCGAACCTCTCCTCTGCTCAAAAGCATTTTTTTTCCAGGAACCAATCAATGGATATTCCATTTCCTGGGTATATATATATATATGTACATTTTCTATGAGAGGCTTCTCTAACTCAGAGAACTGCTCAAAGGAATAGTGTTTGTCAGTTACACCAAGGGGTCGTTCAAGAAATTTTACATTGGGCTGAGCCATGCACGTATGGAAATTTAATAAATTGTATATTTGTAAAACTAATTAGGCGTTTGAACATATAATCATGATGTAAACCAACTACAGTAAACTCAGTGGCGGAAGCCTGGACATATTATATGGGCTGATATTAAATTTTCAAAAATTAAATATGAAATGTATATTTTTTTTAATTAAGCATAGGCACTCATATATTTTTGAACTCAGTGCTGTTCCCCTTGAGCCCATGAGAAATTCAATTAATATTCTCTAGTCTCAAGTTTAACCAACAACTTAAGTAGCCTACGGGCCTTACAATTGGCACAAAAAATATACTTAAAAAATTACATGACCATATCCTATAGATATGCTAAAAGCCTTTTAGCAATATAAAAACAAAGACAAAATAAATGAGTATGAATGAACTATTGAGATCCAGAATAACTAAAGAAATTAAGGCTGGCGAAGATGCCTCCAAACAAAGCAATATTGGGCTTCTTCCTTTAACTGTAATAGCAGGCTGGAAAGTTAATGGGCCTTCATTCAAGCAAAAATAGATCATTACCCTCTGTTTTTTATAAGTACATTGAAAGTGAAATAATAGCTAATTCACTTAATATTTGGTAAAAAAATAGAGTAAAAAATAAAAAAATATTATTAAAAATAATAATTAGCTTAAAAGGACAAAATACCCCAATGAGCTTATATTAATAATATAAAAGATCTGATAATTAATTACAATCTACATTGCTATTCTTTCATTACAGAAGTTTGCATATATTTTCATTACATGATGATCATAATAATAAAAATAAATATTATCATTATTAATAAATAAGGATATTTAGTCTTACTAAAATGGAATGTAATTTAACTTTACTTACTGAGATAAAATAAAACTGATAAACCAAGTTAATCTTTTAATCCACCTACTTCATCTTACTTCACTATTTTTTGAAAAATTTACATCGAAATAAAAACTTACTCCACCTTTCACTTTTCAAACACTACATACATGTTTCCAGGAATGAGTAATATAATTTGCGCTCTATTTTTAATTTTAAGTCAAAAATGATCGATCCAAACCGCTCAATCTAATCTCCATATCAAAATATATTAGTAAACCAAATTTTATATTTTTTGGAATTCATTTGCTATTTTTTTGGATAGAGGGAAAACCATCATTTTTGGATGAACCAGAATTCTCAGATCAAGTCATTTTCTCTTCATCAGAAAAAATTCTAAAAAATATAAAATTTGGTTTACTAATAGATTTTTATATGAATATTAGATTGAATGGTTCATATCGATTATTTCTTACTTGAAATTAAAAATAGAACGCAAAGTACACGACGCATTTGTGCTTTGCAAAGCACCATAGTCGGACTCTCTCTCTCTCTCTCTCTATATATATATATATATATATGAGTTAGACTATTGCGAAAACGTTTACATTTCGAGCCTAAGTGCATACGGTTCAAATTTTATCGTAACATGTCAGAAATTGAAAATTATCATTCTCATTCAATTCTTCATATCAAAATATTGGGGATACAAAAATTTGGGGTATTTCGAGTTTTCTAAGTATTTATTTTGGATAGACAAGAAGCTAGCTCAATAGCAAGAAGCAAGGGATTTTTAAAAATCAGTACTAAAATAATAATAAAATATTGAATTGTTGTTGCTGATTTTAAAAAATCCAAAATAAATACTTAGAAAACTCGAAATACCCTAAATTTTTGTATCTCCCAATATTTTGATATGAAAAATTTAATGAGAATGATAATTTTAAATTTTGGATATGTTACGATAAAATTTGAGCCGTATGTACTTGGGCTCAAAATGCAAACGTTTTCACAATAGTCTAACTCCATATATATTATATATGTGTGTGTGAGAGAGGTTACGATGTTTCGTGAAATACAAAACCTTCTATACTTCATATTCGTATTTTGAATTTAAAAGTCTAAACAACCGATCCAAATCGTTGAACATAATCTTCATATTAAAATATCTTTCGGAGATCAAGTTTGAAATTTTTGGATTTTTTTTCTACTTTTTAGATGGGTACAAAGTTTGTTGATCTAATAATTTTTGCACTATCCAAAATAAGTTATTTTTTTCCCATCTAAAAAATAGTAAAAAAATTCAAACAAATATAAATTTTGATCTTCAAAAATATTTCAATAAAAAGATCATGTTTAACGATTTGAATTTACTGTTTAGACTTTCATATTTGAGATACGGATGTGAAACATGGAGGTTTTGTGCTTCGCAAAGCACGATAGCATCTTTCTCTCTCCATATATATAATATAGTCTTATTACATTTTTTAGGCTTCTTAAATTAATATTTATGTTCATTTCTACCTCATTAAAAACTAATGCATTGATAAATGTACCCCAGGGATGATCAAATTATACTGTCAGCACTGGTGAAGTATGTGTTGAACATGGTGCTACCGGGTGCACAGAGAATACCTTGGTGGAATACAAAAGGAATAGTACTAACTGCACTCCTTCATATGGGACCAGTCGAGTTTATGTACTACTGGTTTCACAGGGCTCTGCACCACCACTTCCTCTACTCTCGGTACCATTCCCATCACCATGCCTCCATTGTTACTGAGCCCATCACTTGTAAGACCTCCTTAGACCTTCAGCTTCTTCACATATACAATTTAATGCAATATATATTGAATATTGTGCATCTAGAGGATCAGATAGGACGAAATTAATTTTGAAAGTTTACCAAATAAAACTATTTTGTCACATTGTTAGTTTGCTAACTAATTATTTTGAAAAATGACAGCCGTGATACACCCCTTTGCGGAGGAACTTGTGTACTTTGTGCTACTTGCTACCCCCATCATATCAACTATGATTGCAGGAGTTGCATCAACTGTGGGAGTGACGGGATACTTGGTTTACATCGATTTCATGAACTACATGGGGCATTGTAACTTTGAGATGGTACCGAATTGGCTCTTTCGTATTTTTCCACCTCTCAAGTACCTGATGTACACTCCCTCGTAAGTTCACTTCCTTTCAATAAATAAAATGTACAAATTGAAGGGACATGCAGGTATTAATCTGTACATGCTTCATCATGCACACTGAGGTGGCCATTCTTGCTTTTATTTCACTTCTACTGTTTGGGCTTAAGCATTAATGATATACCAATATGCACCAGAAATTTTCCGATCAATGCATACAAAAATGAGGAAATTTCAGAAGTTACAGCAGAGTTTTGGTGTAGATAGGGTTATTGAATTATGAAACTAATGGCTTTCTAATTTGCTAAATATTCATTGTTCATTATCCAGGTTCCATTCGATCCACCACACAAAATTTCAAGCCAACTATTCTCTTTTCATGCCCTTCTATGACTACATATACGGTACATATGACAAAACCAGTGACAGCTTGTACGAAAGATCTCTCAAGGGAAGAGAAGAAGAGAAGACCGATGTGGTCCACCTGACACATCTGATTAACATACAGTCTATTTTCCATCTTCGGCTTGGATTTGCCTCGATTGCATCAAGGCCGTACATCTCAGATCTTTATCTTTGGATTATCTCGCCTCTGAGCTACTTATTGGTGGTCCTTACACGGATTTTTGGTACCACTTTCACAATTGAAAGGAATAATTTTAATAATCATAACATCGAGACATGGGTGGTGCCAAGATATAGCTTTCAGGTAACAAAATTAAGTAAATATGAGATTTCGATCTGATTGTGTTCTTTGGTGATTTAAGTGATCATGTGTTAGTTGGATAGTCGACTAAGTTGTACCAGTAGCTGTACAGTAATGTTTGGTAACATACCATACAGTATCACTTCAAGATTATACCCAGGAGACCTATTTTGCGCAGTTGTATCATCTACGTAATTTCTTCATTGTATATTGTGAGTTATGTAGTCTATTGTACCAGAAATAGCCATAATTGGTACCGGTATCACCATGCTAGCATTCTGAATCCTGGGGCATATTTAATCATTTCAGACATTATAATAATTTATTAGGCCAATGAAATTATTCTTTGTTGTCCTCTTATTTGCAGTATATGTCTAAATCAGAGTCAAGTAGAATCAATCGACTAATTGAGAAGGCAATATTGGATGCTGAAAAGATGGGTGCTAAAGTACTAAGTTTGGGTCTCATTAATCAAGTACGCTGTCGTTACCAGATACATACTTTCTTTCAACAATAATTATTACCATTATGCCACAGTAATGAACACATTCCATTGTGAATACATTATGCTGCTTTTACACTATAGAGTATAAGTGAAATGTACTCTTTACAATTTCAAAAAATCATGTCACTATCTAAACCGCCATCTTTAAACTACCATGCATCTTATTTTAGTTTACAATGTACCACCGAATGAACCTCAGGTATAAGACGAGAACTCAGAAAGTGAAATTGAGGTGCATTTTAGTAAGGTTAACTGTATGATACATGCAGTATCTTTTTTGGTAAATAGGATCCATTACATATTTTTGAACTAGAATATGTAGTGGATCGTATGTGCCAAAAAACAAGACATGTATATATCTTAGTTAAAATTGTGATGTGTTTCCTGTCATTTGAATTTGGACATGTATCAAATTTAGTGCAATTTGAAAGTCACTTAACTTTTAATCATACAATTCAAAATTTCAATAGATGGGAAAATTTGAATTGTATGATTAACTTTTAATACCCATCATTTTTCCAGTTAGACCATTATATTAACAGCTTCAATTTTCTGCTGGACAAACCCAATCACAGTTTATGTCAAAACAATTAAATAGGCATACTGTATAATAGATATACACCAAAAACACCCTTTTAGTGCAAATGATATAAAGTACTATTGGAGAATTATATGTTTCTTTAATCCTACAGTCAAATTTTCCACAGGGAGAGGAATTGAACAGATTTGCAGAATTATACGTTTCCAAAAATCCAAGCATGAAAATTAAAGTTGTCGATGGGACTGGCTTGGCTGCCGCCTTGGTTCTTAATTCCATACCAGAAGGCACAAAGAGGGTTCTTTTAATTGGAAAGCTTAACAAACTGGCCTATTACTTGTCTTTGGTCTTATGCCAAAGAAAAATTCAGGTAGAATTCAATTAACAATTGCATAATTTATATAATATTTTGTTACCCCAAAGATTGTAGTATCGATTTAGTGCATGTAAACATCAAGTACAAACAAATTGATGCAGCACCTAAAAGAACAGACAAAACAATAAGAAAACAATACTTTTAGGTCATTTGTGGTTTTTTTTTGAAGGCCAGTTGACGAAATGCCAACCAACAATTTCATTAATTAACAAAAGTTTTACATCACATGACATAATTTAAAAGTAGCCATCACAACCAGGCATCTCCTATATGTTACACACCTACATGTAGAGAATTATAGTTACATGACCACAGAACTACAGAACTATCTAACAGAATTGCAGCCATAGAACTAGAACTATCTAACAGAATTGCAGTCATTTGTGGTTTTGATTTTAGTATCTAAAGGTAAAATGAAACAGGTTGAGATGGTGCACAAAGACTTGTATGAGTTTTTAAAACTCCAACTTCCACAGGAGATGAAGGAATTCGTGCTGCTATCAGATAAATACATTAGTAAGGTGAGAACATTTTTTTTGGCTGTTATTATATGGAGAATTATCTAACAAGAAGCAGCACTGTAATTGTGTAGTTGTTTCATTATTTTCATAACATTACTCTGACAAAAATAAGATAAATGTACTAAGCTATATGTATGCATTATACAAGTTTTGGCCAGTAGATGGAAGAGAAGAAAAAATATTCATTAAAAATTAAACAAGTTTTCATGTGAAATAAGTAAAATTAGCGAATTAACAGTGAGGATAATTCTTCTTCTTATGTAGGTCTGGTTAGTGGGAGATGAACTAACTTACAGTGATCAAATGAAGGCTGCAAAAGGTGTGCATTTCATTCCATACTCTCAGTGTCCACTGAGAACTGTGCGTAAGGACTGCATTTACTATTCTACCCCTGCCATGGTAGTCCCAAAAGCATTTGAAAATCTTCACTCTTGTGAGGTAAATTCATGCAAGTTTTGTTACCCAACAATGTTCTCAAATTTACATTCAACTGAAACAACTTATAGCACAAGTGGTGAAAGTAAAGGAAAGGCGCTAGATTTTTCATGCTAAAATACAATGTTATCTCCTGAATGGCCTGAAAGTTTACATTAAAATGATGACAATAAATGAATATTTATAGCAACAGTTACACATATACATCTACTTAAGGACAAATTTGACAGGTGCATTTCCAACCAATCCTGTTCTAGATGGATCCATCAAGCTAACTCTTCAGTTTAATCTAAACTGTTTTTAAGCAAAAAAATTTGAACTACCAGATCTGTTCATTGTCAGCCCACAAAACACTACTTAGCTATAAATTTGTACTAACAGAACTGGCTACCAAGAAGGGTGATTAGTGCATGGCGAACCGCTGGTATTATTCATGCACTAGAAGGATGGGAAACACATGAATGCGGTGAAATTGTAACTGCAATTGATAATGTATGGAGTGCAGCTCTTAAGCATGGCTTCAAACCATATAGCCTTGCTTCTGAAATCTAAAAAATCATACATGAATTCTAGATTTGTCTTATAATAAGCAAAAGTGTGTAAACATTACATTTGGAGATACAAGGTGTTGACTGGTAATCTGGCACCAAATCCAGATTTTGTCGTGAGATTAAATAAGTGTAATTGTGTTGTTGAGAGAATACCACAGTTAATTAATTACTAGCTTTGTTTGTATCCCCTTAGTACAGTATGTCAGCATAAAAACTAATTATAAATAATTTACTAATTTTGTATTATATATTAGAGCTACTCAATTATGACTTGGGACATAAATTAGTAGTTCATGTACAATTACAATCTGTTAAATATGCACCGAATTTTTCACTACAGCCAACACAGACTATTGTAACCTTGACATAGACCTAACAACTAACCGCTAAACCGTCCAAAATAAATACCGGCCGGAAATCTAATTTAACAGAAGAAATATTGTGAAGATCTCTCTGTTCAGTCTCAAATAATCTGAGAGGAAATTCAAGGGATTTAGTGCCCACATTACATGATGATATATATTAGTATCATGCAAGTGTGTTGCTACGGGTCCAATTTAAATAAAAGTTTCTTAAGACTCGTCTTGTTCATTAATTCTAGGAACTAATCAAAAAAATTATTACGAAAGGAACTGCAAATGATTGGTTATCATCTCAATTTGCAATTCAATTTACATTTTCTTAATAAATTTCAATCTAGAAGCAATGTTTTATGAAAACAAATCAAAATCAACTGTGAAAAGTTGTACATTTTTTTCCAACTAATTACTTTTCAATTTTATCAGGCTACCTTTTTACAGATGAGCAGTGAAAATATTGCTCTTTAATAATAATAAATGAAAAACCATGTTATAGACCAAATCTCGAAAAGAAAAGAAAAACAGTTGTAATAAAATTCGCTATGGTGATAAATCTCTCTTTTTTCTTTAACTCATATATTTTTTGCTTCTACAAATTTCTTTCATACAACATAGTTATTGTTTAGAATGTAAGAGATGAAAGACATAAAATTATGTTACAAAGAAAGAAATATTATGGAACAACTAATGATAAATAAATATAGAGTATAAATGAAAAAAAAAGTCATACATGAAGTAGACATATTAACTGCAGATGATAAAAAAGTTAAAATAAATGGCAAACTAAATAAAAGAAACTCAGTTTAAACTATAAAGAGCCACAAAACCAATAAAAGAAGCTAAATTAACTGAAAATATTAAATAAGAAATTTGAACGATCAACAAACGTCAAGTAATAAAGGGAACGATGATCAATGAGTAGATATGCAGACCAAAGAGAAAAGGGACTAATCATGTTTGAAACACACATACAATCTAAACGCACTAATAACATTTAAAGATCTATCTTCGCTATTATTTCCTTAATAACTATTTCACAAAATGTAGAATGCAGTGGTAACACAAATGAAAAGTGAAACCAATTTATAGTTTGTCATTTTCATTCACTTTGCAAAGCATCATAGTCTAATTATATATAGAGAGAGAGAGAGAGAGAGTAAATCTATCGTGAGCTTAAGCTTACGGAAGACTTTCGTGAGCTTAGCTCAAAAAATATATCAAATGATCTCCAAATTTTGATTTTTCAATCTCATTGAATTCTTCATATTGAAATCTTGTAAGGTACAAAAATTTGAAATGTTTTAAATTTTTAAGTCGCTCTTTTTAATTTTTGAAAATCAGCTCCAAAAATAATAATAAAATATTCAATGTTTGTAAATTATTTTAAAAAATTGATAAGAGCGACTTAGAAAACTCTAAACATCCCAAATTTTTGTACCCCATAAGATTTCAATATGAAGAATTTAATGAGATTGAAAAATCAAAATTTGGAGGTCATTGATATATTTTTTGAGCTAAGCTCACGGTAGATTTACTCTATATATATATATATGTGTGTGTGTGTGTGTGTGTGTGTGTGTGTGTGTGTGTGTGTATGTGTGTGTGTGTGTGTGATTGTGCTGTGTGTGTGTGTGATTGTGCTTTATAAAGCACAAAATACTTCATACTTCACGCTTATATCTCATGTTTTAAAATTCAAATGGATGATTCAAACCGTTAAATATGATCTTCATATTAAAATCTCCTTGGTGATCAAATTTCATATTTTTTAGAATTTTTTTACTATTTTTTTGAAGCGCTATAAAATTCATTGATCTGATGTATCTGAACCATTCAATATCAACGATTTTCTATTCCTTTAAATAAATAGCAAAATAATATAGAAAATATTAAATTTAATCACCAAGGAGATTTTGTTATGAAGATCATATTTAACGGTTTAGATCGTCCAATTAAATTTTGAAACATGAGATATAAGCATGAATTATAAAGTATTTTATGTTTTATAAAGCACATTAGCACACCCCTTTCTCTCTCTCTCTTTATATATATATATATATATATATATATATATATATAATTAGGCTATGGTGCTTTGTGTGTTTTACGCTCTATTTTTAATTTTAAGTCAGAAATGATCGATCCAAACTGCTCAATCTAATCTCCATATTAAAATATATTAGTAAACTAAATTTTATATTTTTTAGAATTTATTTGCTATTTTTTGGATAGGGGGCAAACCGTCATTTTTGGATGAACCAGAATTCTCAGATCAAGTCATTTTCTCTTCATCAGAAAAAATAGCAAAACAATTCTAAAAAATATAAAATTTGGTTTACTAATAGATTTTTATATAAATATTAGATTGAACGGTTCAGATTGATTATTTCTGACTTGAAATTAAAAATAGAGCACAAATCACACAACGCCTCTATGCTTTACAAAGCACCATAGTCGGACTATATATATATATATATATATATATATATATATATAGTAAAGCTAGCGTGCACCTAGGAGCACGAAGCCCATCCGTGATCCTAACTCAAAAAATATATCAAATGATCTCAAAATTTTGATTTATCACTCTCATTAAATTTTTCATATTGAAATCATATGGGTTACAAAAATTTGAGCCGTTTTGAGTTTTTTAAGTCATATTTTTTAATTTTTGAAAATCAACTCTAAAAATAATAATAAAATATTCAATGTTTGTACATTATTTTCAAAAATTAAAAAGAATGACTTAGAAAACTCAAAACACCCCGAATTTTTGTATCCCATAAGATTTCACTATGAAAAATTTAATGAGAGTGATAAATCAAAGTTTGGAAACCATTTGATATATTTTTTTAGTTAAGATCACGGAAGGGCTCTGTACTCCTAGGAGCACGGTAGTTTTACTCTCTCTCTCTCTCTCTCTCTATATATATATATATATAGTTAGACTATTGTGAAAACTTTTGCATTTCGAGTTCAAGTGCATACGGCTTAAATTTTATCGTAACAAATCTAAAATTTAAAATTATCATTCTCATTAAATTCTTCATATCAAAATATTGGGGGATACAAAAATTTGGGATATTTTGAGTTTTCTACGTATTTATTTTGAATTTTTAAAAATCAGCAACAATAATTTAAGCATAGTAAACTAACTCCAAATTTGATGAAAATTGATTATCTTTTGAGATATTTAAATTGAAATTTTGAGCATGGGATTTTGAAATTTGAGCTGTAAGCATTTTGGCTCGAAATGCTTATGGAATCACCGTAGTCAGTCCCTATATACATATATATATATATATATATATAGAGAGAGAGAGAGAGAGAGAGAGAGAGAGAGAGAGAGAGAGAGAGAGAGAGAGAGGGGGGGAGTAAAGATATCATGAGCTTAAGCTCACGAAGGCCTTCCGTGAGTTTAACTCAAAAAATATATCAAATCATCTTCTAATTAATTTATCATGCTCATTAAATTCTTTATATGCAAATCTTGTGGAATGCAAAAATTTGGAGTGTTTTGAGTTTTTTAAATCATATTTTTTTTTTAATTTTTTAAAATTATCTCTAATAATAATATATTCAATACTTGAACATTATTTTAAAAAATTAAAAACGATGACTTAAAAAGTTCAAAACACTCTAAATTTTTGCATCACAAGAGATTTTCATATAAAATATTTAATGAGAATGATAAATTAAAATTTAGATATGATTTGATATATTTTTTGAGTTAAGATCATGATATATTTACTATATATATATATATATATATATAGTTTGGCTACGGTGCTACGCGTAGCACGGATGGCCTGTGTGCTACGGATCGTTTCTTCGTCTTCAAAGTTTAAATGGTCGATCCAACCGTTCAAAATGTTTTTCATATGAAAATTTAGTTGGGATCAAATTTTATATTTTTTAGGATTTTTTTACTATTTTTTAAGATAGCTAGAAAATAACTCCTTTTGAATGGCTCATAAGAATTAAATCAAGTGATTTTCTAGCTATCTGAAAAAATAGTAAAAAAATAAAAATATATATATAATTTGGTCTCCAACTAGATTTTCAAATGAAAAATATTTTGACCGGTCGGATCGACTATTTGAACTTTGAAGACGGAGAAACGGTCTGTAGCACATGAGTCATTCGTGCTATGCGTAGTACCGTAGCCAAACTTTATATATATATATATATATATATATATATATATATATATAATAATAAAGATACCGTGAGCTTAAGCTCATGGAGGCCTTCCGTGAGCTTAACTAAAAAAACATATCAAATCATCTCCAAATTTTAATTTATCATTCTCATTAAATTTAAGCTCACGGAGCCCTTCCGTGAGCTTAACTAAAAAAACATAACAATTCATCTTCATATTTTAATTTATCATCTCATTAAATTCTTTATATAAAAATCTTATGGGGTGTAAAAATTTGAAGTGTTTTGAGCTTTTTAATTCATGGTTTTTATTTTTTGAAAATCAACTCTAAAAATAATAATAATCTATTCGATACTTGAACATCATTTTAAAAAATTAAAAATAGTGACTTAAAAAGCTCAAAAAACTTTAATTTTTTACATCTCACAAGATTTTCATATAAAAAAATTTAATGAAGATGATAAATTAAAATTTAAAAATAATTTAATATACTTTTTTGAGTTAAGATTATGAAAAATCTCCGTAAATTTAAGCTTAAGATACCTTTTCTTTACTTTCGCGGCCATATGCAACAGCAGCAAAATCACGGTAGGTGCCGCCTCCATCTATTATTTGTGAATTTATAGTTAAATCTTTCTACCAGTATTAATTAATGTGTGTGAGAAATTGGAATCGTGAATTTTTATCAGAGCGGCGGCCGGCGGGTTGTTTAATTATTTAATTAATTGCATTGCCTCCACAGCTCCATGCCTCCATCTGAGGAGTCGCAGATTTTTTTTTTCTCTCGTGACGCTGGAAACTTCTGACTAAGGCCTGAGGGAATCGCTTAACAAAATTTATTTTGGTTATTTAACACATAAATTTTAAATTTTACTATTGATATTTTAATAATGATTTACGTTGTTCACTTGTCCTCTCTATAACAAATGATGATATTTGATATATATTTCAAAATACATATAAAATTAGAGGTGTAAACGAAATAGATATGATTTTACCATATCAAAATCCGTTATAATTTTCTAGATACGAATTTGAATATGAATAGTTCAGATACAGTTAGATAACTGAATACGGATCAGATATCAGACAAATAGAGATAAAGATATAGATATGTTTCGGATATTAAAAATATTATATGCGTTATTGAAAAATAATAGCATAATAGTTTTTGATAAAATCAATAATTATAAAATTAAATATCAATTATCATTATATTAATAGTTCAAATGCATTAATGATTTATAAAAAAAATATGTTACATTTATACAAATCTAAATAAAAAATGTATAATGTGAATTTTCGGATATGTATTCAGATAATATCATATCAGATACCTTTAGATAAGGTCAGGTATTGATGAATAATAGCTAAATGATCGGATATATATAGATAATAATCAAATTGTATCCTTATCCATTAAAATGTTTCGGATACAAATATCTTCGGATAAAAATCAGATAATATTTTTTATTTTTTATTTTTCATCAGACCACAAATAGATCGGATATTATCCAATCCATTAGCAACCCTAGTAACAAAATGAATTGTTATTTTTTTATTTAAAGTCAGTGTTCCTGGATGTACTGTCAAATAATAACAAAATTACACTGAATATAATTGCTAAGAGGTTGATATATGTCTGGATATATCAAATAACATATATATAAATTTATTGTTTAAAATTTTAAAATTACCATTATCAAAATTGTCATCCCAACTGATTCCTCCCCTTTAAATATTACAATCGCACAAACTGTTTGATGGCAACGTTGTTTAACGCCAGCTAGATGCGTGCATTTTATTTCAGAAAGAAAAAGAAAATAAGAATGCCAGATGCGTAGTTATTCAAGGCGAAGTTAATCAGGTTATTCACGAGGGACTCAGGGACACCCCAGGAACATCGGTGCAATATGCATGGCTCCATGCATGTCTGTCCGTGACATGTCCGTACAAAAGAGGATGGTGCAAATTAATCGCTGAACAGTGAACAGGGACAACTTACATCTAGGCTGTCAATGAATTCCGTTTCAACCGCGTTTCGTTTCATTTCGTGTTAACGAAAGAAATTTCTATTTCGTTTTATTAAATGAAACGGTTAACAAAACTGTTTTTTATTTCGCGCAAAGAACGAAACGGTTAACAAAACGGTATTTTTCATTTCGTTAAGAGTATTTCAGTGTAAAATACACGAAATTTCGTATTTCGTTCCATTTCGTGATAAACGAAACGGTTAACGAAATGATTTTCTGTTTCGTTTATTAAACGAAACGGTTAACGAAACTGTTTTCTATTTCGTTTATTGAACGAAACGGTTAACGAAATAGTTAACGAAACGACATTGTTTCGTCACCGTTTCAGACGTTTGACACCCCTACTTACATCCCGTCTGAACAATGGATTTTTCTGTTATTCATGTTATTTTATCGGTGACAGTGGGCTCCATTTATTTTTAATTATGGTGAAACTCATTTGTCAGTGATAGAATAACTGAGATAACAGGAAAATCGGATAATAATAGCATATTTGAATCTCTGAATAATACAAAACGAAAAGAACATAATCTATTGGATTATTTTGAGATTTGTATCAGCTCAAATAACGAGAAAATCAATGAACCATATACTACGCTATACGGTATCACGTAAGAGAGAATAAAGATTCCTAAAAGATAGAGTCAAATGTAATGAGGACGCAAATTCATAATATATATATAGTATTTTTTATATAAAAAATATTTTAATCGGTCAAATCGATCATCTGAACTTTGAAGATAAAAATAATATGTAACACATAGATAATCCGTACTACGTACAACATCATAATCTAACACACTCTATATATATATATACTATGAGAGGGTTTAAAATTAAAATATCAAATAAAATCATTAGTTTTGAGTGACCCGTGTCACTATAACTTTTAAATACTATTTTCATGTGATATCAAAAACATGTAAGAAATGCATTGACATAATTAATTTTTGAATGTTAATTTTTTTTAACTTGTTGATTTATATAAATGAAAGTGAAAAAAATATGTATAAGAAAAATATAATATAGATTAAATCTAATAATTTTATTTTGATATTTCATATTATACGGTTTGAGTTATTAAATTTTTTAAAAATGAAGGCATGATGGATCTGCAAAAAAATAGATGCATTTGAACCTTTCTTTTTTATTTATCATGTTAATTTTTATTATGTTTCAATTTAAAAAGTAATGAAATATAAGTTCTAAAAATTTAAAGTATGTTAAATGTAATTCTTATTTCTTATTAATTATTAAATCAAACAAAAAATAATTATGAAAACATTTTCTTCCCCTTTCCTCTTTCCTTATCATCCCATCAAAACAAAAAGTAAAAGTAACTGGAAGCTAGTTCAGATCCTATCTCTTATGTACTTATTTCAAATAAGACTCTTAAATCTTAATTGAAATGATTAAACTAAGTCGACTCTATTTGAAAATAAGAGCGTTTTTAAAAAAAAAAAAATTGATCGTTTAAGCTCAAACACAAATTCCTATTTTCCCGTTCGAGAAAACATAGTGATTTCATAACAAATAATTATGCTCAATAAATTGAAGAAGTAAAATGTGATTTTTTTTTGGCAAAAAAAAAAAAAGCAAAATGATTTGGACTGTCGGAATATTGGGCCTCAAACTTGTTAACTATCGACGTACCATTTCAATATGCGATTTATAAAAATGAAATAAGTATAAATTTAAAATTTAGATAGTTCTTTACTATTTTACACGATTTCTTTACATTATTCATACTTAATTAATGCGTGAGTTAGGACCAAAACTTCAGAGGCGGAGGCACGTTGTGGCAGGGGTTGGCAAATGAGTCCCTTGATTTCTGTAAAATATACTTTGGTATAAGATAATTTTCACCATAATGAAATTTTACAGTGTTATTTTTTAAATATTACTTTACCCTGTTCAATCAATACCTATATTTTGATATAAAGTAGTTATTTTTTTCAATAAGAAATGAGAACATCGAACATATAAATGTCTAACTCGTCAATATTATCATCATAACCTAACTAATAATAGACTAATATTTTTCTTTCCTTATTTTCTGTCCTGTTTTTGGATTTTGTCCCTTCTCTGTCTTTATTAATAAAATATACTACATTAACTAAAGTGTAAAACTAACAATTTTCAAATTTCAAGTGCATACAAAAATATTTTTGAGGACAAAGAGAACAATCATTTTATTTATTTTTGATTAAGCTGACATTTTGAACTTTGAATCATTTTTCGAGTTGTTCTGTTTCTTTAATTACGATATCACTTTTGCATTCCCCTTTCTTTTATTTTGATATCAACCGACTAGATATATCTTTAAGTAACATGAAATTTATTTGCTCAAAATGTCAACTCTAACTTTAATATAATTCTAAAAATATGGCTAGCATGCATCTAATCCTACGACATATTTTTTTTCTAGAAATACTATTCAAATTAAAAAGGAATTAAATTTGTAGATGTGTTTTAAATTATTTAGCTATGACGTGTATCAAATAATTTAAAGTTTTGAAGGTGAAACTCTAATGACTTTAATTAAGTCGAATGATCAAATCAAAATTTAAATTTATTTATACATGATAGCATCTAATCTGATAATCAACATGTCGTTGCGACAGAATTTCTATTTAAAATTTCAGTTTTATAAACTTTACATTTAATTAAAATATTCACAATTTATCAACAATTTTCTTTTTAAATTTTACATTAAAATTATTTACTATATGAATGACTTTACATCTTTGGTGAATAGTACATCTAGCATGACAAAACTTGACCCGACCAATGAGTCAACCCGACCCGATCCAAAATGATCCGAAGATAAATGGGTCGGGTATGATCAAGATTTTTTGACCCGTCAGGGATCGGGTATGGTCGACCCGACCCTTTTAATTATATTTTTTGAAATAATTTTATGATTTAATATTAATTAAAGCTTAATATATGCACTAATTTAATTATATACTAATTAAAATTAATTAATATTTAATTACTTAAAATTATATAAAAATAATGAAAAATACTTAATTATTTTATATGGGTTGGGTCATGACAACTCGTGATCTGGTCGGATTAGGTATGGATCAAGATTTTTTTATCCGAGTTTAAATGGGTCGGGTCAAGTCGGGTCAAGAAAAATAATAACATAATGATGACCTGACCCGAACCCGATCCGAACTAACCCATTGACACCCCTGAGTACACCGGTCTTTTTTTGGGGGAGGGTGGGGGTGGGAGTGGGGATTCCTTGATAATTATTTATTTTGACAATCTTAACAATTAAAATGAAAAAAAAAATCACAAACATATTTCTAGAATTATATATAGATAAATTGAGTTCCAATTTTCATTCAATTTGAGTGTTATATTTTATTGGGTTCATTTGACACACCACATAATAGCAAAAAGTAAGAATAACATTGTTATTTTGTCAAATAAATTTACCAAACAAATTTTAGACTAAAGAGAAGAGTGGCGAAGAGCGTTAAATCGGTATACCAAGCTATAGGTGGTATACCGATTTAGTTGTTGTAGAATAATAATTTATTTAATTATATTATATTATATTATATTTTTATATTTTGATTATAATTATATTATTATTATATTATTAAATTATGATTATAATTATTCATATATTATGATTATAATTAATATTATTTATTATTATTATATTATATTATATTATATTCGATTCTATTATTATTCTATGATTATATCATAATTATTATCATTTATTATTTTAATTTTCTATCATTATCATCACCATTATTGTTAGTATCATCATTATCAATATTTTAACTATTCTGATTAACAATGGTCAAATGATATTTTCGTTCTTTCGAAGAGTCAAGAATATCATTCTTCTATCACTCTTCTAAAATAACGTTATTCTACCAATCTTTCAAATCTATTCCTTGATTTACCAAATGAACCCTAAAGTTCGTTAAATTTAAACGCTAAAATTATCATATATTTTTTATGATCTTTGATAAAACAACAAATTAGTTTTGAATTGCATAAGACTTGAAACACAAATATCAATCTATAAGTTAATATATATATATATATATATATAGTGAGTGAGAGAGATGCAAAGTAAAAACCCGTTATTACTTCGGAGTGAGTTTTCATACTCCAAGATCTCAAATGGTCAATCTAAATTACTCAATAATTTCTTCATATAAAAATCTTATTGGATATTAAATTTCATGATTTTTTGAGCTTTCTAACTATTTTTTAAATTATTTTTAAAAACAGTCATGTTTAACATAAGAAAATAGTTTATTTCATGGACTGTTTTTAAAAATAATTTAAAAATAGTTAGAAAGCTCAAAAAATCGTAAAATTTAATATCCTACAAGATTTTGATATGAAAAAATTATTGAGTAATTTAGATTGACCATTTGAGATCTCAGATATGAAATCTCATTCCAAAACAATAACGGTTTTTTACTTTAAAAAGTACCATAAGCTATCTCTCTCTCTCTCTCTCTCTCTCTCTATATATATATATATATATATATATATATGAGAAAATCTACGATGTTCTTAAGCTCACGGGAGGTCTCCGTGAGTTTAGCTCAAAAAGTATATCAAATGATCTCCAAATTTTAATTTTTCACTCCCATTAAATTCTTCATATTTAAATCTCATGGGAGCATAAAAATTGTGATATTTTGAGTTTTCTCAGTCACTCTTTTCAATTTTTGAAAATTAGCTCTAAAAAAATAATAAAATATTTAATACTTGTACATTATTTTCAAAAATTAAAAAAAAATGACTTAGAAAACTCGAAACATCCTAAATTTTGGTACCCCATAAGATTTCAATATGAATGAGAGTGAAAAATTAAAATTTGAAAATCATTTGATATACTTTTTGAGCTAAACTCACGGAGACCTTCCGTGAGCTTAAGAACACCGTAGATTTGCTCATATATATATATATATATATATATATATATATATATATATATATATATTATAAGATAAAAAATAACTTATAGATTGATATTTATGTTTCAAGTCTTATGCAATTCGAAACTAATTTGTTATTTTATCAAAGATCATAAAAATTATATGATAATTTTAGCGTTTAAATTTGGAGAACAAAATTTAGGATATTTGATGTATAAAAATCTTAAAGTCCTCCGTGAGCTTAAGCTCACAGTATCTATATATATATATATATATATATATATATATATATATATATATATATATATATATATAGGCTATAGTGCTTTGCAAAGCATAAGAGTGTTGTGTGCTTTGCGCTCTATTATTAATTTTAAGTTAGAAATGATTGAACCAAACCGCTCAATCTAATTTCCATATTCAAATCTATTAGTAAATCAAATTTTATATTTTTTGGAATTCATTTGCTATTTTTTTGGATAGGAGGAAAATCGACATTTTTGGATGAACCAGAATTCTCAGATCAAGTCATTTTTCTCCTCACCGGAAAAAATAGCAAAAATATTTAAAAAATATATAAATTTTGGTTTACTAATAGATTTTGATATGAAGATTAGATTGAATGGTTCAGATCGGTCATTTTTGACTTAAAATTAAGAATAGAGCGCAAAGCACACAGCGCCTCTATGCTTTGCAAAGCACCATAGTCGGACTATATATATATATATATATATATATATATATATATATATATATATATATAATGAGGCTATGGTGTTTTGCAAAGCACAAGAGCGTTGTATGCTTTGCACTCTATTTTTAATTTTAAGTCAGAAATGATCGATCCAAACCACTCAATCTAATCTTCATATCAAAATCTATTTGTAAACCAAAATTTATATTTTTTGAAATTTATTTGCTATTTTTTTGGATAGGGAGAAATCATCATTTTTGGATGAACCAGAATTCTCGAATCAAGTCATTTTCTCCTCATCAGAAAAAATAGCAAAAAAATTCTTAAAAATATAAAATTTGGTTTACTAATAGATTTTTATATGAAGATTAGATTAAATGGTTCGGATCGATAATTTCTGACTTGAAATCAATCCGAACCATTCAATCTAATCCTCATATAAAAATCTATTAGTAAACCAAATTTTATATTTTTTAGATTTTTTTTTTGCTATTTTTTCTGATGAGGAGAAAATGACTTGATTCGAGATCGATAATTTCAAAATCTATTAGTAAACCAATTTTAATTTTAAGTCAGAAATAATCAATCCAAAAATAATTTTTTGGAATCACCAAAAAATTATCAAGATTGTCCAAATAAATAGTTGTTTATCATTTGCTTATCCATTTGCTTATCAAGATTGTCCAAATAAATAGTTGTTGATTCCAAAAAATATAAATTTTGGTTTACTAATAGATTTTGATATGGAGATTAGATTGAGCGGTTTGGATCGATTATTCTGACTTAAAATTAATAATAGAGCGCAAAACACACAACACACTTGTACTTTGCAAAGTACCATAGCCTAATTCTCTCTCTCTCTCTCTCTCTCTCTATATATATATATATATCTTCCTATTTCTATCTTCCAGTAATTTTTCTTGGCATTGATTTTATGAAAATTTCTGTTAGAAAAGTAAGCAAAATTTAATTAATAAATAAATAAATAGAGTTGAACTTGTGGTTTGAAGAGCCTTGTTAGTTGCATGATTTTTTACCAAGTAATTTAATGGGTTACTGTATTGAGTCAATTAATTCATTAGGAGTACAAGGTAACGGTGGGATTCTAATAATTCATTTTAATGAAAATGAGCTTAATTTGATGATTATTGACGGCTATAGGTGGCCAGCCCACATCAACATTAATACATCAAAAAAAATATTGTTTATTTGGGAAGTCCTATATTGATAGATTAATTGATATGGTTCGGTTATATGAAAAACCGAGTTTTAAACGAAATCATACAACAAATAAATTTTATTTTATTAAATTTTCTGATAACTTCATGTTTGGAAAAAAATATTTTTTCAGATGTATATTTTTGTTGAACTGTACATAACTCCTCTTGTACAATATGAGAACTAATATAAGGACTCCAAAAATGTTACGGATTATTATTCATAATAAATGAATTATTATTTATGTTAGTATTTTTATAATGTAACTTATTTTTATATATTGAATGGGATATTATTTATTTAGTTGTATTAAGTTGGATAATAAAAATACAGAATAAAATAAATTACATAGTAAAATCATTAGCACGAATAATAACTCATTTAAAATAAGTCGGTATTAATTTTCATATCAATATTTTGTATCTCTATACATTTTTCATACAATATATATCCATTTATAATAAAACCCTACTATGTAACTTTGTAATTTTCACCTTTTATTTAATCTTATATGAGTTAGACAAAAATAGATAGTTTATAATTTTGAATTTATTGTTCACGTGATTCTGAATAGGGCCGTAAATGAGTTGAGTTCGAGTGAGTTAGACTTAGTTCAAACTCAGTTTATAAAAATTCAAGTCGAGTCGAGTTAAGCTCGTGAAACACTTCAAACTGAAAAATCTAGCTCAAGTCAGTTTGTTACTATTCGATTAGCTCACGAGCCAATGCATGTACGTTGATTCGGTTTGATATTTAGATTTAGTACATCTATAAACTATAAAGTTAGTACATCAATAAGATTGATACATGAGTTGATACAAAATTAGTATATCAACAAACAATATTTTGAATGACATCTTTGCTGCACTAATTTAAACGGATGGACTAGTAAAAAAACTATCGAGTCAGATATACGAGTCGAGTCACAGACAATAAGAGAAATTGTTAAGCCGCTGAGATGGTGAGATGATGAAAGATAATGAGAGATGGATTATCGAATTAGAGTTTGATAGAAAAAAAGCATATAAATTATTATTATTTGAGCCGAATCGAGTCACGAGTCGAGCCAATCCAACTCAAACTCAACTCATTTAACTATTAAACCAAATTAGTTCAAATTAAATTAGCTCAAACTAAATTAATTCGAGCTCGAACCGAACTGAACTGAGTTTTTTTATGCGGCCCTAATTCTGAGTTGCAGGGGATATCAAGTCAAACATCATAGCGCCAAACGACAATGAAAAAGGA
Source organism: Schoenoplectus tabernaemontani (assembly GCA_037127355.1). Classification (NCBI taxonomy): domain Eukaryota; kingdom Viridiplantae; phylum Streptophyta; class Magnoliopsida; order Poales; family Cyperaceae; genus Schoenoplectus; species Schoenoplectus tabernaemontani. Next base: position 17,885,026 of record CM073749.1, on the reverse strand, counting down.
CTCCAAATCATAATTGTGTGATCCTAATCTGCTACCGTACTTTTTTATTATAGGACTCCAAATGATCTTGTTTACATACATTTTTTTAGTAATTTTTTATTATTTCAGAGTTATATTCATTAAACATAATAAAATAATTTCAAACGTGGTAATAAATAGTATTTCAACTTGAAAATTTTATTAAGCAACTTAAATTAAAATTTTAATTATAAAAAAAATCAAAATTTGACTTATTAATATTTCGAGTTGAAATGTAAATAAAAGTATGCTAGACAAACTCATATATTAAATAAATTATTATATGTGTTTATAACTTAACTATACAAATTTATTTTAATTTTTTGCACTTCTATAACATAAAATGAGTTATTATTATGTATATTATCGATATTTATGTTGAATAATAATAAAATGTACAAATAAATCATAATAAAATCATTAATATATGTAATAATTTATTTAATTTATATAATAAATTTGATATATCACCGTAACATTTTCCAATTGATCAGTAATATCTAATATGTGAGGCTTTGAGCTTTATATCAGAACAACAGGGACTGGAACCAGAAAACACCAACGGAGTTCCTATTCTGCCAAGTGCGTTGGGGCCTGGGCCTGTGCCTGCGCATTGTACATTTATTAATCAACCTTGACTAATTCTGCTTCTTCTTGATTTGATTTCTTTTTCTTTTTTCTTTTTTTTTGCGACCCAAATCTGACACTGTTTGTTCGCTTGTCCCGCGAGATGTTACGTCCACCAGCATAGAGCATTGATTGGTTGGTTGCATGCATTGCCCTGGAAGGATCATGCAGCGCAAGAGAGTTCTATTACTTTGGGGCCGGCTCCTTTCCGGTTGGAGAGGTCCTGCATCCTGCATAGGAGAGATGTTGCCAACTGGTGCGATTTTGCAATCATACAGTAGATACTCATACAATATTTTTTGGTTTTTTGAATGGGGTAAGGTGAAGAAAGTACAGGTATAATGCTTCACATTTTTATTTCTGTTTTTTTTTTATATAAGTGTTTTAATGTCAAAAACTATCAGTGTATAGTCGTACACTCTTATCAATACTGCACTTTTGTTATGAAAAAAATTAAATAATTGTAATCTTTCAAAATTTATTTGATTTCCTTAATAACTAATTTTAAACTTTTTAAATCGGTGCTACATTTTATACATAATCCTCTTTGGATGGCATGAGAACAACGAAATAGCTATTGTTTTCGGAATAGGAATAGCAATGGTATAACCAAATGTAAATTCGTTGTTCTGAAATATTGAAAATAGTTGTTGTTTTGCTATTCCGAGATGAAGATGAAATAATTATTGTTTTTTTTAACTCTTCGTTACTATTCCAAACAAACAATACAAATAATATTTCTACCATTCGGAATAGCATCATTTTTTTACTATTCTCACGTTAACCGAAAAATCACTATCTTTTCACTATCCTCATTTACTATTCCCAAATTCTCTATTCTTACGCTATTCTTTGCACGATCCAAACATACCCATAATAGATAGACAGAACGAGAATTATTAAGGGACTCATAGTGTAGGTTCTTCAATTGGCCAATTTTCAAGAAAACCGTTCGAACTTATCAGGAAGAATAAGAAGGCATTTTGGAAATTTAAGGACTCGATCGTATGGATATGTAAAATACAGGATTTCCAATCCTAACAGGAAAAGGAGGGAAACGGATACTCAATCTCAAGTGAGTAAACAGAATTCCTTCTAATGTAATTTCTTCATAAATATTTAATAAATATTTTTTTTCACTTAACCTTAGTTAATTAACATACAATTTAGTAGCAATATTTCAAAGACTTTAATGTGAACAATTTTGTTGTCATTAACATTCATAGTATTTTTTTTTAATAATTGCACCGACTTCAAAAAAATATATTTAGGAGCACTTTCTTTTCCCTCGGATCACAAGGTTTGTTTGTGACAGCGCCAGCTGTCAAAATGTCTTGTATGCAGGGCGTCTTCAATGCAGCTGCCGAACCCATTACGTTTCATATTTTTTTTTAAAACAACAGAAATAAAAAAAATATTTCGCATATTTCAGTATAATTAGGTCACTTTAACATGAATAGTATGATTCAAATTTATTTTAGACCAGAAGTTTTTTCTAACAAAAAATATGTGGCACTTTAGTGGAAAAAAATTTGGATCATACTATGATGAAAAAAAATAAACATAATATACAAGATGATGCATAAAAATTATATTTTTCTATTTTAAAAAATCGCGTTACTTTGGTGGAACATAGAAAACCCACAAAAGTTACAACAGTTTAAATCGGTTTATATTTTGAAAATATTTCAGACTTTTCTTGGCGAACTATAAGTTGTGCAGTTCCTTTTTTTTATTGAAATGAAAGTAGTCTATCTGAGCGGACTATTATTTTAGAGACGGACTTTGTATCAAATAGTAACAATATTCATATTATTAATTATATATATTTATATTCACAAATCTAGTACCTAAATCTGTTCAGACAATGTTATAAATTGCAAATATGAATTTAATTATTTATTAATTTTGATTTTCAAGATCATTTTGTATAAAGTTAAATGGAAAAATATTAGAAAACTATAATTATTTTATTTAAAGGTGTTCATTTTTTCATTTTGTTTATCACTTAACTTATACTAATTGAACTAGAAGTTTGATAACTTTTGTAAGTAAATGCATCACTTCATGTAGCTTGTCAAGACTTTTACTTGATGTATGTACCTCTAAAAATGTCTATTATATTTTTATTATAAAAATATGTTGAAATAATTATTTGATTTAATAAAAAAATATTTTTTATATGAGAGGTCACATGTTCGAAAATCAAATGAGATCTTTTATGGATAATTAAGAGTTCCGTCTTTGCTAAAAAAAGATTGATTTAAAAATCACGAGTTGACATTGTCTACAGTCAAACCCTTGTTATACATCGGAGCAATAATATTGTTTCAATGTCGCCATCAAAATTAAAATATAATTATTGCAATTATGCTAAGTAAATAATCGAACAGCATTAACTTAACGACTTGAATTTTCTTTAATTTTACTTGAATCATTTGTACGATTAGTTCGATTTGGTGGTAATTTGGCTAACGGATCTGCACAATACCATATAAATAGCAGGAATAATGTTCTGACTAATCGAAATAAACGGCCATTTTCTGATACTAGAAGAGAAAATTAGCACCTTAATAATTAGATATTGAACCCAACCTCTAATTTAAAGATGGCCTACATCAAAAAATATTTTTTAATAATACTTGACAATTTGAAAAAGAGAGGTGAATGAAAACTCCTTGTTGAAACCGAACTAGTCTGTTAATTCAGAAATTGCTCTGGTTCTCAACCTCAATCTATTTAGAAGATGTAGTGGCAACCTAAATACAGGAGAAAATTACGTCGAGAAGAAGAAATAAATTATTGAGAAAATAATTGTATTTCGACCAATATGAACATACATTAAAAATATACTTTAAAGTTTTTAAATTTTTGATTTTTCATCCTCATTAAAATTTTATATGAAAGTTTTATGAAATATTTTTTTTTCTCAGTCCGCTCCAGTAACCCTGGTCCGAATTGAAAATTTGAATCAGATCCTCGTTAATATAACTACATACACGAAAGCGTGGAGAAAAAAGGAAGTGGGTTTTTCTGAATTAAAAAATTCGAACCATATATCTAGATAAAAAAAATTCGGTCCTTCCTGTCCGTCTAAACAATAAAACAATTATTCTAGATCCTGAAAAAAATATATTTTTTTAAATAATTAAAAGACTGTAGAATCGGCATCCCTAGTGTAATAGAAAAACGATCGTCCCATGTACGACAGAAAAATAGCCTTTAAAATAGCCGTCTCTATGCTTGTGTATATGTATGTGCATTGAAAATATATATTTTTTTAGTAAAGATGAAAGTGAAGGCTCCTTAAAATTAAATATTCATAAAAAAAGTTTATTTGAACTTTGAACCACATTAAGATAGTTTAATAATTAAAAATACGAAATTAACTTTTGTAATAGAAAATTCTAGAAAATTATAAACTAAAATTTAAGTTTCATACGGACATAGCTTAATATAAAACTCAATAGGAAACGGTCAACCACATTCGGAGAATTTTCTACAACACTGAAACCGATATGGGACTTTCAGCCTAAAAGAAAGCTTTAATTTTTTTTTTTTAATTAATATATATTTTCTTTTTTACTAGTATAGTGCCCACAAATTACATTGAAAATGATAATATTTATTATAGTAATATCTATTATAAAATAAAATTAAGATAACACACGTTTCTGATATATCGTAAGCATATGATTAAGCAAAATAAAATATATCAAAGTAGCTAAATAGTACATATACATATTAGTTACAATATTTTTTGAAATACTATGAATCATAATCAAAATATAAAATAATAAGTTGTTGAATGCCATCCAATCACATTAACAAATCCTTGCATTAGTTGTATGATTTTCCTCTTTCGTGATCTTGAGCTGTGGCTAACGGATATACCGCCTTTCTTTTAACAACAAACTGAAATTAAATAAAAAAAAATCAACATCTATTACATAAGAAATTATATGACCACATAAATTTATCATAATATTTATTGTACAAGCAAAATTAATGTCGCACTTAAAAAAATTTGCCAGTGACAGAAACATGAAACAGTGAAGCAGAACCATTGTAGAATGATTTAAAAATAGAATTAAAATTATAAAAAATCTCAAGTCGTGTACAAAGATGATCTTATATGTTTCTAAGGCGTTTCTTAGTTGTATTTAGCAAGTTCTTTCCAACAGAAAGGAAAAAAATGATAGTGCAATGCACTATTATATATGGCAGAAAATCAGAAAAATGAGATGTTGTCATTTAATCATTTCTTAATTTTAATAAAGGGAAGAATATTGAAAACTATCTAATAATATTAAAATTAATATAATTTTCTTTTTAATGATTCGATTTCTTATTTCTTATTTATATAAATTAGAGGAAGGATTTTTTTTTCAGGGAAACTTAACCCTTGGTGTCTTGGTTGGGATCTCTTATCTCCCTGAACAAAGGGGCTTACTATAAAAGAAAGAAATGTTGTATTTGCATTGAACTTCATTCCCAATGCAATATTTCCCCCTTTGTTATTAATCTAATTTTAATCAAAATATAAATACAGTAAAAATTAATGTTGTCCAGGGGACGCCCGTTTTGTTGCGTCGAAGGGATTCTCTATTTCCAACCGGAATTTTTTTGTTTGTGATTTTCTACCTCCAAAAGATTATTTTAGTGATTTTCTATTTTCTTTTACCATTGATGAAAATTTCAGTGGATGAAGTGCCTCTGAACTCTGTACTTCATGTGAGGTAATTTAAGCAGGAAGGACCAACTTCTATTTCTTTGGTAAGATAGGGACCAGCATCTACTACCATAGACAGTGTTGATGTTTTTAAACGGTTCAGATTTACTTCAAATGGGTTGGTTTTATTTTAATTTTAATAGGTCCCACTTATCATAGAAACAAATGGAAGGAGACAGCCTGTTGCCATTGTTAACTAAAATTTAAACTGAAGGCCCTACAAATCTGAAATTGGCATGTTTCCATATCTACAAACGACTAACAAACATTCATCAAACCAGCATATATGATGTTTGTAAATTGTAATTGTAATTATATCTATAATGTGCTATAACTGCCTATAACTCTTTGGTTGTAATTACGTACTCTGTTAGTCCCAAGTCCCGACAAAATATGAAGCATTGAATCTAACTTAAGACTATATGCATAGCACTCATGCATAAGCTCTAGCACACTGACACTGACACTGACACTGGCGCTGTCAGTGCCTATAAATGAGGACAAGACTAACGAAAAGAGGGAACCTCTTTACACACAGAGAAAAGAGAGAGAGGGTTCATAACTTTGCAAGTGCTGCTAAGGTTTTTAAAAAGAAATAGAGACAGACAAAGGCTTCACTGTTCAAACATCAGAACCATTTGAGGAAGAAAGGAAAAGAGTAGAGAGAAAGTAGTTTTCTGAAATGGCCTCCCAACCAGGCCCTTTAACCAACTGGCCATGGCATAGACTTGGAAATTTCAAGGTGGATAATTTGAACGCTTCTAGTTTATTTTATCATCAGCTCGTATTTTTCATAGGTTATGTATACGATTTCCAATATTGAATGAATTTACCTTCCTTTCTTTACTCCATAATGCATTGTTCCGGTTTATTTTATCTACCGTTGTAGAGCGAATGTTAGAGCCTATCCATATTTTTGCTCGCATTAGTCCTAGTATTTTTCTTGTGTTTTATTTTTTGGTCCTATATATTGTATTTTAATTTATTTCATCAGTATTTATTATTCTGATTATTTGGTGGGATCAAAGCTGACTAAAAAAATCTATAGCCTGAGAACTCTCAAGAATGCTCTGAGAAGTCTGCCTATGCTTGTATAATTAAAAATGTGCTCCCACAATTTCCTGAAAAAAGAAAATAAAAGATATGAAAATATGCTATATATTCATTTTGTTGGAATCCACGGTTATAGCATATTTGTTTAAATGCTGGCTTCACTAATGGAACTAACTGTGTATTTGCCACCTTTGATCATGCTTTGTGCACAAATGAAGTATGCGTTACTGGCGCCATTTGCTGCCCATAGTGTGTACAAATTTGTGACAAGCAACAAAGAAGAGAGGGACTTGTTCAATTTGTTAACGCTCCCGGTTCTTCTATTGCGGCTTCTCTACAGCCAACTGTGGATCACCATTTCTCGCTTTCAAACAGCTAGAAGCAAGCGCCAAATTGTTACAAAAAGCCTTGATTTTGAGCAAGTTGACCGAGAGCGAAACTGGTAATCATTTCACTCTGTTGCTTCTCTAGCCTAAAATTTTGCATTCTGAAAAGGATCCAACAAAAATGTACCAATGTTTTTCTTATAATTTTTTGTTTATTTGTTTTATGTACATTTAAGGTTTATTAATTACATTAACAGCCATGTGTTCTTGCTGAGCTTGTAGCAAAATTTAATTGCAATAACTATTAATATATCTCTCAATTCTCTCTTCCTTTCCAATATTTGCTACTTGTAACCCAATAACAAGTTTCACAAAGAAATAAGGAAAAGTAGCAGTTTGGATATCTTCTCTCCTCAATGGGCTTGGGAGTTGGGATGGGCTGTGGACCTGTGGTCATAGGGACTGAACTGATAATCGTCCCTTTTTGCTGTGTAGATAGCAAATTTGTGGTAACAAATAACAACAAGGCTGTCTGAAAGCGTGATATATTGTCGATAATCTTGAACTTGGGGTTTTTAATTAGGTTAAGCAAATTAAACCCAGGTTTAAATTGGATTAGTACTTTATCAGGGATGCTAGGCTGTATATATGTGCTGCTGTGTCATAATTCAGACAAGACAGTTTTATACATGCATGGTTTCAGGAACAACTAAATACAAATTAACACATGGATGAATATATGGCAGGGATGATCAGATAATACTGACAGCACTGCTGATGTATGTGGGGACCGCAGTGATACCTGGTGCACAGAGATTGCCATGGTGGAACACAAAAGGTGTAATGCTGGCTGCTCTTCTTCACATCGGACCTGTTGAATTTTTGTATTACTGGTTTCACAGGGCTCTGCACCACCACTTCCTCTACTCTCGGTATCATTCCCACCACCACTCCTCCATTGTCACTGAGCCTATCACTTGTAAGTCCTTGATTCTGCACATATACACTTTAAAGGACTCAATTTGGAGAATGTAGAGGTCCTGGTCAGAAATTAGTTTGAAGCTCAACATATGGAAATATATTTTTTTGCTATTTTATTAGTTAACTTTTAAGTGGAACCTCATTTTGTACTTGATTGTGCCATTGACAGCGGTGATACACCCTTTTGCGGAGGAATTTGTGTACTTCTTGCTATTCGCAATTCCTTTCTTGTCAGTGGCATTATGCAGTGCGGGGTCAATTGTGGTAGGAGTTGGGTACTTGGTTTACATTGACTTCATGAACTACTTGGGTCACTGCAACTTTGAGATGGTGCCAAATTGGTTCTTTCGCATTTTCCCACCTCTCAAGTACCTCATGTACACTCCCTCGTAAGTTCATCATCTCTGGAAGTTAATGATCAGGAAGTGTTTGTGTGGGTTTTCATGCTGGAATCTGTATATGTATTTTTGCATACTTTAAACAATGTACTTGTTTTGTTACTTTTTTTCATTTGAAATTTTCAAATGAAAGTATGGCTTTGTGTTGTACAAGTTTGCATTGAGAAAGAAAGAAATAAAAAACATTAGTTCTAGCAAAGCGTTTGTTTGTCCGTATGGTTGTTGGGCTCCAAAAACAAATGGGTTTCCAATTTACTAACAGTATTTCTGTATGTGGTGCTTTATCCAGGTTTCATTCGATCCACCATACAAAATTTCAAGCCAACTACTCACTTTTCATGCCCTTATATGACTACATATATGGTACATATGACAAAACCAGTGATAGCCTGTATGAAAAATCTCTCGAAGGAAGAGAAGTAGAAAATACCGATGTGGTACACCTAACACATCTGACCAGTGCACACTCTATCTTCCATCTACGGCTGGGATTTGCTTCGGTGGCATCCAGGCCATACATCTCAGATCTCTACCTCTGGATTTTCTCGCCTCTGAGCTATCTGTTGGTGATTTCCACATGGCTTTTTGGTACCACTTTTGTTCTGGAAAGGAATACTTTAAATAAATGTTCCATGGAGACATGGGTTGTGCCGAGATATAGCTTTCAGGTATTTTAATTTCAAAACTGCTAGCTGTTTTATTTAATTATATATTGGGCGTGTCTCCGTAACAGTACTATCTAACATATTCAGTCATTTTGATATCTTTCCACGATTATGTTTTATTATTCTTTTACTTTGCAGTATAATTCCAAATTTAGGAAAGGTACAATCAACCAATTAATTGAGAAGGCATTACTTGATGCTGAAAGAATGGGTGCTAAAGTAATGAGTCTCGGTCTCCTGAACCAAGTAAGTTAGCTTTCTTTAATATATTAAAACTACAGAATTAATAACCAGCCAATATCATTTCTTGTACATTAATATATCTGCCACAGTGTACAGTTTCTAAATTGTTTACATATCATTACCACTTTTACATACTGATTTTTTTGGCATATCAGACTAACAATTTCAAGTTAAACCGTCAAGCCTTTTTGAAAGTGCAATATAACTAGAACAAATCTGAGGATATGCAAAGAATTGAGAGGGGAAATTGAGGGGTATTTAGGTAATTATTTTGTAAAAATGATTAACAGAAATCTTAAAGAAATATCACGCAGCCATTATATGATCAAGAAGTATCTTTCTATTTGATAATTGGCTTTTATAATTTCAACAGGAAGAGGAGCTGAATAGATATGGAGAGATATATCTTTCCAAAAGTCCAAGCTGGAAAATAAAAATTGTCGATGGCACAGGCTTGGCTGCTGCCTTGGTGCTCAATTCCATACCAGAAGGCACAAAAAGTGTTCTTCTAATTGGAAAGCTTAACAAGCTGGCGTATTACATATCCTTGGTCTTGTGTCAAAGAAAAATTCAGGTAGCTCTTAAGTAATCCTTGTATCATTATTTATAATTAAGGCAGGATTTCAGTACTTTATTAATAAATGAAACTGTGCAAATAAATAGACAGTTTAGGACTGAAATACAAAATTACAGGTGGCGAGAAGAATAAAAAGAAAAGTTTTCATTATTTAATTAGAATCATAGTGTCTAATTAATGGATGAAACAGGTTGAGATGGTACAAAGAGAAATGTACGAGTACTTGAAACTACAACTGCCACAAGAAATGACAGATTTCATGCTTCTATCTGATAGTTACATGAGTAAGGTGAAAAGTTCATTTTTGCTCTTTTTACCTCTTAGTAAATATACGAAGAATAATTTTAAAATAGCAGTATGATGCATATTACCTCGAATTTGCAACAGAAGGATAAGTGTACCATGTATGTGATTCATTTTAAATATCATGTCTAAGTACCCATAAAACAAGCAACAAGATGCAGAGAAACTAACGGTTCAACCATTTCTACATGTAAAATATGAGATACTTCGTTTGAATTTTCTTTTCATATATAGGTTTGGTTAGTGGGAGAAGAACTAAGGTATAATGATCAAATGAGAGCTGCAAAAGGTGTGCACTTCATTCCATATTCTCAGTTTCCACCAAAGGTTGTGCGCAAGGATTGCATTTACTATTCTACCCCTGCTATGATAGTCCCGAAGGTATTTGAGAACCTGCACACTTGTGAGGTAATTTCAACATATATGCAACTTATTTTGCTTTGATAAAACCTAAATCAATTGTAATTCTATTGGTGGAGTACCTTTGAAAGAATAAATTTGTTTCTTGGAATGTGAACATGTAAATAGATTATATGGCACCATGGCACCTATAAATGCTGGTTAATATGTAGGTGTAACGTTGAGCGGTGGCTAGAAATTAAATAAACTTAAATGCAATTAATGTACAAAAGTAGTTCAAACAATTTCATAAAAGAAGATATAGAAAAACACGTTAGCAAACCAAATCTGGTGCTGTGTGGCTCAGAAATTATATCAGAAAAGTCAAGGAAATGCCAGGTTTATTTATTTTTGTAGTAAGAGAAGGACAGAGATAGCAATTTTTACCTAAAGAGATTTAGACAGGCATGTCCATGTTGCTCCTTCTGATCCCACCAGACTAATTAATACTTCAGTTGCATTTTACTTGAAACAAAAAGGTCAAGTCCATAACATCTTGAATATCTGTAAATAGTGTTTTAAGCTACAATGAACTGAGTAAATAAAATATTCCTCCTCATATTTGGTCTCAATTGACCCATCAGGCTAAATTCTAAATTCTTTACTTCAACCTAATTTTTCTTTTAGCAAAGGAAGTTAAGTACAAGATCATTAATTGTGAATCTTGTGTTGATATAACTTTAGCCTGATTACTTTCAACTATAACAGAACTGGCTACCGAGAAGGGTGATAAGCGCATGGCGAGTGGCTGGCATAATACATGCAGTTGAAAAATGGGAGAAGCATGAATGCGGCTCAATCGTCACATCCATTGATAAAGTGTGGAATGCGGCTCTCAAGCAGGGTTTCACACCATACAAATATGCTTCTAACGCCTAGAAAATCACACACGAGTTTAAGTATGTTTAACGTGCAATATTATGTTTGTCAAGGTGTTGCTGTCTTAATTTGTGTTATATTATGATGTCAAGATATTTTGCGTTTCATGTTAATTAATTTCCTTGGCGAGTTTGAAATTTGAACTGCAAATGTCTGTACTTAAGTTCTAACTTTTAAATACCAAAGAACTATGGTACTTCTGCGAACTTTGGCCTTTGAACTTAGAAGTTAAATGTTGGAGCTCGGGCGGGTCCCATGTTTCGAAACAAAGCAATTTACATTTGCACGGCAAATTTACGGAGGAACGACAGATTTTTTTAGTACATATAATAATAGAAAATAGAAAATTATTATGAGTACATGAGAAAATTATATGAATGATTTAGATCGAGTTTCAAATTCGATCCCAACATTTAAACTGAAAATGAAATTGTGTCCCAATCTAATATTGGTTCCCATTTTCTCCTTTCTCTTCCCCTCTGTCTTCTTTTTCCTCCAACTAAAATAAAATTATTTTTTTCACTTATTCTCTCTCAATTCAAATGCATTTTCAAAAACAATTGTGTCAGACTTGATAATTTTCATAGGAGAGTTAGAAAAACTCATCAATCCGTTGATTTAATCGAATTTTAAAGATAATTTTTTTATTTTTAATCTGAATTTAAGAAATTTGTTAGTTTTATTAGATTTAGTTAGTGTAATTATAGTGGTAAATGTAATTATAGTTTAATTTGAGTAATTTTGAACTATATAATTATAATTAGTTTAATTATAGATTAGTTTTAATTAGATTAATAATCATTAAATTATAATTTAAATTTGTTTTATTATAGTTTTATTTCAATTAGGTTAAATATAGTAGTTAACTTAGTTTAGTTTAGTTCTAATTAGATTAATTATACCTTTAATTAGTCATAATTAGTTTAATTATAATATATTTTTTAGTCATAATTAGTTGTAATCAGTTTAATTTATAATTAGTTTAATTATACTAGTACTTAATTTTAGATATTCTAGAATAGAACAATATAATTTAAAATTTAGATAAATTTATTATTTTGAGAATAATTGTGTTTAATTTTAGCAAATTTTATAAATAATTATAGTTATAAATAGAGTATCTGCAACTACTTATCGTATCACAAAATGAGCATAGATCACAGAGGGCCAAAACCGATGTAAATATTTTTAATTCTATAATGTGAAAAATAATATATATTATAATTTATTTTAGCATATCTTATCTAATAAATTATTCTATGCAGTCGCATAACATTCTCTATTTAAATGCACATCGATCGAAAATACCAGACAACAAGTTGATGGTTCCATAACTGCACTGACTCGTTCTCTATCAGATGGTGATCATGAGAGATTTCCACTTACATAAATCATTGTTGATAGTGTTTGTCGAAAGGTGAATACATGAGACGTTGACGTTTCATCTACTAGTCGGCGAAATGATGGTGATGTTGGAGGATGTGTGCTTCCTATGAGGATTACCTATTAGGGATGTTTTATTATTTTTATATATTTTTTAAGTTTATTAATCTCATTTTGAAATATGAAAAAATAGAAAAACAAAAATCATCAACCGAAGTGACTGATGATGAATGGAGCGGGACGCTAGAGATTCTCCTTGGGTTGGATGGTGATCCATGCAGCTACGTCGATATCACTGATAATCCATAGTCATTTAAGATAAGAAACGAGGGAAAAAGAGAACAAGTACATTCAATTCTCGACGTATAGTATCCGATTCTCGTATTTGTGAAAGCATTTTTAAAAATTGTATGTCTACTCTGATGATGAGATCATCTGACATTATAATTTTACTATAATTAAGTTTAATCCGATGCGGATTTATTATAAGTTTTATCTATTTTTTTATTTTTTTATAGGTACACATGAGCATTTTGCTTGGATTTATTCGGATTCGTGATGTTCCGAAATAATAGTGTAGACTCGATGCTGGTAGTGTACTTGATATTTTTTGATGATATGATAAATATACGAGAACAAATACGACTGGGGGGACAGACAATACTATCTCGTTTGTACTTCAACCTCTTTTGTTCATGTTTTGAGCCATCAGATTGCATAGACGATCATTTACTTTTAATTCAGATATGATCCTGGACACGATTCCTGATCAGGAGACCTATGTAATTCATTATCACTTATCTCAGTTGATATTATTTTATTTATTTTTTATATTTTATTAACGATACATGTGTAGAAATGAGAAGCCTCATTTAAAGGTCATGATCCTCAATTACGGCCTTCATTTGATGTCAAATGGCGGAAAATATTTGTTCAAGCACACCCCCTATCAAGGAGGACTAGGATTTTTTCAAGATCATTTTGAGAATTTGCATGATCAAAGCGTCACTTGGATGTCATACACTACTTATCACGACGATCTGTCTTGGACGTACCACTTGTTTGGTACATTAATTTAATTACTAATTTTTATATACCGTAGGTGGATATATCGTGTGTGGATGATTCATTTCTAAATGGTTGAGAATCGTTATCCAAAGTCATGCGGTTAATTCAACTTGTACTAGCAAATCCCTCCACCGACTCCGATCGATTATCAATAAGTGCTCACGTATTGCAAGAATAAGCATACATCAGGGAGTGATGAAGGGTAGAATGTGGATTGAGCACAATATTATTGGTGGACATGGGATGAGCCTGAGCTGCCAATCACGGAACCCGACCGTACTACTATGCCCGGTACTATATTTTATATGGAGTAATATTATAAAAGATGGATGACTATAATTTGGTACATGATGAATACTAAAGAGCAATTAAGTCAACCAATATCGCATCCTAAAGAGCCTATGGATTTAGCATAAGTACCACACTCACACTAAATGTCCGAACGGTTAACATTTAATAAAAAATATTTTTCTTATTTAAGATATTTACATAACTTATGATATGAAATTTTTTCGTTTAGTCAGGAATACAGTTATCGTTATTGATCGGCTTACCATGTTCAGACATACATGGTTCGGCAAACGTGAATTGAGGCAAATTAAGAAATTTTATGACTAATTTAAGACATCTTCATATTTTTACTGCGATGCTTGTATCCGCAGGTCAATTTAAAATTTGTCCATTTTAACTTATAATTATTTTATATTGAATTAATTTTAGTTAATTTAATTCATATAAATGTGTGTAATTTAATTGCACAAGTCTTTCGATGAATCTTGAGGATTTTGACATCTCTGCTGATGCCCCTCCGGCTGATGGCCCATCTGATCCGGCGTTGGAGCCGATCACTAATGATTTTGACATATTTCAGGGAGATGTCATATAATACTCTCAGCTGATGAGTTAGATGACTCTCAATTCGGATGCTAGTACCTTTGACACCCAATATGAGGCTTCTCAAGCGTCATCGTATGATATCTCCGGCCTCTTCACCCGAGTGCCAGAGATGCAAGCACCTGCCGACACAAGGCACGAGCACCCTCGTCGTGAAATCCGACTAAGGGATATATACAACTCATTTCTCATTAGGAGAATATTTCGTCAGCGTTAATGTAATTTTTTTAGGGACTGTAGTTTGTATTTTAGTTTATTCGAGAGTCTATACTTTATTTTATTTATTTATAATTTAAAATTGAGTTTCTATTATTTATGGTTTGAAATTGAGTTGCTACAAATATTTAAAAATACTAATTATGAAACTTAAGTTATAAAATTGGGTAGTACAATATAATTATAAAATAATAAAACGTAATAATTTATTAAATCATCAAAAAAAAGAATATATAATGAAAATAACTAAATAAATTATTTTAATTTATTTTAAACAAACTAACTAACTACATAACTAAATAATAAAAAAAAATCTGAGACCGAATTTAAAATTTGATCAAGACCTCTGGGATTGAGTTTTAAACTCGATCCGGTAACTCTCATAAAAAACCACCATAATCATACTAATTCTCTATTTATTTTATTTTATTTACTAATAAAAAAATATGGAGGACCGAGATAGCCCTCAACTTTCAGTACAGCATTTATTTAAGTACTACTGAATTTATGAGCTGATGCAGTGATACATAATTTTGTTATTAAAATTTAACTTAAACTTTCGATGAAAAATAAATTAAAGTTAGAAAAAAAGTAGCAGCAAGGAATATCTAGTAGAAATAGGGGTGTTAATGAATATTTAAATTTTAAAAATTCGATCTAAATTCAAATGAATAGATTTACATATAAATCTAAAAAAATGTTCAGCATTTATTAAATCCGTATATGGAGATCACGTGGTACACGCTCGCTGTGTTGGATGAGTTGCATATGTAGCGAGCAAAAGAAAATGTAGGCAACAAAAAGAAATGACGAAAATACATTGACATTGTAAGGACGTGCCCTTTACTTTCAATTTGCAATATTTACAAAATGCGAAAAATTCTCAATTTAAAAAGATAAAATAGTTTCGTATTATTATAAAGTGGATTATATTTTTTATAATATTAGAACTATTTGTTTTCGGACCGAATTTGCCATGAAAATATAATTATATATGCACTTGAATACCGTCAAACATACTGCAACGTCAACTAATATATTTATTAGATTATCAGACAATAAAAGCAATTAATTACATATTGAATTATATATATCTCCCACATATATTGATGAAAATTTATTAACAAAAAGTAAAGTAATTTTCAGTCATATGATAAATTTGATAATAATTAATGATTTATTTAACGAGGAGATATATCTCTCACATTGATGAATATTTATTAACAAAAAGTAAATTAATTTGCAGTCGTAAGATTAAATTTAATAAGATTTAACGATTGAGGACATTCAAGGACTTGACAAGCAGTAGGACATTTATTTTGGGGAGAATTCATTTTTATCCCTAAATTTTCACAAGAAAAATGAAGTTAGTCCTTAAATTTTTAATTACACAAATTGGTCCTTAAAGAACGCCAAGTTTAAGGATCAAATAGTTATTATATTAAAACTATTTGAGGTATTTTAAAGTTCAACGATCAATTTGGTACAATTAAAAGTTTAAGGACTAATTTGATTTCTTTATAAAAGTTCAAGGACCAAAATGTGATTCTTCTTTTATTTGAGTGATATTTTGGGATACATAATTTTAAATTTTAAAATATCAGGATGATAATTAGTGTTATTTGAACGAATATTTATTTAATTTACTCTAATTGTAAAAGTAAAAAAACAAGCAATAATCGATGAAAAAATATGAAAAAATATTATATCCTTCTACCGGCTTTAATCCCGGGCCAATGTCTATGAAAAGATTTCCACCGTGGTCCTTTCTTTTAGCTGTTGGTTGCATCCGGATAGAGCAATTTTGTTTTTCATTTTGAGTTTGGACGGTCGATCAGCAAATTATATATATATCGGATCAATTCCAGATATCAGAAATTTTGTACGATGAATCAGACAGTCATATAGTCCAAAATCATGAGCCGTTCTCAAGTTCGAAACAGCTGAGAGGCCTCGTTCCGGGCCCCTCCAAAATTGACTCGAATTTGAAATTGAAATGGAAATATGGAAATGACTTGACCAACCTCGTTAGAGAACTCTTGGATGTCAGCTGCCGAGCCGCTCACTGTCACTGGGACCCACAGATCGTTGAAAAGTCAATTGAAAATTGAAGAAGCGTGGTCGCTATGTAGCTTAGGTCTGAAACGACAACCGGTCCCCGTCCCCGTCGTTTCCAAATTTCTCGTTTCCACACTTCTGTGCTACAAAATTAACGAGTAAGCGTGTAACAAGTTCATTGTCAGAAGAAAATTCTGGACCCTACTCAACAAGACCCGTTACACATAGAACCACAAAATATCAATAATCACTCTTCCAGTCCATTGGCTTACCGGGTCCGGGAAATCGGATCCGCTTCCAGCCTTCTAGACCCCTAGGTCGAATCATGACTGTTTATTTTCAATTCAACGGATAGATACGTGGCTCGATCATCAAATAATGAAAAATATACAACAATAAAACCTTGTCAGAGCACGGGCAACTAGGCAAGGCTACCCACTTCTCTTCTCAGAGATCGAGAAGTGTAACTAACCAGAGATGGGTGTGCTCACCCCGCCGTACAATCATCGGCCCCTCTCCGTCGCGTCGCTCCTCCGCACATCCGTGGTACTATTGCTCTTCGTCGCCAGGTCAACTGGTGATGGCGAGAGTGAGGAGATGAGCTACTATACGAAGCTATCGGGGGTCATCATACCGGGTTTCGCCTCAACGAAGCTCAGAGCTTGGTCCGTTCTCGATTGCCCGTACTCGCCTTTCGATTTCAATCCGCTCGATGCAGTCTGGCTTGATTCCACCAAGGTAAGTTCTCGTACTCTATTTATGCACTTGATGTTTTCCAGTATATAATTAGATTGTGTTTCATATTTAGTAAACTGTTGTTTCCATATGGATGTTATCAAGCAATATATCTTAGTATCCTTTCCCTTGGTTAATGCAAAAGTTCTAGATGTTTGCAAGCGGGTTTGATTTTCTTGTCTGGATTACATGTCGTCTGAGGTGCTTTTGGTGAAGTTTCGTAGGTGTGGAGTTGTTAATTAGTTCAAGCTCATAAGTTGATTTCCTGGTGTACTTTTCTTTCCGTACTTGAGGCTATCTTGACCTCTTTCGTCTTTCGATCTTCTTACTATTTCAAACTGCAGTTATTTTCAGCTCTAAATTGCTGGTTGAAATGCATGTTATTGGATCCCTACACGCAAAATGATCACCCGGAGTGCAAATCCAGACCTGATACTGGTCTTTCAGCTATTACGGAGCTTGATCCGGGTTACATAACAGGTAAAAAGTATATTTCTTCAGTAAAAATAAAATGGTCTACAGCATCCTTCAGATATAGCCACTGTAAGAATTGACAAGCTCTACAAATGTAAATGAGATTTCTTTTCCAATGGAAATTTTTACTATCATCATATGATTTCCTTTTTGGGGGGTTCTAGGTCCTCTATCATCTGTGTGGAAAGAATGGCTAAAATGGTGTGTGGAGTTTGGGATTGAAGCAAATGCAATAATTGCAGCTCCTTATGATTGGAGGCTGGCACCTTCTAAGCTTCAAGAGAGGGACCTCTATTTTCACAAACTCAAGTGTGTATCCCAGTTCAATTCCTTGTCTTTGTTAGAACTATAACAATTGAAAATCTTGAATTTGAGCCAATATGCTTTCGTTCTCAGCCTTTACTGAAAGGAAACAGCATGTTTTTATTGTCCATTTTATTTGCTTATTTATTGATGGATTGTAACATCATGAAAAAAACAGCCAGAGATTCTAAGATGCACACAATTTAAGCAAGTTATATATACTTGACTAAATAAAGCTATTACATTGAATCTAAAATGGTATGATTTGTTGTATGCAAGTACTTGGAAATGGACTTTAGCTGAATAGAAGTATACCGGGCTGAATTCAATAGATGCAATGATATTTCTTTTGTTGCTAACTCATCTCTTCCTTATACATTCGCAACATACTTTGGTTTTAGCCTCTCTTTTTTTATTGTACAGACTAACATTTGAGACAGCATTGAAGCTACGTGGTGGGCCCTCCTTTGTATTTGCTCATTCTATGGGAAACAATGTGTTTCGGTACTTTCTGGAGTGGTTGAAGCTTGAGATTGCCCCAAAGCACTATATTCAATGGCTTGATGAACATATACTGGCCTATTTTGCAGTTGGTACATGACATCAGTTATCAATTTTAGCTTATTAGCTTATTTCACCTATTTTGCAAACCAGCTATATGATCCACAACACCAAATACCAATATACATTTCGAGTATTTTTCCTGCTTTTGTCTGTGGTATTCATACCCAAGCCTAACTGGGTTGTCTATTGGCTGTTTCACCCATGTTTAAGTATTTTTATTTCTTCTATAATTTTGTATGGGCAGAACTCAAAAGTTAGGGTCTCTCAAAAGTATAATGTATTCATAGAAGGAAATAATTACATTTATATCATAATGATGCTTAGTCATGTTATCATGGTATTCCAAGTACTTGTCTATAAATTTTAACCTAATGGTGTGGATTTGTAACTTAGGTGCTCCACTTCTTGGTGCTACTGAATCACTCAAATCAACCCTTTTTGGTGTTACATCCGGTCTTCCAATTAATGAGGTCTATTTCTTTCAAATTTCTATATGCAATTAATGTTTTGGGCTCTTATAAGCCTTACAACACTTCTTACAAATAACCCCCTAGAATTCTTTGTAATTACCTAAACCCTAGAAACGTACAATATATCTCAACAGTAATTTAGTATTTGTTATCTAATAGTGGGTGATTAACTGCATCAGACAAATGCTTTTAAGGAGATTTTTCTCATAGAGGATTAAATTTAAGAGAGATTTGTTCTCATAGAATTGTGAATATAATAATAGATTTATGGTGGGTTCACATCTGGTGATATTAACTTTCTATGACGTCGAATTCAACAGTCTGTGTCTAACTATTTGTAACACTGAATACTGAGCATGACCTAGGATCCTCTTTACCTTTTGTGAAAGCACTTTGAGATCAAATCAGATTTAACGTCAATATATACATACATGCAGCATTTAAAATATTAATCAGTTAGATATTCATTAATAGGCAGTTGCGCTGCTGGTATTGAGTGGCAACACATGCCGTCCTCTTCTTGCAATTGTGTTTAATTGGTAGCATAAAATGATTGGCAAATTCTGGGATTCAAAATTGGAAATTCTTTGTGAATACTATGTTTTGGGAGCCCACTGACCTCATCAGTCTAAACATGTAGTGACTTGATTCTTCAGGGAACGGCGCGGTTGATGTATAACTCATACGGGTCATCAATGTGGCTTAACCCATTCTCACAACACTGCAGAGCAGATAATATACAGTGGAAGTGGAAGCGTTTTTTTGAGGGGAAGGATAGTGATCGGCACAAGTATCACTGTGAAGACAAAGAGTCTCATATGGGCTGGCCCAACTGGCCCACTGATCTCATTAATATCGAAGTCCCCAGATATCCAGGTTGCCATTTCTCTCTCTTTTTTTCTTTTTTCCTCTTGTGGTTTGGGAATTTTTTGTTAGTTTGCACCAAAAATGAACAAAGCTTGCAGAAGCACATCCAGAAGTTTGAAAGTTTATTAAAGGAATGCTTGAGTAAACAAATGTCAAGTGGCGTATTGAATGGGAACATTTTACTAGACCAAAAAAAAAGAATGCACTGGAGTTTTATGGCTCTTCTGGTTATACTAGTTTGGTGGTTAAGTACTTTGTTTCTCTAAATAGAATTTTAGTATCAGCATGAAGTTAGTTTCTCGTCCAATCTATATTTTTTATTTTGATTGGCTTGAGTGATAAACTAACACTAAGTTAATCATTACAATAGTACAAGCAATTGGGATATGAAAAGAAAAACAATATGAACACCATGTCATACCCAGATGTCTGGTCAGTACAGAAAGGAAATGTTTATTGAATATGCCCAATCATATATTTGTTCGTACTTCTTAATATTTCAGAAGTGGAGACATGTGCTACAATGCCAATGTCACAAATGTCTCAGAACATGACACCTCTAATGGATTATGAGAATCCCATCCTCATGTCTTTTTCCCCAAAGGATGTCTCTGATGGCACCCTGTTCAAAGCAATTGAGGAATTTGAACCTGAAAGCAAAAGGCTCATGTATCAGCTAGAAAAGTAATGAGCAAATCATGTTTCTATTAATATGCTGCTCAGCCTCTGTACTAGCACTTCACGTAATTCTTATTGCTGCATAAAACCCAAATAAACACTCGACAAAAATGAAGAAGAAGAAAAATAAATGAGTGTTTAAATTCATTGAATCCCAGTGAAAGTTCAAATTTACTGAAAGAATTTTAAAGGTGGCTAATAAAAGATGATCAATCTCACTAGCACATTTGAGAGAAGTTTGGACTTCTGAGATTAAATATTGGTTTTTATTTCAGGTACTACAAGAATGACCCAGTGCTGAACCCACTAACCCCTTGGGAGAGACCGCCGCTAAAGAACATATTTTGCATTTATGGAATTGATTCCAAGACTGAGGTTGGTTTCCAAATTTTGCTGTTACAAATATCAATATGTAGCTTCAAAGTATGGTAGTGTTGATTTAGAGCTTTTCATGGTTGCTTTTGGAAATGATTTTTTTTTTCAATTTAGAGCTTTAGTTAGGTCCTTTTGGTCCAGTTTGGTGTTCAGAGTGAAAAATTAGGTCCTTGTTCTTTTAATTGTTACTCTTATTAAGGGATATAATACATATTTTACTTCTTTAATATTATGAAAAAGGTTGGATACTTTTTTGCACCGAGTGGGAAGCCATACCCTGACAATTGGCTCATAACTGATGTGTTATATGAATTCGAGGGAACACTTTTCTCAAGGCAAGTATCATGGATACAAAAGTAATATATATTTTGTTGTTTTTTTATACTATTGTTCTAGTATGAAAACATATATAAACATTACAAAAATGCTTTCCCCTTTATTTGGATTAGAGATCTTTTTAATTTAGTGCTTCAATTATCAAGCTTGCTTCAATTTATTTGGGATTAAAGGCTTTGTTGTTGTTGTTGTTGATTATCAGATCTGGCATACCTGTTTCTGGAAATGCTAGTGAGAGTAGTGGAGATGGGACGGTATGCAAATCTTATCATGAAACCTGTTTCTGGGATTAAAGCCTGCTTCAATGCAGTTAACCAGCTTGAACAATCTATTTTACTAACAGGTCCCTTACAATTCCCTATCATGGTGCAAAACATGGCTGGGGCCTAAAGTGAATATTACTAGAGCTCCCCAGGTACTGTCATATTATTAGCCTGCCCCACCTTGTTTGGGATTAAAGGCTTTGTTGTTGTTGTATGATATGGTAATTAGAATATTTGCGGCTGTTGTTTACTTGGACTAATTTTCATAGTTTCATATTTGCATCAATTATGTCTTTTCTATGTATCATTTTGGCCCATATCTGGCATTCGAACTATGTTACTGATGCTTCAAAGGTGAAGCTCTTATCTCTAGAAACCAGCAAAATGACATTCTAAATTCTTGCTGTGTTCTCCAGGAATTCCCTCTAGAGCATGTTAATTTTTTTTATGAATTTCATCATTTCAATATTCAGGACTGACCAAACAGAAAGAAGTATCAGCTTATTTGTGCTGCGATGGTACAATTTTGGTACTGCAGGATATGCAGTGTATTATTGCACTATATCACCGAGAAATAATGAAATTAATAGGTTTAACTTTTGAGATGTAAGCATATTCTTTATGCTAAGGTGCTTGAATTTTATGAATTCTCCAAAACCCAATTGCAACCTTGAGATTTGAATTATCTTTTCTATGTGCTGTCTATTAATTGGGCAAGTGGCGTTTTGGTTGGTGTGTCTGCATGCTTGTGCAGGCTGAGCATGATGGGTCTGATGTACAGGTAAAGCTAAGTGTAGATCATCATGCAGACCAAGATATACTTCCAAATATGACGAGATCTCCTCGTGTTAAATACATAACCTATTATGAAGATGCTGAGAGCCTTCCTGGGTCTAGGACAGCTGTTTGGGAGCTTGACAAAGGTTATCTTTTTTTTTTTTTTTTAACTTTGTAGTGTGGCCGATAATGATATTCATATGAGAATTTTTTATGGACACAGAAACAGCAAAAAAAATTGTCCTTTTTTTATTTTGGAAGATTTTGACCTTTAAACTATTTCCTTTAATAAATAATTTGGTAAATATGCATTCATAGAAGGACGAATCACTTCCGTAAAAGAATGAATTCTCTCTCAATTGATTGGACAGTGTTGAGATATATGTTTTAGGGTTTATGTTATTATAGATATTGTTAGGGGGTTATTTGTAAGATTGTAAGGCTTATATAAGCCTAACTTATTTCTAATCAAAACAACTTTACTGTTCATTCGTTTTTTACTGTTCATCCGCCAATATGGTATCAGAGTCAAAACCCTAGGTTAGCCACAACCCTCTCTTCCAGCAGCCGAAACGCGAGCACAAATGTACCACCGGGACGGCGCGGGACCGATCGATCGATCGGACCCATCTAATCGTATCCGGTCGCGCGCCGTGGTGAAGAGGCGGCGTGGGGCCGATACCTCACGAAACCCGAGAAGTGGGAGTGATCGAGCTTGTTGACTAGTCGGCTCGGATCTTGATGACATAGATCAAGATTGAGTCGAAGAAGAGATAGGGAGTGAGTTAAGTTGGAGTTATGGCGAGAGGAGGGTAAGAATCCATGGAGGGGGTGATGGCGGCGAGTGTCACCGAGCTCCGATGCGATGCGAGCGTTCGGTGTGGGCGCGAGCGAGAGCACGCTGACCGTGCGGAGGATAGATCTTCCATCGTTGCGACGGGAAGCTTGATGGATCAGCTTCGTACTTGAGCTGGTCGCGTCGGGTAAGGTACACTCTGGAGGGTAAGGACCCTCCACGAGGGGTACTTGACCGAGGACAAAAAGGAGCCAGATGAGGGATCTCCAGAGAGGGCAGAGTGGAAGTCCACTCATATGACGATATACATGTGGCTTCTGAGTTCATTGACTCCCTCTATCGCATATACATGAAGCTCACATTACAGTGCTCGCTGTTTATGTGGATGACATGATTATTTCGGGAAATGATGAAGGTGAAATTGCGTTGCTAAAAAAGAAATTGGGAAAAGAGTTCGAGGTGAAGGACTTGGACAATTGAGGTACTTCCTTGAGATTGAGATAGCTCGTGGTGCAGAGGGAATTGTCTTATTCCAAAGGAAATATGTGCTAGATTTACTTACGGAGACGGAGATATCTTTGGGGTGCGGACCAGCTGATTGCTCCCATTGACCGAAGTTGGTGAGTCTTGAGCGGGAGAGCCGATTGATAGAGAAAGGTACCAGAGGTTGGTTGGTCGCTTGATCTATTTGAGCCACACTCGTCCCGACCATAGAAGTTAGTATCTTACGATTCAAGATACGAATCTTACGATACGATACGATTCAGAGGCTAATAGATACGAATCTTAAGATACGATACAATTCCGAGACCAATAAATATAAATCTGCACTTTTGTCTATGGAGAGGGGATTTGCACGAATCCTTCGCGAATTGCTAATAAATCCTGACCAAAAAATAAGTGACTCAAAAAATATTGAATAAAAGTATAAAACTATTTTTTTCTAATGTATTAAATAAATATGTATATTAAATTCCTATTTGGTATTTCATTCTAAAAATATATATTGAATTTATATGTGGTTGATTGGAAGAAAATATTTTTTTTGTTAGTACTTATGTTATTTAGATTGTCATAGAATTATAATAAGAGTAGTGTTCATATCACATAGCATGCATGTTGTGCTAGTGTTACATATAAATGTGATAAAATATTATATTATAATGATTCTCAAACAAAAAAAATACAATATGTGTCTAATTAGTTGTTTTAACTCAAGTTTAGTGTATCTTAATAGTACGATACGATACACGATACACGATACGATACAAAAATATAACGATTCACGATACAAAATACGATTCAACATCTATGGTCCCGACATATCATTTGTTGTGAGTGTGGTGAGTCGCTATATGCATGATCCCAGAGAGGGTCACATGGATGCTGTGTACCAGATTCTGAGGTATCTGAAGAATGCACCAGGAAAGGGGTTAATCTTCAGGAAGAATGGACATTTGAACATTGAGGGTTATTGTGATTCAAACTGGGCTAGTTGCCCTGATGACAGGAAGTCCACATCTGGATATTGCATGTTTGTAGGGGGAAATTTGGTCTCCTGGAAAAGCAAGAAACAGACAGTGGTTGCGAGATCCACAGCCGAGGCAGAGTACAGGGCCATGGCCTTAGGCGTGGTAGAGATGTTGTGGTTGAGAGCTATGTTGGTGGAGCTCAAGGTAGATCAAAGGGCCCAAATGAAGTTGTGGTGCGATAACAAGTCTGCTATCAGTATCGCCAACAATCCTGTGCAGCACGACAGAACCAAGCATATTGAGATTGATAGGTTCTTCATCAAGGAGAAGATGAACAGTGGGCTTTTGGAGTTAGGTCACGTTTCAACTAGAGACCAAGCAGCAGATTGTCTGACGAAGGGATTGAACTCATTGGATTTAGCTAGAGGGTGTGACAAGATGGGCTTAGTGGATATCTTTCGCCCATCTTGAGGGGAGTGTTGAGATATATGTTTTAGGGTTTATGTTATTATAGATATTGTTAGGAGGTTATTTGTAAGATTGTAAGACTTATATAAGTTCAACTTATTTCTAATCAAAATAACTTTACTGTTCATTCGTCTTTTACTGTTCATCCGCCAATAGACAGTAGATGTGATGAATTTCACAGGCGAGGTCTCAGTGATTTTCCTTTTGAAAAAAAAAAGTCAAGTGACTTTCAATAACAAGAAGTCATTTTTTTAAATTTATCAGAATGAAGGTATTATGTAACATGGATATGTAGCTTCTTGTTAATCATACACTGATAATGCTGTTTTAGCCTTTAAACCCATGAATTAACTGTATAATCTCTCTGTAAGATATGATATGTTTGTATATTAAGTATCTACAAGAAACAATACTACGTTGTAAAATGGTTAAAGAACACCAAATAGCAAGTCCATAACTAAAGCTGTTGTTTGATAATCACATAACTGTGAGATATGATGGCTGTGCGAATGTCACATGTTAGACCTGCCAATTTATTCTAATGCTTTAATTTTGTCATTCCTTACCTTTCAAGGACCTTTCTTTAATTCCATGAATTTGAGGGATTAATTGTATACTTGAGAAAGCATCTCCTTTCCAAATTGCATAACACCTCAAGCATTGAAAAATGAAATACTACTATAAAAGGTGTTACATGTCATCCATTTCTACATCCACGAGAATCAGGCAAATAATCATAGCAATGAAGCCATCAAAAAAAAATATAGAGAGAGAATTTAGGGTACTTCAGCTGAGCTTAATTTTTATTTATGAGCAGCAAATCATAGGAATATTGTGAGGTCACAAATTCTGATGCGTGAGCTCTGGCTTCAAATGTGGCATGAACTCCATCCTAAGGCCGAGTCCAAGTTTGTGACGAAAGGTATGCTGTATAATTGTCTCATTTTGCAATAACCGCATAGATTGTACAACTTTAATTGATTGTGTCATATGAACAGCTATGCGTGGCCCACTACGAGATGTTGACTGTTACTGGGATTATGCAAAGGCTCGATGTGCTTGGCCTGAGCACTGTGAATACAGGTTTAGACTTTTGACCCCCCCCCCCCCCTCTCCCCCACACAAAAAAATAATAATAAAAAATAAAATAATTTAAAAATAAGAAAATAAATGTGTGCATGTGCTGTCTCTGGAAGTTTCAACACTGCATTTTATGCATTTGCAGATATGCTTTTGGAGATGTGCACCTGGGACAGAGTTGCCGACTAAAGAAATCTGCTGCTGATCTCCTCCTCCGATACTTAGATTGGTATGTGTTTGTATAAATTTACCAAAAAGAATGAAAGGTGTTCTACAGTTTTTTCCCTCACCAACTCCATTGCAGTTTCAGTATATATCAGTTGGGTCTTGTACCAATAACCAACAAGAACCAGTCATTGATAAATTACTATCGATAGGGTACCAAAAAGGTCACGTTAAACTGGGGGGGCGAAATCAGAATTCTAGTATCTGTGAAGTCTGCTATGGGTGCTGTGAACTGGTATGCTCGTGTACAGGTGGTAGCATAATCCTTCTTCTCATGGCTGACAAAAATAAATTTTCTTTTGGCAGATTATTTTCTTCAATTATTTTATAGCAAGCAACTCTTATAATGCAGCTGATTGACACACTATAGTGATACAGACTTCTCTAGAATGCTCAGTTCCTAATTTGTGATTTGGTGTTTCATGAAGAACACAATGCTTTCTTCAGACCAGTGCACAGATCTTATAGGAGAGTAACTGACACGTCTCTTAACTCAGCCAACACATGATTAGTTCCAGATATGGAGAGCTGTTATTTCGTTTTCCTTTCCTGTGGCTATTTTCTGATTCATAGACTCATTTGGTGATGTTAATAAGCCTACATAGCATAGTTACAAACTCATCATATACACAATACATGTATATACATAGATTTTGGTCTCTAATTGGTAGTGGTACAATTTTCTTTAGATTTGAACCTCCCACGGCATAAGGCTGAAGATTTTATATCATGTGATTGCATTTTCTTTTATTCAAGTTGGTGGCGTCTTTTCTCAAAGAAAAACAAACATATTTGTTTGCTGAATAAAACTCTCAAGCAAATTTATTGGATTGTGTAACGACCAAGTTGAGATGTTACTCGGGAGTTGATCAGGAAAAATGAAGTTGGTTAATGTTGCTCCAGAGAGAGTGAATAGAGTAAGAATAGGGAGGGGAACGGAAGATAAATTTGTCATTTTGCTTTTAACATTTGGGTTCTAATTTTAAAGAATAAAGACATGAATGAAGCGAATGGGAAGAATAACGATATATTTTACTTAATTTGGATGTGATATTATTTAACTAGTTTCCTATTGTCAACTTTCCTTTCGTTCTCAAACTTGAAAACGGGGTTTTAGTTTTTCAGGGTAAATTTTATCTGAGATTGCTAAAATCAGATGCATTTCCAAAGCAGGTTAATTATGATTTCTCCCACCGTAATCAGATATTAGGTTCCAGTTTGATCATTCTGTTAAAGAAGATCATATTTTTTTTTTTTTTTTGGTTTCAATAAGATCGTCCTTTCTTTCTGGGTGATGGTTTCATTATAAGAGAGAAGCTCTGTAAAAGCGAACATGAAGAATTGCTCAGATACCCGTTAGTGAATCAGAATGACATGGAAAATGATATTCTAATTAATTACTTGGACCAGTTTTTGAAACTCTCCGAAATGAATAAATAGATAACAAATAGATTAAGTTTACATTTTAGAATTTATTTTAACCAAACTTTACAAATTATTTCATAAAATTTCCTCATAAATAAAAAATATTTGCTTTAATTGTTTTAGATTAAAACTTACTCTGCATAGGGACTGTGTCATGAAAGTGAGCAGATTCTAAGATGAAGAAATCCTCAATTGCATTTGCTCCAGAAAAATAGCAACTTGATTTGAATAAAATTAACATCTATATTCAATTATTTCCCGAAGGCCTTAAAATCTTTTTATTTTCTGAACTTATCATATTTACTTATTTTATTTGAGGATTACTTTTATTTTCCTTATATACTTTAGTTTAAAATTAGTATCAAGTTACCAAATTGATTTATTTACATATTTTGATGATATTATGTATATATATGAGGGGAAAATGATATAAAAGCCAAATATTCTAAATGAAGTGTTGTTTAAAGATTTATGTTCATTGTTCTATGCAATATATATGAGGGAAAAATGATATAAAAACTAAATATTCTAAATGAAGTGTTGTTTAAATATTTGTGTTCATTGTTCTAATGCAATATGTGTCATAAAGCCATGAGTTTGCTAGGATAAGATCATAAATCAAGAGAAAGCATAATGGAGAAAAATAATTATATAATTTAGTGATATTATGTGCATAAATAAGGTAAGAAATGATATAAAACTCAAATTAACTAATAATAACGTTTATTTTATGCATTCATGTTCATTTTTGTGTGCATTTTGAGCTGGAAGGGCTTAATATTGTAGAGATAATAATATAAAAATAGAATATGTTATTCAAAGTAACTTTATGCATTTGACAATATTATGAGTTTATGTGAGGTAAAAAAAAATGTAAACCTAAATATACTAATTGAAGAGCCATTTTTAATGCATTTGTGTTTTTTTTATGCACAAATCTTATTATAAAGGTTTGAGGTTGCAGGGATATGATTATAAACCAATAGAATACATTATTGAGAATAATTTTGTATATTTTATAAGTATTATGTGCATAAAAGAGACAAAAAATAATATATAAAACTCTAATAAATGAACTGAATGTAGTTTTAATGCATATTTATTTATTTTTCTATGTATTTCTT
The DNA here is from genome assembly GCA_037127355.1 of Schoenoplectus tabernaemontani. Classification (NCBI taxonomy): domain Eukaryota; kingdom Viridiplantae; phylum Streptophyta; class Magnoliopsida; order Poales; family Cyperaceae; genus Schoenoplectus; species Schoenoplectus tabernaemontani. The sequence continues at coordinate 17,855,774 of CM073749.1, read as the reverse complement.
ATCATAAAATCACTTGGAAGTATAAGATGATAAATCAATAGAAGATATCAATAAGAATAATTTTGTATATTTTGATGATATTATGTGCATAAATGTGATAATAAATGTATAATATTTTAAATATTTATATTTTTATCTAATTTGAATAATTTCATAAATTATTAAAACTTGTGGGCTTAATTGAAAATTTAATGGCTTAATTGAAAAGTTAATAAAATGAAACACCTCACCTGTTCTAGCTTTGGCATGTGGCTGGTACATAGGGGTGGCCTTTTATTCTCTCTAGCAATTAAAAAAGAGAAACAAAGAATAGTAAAAAAACACAAACATTTTTAACCTTCTAAAGACGTGGCTCAGTCGGTTTTAATTCTTATATAAAGTGTATTTTCTCACTGTTAGTGATAAGAATAAAAAAAAAAAAAAAATAACGAAAGTGCAAAGAAAAGGAGAGAAAAGACGGAAATGAAAAAAATAAAAAATAAAAGAGGACTTGGAACTTGGAAAAAAAAACCGAAGAAAGCAGGAGACTAATGGAAACAAAAAAGGAAAGGAAGGAGATTGTAAATTAATAATCCAATTGGGTGAACATTAATTGACAATGATTATAATTTGGGTCCATAGGCAATGACCTTTGTGCTACACCAAGTTGTTGGCTTCATTTTTCAAATCCTGGTGAAGTCATTTCAAATTCATGTAATTATCAAATGAGTTTGAGTGCATAAAAAATATTATTTTGTGTATTCTATTTTTTTTATTGAAATGAGAATAATTCAAATGAAATATAAAACAAGCGTTAAAAATTAATTGATGCTTGACCAAGGGGTAAAATGGTAAATACAAATTACCATAAATTTTGTTATATTTCAAAAAAAAATTGAGAAAATTTTAGTACAATTTGGACAAAGGGATTTTTGATAAATAATTTAAAAGTAAAAGAGAAATAAAAAAATCAGTAAATAGAGGACTCCAATTAAAAATCAAAATGGACAGTGGCCAAATTTGAAAATGGTCATTGCTACAGGACCCGAGCTTCCATTGTCCAAAAATTCGAAAATGGTGATGGTGCTCCCGTGCGACGAAAATCCATATATTATATACCGTTGGAAAGAGCATGGAGAGGAGAACACAATGATATAAAGAACTTGCAAAATGGTTGAGCGGTTTGGGAGAAAATTGAAGGGAAAGTTTCCGATTCAAAAATAAAATCGAGCAATCCGAGCCATGATTGATCAAATTGACACTTCAAACACCTTCTCCATGGTCACAAGAGATTGTTTGAGGGCTTGGTTGAATTTCATAAGCTTTAAATTAGTGAGACCACGAACTCGCAAATCGGATCAAAAACCGAGTTGGTCAAACTCTATACCAGAGCATTATATTCATTGAATAAATATTATAGATCAATTATATACTAATTAAGCTTTGAAACACAAAAAATGATGAAGAAATTCCTGGGATCAAGCCACATAGTCGTTCTCATGAATTGAGCATCGTTAAATTTCTAGGAGTTTTGGTTAAACCCGTGAATAGTTACTTTTTCGTCAGATAATTTTTTTACATTCAATGTTATTGCCTTTAGGGTTTTAAGAGACGTAATGTTGATTGAAGATCCAGCATCAATCAAGATGCAACCAATTCTTTGTCCTCCATAGTCTCCTGTAATGTACAGAGGACGGTTGTGATCTGTGGTACCCATTAGGAGATCTTCATTGGTGAAGGTAATGCCTACTTCTCGTTCAGCGACATACAATACTTCTTGTAAGTTTTGCTCAATGAAATAAGACTTGTATTTCTCAGGATTTTGCAGAGCTTGAATTAGCACATCCCGTAGGTCTTGCGACATCATTAGTGCGTCGAATATGCTGAGTAGTGTGCAAATTTTGTGAAGATGTGCTAGGACATTGTAGTCATCGATAGTTTGCCTAACATTTTCACTATTCTTGACAATATCATCTATTTCTCTAGACCTATTATGGGCTTTATCTTTATTTTTATCTGAATCATTCACGGCTTGTCTTTCAGAAATGTAAGTCCCAGAGCGTAGTACCGTCTTGCATTCTTTCTTTTTTGGTACCTGAAGTGTTGGCTTCCCCTTGATGTGCTGAGAAAAGTAACTCTTGTAACATGAGCGTATCCTCTTTATCATATGTGTTATCATCATGATACACCATGTTGCATGTTATATTTTTATGAGAAATTACATTTACTTGTTCGTGAGGTGTAGGATTTTACAAAAATCCCTTGGGTAAAGTAATTTCACCATTTCGGATAGATTTTTCAACCCAATCTTTGAAAACCCAACAGTCTTCTAATGTATATCATAATATTCTATGATATGGGCAATAATTAGGGTTATCTAATTTTTCTACATCTTCGGGGTGCTTACTCACGGATAATTCTAGCCCATTTTTCAATGCTCCTTTAAAGATTGTAAGTACATTATCCGTTCAAAAGGAATATGGCTTGTTTTTCTTTTATTTCAGAGTTTCAAAAGACTGAGAACTCTCTCCCGTAATGGGCTTAGAATTTCTATCACTACTGTTATTTGTGTTGTTACCTAATACATTTGTATTGGTAACCATTTTATCCTTGAGCTTGGTGAAAGTCACCTTTGCTTCTGTCCTTCTTGGTGGTCGAGCATCCATAAAACTTGGAATGTTGGAAGATGACATGTTTTCCATGTTGGACACTGCTCTTAGCAAATCTTTGAACGTGTTGACTTTGGTCACACCCAAGAGCATCATCATCCATCCATCTATGTTTTTCTGGATCAAGTTGACCGCCCCATCTTCGGTCAGTGTCCTGTCACATTTGATGCTAAGATTTCTCCATCTATTATTGTAATCCACCATGGACTCACCCTTTCTGGGTTTCGTATTTGCCAGATCGGCTATATTCATTTTATCTTATATCATGATGAATCTGGCCCTAAATGCATTCGTCATTTCATCTCATGTGTTTACACTTTCATTCTCCAATGAATAATACCATTGAAAAGAAGTGCCAACTAGACTTTGAGAGAATTATCGTAATAGTAATGCATAATTTCCGCTAGTGTTCCCACACGAGGCTGCAAAGTGCGCCAAATATTGTTTCGGGTTCAGATCTTTGTTTCCTTCTCCTGAGAAGACCGTAAATTTTGGTATCACATACCCTTTTGGATATTCTTCGAGATCATAGATGGCAGGATATGGATGTCCACAATTTCAGATAGGCGGAAATACATAGCCACCTCCTGCAATCTGCATCTGTTGAGCAATCATCGCTTGTATTTCTTTCTTGGTTACCCCTTAGCATTCGGGTTTAGGATTTACGTGTCTATGAAAGGTCACTCTCGGGTTTCTAGGACCAGCATTGGTATTTGACTCATCTCTTCCTTTTTGATTTTTGGAATCGACATTGATACTTATTTGATGAGAACCCTTTACTTTGTTAGTATCAATGTTAAGATTTATGAGCTCTTGCAAAGTCTTGATGGTGTTAGGAATTTCTTCATTCTGCTTTAACACAACTATCAAGAGTTCTCGCTGTTTTACAAGCTCTTCATCCTGCATCTCTATATGATTTCTCAATAATTCTATGTTGTCATGAGGGATGCTTGTTGCTCCGTAATTTTCACATCCATCTTTGGAGTTGGAAGGATTATTTTCTTCATTCCCTTCTTCTCCAGATTTGTTGCTATCGCTTGTCCCTTTATTGTTTTTTGTCTTCCTTTTCGACCATTGCCTTTACCAGTATTTGTCGTATTGGTCTGATTTTGTGGGGATCAGTCTTCAGGATCTTGAGGATCTTCTGAAGTTACAACATTGACACTGGCATGGACTTGAGATTCTTTATTTTTTTCGAAGTTTGCGGTGACCATATAGGACGAGAAATGTCCTTCCAGGTCTCCCACATATTTGATGACCTATATTTTCTTTCGGCTATGGTTATCGACGGAGATAGCCAAATTTTCGGATCGAACCTTGGGTCATAACTTATTAAACACGCTATAAGAGGTGTTCTTCAGCCACCGGTTTTAATTGAGATTCATATTGAGTCTTAGAAGTTATGGGGATCCGTTCTTGTACGGTTTTCTGATTTTTTTCCTTTTATGAGTCTCATAACTTGAGCAGCTCGATTGCGTCAATTCTGGCTTACTTGATCTTGAAAGGGAATGATCGACTTGGGTTTGACTAGTACCCAATTTTGGGTTTGGTCAGAGATTTGACATCTCGACTTTTTAGTTTTCAAATTTCTCTTTTCTGTTAGGGTATGAGACTGACTTCTTCTGGCTTTGTTGAGATTTTCATGAAAACTTAAATAAACTAACAGAAAAACTAAAAAGATATATTAGTGTTTATTTTTCTACGTAATTCTTATCATAAAAGCTCAAGCACACAACGATTATTATACAAATCAATAAAAGATATTATTCAAAATAAATTTGTGTATTTATGATTTTATTTCCTCAATTTATTTGGGATTAATTTTTTTATTATTGTTGTATTCATGATTTTACTTGTTGAAATAAGATAATAATAATATAAAATTCAAACAAACTAACATAAAAAATATAATTCCTACATAAAATATTTTGTGCCGTCATTAAGTGAGCCCAACAGTAGATATACCGTTATACTCACTTCAAATTGTTGATGGGCGGCGCCAAGAAATTGTTTTGGAAAAGATGGGAATTCGGTGGCCTGGTTGCAGAACAAGCCCAACAGTAGAAAAGAGTAATAATTTTGCGGTGTGTATGCCGTGCTGGAGTACTGTAATTTTGGGAGAAGAAAGGCTACTGGATCTTTAGATCTACAGTCCAGACTTCTCACTAGAATCTTCTCCCCACTTCTCACTACGCACTTACGCAGGCAGTGTTATCTTATCTTCTCCTTCCATTAGCGGGCACAAAAGAGAGGTCGAGAGAACGAAGCAATGGCGCCTCTATTAGCCGCGTATCAAGGCATGTGCCTTCCCTCTTCTAGGGTTAGGGTTCGGCCTTCGACCCCTTCTCTACAACTAAACTCGTCGATGCTCGGCACCGGCATCAGCGTCACCCCATCCTTGTCACTTCGCCCCAAGCTCAAGCTCGAACCTGTGGTTGCCAGTAAGTCCCTCGACTTCCATCTCTTCAGTAGTTCTCGCTTTTCCTTTTCCGGCTATTTCTGGATTGCATGTAACTGTTAGATAAATTGCACAGTAGTAATCCGAGTATTATGCAGATAGAGAAATCAAATTCAATATTTTGCAATAGAAAAGTGGAGCTGCGATTAGCCTTTAGGCAGCTGAACACGTAAGTTTTGTGTTGATCAGATTAAGAAATGAATTATCCAGATTAAGCGATCTAACCAATTAATAAAATTTTGATGCATTGTTTAGTTCAAACTGTTTTAAAAGGTTGTGTGCTTGGGGAAATATTTTCTTTGTAGTATTTAGTTATTACGGTAATAGAAAGGGCTGGGCAGCAAGGGTACAGCTTTGACCCGTCCATTGCCAAAAAATGAATATTTTATAGTTCCATTACAGAAAATCGGCTGAAATAAAAAAAAAAAATCAGTGTGTATGCTATTATTAATAGTCACTGTAAGGTAGCTAGTCTGGTGAACTGATTTACTTATTATTTTGGCTAATACCCTGAGCTGAAGCCTTATTTGCAATTCTGTTAATGCCTTTGATCAATTATGACATGTCTATTAATCTGTTTCTCTAGGTTGTAGTTGTACAATATCTCTCGCCACATAAATTTAATTCACAGAAGTTGATATTTAATTCAAGTACATGCACAACTAAAGACCATGAGAACTGATTTCTTGATTTTTACTGTGCACACAGAACTCTATTAGTTTGTTTAGATATCTGATTTTAACTAAAGAGCTTTGGAGCCTTTTATAATGCTGTTAGCATGTCTCTGACATACAGTTCAGGATTTGAATATCTTGTTTTTGCTAATTGCTTTTTCTCAGTGAAATTGTATTTATTTGGGAATATTCCTTGTAGCTTATTATAAGTGGCAGTTGATCATAATCACTTGTACCTAGTAATGATATTTCTCTAATATATAGTTGGAAATGCTCGAATGAGGTTATATCTCATTGTAATACTAAGGTAAGAGTTTGCCAATAATATCTGCTGCAAAAATATGTTCTTGTACAAGTATTTACTGTAATAAATTTGAATCTTTAAACAAAAAAGATTGCTGTTCAGATGGATGTATAATTACATGTACTCCTTGAACTTTGCCTTTTAGTGCCTTATTGTGAGCCATCTGAAACAACCAGCTAAAAGAGAACACCCAAGCTTGATATCCCTATATTCCACATCTCATTTCGGATTTAGTCTGGCTCATAGACCTAAATTTGGGTGAAAAGTTTGTATATTTCAAGAATAACAACTGATTTGTATTTATTCAGGCAGGGTTTGCAAGTTCACAGGAAAGAAATCAAACAGGAAGAATCTTGTGTCTTTCTCGAATAACCGCGTGAAGAGTTTACAGATGGTGAATTTGCAATACAAGAAGGTTTGGTGGGAGGCTGGCAAGCGCTTCCTCAAAGTTCGCCTCTCCACCTCCGCCATTCGCACAATCGAGAAGAACGGCCTTGATGCCGTTGCTAAGAAAGCCGGCATAGACCTCAAGAGGCACAAATGATCACCATGTGGAAAGATTAAAAAAGAAGAGTATCTTACATTCTCTTGGATATACTTAAGAGAATACTTTTGTTTCAATTAATTTTCCCAAATTAGTTTCTTTGGTCTCATATTATTTTCATTTTCTTTGGCCCATCTTTCATGTCCATCGCCAAGCAATCAAATTGGTTCAAATAAATGTTCTCTTATCGTGTAAACACTAGAACAGGTTACACAACTGATATTACTCCATTTTGATCTCATCAGTAAACACCTGGTAAATGTTTTCAAAACCCACTGTTAGTAGGGATGGCAATGGGTTGGGTAGGTGGGCCATTTGTCAATCTCGGGACCCGGCCCGTCCTCCATCAATCATGGCCCATCCCTGCCGGCCCGTGCCTTTGGATCTATAATTATCTTACCCGCCTACTCATTGGCCATTCAAGTTCGGCCCTTTCCGACCCGATAATTCATATTCCATAAAAAATAAAAAAAAAATCAATAAAATATTTTGCATATTAATTTATGTTGTAACTAAATTTTTTTATATAATTATAAGTGGTAATATCATTATTTTGAAATCCAAAATATATATAATTAAGTAATAACTCCATAATATTGTATACAATATATTATTTATTGTTAATAACTTCTAATATTATACACAATATATTATATATTGATAATATACATATATTTTATATTTCGGGCCGAGCGGACGGGTTTAACCTCCAGCCCGTACCTGATTTGACCTGTCGGATGGCCTGACCTTGTCTTACATGTTCCCTCTTCGGGCTGGGCGGGTTGGTCATCAGGCCGCGCAGATTTGGGAGGGTACAACGGATCACGGATTATATTACCATCCCTAACCGTTAGCGACTTAACGTCCCTTCCAAAACTGAACAGAAGAAGGGCAAAAATAAGATGTAAATACCATAAGCACTAGTAAGTCTAGGGCGGATTTAAGTGCAACACCTTAGATTTTAAAAAATAATACTTTTAGGTTAAAATTTTGTTAATTTGACTCATTTGGATTAAATTTTTGAACCTTTGAATTGGCTTAAATTGTCTGATTAATTTAATTTGAGAAAAAGATATTTAATATCGTGGATAATGAAAAAAATATACAAAATTTTTCAAATATAAAGTCTTATAAAGAAATATTTTTTTATCCCTATAATTATTTATTATTTTGACTTTTTATTTTTTATTATTTTTAATATATAAAAAAATGTTTAAATATTTTTATTTAATATCATAATGAGTTTTTTATTTTTGATCAAAATTCTTTCGCAGCTGTCCTAACTTTCTCACGCTTATACACACTGTTTAGAGAGCTATATCGGACAACATTACAACAATGTATCTATGACATTATACAATAGAAAGGGCTAATTTTTTATTTGCTTTATAAAAAGCAAATCCAGTCGAGTAATCTTTGCTTCTCTTTCTCTATCCCACGACCCGTTTGTTTAGTCTTCAACTCTTTTTTTTTTTTTTTTTTGTGAGCTGCATCATTTAGACCCATCTCAGTTTCCATCCATACATTTGGTAAGCTTTCATTTCGACACAACACAGTTCAATTGAATCAATTCCACAGTTGCAAAGAAAACGCCAGTTTCTCTGTTTTATTTCACCGACAACCCAGACCCACCACATTCATGCGAGTTGCCCCACGTTATATCTCCCGGTTCTCGTCTCAGGGAATCAGAATTCATCTAGAAAGAGTTTCTACAAATCCCACCCCAACAACGCGCACTTCCTGGAACACGCGACAAACGAGCCAAAAAGAGACCTCTTCAACGCCTGGCGCATCAACAGATCGTACGGCGAACAGAAGTTCCCGATCGAGCGATCCGGACCGTCCGTTGAACCCTACTCCTTTTTAAAGAGAAACCTCGCCTTCGGGTGTTCTATTATTTGCGTGTTTGGTGCTTCTCTTTTTCTCTCCGTCTCTTCATTTCTCGCAAGACCACTCGATTCAATCCAGGTATGATTTTATCTCTTTCCAAACTCCAATTCTTCAGTTTTGGTACTTCTTTTTTGTTTTTTTAACATTGTGAGATTTTTGAACAATCGCATTGAATCGCCCAGAAGTTGGGAAGGAATTTGATTTTTTTTTTGAGGCTGCTATAATTCGATTAAAATAAAAAGGTTGTTTAGGTGCCGTGCGGCAAGTACATTGACAGTTACAATTAGGTGCCGTGGGGAAGAATTTTATTGATTCGGTGAAAAGTTAATTTGGAAAAGTATGATTTTGTGAATAACGAAGGAGAGATCTGGATTAGAAACTGAGAATTAAAGCTCGTTTCATTAGAAAAGAGAAATTTGTAGGAAAGAATGTGATAGATTACACATTGTATTGGTTATTACTTTCCTGTGAAACATAGAGCTTTTTTTTTTTAAGTCAAAAATCCTGGATCTTACCTTTTTCATTTACATCTCAAGTCATACTTTTGATTATAATAAAAAATAAATTAGCCCCCAAGTCTCAAGCCTGCCATACAAAGTATTTGACCAAGTCAAAAATAGTAGAACGTACATGATTGCAGTCAAAAGGTCTCCATCTCCAACTATTCTGACTACCTCTGTTTCTTTTTACTTTTCAATTTTTCATTAATAAAATTCAATAGTAGGCTATTTGGCTACCAAAAAAAAAGACAATTCTGACTACTCTAGATTAAGTGGCGGTTGCAAGATTTTGGTCAGGGAGGCGATTATCGGATTGTAATAATTTATCGGGTTCAAACCCATTAACTAACCAGGTACTAAATAAAAAATTAATAATTTAATATATATTCTTACCTAATAAAAATTTATTAAAATAATAACATTTTATATATTAAAAATAACAACAAAATAAAGCTCAAAGTAATAGATAATCAAAGTTGATGAAAAAGTTTTCATTTACGTAACTTTATATTTTGATATTTTTGCATAATTATTTTATGCACGATATTAAATATTTTTTTCTCAATAAAAATAATCAGACAATCCTGGGGGGGGGGCAAAAAAAATTTTCGGGGGAGGAAGCAAATTACCGAAAGTATTACCGAAAATCACTATTTTTCAAAATCCAGGGGGGCACGTGCCCCCTTGGACCGCATTGGATCTGCCCCTGTCTAGATTGGATCTTCTGCGGCCATAACTTCAACCCAGCTGATATTTGATAAGATTTTTCTTTGTTAGCAATTGTTCTTATTTTCTCTTGAAGATCTGTCTGTTGTTTTCTGAACTTCCGCAATGAACATATAAACTTTTATCTCAGTTAGACAATCAGTTATCTTGTTTTACCTCAATTAGTTTAATATGCTGTGCATAATAGTGACTAGAGAGTGATTGATTAAATCGTGGTTATTTGGAAAAAGGTTCAACAGTTGAGTGGTCACTGATGAAGTTGATTGTCAAAATAGACAGGTTGATTGTCAAAATGACTCATTTCAAAAGCATTAATAAACTTATTGAAGTTTCTGATTTTTTTTTGGATTTCAGGCGTTAGGAACCAAGTACAACTTCAAATTCAAGAAAACACGACATGGAGGTAATTAGAAAGCAGTAAAAGTTATGTGTTTTGTTCTTAGTCTCTCATTGGAAATTGTGTTTTACTAAACTGTGTTACTTTAACAAGCAGGAGGGTTACAAGGTTGTATTGAATGTGTATGATCTTAGCAACGGGCTTGCAAAACAGTTCTCAACTGCTTTATTAGGGAAGCCAATTGAAGCAGTGTGGTAAGATATTGTTCTTTTTCTGTTATCTGTTTCAAAATGAAACAATGAACGAAAACTGTTTATGGAATATCTATAGTGGTATGGGAATTATTGCTCTTGCTGTGACACTGAGTTCATTCCTTTTTGTACCATAAGTATAGATCAGATCACTGTAGAGTTCCTTCAAATAAACATATAAAGGACCCTATTTTAATGTCTTTAGAAACATTGAATCCAATCCAAATCATATGATGGAAAGCAAATGGAAACTATAAATGAATGGAAGTCTTTTATCCTATAATCCCAAACTCACAGAGGATAACTAACTAATAATACAGAAGTAATGAAAATGTGCAAGTGTGGAACTTTTGCAACTTATGTTCAAAAAATAGCATCCGGTTTCAATTTGTTGGTTTGAAAATTAAAATAATGTCATTTATAATGTGCACTACTGGCAACACTCTTGTGGAAAGTAAAAGTTGTATCCAGTGAAGATCAATTTCAAACAGTCATTTGAGACTAGACAGATTTAGAACTGAAATTGCTGGTAACTAAGATGTTGTACAAAAGAAAAGTAAATGATTTTTAAATTTTTTTTTACAGGCACACTGGTATAGAAGTATATGGAATTGAGTACTACTTCAGTGGAGGCATCCAACAATCTCCAGCTGGCACAACTCCCTTTGGGACTCCACTTCGGGTGGTCAACCTTGGTGTAACTCATATTCCTAAGGATATTTTTGAGGAATACTTAAATGAGATTGCTCCAAGATACACTGCAGAAACATACAACATTCTTAAAAATAATTGCAACAATTTTAGCAATGATGTTGCACAATTCTTGGTTGGAGTTACTGTCCCTGAATATATACTAAATCTACCTGATGAGGTCATGAGCAGCCCCATGGCTCCTTTAATATGTAAGTGTTGACAAGTATTTGCTTTCCTTATTTTAAGATTTTTTTTATCCAAATATATTTGGTTTTGCCCCTGACCTTATCAACCAGATTTGAGTATCTGACCGATTAGGGTGAGTAATTGTGTTTTATTGTGGATATTGTGCTCCAGATTTATATTTATTGCTTACTGTTTGGTTGGGTTATAACATTGGAGGTGTTGCCCTGTAACTTTGTTTTATAAAACACCCCCAACTTTAGTCTGTGAGTGTGAACTTTTGTTTAGGTCAATTAAGTTGGATTGTCATCCTGCATTTTGACAAGTTTCTTCATTTCATATGCAATGTTACAACATTTTTATAATTTTCTCTTTTTTTTTTCAATGAAGTGCCTATGATCCAACAGCTAGAAGCTACTCTCAAATCAGGCGGAGTACCTCAAGTGCCCCAATTCAGGCCTCATATGCCAGTAAAAGGCCCAAGCCAAACTGCAGGTACAAATGCAAACCAAAACAGCACAGCCAATATTAGTGGCACAGGAAAGACACAAAGGGAAGAAGAGAAAACAAAACCACAGGACTCGGATCCGCTTAGTGATGCGAGAAAAATGGTTCAACAGGAGATAATGAAAGAGTTCGCAGCTATCATGGCTTCTGGTACAATCCGTGCCAGCGAAGCAGCTGCATTAGCCACGAGACGGGTTATGCAGAAGCACGGTCACTTAGATGTGCACTCTTGAGATGAAAAGGGTGTTGTTAAAGCATCACACCTTCATAGATTTTAGCACGGGTATAAAAAAAAATAGTATTTAGTAACATGAATGGTTGATTGGTTTAAAGTAAACTATTAATTATGCTGAGTCTTATTTGCAAATTGTGCCATTTAAGACTGACATTGTTATGATTGAATTGTCACATATTGCCATTACTGTTGCAATATTTTAAGCAAATGATTAGCACAGTTTAAACAATTTGAATGATATTTTTTTGGGGGAAATTTAGTCTAACAGTATGGCTGTTTTACCTAATCTAGTACATTTAATATCAGTTGGAAATATGTACCTGTCTACCTGATGACATCGACCTCACGTTCTTCAGCTGACATGTGGGTTAACAATGAAATAAGTTACTGTTTAGGGAATCAAACAATGTACAAATTACTGATTAGGACTAACAATGAAATGAATTTATTTCGATAAAATTGCCCGATTCAGACTCAGTTGTACAGGTATGTTTTTCCCGGGTCATATAAAAAATCACAACACCGAAGAAATAATGTCATCTTTCACAGCTTTTCGGTTGAACTGTTGAAGGGTCATTATTACTTCTTAAGTGTGGATTGCTTTTTGTGATTTTAACTTAAATAATTAACAGTGATTAAAATGTAAAGGCTCGTGACCCTGATTGTTTTGAAATTGAGGCTGACTTGGGATTTGTCATCTTTTGGGCCTGCAGCTGAAGTTGGTTGATCTAGGTATTGAATTTTGTTTTTTCCTATTATAAAATCCGTAAATTTTGTTGGTTAGTTTTATTCCCAAAGTATTTAAATTAAAATGTAATTAACACTTAAAATACAAATAGAAATAAGCATACGACAACTAATATCAACATGAATTTAAGTTTTTACCGAACTTTTAGTAGCATATAACACACACTTAACTAATCATGAAAAAAAAGTACTTGTTACATAAAATGAAAGTTCATATAACATTTGAAGTAATTTTATTGGTTAAAAAAGTCAATATTTTTTTTGGATACTGAAGTTATGTTAGTTGTGTCTCGTGTGAACATGATGATTAATTTCATGCTAGCCAAAGCCAACTTGGCCACCGCTTGTTAAAACATTTAAATTTTCTTCATTGAGCTTTGCTTGAGGTGTACAATGGCATTACTGTTCATCATTAGTTCTCCAAAATCAAGCACGTCCAACTAAAATAAGCACCAACTGACACATGTATGTCGAGTTATAATTGGTGATCCCTTCGCTAACACCAACCGCGTTGAATATAATATATGCAAAATATAAGGTGCTCCAACACAATGCACCACACATGCTTCAATCAGTACTGAAAAATGGGACCCTTAAAAAGCCAAAAACATGGGGACAGTGCAGAGATACTGTATCAAAACGTATAATATAAATATGGTACCAATTAAAATTAGTAAATTATAAGTAACTGAAAATCTGATTTTCTTTTTATTTTTTTAACACTTATGGTGCACGTCCGATTGCCAATTTCCTTTTTGGCTGATATTTTAAATTCTCCGTGTGACTGTGAAGTGTGAACACTATACTTTTTTGCGCACATCAGACTCAAAGCTCATTTTAAATATTTAGGCTTTTGCACACACCAATAAGCAGCGCCTGCGCCACAAAAGAACCAGGGTAGCCCCATTTTAAATATTTTATTTTTACATCCTAGTCTCATTGGTTATTTTGTGGTTAGCTTTTTGCGGTTCTTCGTGTGGGATCTTTTCATTTTTTTTTCTTTTGTCCGATTTTTTTTTAGAAGGTGCAGTTTTGTTTAGCAGGATTATTCCACAATTCGATGTATTTCAATATGAAATTGACATAAAATGAAGGTGATATATGTCATAAAAGGGATTTGTTATATTAGGAGGTTTATCGCATCTCCAAAAAGAAAATATTTCTACTACTTTATATAAAAAAATTACTATCGAGAATACTAATAAAATTTTATAACAAATACCAACAAAAGATAAATTGGTAATCAGTTTAAGTACTATTTATAATTTCATCACAACACAAGTAATAATCAGATATTACTAGATCATTTTTTTGACACCACTAGACATACAAGATTATTTGATCATTTCATATTTTAGAATTAAGTATTAAGAAGACGAATATTTTTTTTTCATTTCACATTTTACATTTCGAAATAAATATTTGAATGTTGCTCTCTTGATCACACTGAAAAATATTAAGACATAGAGAAATGACTTAAATTATTCAACAGTAAAATCGATAGATTAAGAATTTCAATTGACGTTGTTAATAAAACCTCCAGATTTCGTTTTTCTTTTTCACCGTCTTTTCAATCTATATTGTCTTCTCTCTTATCCTCTTCACCTTTTATGAAAAATAATGATAAGTCATAGGATCATGCCGGCACACCACCATCATATCTAAGATAAATCTTCATATTACCATAAACATAACAATTTGACCATCATTTTTTTTTGCTAATTCTTTTTGTACCACGTGTAGTCTCAAACTCTCAACTGATGCAGCATTGATATCCATCTATCCCAGTGTCACAAAATAACCAAAGGCCTTCAGGCTCCATCCATGTGCATCTCTTTTTATGCTAACATCATTTTATCACTTTCTGTGTGGTAGTTCATGAAGTCATTAATTATTAATTCATTATACGTTGCGCTACAAAGATGTCTATCAACTCGCTCGAGTTAGCTCAAATAATAACCCTACTCTAATTCCTTTCCGCCTTTTATGAAAAAAAGTGATAGGTGGACCATGCAGACACACCATCATCACTCCTTAAATCTTCATTTCATCTCGTCACGTAATTAATAAATTTATTAAATTACAATAATTTTATTATAGATATTACCACAAATATGACAATTTTATTAGAAATATTATCATAATAATTTGACCATCACTTTCTTTTTACTTTTTTTTTCTGTACCGCGTGTCATAGTAACAATAATTCGGGAATAGTTCGTTTCACATAATATAAATAAAATATATATTATATTGACAAAATATTAAAAATATATTAAAAACTATAAAATTCTATATAAAATAATATATAATGTGTTTTTTTGTCGAATAATTCGCGAATAAAACGTTTTTTTGACAAAAAAAAAACGCACTGTATATCAAACTGACGAATTATTCGTGAAACATCCGGCTATGGGTGAAAAACGAATTATTCGCGAATTATTCGTGAATAATTCGCGAATGGTGTTACTATGCCGCGTGCAGTCTCAAACTCTCAACCATAGTAACACCATTCGCGAATAATTTGTTTTTCAATATAATATATATTTTATTTATATTATGTGAAACGAACTATTTCCGAATTATACCCGTATTATACCCGAACGTCGAATTTTTGATCTCGCCGAACGTTTCCCGAATCGTAAAGTTGTTACTATGCTCTCAACTGATGTAGTACTGGTACCCATCTAGTCCAGTACTATAGAATATCCAAAGTCCTTCAGACTCTATTGTGTGCATCTCTTTTACGTGGACATTATTTTATCACTTTCTGTGTGACAGTTCATGAAATCATTAATCATTAATTTATTATACGCTGCAATGCAGAGATGCCTGTTGGAGTTGTCACTTGGTGGTGAAAGTTCATGTGGTACCGAATATGAACCAAACCGAACCAAACCAATGAGGTATGAATTATACGGACCTAACAAATATAATAATTTAATAATATTTGTCAGAGTGTCAGACACTTATGGGCGATAAATAATCATTTTTCTGGTTTTCTTTGATAAAAATATAAAAAAGACGGAAAGCTATTTTAATACTCAGTCTGAGAGCACCGACATGGAAATCAGTTAAATTGATTTTCTTGTCCTACTTGGATGCCAGGAAGGTTCGAGCAAAAAAATTTTTGTGAATCGTTGAGTTCGCAGTTTAGTTTGATTTTGGTTCGTTAATTTTTAATGGTTTGATTCAGCTCAATTCATAAAATAATTTGATATTAATTATTTTATTATATTTTAATTATAAAATTACTAAAATATAAAATAATTTAAATGAAAGTAATCTAAAAAAATGAACAATATATATATTTATGATAATGTAAAAATGTCATTTATTTTCTAAATTTCATTACAAAATTAATAAAATATTAATTATTTTAATTCTAATTATTTATAATTATATAAAAATAAATAGAAAAAATATAATAATTGAGCTTATCTGAAGCTCGATCTTAAATCGAGTTTGAGTCAACTCGGCTCAATTTTAGTTTGATTTAATTTTAACTCGGTTTAATTTTAGTTTAAATTTGATTTAACTCAGCTTAATTTAACTTGATTTTGATTCGATTTAACTCGTTTACGGTCCTAGAATTGATTGTTTGATGTAATTTACAAAATAATATTTATTTATACTGCTACGCCTGTTGTTATGTGCTTGTCTACGTGAATAAATTATCTTATCATCTGGGGTAAAACTGGATATCGCTGGACATGGGAGACGGAAGATATCATCAGGTCAGAGAGATGCATTTATTCTTATAATTTTTAATTGGCTAAATTGTATTTCAAATTATAATTTGTTTATACAGTCCAAATAAACAATTATGATGCAGTAAAAATATAATAATAGCAAATTTTTTGGTCCAATGAAATCTCTCTCTCTCTCTTTTACTTTTTCTAATTTCATATGTTTGTTCTTGACAACAACGGGATTAATTTATTTGGTTTATAATATAATTTGCATCCAGCTTCATCTTTTCATCAAATAAAATAATAAATAAAAAAGTTTTATCTACATTGTACAGATTTTTTTAATGGTTGGCAGAGGCTGCCAACATATAAAACAAAAAAGACATAGTATAGCAAGTACTAAGATATCTTCAGTGCTCTTTAAATCCCTCAAAATAATAATGCATAGATATATCAATGCTCTTTAAATCTCTCAAAATAATAACGCAATAGATATATCAATGCTCTTTAAATCCCTCCAATAATAATTCAATTGATCTATCAATGCTCTTAAAATATTTCAAATAATAATGCAATAAATCCAGTTGGTAAACCAATAACAAAATACAGTCGCTCTTACTATTTTATAGATCATAGGGAGTTCTATGCAAAATTTCAGAGCTATATATATATATTTTATTTCCCCCCCTTGTCTGCAAAGGTCCTCACCAAACACCAACGCCCATGATAAATTGGTCAACCAGGTTGACTCACAAACCCATGAAAACAGTATTATTTTATTTCAGGATACCATGGACCAAAAAGAAAGATATACACGTAATTGGATCTATCATCTATTACACTACATTTTCTTTTGCTACAAGGACAAAACATTTGGTTGAAAGTACTATGTTCACAAACAATAATACATTTTCTTTGTTAAATAATAAAGTGAGATGGAAAAATCTCAATAAAACAGCAGCCGTGCACATGAGATTTTGCTAAAGAATTGTTTCCGTTTTGGCAACAAGCAATGCAATATTCATTTCTGTTCATATTCAAAATATAATATTAACTTCGAGAATAAACAAGAATATATATATATATATATATATAAAAATACAGTGAGTTTAAGCTCACGGAGGTCTTCCGTGATTTTAACTTAAAAAGTAAATCAAATTATCTCTAAATTTTAATTTACCATCCTCATTAAATTTTTTATATGAAAATCTTGTGGGATGCAAAAATTTAGAGTGTTTTGAAATTTTTAAGTCATCATTTTTAATTTTTTAAAATGATGTTGAAGTATTATTATTTTTAGAGCTGATTTTTAAAAATTAAAAATCATGACCTAAAAATCTCAAAACACTCCAAATTTTTACATCCCATAAGATTTTCATATAAAGAATTTAATGAGCATGATAAATTAAAATTTGAAGATAATTTGATATATTTTTTTAGTTAAACTCATAGAGAGTCTCCATGAGATTAATCTCACGATATTTACTATATATATACTCTTGCATATATATATATAGATATATATATACATAATCCGGAAAAATTGAGATCTACTTTTCAAAAATCTTTTTATACAATCCATTATAAAACCCATATAAAAATTCACACAGAGCCACACCAAAAACCTACCGTACCAAATCTAAAAAACTACTTTTCAAAACTTTTTTCCTCCAAAATGCCTTCCATGGGGTTCAAATTTAAGCCATGCGCTTGAGAGTCATTGCACAAATTTATTGAGCCATATTATCTTTTGTTATAAAATATGATTTGATTTATAGTTATTATATATAAATAGTCCGCATGCAAATTTATATATGCGACCGCATATGAGATATGCGGTATGCAATATCTTTTCACATGCATATTAAAATTCCCATTTAAAAACTCTGGTTGAGGCCTTCAGAGCATAGTTACACCATTCGCGAATAATTCGTTTTTCACCCATAGCCGGATGTTTCATGAATAATTTCAGCATTTTTTTTGTCAAAAAAACGTTTTATTCGCGAATTATTCGGCAAAAAAACACATTATATATTATTTTATATAGAATTTTATAGTTTTTAATATATTTTTAATATTTTGTCAATATAATATATATTTTATTTATATTATGTGAAACGAATTATTCCTGAATTATACCCGTAGGAACGTCCTTGAATGTTTCCCGTATTGTTAGAATTTAACAGTTCTCTTCACTTGGCACACGAATATCTACACCGTGATAGTACATAGAGATTCTAGGTGATGATGACTAGGGGTCTACGAGCTATTTAAAATATATTAGCTGCGTGCGGTTCTTACTTCTTGCCTTGTATCCGAGCCATCGCCCATCGCTATCAATTCGATCACTTTATTATTTTTTAATTTTTAATTCTTTTTGGTTAACTATATCCAGCCTGGTCTCAATCTGTTCACAACTGTTTCTTAGGCCCGTTCTATTGCATTCCTTGTGAACAATTGAACATTATGTATATGGGTACATAATGTAGCATGGAGTCACAAAGAGTTTTCAATTTTTCATCATTAATATAGAAAACAAAAAATATAACAAATGCAGAGAATGAGGGAAAAACTTACAATTAAGTTACATTTTCCGGCATGAATTAGGGGAAAGCTTAAAATTCTATACATAATATTTTATTTATAAGAACAAAAATAAAAAAAGAGAGTATCAAATATGATATAATCATTTTTAATTGGGCACTCCCTTAATTCCTCATAATTAAGGAATCAAGTCCGCTCCATACTTTTTCTATGGCACAATGATTTCATAGATTTTTTTTTGTATATATGTGAGTGGAACCATAATTAATAAATATCTAAAATCTGGAACATTTAAATAAATCTAATGATCCATTTTAATTATGAAAGGATTATGTCATGGTTTTTCTATGACAATTGATTGGAATCCCATAATTAGAAAGATTACTTATATTATGAAGCACATAAAGAATGAAATGCCCAGTATTTTTATATCTAATATTTACTTATTTCGAAAATACTTGCCTCTCAAATAATCGGTAAAATAATTAAATCTTCACAACACGGCGTACTCCACAATCTATGCTCCACGCGCAACTTCAAAAGATTGTAGCGTGTCTTTTTCCGTTTTCTCTTTCTCTTTCTCCGTCTCCTGTCCAAAGGCGGTGAGAGTAAGAACCTCATCACTCGCTCTTTTCCTTTTTCTTCTCTGTTCACCATTAAGCTCTCTCGCTCCTTCTATAGTTCTATACTGGACTAGCAACCGAGAAAGAGTTCCTTGGGAAACAATTTCTTTCTTTTTCCCCCTCAAAGTCACTTCCTTTTCTAATTTGGACATGTGATTCCAGTATCTCATTTCCTTGTTGTTTTGAAATACACTATCGCGTTGGTTCGCTCGTGAATTTTAGACGAGAAGTGTAAGATCTACAATGTGGGATCTGTTTCCTCTCCCTATGTGCTAATTTCAGTGTTTTTGTCCTCGGTTGATTTTCTCCTCCTTTTTATCTTGTTTAGTTCTTTTCCAATCGAGCTGTTTGAGTAGTACTACAAAAACAATATATTGAAAAGCTTTTTCTTAGAGGAAAGCATGGCGCAGAACAATTGGGAAGCGGATAAAATGTAAGTTCTCAATTTCAGTATTTTTCAACTTCTTATTCAAGGCGTTTTAGATTTTATACCGGATGATTATATTGTTTTAGTTCTTATATATATTGGGAATCTCAGGTTGGATGTTTATATCTACGACTATTTGTTGAAGAGAAATTTGCAAACAACAGCTAAGGCTTTCATGGCTGAAGGCAAGGTTGCGGCTGATCCAGTAGGTAAATACATCTTTTTTTTTTTTAATTTGGTATATTTTTTGTTTTCATAATTTTCTATTTTTGCTGGGTATTTTAGCTTTTCTGAAAAGTAGGTGTTTACCAAATCTGCTGTGTTCACAATTTGTGCAAGTAACGTGGTCCTCAATATTTTCTGAAATTTGTGGGAACGTGTTGGGTTTTGTTCTTTTCTTGCTAGGTGGCAGTATAATTAATGGCATGATGATTAAAAAATGGAGCTGCACCTTTTCAAAAAAAAATTGTGTAATTTTCCATATTTAACATGCAATTTTATACTGCCATATAGTAAAAAACAAAAAAATTTTTGTTGAGTAATAGTTTCTTAAGAAAAGGGGAAGAAAACAATGCATCGGTAAAGATGTTTTTGCCACGAAAAACACAAAAATGCCCAGAAATATACTCATTTGTATGTGGTATATAGTATTCTGGTCTAGTTGGTACATCTTATCTGACATCTTTCTAGCTTTCATGGTATTTTCCTTATTTTGGTGCAGTGATTAGCAATTAAATTGGTAGAGGTGACATGTTCAACACAAAACATGACATAATCTATACAACAACAACAACAAAGCCTTTAATCCCAACAAAGCCTTCTAGAAATGAAACCCAATCGGAAAGTATAACATCAAAGATCTCAAATATCAATAATAATGATGATGATGAAATAAAAATAATAAATAAATAAATAAAATAAAAATAAATAAAAATGAGAATGATAATGGTGATGACAATATGATAATAATAATGATGATAATGATGTTGATAATATACTAATAATAATAATAATAATAAAAATAGTACAATAAACCTCTATTATAAAACATAATTCTAAATTCTAAATTCTAAATCCTAAAAATCTCAGAACTGAAAATCTAAGAACCTGAAGTCTATAACTCTATAACTCTATAACTCTACTACTAGACTCTAACTCCTAAATCATGGTTTAGGTACATGAATCGTCATCTTCCAAGTACTCCTATCCAAAGCAAGCTCTTTGGATATATTACATTCCTTCAAATATCTTTTTATTGCTTCCTCGTGTCAGTCTCGGCCGACCTCTTCCTCTTCTTGTGTTTTCAGGACGATTTAGAATATCACTACGTACTGGTTCCTCAGGAGGCCTTCATTGGATATGATCAAATCATCGCAAACGGTGTTGGATCAGGTTCTCTAGAATTGGTGCTATCCCAAGTTTGTCTCGTATATTATCATTTTTGATTCGATCTCTCTGTGTGGCCACATATCCAACGCAACATCCACATTTCAGCTACACTCATCTTCTGGATATGTTGTTCTTTTGTAGCCCAACATTCTGTACCATACATCAACGTGAGTCTAATCGACGTCCTGTAGAACTTGCCTTTTAGTTTATTTGGGACATTTTTGTCATAGAGAATACTAGATGCTTGTCTCCATTTCACCCATCCGGCTTTTATTCTATGACTAACATCTTCATCAATCCCTTCGTCACTCTGCAACATCGATCTCAAATACCGAAATGTGTCATTTATGGGTACTACTCATCTGTCTAAACTAATATCTCCATCATCTGAGTTTTCCCCGCTGAACTTACACCTCATATATTCGGTTTTGGTCCTACTAAGTCTAAAACCTTTTGATTCTAAAGTTTGTCTCCACAACTCTAGTTTTTGATCGACTCCAATTCTGCTCTCATCAATCAGCAACACATCATCAACAAAGAGAATACACCAATGAATGTCTCCTTGTATGTTCTTTATGATCTCATCCATCACTAAGGTGAAAAAATATATGGACTCAATGTTGACCCTTGATGTAATCCTATCTTAATAGGAAATGCATCGGATTCGTCGTCACATGCTCTGATACAAGTCACAACATTTGTGTACATATCCTTAATAAGAGTAACGTACTTTGTTGGAACTCGTTTTTTTTTCAAGCGCCTACCACATGATATTTATTGGTATTTTATCATACGCTTTCTCCAAATCAATAAATATCATATGTAGGTCCTTCTTCTCTTCTCGACATCTCTCCATAAGTTGTCTTATCAAGAAAATCGCCAACATGGTGAACCTCTCGGGCATAAAACCAAATTGATTTTTAGAGACGGTTGTCAGTTTTCTTAAACGATGCTCGATCACTCTCTCCTAAAGCTTCATGATATGACTCATGAGCTTAATTCCTCTATAATTAGTACAACTTTGAATATCTTCTTTATTCTTGAAGATTGGTACTAATATACTTGTTCTTCACTCATCAGACATCTTATTGGTACTAAATAGCTTAGTGAGCCATATTATTGCTATGTCTCCAAGACATCTCCATACCTTAATCGGGATGTCATCAGGTCTTAAAGCTTCTTTCACCTTAGACTCTTGAATTCTCCGAACAAATCGCCTGGTACACATCAACTGAGTCGTCCAACTCGATCGCGGTTTTCTCACTCTCGCCTTTTCCGCCTTTTCTCTCTCTTTCAAACTCTTCTTGTGTGGACTAGCCTCTGCACAATCCGTCCCAAGACATGATAAAGGAGGAGGGTTGCGGTGGGTGTGGCGAGCCCTGCACTAAAACAATCGATTTTTATGGAAATTAAACCCAGACATAATCTATATTACATTAATAACCGACAAAAAGAACAGTTTGTATCTAATCTTTGAACCAACCGATAACTCCCGATGGCCTAATAATTTAATTTCATTTTGTGGGGCTTTACTAGAAAAAAATTAGTCACCTTTGCTGGAATGTTGCTACTTTTACCTGACCATCAGATATTACATGGTTCGACCGAGAAAAAAATAGAATTTAGTAATATATAAAATAGCACAGTACAAGTTGTAATCCAAATGTTAATGAAATTTGCTGTTTTTGCAGCCATTGATGCCCCAGGAGGGTTCCTTTTCGAATGGTGGTCCGTCTTTTGGGATATATTTATTGCTCGTACCAATGACAAGCATTCTGAGGTTGCCGCGGCTTATTTAGAGGTGATTTATTATTTTCGACTTACTCTTTAGTATAGCTATTTATACCAGTTCAGTGACTTTTTAATGAGTGATATAGCAAACATTTTTCAAAGAAGAATTTTGTGATTATGCGGTTTGGAATCTGAAGAAAAACTAAAAGGTGCCACAAGTGCAGAAATTTAAAAAGGTATATTGAAGTAGAGAAGGTAATAACGGGCAATAGGATCAAGGAAGATATGCTATTCCAAATAATGATTAAATGGTACAGTGGGTGTTGTTTAATAGTTGAAAATACATAGTTATCTACTCTTTTGTTCGGTTTTATCAGATTAATCTCAGAATTAGTAACTTGCAATTTGTGAGAAACTCCTGCGCTTTATTGGTAAATACCTGGAAAATAAGAGTCTTGTTTGTCAAGAGCTAATTCAATCTACAGGGCTGATATAACAGGAAAATATTTGAGTCTACTACCAGTAGAAGACAAAAAAAGCTTAACTAATTTGTTTCGCTATTACATTATAGGCACAACAAATGAAAGCAAGAGAGCACCAGCAACAACAGCAGCAACAGCTACAGATGCAACAGCTACAGCTGATCCAACAGAGGGCCCAGTTGCAGAGGGGCAACTCAGGCCACCCTTCCCTTAATGGGCCTATAAGCGCCATAAATTCTGAGGGCATGTTGGGCCCCTCGACAGCCAGTGTTTTAGCTGCCAAAATGTACGAGGAGAGGTTGAAGCACCCAAATGCAATGGATTCTGATGGGTCACTTGATGCAAGTCGCATGGCTCTTCTCAAGTCGGCTGCTAGCAGCCATGCTGGGTAAGAGAAACAGGGAACTACTGGGTTGTTAAGCTTACTAATGATTATTAAATGCGGCCACTTTTGAATGGCACCTAATAGTTTCTGTCCTCATGTCTTGTGAATAACAGCTGACATAATTTATTCTTAAAAAAAAGCACTGATCACTTGACAATGGGTTATTTTGACAATCTTGACAACGGACTCTAGAATAAATAGCAAAAAAATCTTAAAAATATAATTTTTTTATAGATATGTTCTCTTACTTATATAGATTGATAGTGATTCAAATTTCATGCAATTTCATTATCGTTTGATAGTCCATCAAAGACAGCTAAATTGTATAAAATTTTGATGGTCCTTGATGGACTATCAAACAATAATGAAATTGTGTGAAATTTAAATCACTATCAATCTACAAGTAAAAGAACATAACTAAAGTTTTTTCTATTAATTTTTTTTTTGATATTTATTGTAGAGTCCATTGTCAAGTGATCCCCACCCTTTCATAGTAGAGCTGAGGAATTTCATTTGTAGTCAATTATTTTCACTTAATCCCATTTTTATAACTATTAAACTCTGTTCAACAGGCAGCTGGTCCAAGGCAACCCAGGTAACATGTCAACTACCTTGCAACAACTCCAACAAAGGAACCAACAGAATATGGTATTTTCTTTCTTTCTTTCTTTCTTTCTTTCTTGTTTTGCTTATTTTTCATTTTCCCTTATTTGATAATTACATGAATTTGAAATGACTTCACCAGGATTTGAAAAATGAAGCCAACAACTTGGGTGTAGCACAAAGGTCATTGCCTATGGACCCAACATCCATTTACAGCCAGAGCATTATTCAGTCGAAAACTGGATTAGCAGGAGCTGGTATGTCAAAAATCTGATTCTCAGCATCTCTCTTGCTGATTTTAACTTGATATATTTATGTTTTCCTTGAGTTACATTTTCTTGGTAATCTAGTTCAAAAAACTGATTAATACTTTTCTTGCTCACCATATGAACTTCACAACTCATGATTTGCTGTATTGACTAGTATGCATAGTAGTTGTATACAATATATTTATTGGCTTTTTAATTGACTCTGTATTTTTCTCACTTCATTTATAACCACATGTTGTATCACATTGATTATGTTTACATATCCACAGGATCACACTTAGCTGTTTTTTTTTTAATTTCGTTCTCTGTTTATATTTATATTTAACGTTGTTTGGTCTCAATAGGACTGAACCAAGGTGTCAGTGGGCTTCCATTGAAGGGATGGCCACTTACTGTGAGTACCAGATTATATTTTCTTTTAATAAATGAAAGGATAACAAAACAATACTTCAGTGGTGTTATGGTTGTACAATGTTATATATAATGACCGCTAGCATTAACTTCCAATTCTTGTAGGTATTTCTTATTGTGATGATATCATGAGCTCATTTTGATTGATTTATCATTTTTTTCCTCACATCATGTATTATTCATTTACTAACTGGGGCATTTACGTACTATTGAGACAACCTTTTACATAATGTCAAAATAACTTCAAATTGTTGCCAGTAGACTGATTAATCAATTTATATCATTCAACAGGGAATAGACAATCTTCGCCCAAATCTAAACCCGCAGATGCAGAAGCCTTTTCTATCCACACAGTCCCAGTTCCAGCTGATGTCGCCACAACAGCAGCAGCAGCTGATAGCTCAAGCTCAGGCAGCTCAGGGAGGCATTAGCAACTCCTCCAGCTTTGGAGACATGGATCCAAGGCGGTTTGCTGGGTTAGCACGAGGTGGGTTAAATGGGAAGGATGGTCAGCCAGCTGGACCCGAGACACGTATTGGTTCGCCCACAACTGTGCACCAGGACCAGACAGAGTATCTCATGAAGGTTAGTCTTTTGGTGCTATATTGTTTAATTAGGACTAGTTGATCTCAGCTGATGCTGACCATGATGTGGCTAAAGTATGAAAAAGATGCTGAACAAAAAGAATTTGGATCACTTCCTCTCTTGCAAATTGAAGAGTTGGTCCCTTGAATTCTTAATATTCTTTTGTCATGATTTGTGTCCTTTATAAATATTTTGAAGTAACAATTCCTTTCTCAAGCATATAATCTGTTACTTTCCTTGGCCATTCTCTTTAATCTAAAAGCAGTTGAAGGTTGCACAGATGCAACAGCAGTCTTCGTCCCAACAAAACCAGGAGCAGCTTCAACAGCAACAACAGCAGCAATTACAGCAGGTATATTTTTGTCCCAATTCGTTCAAAGTGCAGCATGAACTAAAGTACTGCTTCAACAAAGATCCAGTTGTTTAATAGACCCCAACACAAGCCAAAGGAAAAGATAGTGAGTTAACAATAACTGCAATATCATCTGGTAACATGATGGTCAACTGCTTAGCACATCATACATACAATAAATTAATATTGTTTGGTAGACTGGCTTACTGCATGGTACTGACTGGGTCTGGGTGAGTAGAATCCAAGACTAGAATTTAGTTTGTATCTTATGAAACTTTTCTTTATTACAATCTGATAGAATAACAGAAAGAGAAAGCAGCCCACGTCCTCTGGAGCTGCAAATAGTACGGGGACAGGAAACACAGTGGGTCCCCCAACAAACTCACCACCATCAACCCCATCTACACATACGACTGGAAATTTGCACCATGTGAATAGGATGCCAAAGAGTCTTATGATGTATGGTGGTGCTGATGGGGCTGGACTTGCCTCCTCGTCAAATCAGATGGTAAGAAGATGATGTATCAACTTCCTTATACTTTTTTGGGAAACTGTCAGCCAGTGATGGTAGAATCCCTATTATAATTTGGAGGATTTTTTTCCCCTCTTAAGTATGGCTGATTCCAGTTTTCTTTTGGAATATCACAATTAGAACTGTATCTTTGCTGCATTGTGCAAACTAGTGGATAACAGTATGCTTCTCCCCACTCCTGGCAGGATGATTTGGAGCCCTTTGGTGATGTGGGATCATTAGATGATAATGTAGAGTCTTTTTTATCAAATGATGATGGGGATGCAAGGGACATCTTTGCAGCTCTAAAGCCTGATCACAATCCAACTACGAAGGGTACTCACTCGACCTTTTGATGTGTGTGTGCGCGTGCGCCAAACATAACTCTGTGGGGGCATTTAACAGAAATGACTACTCATCCTCTCTTTCATTTCTTATCAGGTTTCACATTTAACGAGGTCCGTGCCTTTCCTACAAGCAACAAGCTTGTATGCTGTCACTTTTCTTCAGATGGGAAGTACTTGGCCAGTGCTGGTCATGAGAAAAAGGTATTATGTGTTCCCATTTCTCAAAGATTTAAGATTGTTGTACTATGCAGGGGATATTTACTGTTATTATATAAAAACCTTATATTTGAAAACTTATGGTTAAGATGAGGATCAAGCATGGATAAGTCCAAATCTCACCATGTACTGTTAGAAGCCACAATTTAAGGGTGTGTTTGGATGGTGAAAGGATTAGTGAAAGAATAACATTTAGTAGTCTAAATGTGAGAACATTGCAAATTTTTACTATTCCGTAGTAAAATGTTGTTTGGATGGTAATTTGAGAACAATGGAGAGAATAGTTAAAATAATTAATTATTTTTTAGTATTTTATTTAATAATAATTATTATTTAATACTACTCCATACTAATATCAAAGAAAAATTATTTTTTTTATTATTTTCACTACCCTCATGGACGCTAATCCGCTAACCCAACGTTTTCTATGGGTTATTTTTAATTTTGTGTTTGGATGGTTGTTAACCCGTGGTCTATAGAATAGTATGCAACACTGTTATTGTGGCTTGTTGCTGATACCTGAAGCTTCCACGAACACATATATTAAAACTACAAAAGTTATTGTGTTTTGCTTTTGGTAAGAGCAATTGATAAAATTTTGAGCTAATGGGTTCTTAATGGTTATGTAGGCAATAATCTGGAACATGGACACATTGCAAACACAGAGCACGCCAGAAGACCACGGTTTAATAATCACAGATGTGCGCTTCAGGCCTAATTCCACTCAGCTAGCCACCTCTTCCTTTGATTGTAGTGTCAAGCTCTGGAATGCAGCTGAGGTATTCACTGTGATATATTTTCTCTTTACATTGAAGTTGGGTATGGATTTTAGACTTCATGCCACACTATTGTCATTTATAAGATCTTATTAACTCTTGAAGGCTATATGTTATCATCCTAAGCACTTCTTTTAAATGAACGAGAATGCTTATATTTATACATTTTCCCCTACAGTACAAATATTGATGGAGTGTTTTGTAGCATTTTGTTCCTAATTTGGGAAATAATTGGGTTTCATGTGATAGCCTGGATTTTGTTTGCACACCTACAATGGGCACGCATCCCATGTGACATCACTCGACTTCCATCCAAAGAAAACAGATCTCTTGTGCTCATGTGATGGCAATGGTGAGATTCGCTATTGGAGTGTCAGTCAGCTCACATGTACTCGTGTCTCCAAGGTAAGTTAAACCGTCTTATTTTTTATTTTTTCATTTTGCTCATTAAATTTACCTTCCACATTTGATGCCAAACTGGTAAGGAAAAGTTATCCACCATCTTGTCTTTCTTAATAAAATATCAGGGTGGTACGGCTCAAGTGAGGTTCCAACCTAGCATAGGAGAACTCCTGGCAGCTGCAACAGAAAACATTGTGTCGGTATTTGATGTTGAGACAGACAGGCGTATGCACACATTACAGGTAACTTACATATCTTTAACTGAAATAATTAATTTGTTACCAAATCAGTCGGGCTTAAAGCCTGAGGTGACAGTGGAAGAAGTTGGATATTTAATTTTTATTTAATAATTGTAGGGTCATTCCACAGAAGTGCACTCAGTTTGCTGGGACAACAGTGGAGAATTCCTGGCTTCAGTCAGCCAGGACTGTGTCAAGGTGTGGTCAATCAAGAGTGGAGAGTGTGTTCATGAGTTAAGCTCCAATGGAAACAAGTTCCACTCATGTGTGTTTCATCCCACCTACTCTAACCTCTTGGTTATTGGAGGCTTTCAGGTCATCTTTCCTTCTCACCACTTTTTGGATGGTTGCTAAAATGAGAATATTTTATATTTAATACTTCTCTGGGCTCAAAGAATGTTCTCTGGTCTCTTTGAGTGCTGATTTTCTGTTGGGCTTTGGCCGTTATGATGGTAGGCTAACCCTGTTAACCCAAAACATGATACTGAAACTAGGGAACAAAAAATGAAAAAGAAAAATGAAGTTACATAGTAATGTTTGATGACCTTGGATGTTCTAACAGAGGACCAAAAACTGGTATCTCTTAAATTCAGTGACCCAAATGGAAGTCATATAATGAAAGAAAATTTCAAATTACAGACATTCGAACTATGGAACATGGTAAAGAACCAGACAATGACAGTACATGCGGCTCATGAAGGTCTGATAGCTGCACTGGCTCAGTCGCCGGCCACTGGCATGGTCGCCTCAGCAAGCCATGATAACTCAGTCAAGTTATGGAAGTAACTAGTCCTGTCAGAAAAAAAAAAGGGTAGAATAACTTAGTTGTTTAATTAAACGAGGTAATAGCTTTTATGGAGCCAGGAACTTGCTAATAAAAAATGGTAGAAGTGCTTGATTGTTATGTGTAATAGGATGCTTAGAGTTTTAATGCCCTAAAGACCGGCAATTTCTTTTTGCTATATTCATTGGAATCTGTCTCATACTATAGTTATATATTTTAGTTATTAGCTTCTTATTATGAGCTATACAATATTTACTATTTCATATATCAGGAGTTGTATAATGTGATTTTCTTTTGAGATCTTACTGTTTTACTGTGATTGGTATCTAACATCAAAATTAAAAAGGATACTGAGGTCTATAATGAATCTATGGTGCTTTGTAAAATGTTAAAGGGTCGTACATTTTGCACTCAATTATCAAATTTCAAGTCAGAAATTATCGACTCGAATTGTTCATATTAAAATGTGTAAATTTTATATATTTTAGAGTTTGTTTACTATTTTTTTAATATGTTATTTTTGGATGAATCATAACTCTCAAATTAAATCATTTTTCCTCACACATTTAATATGGAGATTAAATTGAATAGTTTTTTTCAGTTATTTTTGACTTAAAATTGATGATTTGATGGTTTTAATGATTTGAGTGTAAAACACATGATTTTTCTACACTTTACAAAGTATCATAGCCGGATTCTTTTATACTTATATATGTTTTAATATTGAATCTCTTTTATACTTATATATGTTTCAATTTTGTTGATTCAATGTGCAATTTCTGTTGAACAACTTGATATGATCACCACTTATCATGATCCTCTTTTTGTTATTTTCTGCATGATATTGATCCTAATATGGAGATTTTATTTCTTCACTACGATCGGATCTGTTCTCAATTTAACAGACTTTTAATTAAGAAAATTGGTTTTCACCACTCGAAAATTACATGATAAGGTCGTTATTCGTGTCATTTTATGCCATATGATCATTTGTGCTCGATGTGATTGTAGCAGAAATTTCTGCTACAATCTATGAAAATGAAGAAAGTAATATATCAAAATAATTAGTATCATTTCATGCACATATCAGAAAAATGAACGATGCAAGGTAAGAAGATGTGAACTCAAAATGTTGGGTCTTTGTATATGACATTGTTATGCCATTATGCTTGATAATTGTTCCTGCTTAATTGCTTATCTTTTCAATTAAGAAAATAGTACTAATTGATTCAACGTTAGAAGAAACAAGGGCTTTTGAGAATCCAATGTTGCATGCATCTCTTTGAGACAATCCATTATTGTAGATTTGTAGTCCCGGTTCCTGTTTTTGGGAGGCTTATTTCCTTCCAATCTGACAAGACCCATTTGGAGAACCACCACACAGAAAACAGCAGAAATTGATTCATAGCCGATGCGTGTACATTCTCTCCCTTAATCGGAGACGACAAAATCCGACTCGATCCAATTCAATAAATTTGTCTAATCTGATTATAACTGATTTTTTCCCAAAAAGTCAAACTAGTCGGATCCAACTTTATTTAAAATTAAATAATTACAATCCAATTGAAATCAAACTAAAATCTAAAAAAAATAACAATAAAATTGACTCGACACGATCCAATATGACCCATTTACCTCATTGCCATCTCTACCCTTAATCCCTCACTCCCTATTTTATCCTCACGCCTTTTATTCATAAATATTTTATTGGTTTTTAACTTTGATTACTGTTAAGTTATAAAAAAGATCTTGTTCGCATTTGCTGTCAACTGAAGAGCTATTATTTTTATTTTTGACAGTTAAATTCTGGGCCACTGACTCCATCTATGTCTACTCTTGAGTTTCATTTTTTAAGCATCTCGTTTTTTTTTTCTTTAATTGACTTTACGTACAATTCATAATTTGAAATTACCGAGGAATTTGATATTAGTTACTATGAACTTCTAAATTTTTTTGACCAAAAACCATGTTTATTAAAGAGCTTTGTTTAATATTGTTTGATATTTTATTTCCTATATCACATAATTTTCGTCGTTCTTGTAATGAAAATGTAATAAAAATTGTCCATCCTCGATTTTCGACTCGTGCCTTTCTCTTCAAAGACTTTGGTAGAATTTTAAGACTGATTAATGATAGCATTTGAAGGGGTAAATGGACATGGAATGTAGTGTATGAACTATGGATGAAAATCTCTTGAAGTCTAGTTTCTAATGGTTCAAATTACAAGTCGTTTGGAGTTCTCTGCAGAGAGTTATGGTGATTTTAGTGGACAGAGGTCAGCTGAAAGGGTGCTGTTTAGAATTCTGTTTTTATTATATGTTTTTATTACAAATTTCTAAAGTCTTCTCAGATATTTAGACTATATAAAGAGTTATATTCTGTTATTTTGTAAGTAAGAAAGATATAAGAGTGTCTAATATTAAGAAAGCTTATTTTATCCATCTCTTCTCTTTTAACAGATAGGAGAATGAAGGAGAATTGTTTAATAAAAATTTATGGTCTTATTGATGCATTGTTTATATTATTAAGGTGTTTTTTTTTAATGAAGGAACAAGAAAAAACTGACACTCAATATAATTCACCACACTTTTGTAACATTCGCTGCTTGATACATAACTCTTATTATTGACAATTTTTTTTTCTTACAATATCTCTAAAACTATCTCCACTCTTTTTTTTTCTCTCCTCTTTTTTAACAAAAAAAAAATCACCACATGATATTTTTTCATTATCCCGACACTTTTTCTTTTCTCACAAAAAAATAAGGGAATTTTTTTCCACTCATTTTTTAATGCTCCTAACAACACAAAAAAACTCATATACTAAAATAAACTCAGAAAACACTCTTAACACTTAACTTTCTTTAAAATAAATATCGAGACTCACCATATTTTTCTTCTTCAACATCTCTCTTTTTTTTCTTTTTTTTTTCTTTTTTTTTCTTCTTTTTCTTCAGCATGGTAGATCTCTCTTGATCGACTGAACCTGGCTTTGATACCACTTTGTTAAAAGCGAAGGGATGAATAAAATATGATTTCTTAATATTAGATACTCTTGTATCTTTCTTACTTACAAAATAACATAATACAACTCTTTATATAGCCTAAACATCTGAGAAGACTCTAGAAATTCGTAATAAAAACATGTAATAAAAACAGAATTCTAAAACGAGTATAAGAGCAACAAATGCAAATGTATGAGAGTCAGGTTTCGATCCTGGGACCTGTGGGTTATGAGCCAGGTTTAGATTTTCTTTATTTTATCGTAATAACACGAACAAAATCTACGCGGGCTAACACTGATTTGTTAGGCCCGTAAACGAGAAAACATTTCCTTTCCTTTTGATATGGGCATCCGGAAGGATTAATTTCTATGAATATACCAAAATTAAGGGTCAAACTCCAAAACGAGTTCGAACAAATTGAAAAGTATTAAGAAGTTTAGTTAAAAATGATTAATTCAAGAAATTAAAGTGAGAATACGAGTTCGAACAAAATGATTCTAATAATAGTTTATTAGAATCAAAACCATTAAGTAATTGGATATTAAATAAAAAATAATAATTTAATATATATTATTATCTACCAAAAAATATTAAAATAATATTTTTTTACATATTAAAAAAAAAAAAACTCAAGTAATAAATAATCAAGTTGATAAAAAAGTTTTACTTTATGGAATTTTATATTTTAAAATTTTTACATATTTATTTTATTATGTATGATATTAAATTTTTTTCTCAATGAAATAATTAAATAATTTAGGATGGGAATTTTTTTTAAAGGAGATATATTACCTAAAATATTACTTAAAAGTATTATTTTTCAAAATTCAAAGCGAGACAGATATTCCCTCTGGTTAGTCTTAACGATTTAATTATTTTCACTTGTAGTATTTTTTTTCCATTAACTTTGAAGATGGTATTTAGTTTTTACATTGCTTGTTATAATGTCTATTGGGCCTTTGCTCACAATGATATAATTTAGTTTTTACATTGCTTGTTATACTTACTCTCCCACTCTATATTTCAGATACATAGCGAAAATTTAATCCCAAATATAATGTGATTGAGTTAATCATGAAATATTTTATAAAAAAAGGGAGACTAAATTATGAAATATTGTCATTGAATTAAATATGAATGAACCGATACTTCACATGTGTAGCTCACAAGTTGGAAAATCCCAAATGATTTTTTTATGAACATTTAAAGATAGACGGTTAAAATTTAAAATTCATAGTAAATAATATGTGTATCTTTTCATCAAGTCCTACTTATATGATATGCAGATCTTTTCATTAAATGCTGCTTATAATAATAAATGCAACTATTGTGCCAGTCCTTAGTTGTTCGAATCAAATCCGTAGAAAAGATATGCTCATTCCGACAAAATCATATCTATAGAAGCCTCTAAAAAAATAACCACATTGATCTTTGAAGATAATTAATTGGGATAATTCTTTTGTTGGAGTTCCTGTTTCATTATTTTCTATTGTTAGCAATATGGACAGTGCCAGTTATTCAAAGGCACATCAGCCCTCGCTTTAGTTCTCTGTTTCCATGTGTTCCTCTGCTCATTAAGAAGGTAAGTTTCTACAAAACCAACCTACATAAAATTTATTTACCAGAATGCTACCCCAGAAATTATGTATAATTATATAAAAATAGCTAATTTCATGAATATACAGAGAAATGCATGTCGTTGCCACATTGCGGAACGCCTACTGCACCCACTGTTACTTTTCTGAACGCTCCGAGAGGGACGGTGCACCGGGGATATTGTAAATTCATAGGCAGTGATGAAGGAAGAACATCTTTCAATTTTTTGTACTTTGAGGGTAATGAAAGCACTCTTAACATAAGCTCGGAATCACGAGGTATATGTCTAATTCATGCTTTGATTACTTATCCATTCAAATAAAATGCAAGTTTTGGTCAGGATTAAAGAGATGAAGTATTGAATTAATAAGAGAGTCAAATAGCACAAATTAAAAATTAAAAGGCGGAAGAGGATTAAAAAAAAGAAAGTAATCTAGTACTGAATAGATATTAATTTGTCATTGTTCATGCAATCTAAAGTCTTTTAGTTGACAACGATTCGTCATTGTTCACACTCTTTGTTATGCGTTCCTCAATTTTTTTTTTCATAATTAAACATGATTAACATGGAAAACAAAGAGATTTCTTTAAAATTATTCTCAGAGGTTGAGAATCAGAGAAAGATAAGATTTCTCACTCGGACAAAATATAAAAAGAAAGCTGTAACTAAATGAACCAAAGGAAATCTTGGAAAGATCAGTGTTTATAGTTTTATCTATAAAAAAAAACATAAAAGCACAAAAAAGAATTTATCAGAGAACAAAACTAAAAATTCAAGGAGAAAATATTGCGCAAGGATGGCTTAGTGAGGATCAGAGGGACCGCAACCCTCAACATTTTTAAAATTAAAATATCTGTTAAAAAATTATGATATTTTATAATATAATTATTAATATTTTTCATTTTAATCCCTTCAAAATTTAAAACGTAGTTTCCGAAATGTACTCAATTTTTTTATTTTAGCCCCATGATTTTGGATGAATCTCTACCACCGTCTCTAATTGATTTGTTTTGTACTTTTATTCTTCCACATTTTTGAAAGTTGGACAACATAAAGTTGACTATTTAGGTACAAACTTTT
The DNA here is from genome assembly GCA_037127355.1 of Schoenoplectus tabernaemontani. Taxonomy (NCBI): domain Eukaryota; kingdom Viridiplantae; phylum Streptophyta; class Magnoliopsida; order Poales; family Cyperaceae; genus Schoenoplectus; species Schoenoplectus tabernaemontani. The sequence goes on along the minus strand of CM073749.1, from coordinate 17,820,628 downwards.
CATGCCATAGAAAAATGTTTAAGAATTTTATATCAATTGCAGGAGGCTCTTAGAATAATTTCAGAGAATTCTCACGCATTTTGGGCCGCGATGTTTCGGCATCTTGGGAACATAGGAAGGTATCTACGCTACCACAATTCCAAGAAAGAAAGAAAAAGTCTCCAATTGACAAAATAATCGGAAGAGATTTCACATTGTCATGCACACATATTAATTTTAAAAACAATTATTTTCGTCCGTATTTCCATGTGAAACAAAATCACTCCGATATCAGTAATAAGATTCGCAAATTATTCGTTTTTCATCCGTAGCCGAATGTTTCGAATAATTCGTCAGTTTAATATATAGTGCGTTTTTTTAATTAATAATTCATCGCTTAATATACAGTGCGTTTTTTAATTAAAAAAATTCATATTATATGAAATAAACGTTTTATTCTCGCCGAACGTTTCGAATTATTCTGCAAAAAACACATTATATATTATTTTATATGATTTTTTACAGTTTTTAATATATTTTCAATATTTTATCATTATAATATATATTTTATTTATATTATATGAAACAAACTATTTCCGAATTATACCTGATTATACCCGAACATCAAATTTTTGATCTCGCCGAACATTTCCCGAATCACGAACTTATTACTATATCAGCATCAGAGCAGGAAGTGAGAGCGATACGCACTGCCAGAGAGATGGAGCCACATTTAATCATGATGGCCTTTAGAAAAGGATAGAGAGCGGGGCCTGAGAAGGCCCATTCCTACGCAAGTGCACAATCACTGTACTCTATACCATTGTTGTTGTTTCGTTTGTGATTGCCATTTGAATTTTTCAAGATGGTAGGCCTCGCAAAATTTGCTAATGCTCCGTGGGAACAGTGATTTTACAGATGTATTCAACACTAATATCTATATATTATTATATGTGTATGTTAAATTTTTGAAAATATTTGAATCCGCGAGTCAAATAGTTTCTGAAACAAAAATGTAGCCAAAAAAATAAAAGATGAAATCTCTGAATTAGCTCTCAAAAACATCCTTATTCCATACCCTTCGTCCTTGGAAAATCATGTATGATGTGATGTTGAGAGATATGGGAAAAAAATATGGATGTTGTTTTCTACGGGCGGGATGGGCAAATGCAATTGACGTTTCTGAACATTTGATATTGACAAAGCTTTTGGGAACTCTTGAGATTTATCCATGTATTAAAAATGTTATCATGTTGGCTACACTTTTGACATTTCTTCACCCCCCCCCCCCTTTTTTTTCTCATTGCTTTCTTGTTTCAATATAGAACTAGAAACGTTATCCAAATATTTCTAGGTAGTTTGAGTAATTTTAATTAAATATTTGGTTTATATCTTAAAGGAAAGAAAAACAATATCTTCATATATCATCACTCGGTACAAATTTAATTTACAAGATTTCCTCTGCTCAAAATATAAAAGAAATTACAAAGTTCACAGCATTTTCTCACTAATTAAATTTGTTTCACATAATTTTATGGTTTGGAAAATTTTACAAAAATTTGAAACAACTTGAGACGAGTATATGAATAATAATTTGTGGTTACAATTTCATGGGATAGTACCATAAAAAAGTAGAGGACAATTTATTAATCCCGAAAAATAATAATTAATAACAAAAGATTTTTCCCCAACTGAAATAAAAATGAAAATTAATCATTCTCCTTTCTATTCCCCCACAAAAAAACAAATATGAAAAGGTACTTCTCAAAATAGACGCGCATTATTGAGCAAGAATAAATTCGTAGGTTTGGTCCTGTAATTATTAATACATACTTTACACTTGTGTTGTGCTGTGTCATATATTATGATCACATGCTTGATGGTTCTTACTTCTCAGACTGTATATGTACATTAATTAGGCATAATTTATAAGGGCTCGATCATTGAATCCGGTTCAGTTGGCCCTTTAAAAAACCCCACTTTTACCCGAACCTCATAAGTTCGGTTCGGCCACTTTTAATAGTAACAACTAGAATTTTCAAGGGCCGAGTTTAATCCTTAAAAAATAAGTCTTTCTGATTCGGTCTTTATCCGGCTCTTCCTAAGCTATTTCTTTAATATTTTATATTATATATTAATTATACTTAAAAAATCTGAAAAACAGAAAAAATAAATAAAATGTTCAAATAAAAAAAAATATAATTTAATATTTTTATATAAATATAAATTAATATTAAAAAATACTTAATTAGTAATATAGAGAGAGTAAATATACCATGAACTTAAGCTTATGAAGGTCTTCCGTGAGCTTAACTGAAAAAGTATATTCAATCATCTCTAAAATTTAATTTTTGAAAGTTAGCCCTAAAATAATAGAAAAATAATAAAATTTGTATGTCAAAAATATTTACTTTCTAAAAATCATTAAGTATAGTAATCTAATTTTAAACACGATAAAAATTAGTATTCTACAAGATTATGATATAAAAAATTTATTGAGCTACTTAAATTAAAATTTCGAGTATAGAAAAATTAAAATTTGAATTGACAACGTTTTGATCGAAGTGTTATTAGAAGCACAATAAACAAACTTATATATATATATATATACACACATACTAAGTCCTTATTTTGCCCTCACTTCGCCCTTAGAGCCTAAAAAGTTTGGTAAAAATCAGATTTCTTAAATGCCGAACTTATCTTTTAAAAATTAAGTTTTTTAAATCCGACCCTTTAAAATCTTTTATCAAACCTGTTATTTACTGGACCTTTTTATAGACCCGTTAGACTCGGTCATCCAAAACGATGCCTAACATTATCTCTGACGCATTCCTTTCAGTTCGCTCAATTTTGATATGCGCAATTTCTCAGTGATCTGGCGCACTAAATATGGATATCTAGCCATTAATGCTGTATCTACGTGACAAATAGTATGTAGGTCATGTTTGATTTGTCCCTAGCAGCACCGAATTTAGGTTGCAAATGCGTCTGAAAAAAAAATTGGAGTACTTGATTGATTAACACATGTATACAGCTAAATTTATAAAGCAAACAAACTATCCCTCGTCATCCCACTGGAAAAACGTTAGTGAACAGGCTCGTTTAAAAGGTTTATCGGTATCTATATATTATAAGATCTACTCAGCCTCACTGATACGTTTTAAATGTGCAACCCCACTTGCATGTTGCTATATTTATTACTAAAATTTTGATTAGCTAATAATTTATTATTAAATTTATAATTTATTTCATACTTATTAAAAAAATATGGAATTATTCCCTTGTCATGAAAAATATGAAACGGGGTGTGTTATTATGTAGTATGTACTGAATATCAGAATCGAACAACTTTTGTGCCTATTAAAAATTGAGGCACAATATATATAATAGATTTATTTTAATTAGATGCATGCCTTTTTGTGCACAAAGCATATTATTTCCAACAAAAAAACGTAACAATGCACTTACATGTTGGATAATTTTCGGTTTATATTTATCTAATTATAAAATTTATGACTTATTCATTGGAATAAAAAAAACATTATTCGAACAAAAAACAAAGAATCTTTTCTTGTATTATCTACGATTTATATGTAATGTGTAAAAATTTAAGTATTATTGTTTATTTAAAAAAATCGGAAAAAAAATCAATTGCAAAAAAAATTGTTTGATGAAAAAATAATAGATTTTAAGTTGGTCGGAGTTAAATACACAACATATCTAAATATATAATTCTTAAAACATAAAGAGTAAACAATGTTAAGTTTTTAATATTTTTAAGCATATCACATCATCATTTTTCTTCACCATTGATTTTATTTAAATATTTTCATCTATTTAAATTCAATGGTTCATATATAATTTTTCTCTCTTCTCATTTAAAATAGACGAGTGTGATATTTTTGAGGTGAAATTTAACTCTTAACACGATCCAACTTTTCTAGTATTATTCTTCAAAGATATCATATTTAATTATATATTATTATTATTTTTTAAATATCTTTAGTATTTAAAATAATATGTTCTGATTTTTGTTAATGTGTTTAAACTTTTTATATTATATATTTTTTATTTGAGATATATTTTATCGGGATGAAGTCAGAGTATGGGTGCCAATTATTGACCCGAGACGACGGTTAACCCAACTCAACTCGACCCGAAAATAAATGGGTCAGGTATAGGTCTATTTTTTTTTTACCTGAATTAGATTGTGTCGGATTCGGGTCAACCCAACCCGACCCGATTAATTATATTTTTTGAAGTAATTTTGTGATTTAATAATAATTAAAGCTTAAATATATATTAATTATACACTAATTAAGATTAATTATAAATTAATAAATATTTTATTATTTAAAATAATATAAAAAATATAAAAAATATTTAATTATTTTACACGGGTCAGATCGATCTGTAACTCGATCAGATCAGATATGAATTAAATTTTTTTGACCCAAATATAATCGGGTCCAATTTGGGTCGAATATAAAATAATAAAATAATATGACCCGACCCAAACCCGACCCGACCCATTGACACCCCTAAGTCCGAGTAATAGCTCTAGTGAATAATAATGTGTAAAACTTTACTGCTTTCATTAAGATTCCTGTTTATAAAAATTAGGGTTGTAACTCCGAATTCGCCCCGACAATATAGTTCTCAAATAAATAATTAAAATATAAAAATTTAAATATATTAAATAAATTTTCTCATTAAAAAATTAGACATAATATTTTTAAATACTAACTAATAATGATAACTATTATAATAATAAATAATTAAAAGCATAATAATCTATAATGATCGTATAAAAACATTGGATCATTTTAACAGTTAAATTTCATCTTAAGTATATTACACACATAAGGAGAGAGAAACTATTTTATATGAGCCTTTGAATTAAAAAAGATAAAATGATTTAAACAAAATCAATGATAAAGAAAAGTAATAATGTGATATATTTGAAAAAACTTCAAAGTTTAATTTTCTTTATGTATTAAAAAATAATTATATATATTATGTACTAGAAAATTTAATGCGTACATTTGAAAAAGGTTATCAATGAAAGTTATCAACAAATGTGGTTTCCATAATATTTGCGCAAATATATATTGCTGTTAACATTTGTTCTTTTCTCCTATTTTACTTCTCGTTTACGACGAATATTCGGTTTAAAAATTTGGACAATCTTTTTCAATTTCTGACAAAATTTTCACCTCCGTATCTATTTATCATTTGTTGTGATGAGTATAATTCTTTTTCATTTATGAAACTTGAGGCGCATTACACAGCAAACACTAATACACTATTCTTTCTCATTTAACATATCCATCGGTGGAACTACAGATTTAGTACAATGATAATAAATATCATCTCCGAGTACAGATGATAATAAATATCATCTCCGAGTACAGATGATAATAAATATCATCTCCGAGTACAGATTTAAATTATAAAAAGTATATAAAAAATAATTTATATTAATTTTATGGAGCCTATTTAATTTCAAAAAAAATGTCCACCGATGCACTGTCAGAAAATGGCTATTGCGTTCAAAAGCGTAAACCACTTATCCTGTGTTCATAACACAGAGGTTACAGAGAAATGTCCACAGATCTTTAGTTGAGGCATCTTCACACTGTTTTTCCGGGCCCTTCTTAAAATTGATATATGAGAGCATCCGCATTGGTGTCGACTGTCAAAATTAAATTTTTATGCCATGTCATCAATTGATAATTTATTTTAAGAGTGACATCTCTAAATAGAACGAAATTATCAGAATGACACTTTCGTAATTAATTTTTTGCTCCTTCGCTGACGTGGCTTGTCAAATGGATTGTCAAATTTAGACAATTGTCTAATTTTGTCTAGTCTCTGCATCCCTGAAATTCAAATGACAATTGTCAAATGAGATTTGACAATCAATTTGACAATGGGATGCGGATGCTCTGAAACGTTTCTCTTTTTTTTTTCTATTTATTTTTGTTTCTTAGATGGCACATTCTGCATGGAAGCAGATCTTGACAGTAAAAATGGTTTATGCTTTTACACATGCTCTTCAAAATTCTCAATAAAAGAGAGTTCCAATAGTACTTAATGTATGTATTTTCTATTCAATATTTATTATTGAATATTCATAAGAGATAAGAGATTAAACATTCAGATTTTGAACGTGTTCTCATATAAAGAGAAGGGATTAACGTCTTATGAGGTTCTCAAACTATTGAATTGTGACCTCTGAATTTTTTATTTTGACAAATAATCTCTTTCTCTAAACTATGTAATTTATGATAAATGCCCCCCCCCCCCCCCCCCCAAATTGTAAACTTGTCACTAAAGTGGACTAGCTTTTTGTTAATTACAAAATGCAATTTTAGGAATAAGACTTTGGATCATATTTGATTTCCTTTTCTAGGTCATTGGACCGTGATTAATAACTGAATACGGCGAATTATGTTTGCACCTAAATGCGATCCATATTGCAAATTTGCAATCAAATACTAAAACAAGAAAAAAAAAAGGATTTTAGTACAGTCTCTAGGTTGATAACAGGGTGTAAAGGTGCATGGAATCTTAGAAAAGCGGATATTGGACGTATTTATTATTGGATCCCATATAATTCTTATGCTTATATGCCAAATTGCTACGAAAGCGGCTCCACTTATCATTAATAGGAAGAATTATTAAAATAAATTTAAATTCCAAGATCCTATATATTATGAAAATTTCAGTTCTCTAAAAAAAATTCCCTTTTCTTATGGGCAGTGGTGGACGTATTGGTAGGGAAGGCACTGTCTCCTATGATCAGATTTTTTTTTCAAAATTATCACTGTAATTATATATATATTAAAGAAAAATTTCAAATTGTCTCCCCCTTAAAAAAATTAAAATTTTACCTCTAAACTGAATGTTTGAATCTGTCCTTGCTTATGGGTACTGTTACTCTTGAAAAATCTCAAGGATAAAGTAGCTGAATAATTAAAAATCAATTATCAATAATAAATCATAAGAAGAGGAAAGGAAAGGGAAGGAAAGAGAGGGGCCACCAGCCAGAAGAGTCGCTAATGAACGCCGGAACAAAAGCATTAATCCCACAAGGAAATTCTAAGTGCAAAGTAAGGATATAAATACTCCACTATTTGCTGTTCATTCGAGGTGAATGACCCTCAGGAGATTCAAAAGAGAGAAATCTCCTAATGGGTCATCCATCTGATCATTTTTCACTGACAGGTGGGCCCTACACCTCAGTGACAGATATCAAGAAAGTCAAGGTTAAACCCTAAGCAGCAAACTTCGGAGCAAACCCTAAGAATTGGAGCAGTGTAATTTCTATATAGCAAAGACTGTGTCAATGCCAAGCCAGTATTTTGATACAGCCAATCACAAGAAATCTCAAATGTGATTTTGCTTCCAAGACTGACTAGGTGCCAAAACTGTGAGCAACCACCTAACCATGCCATGATTTGTGTCAATTGTTGACAAGTAATCAACTTTTGACCAAGTCACTCTCATAAGCATGAATTGGAAGTTAATTTCACAAGACTGATCAGATGTCAAAGCTGAGAGTAACTATCTGATCAAGTCTAGGTTTGCATCAATTGTTGACAAGTAATCAATTTTTGATCAAATCAAACCCTAATAAGTATCAATACAAGTCTAAATTAGTGTTTAAATTAGGGTGGTTTCTGCAAGAAAATTTTATTTGGCAGAGACACTGAGCTATAATTGAAATCTGAGATTAATTCAGAAAGGAAAATAGGGTTTTCTTGGAAAATGAATTTTTAATGCAAGGAGTCAGGGGCAAAAGTGGAATTAAAAATTACATGAGTGATCATCATGAATTTAGGGATTTTTGGTGAAAATTTCATGATTTTTGGATGAGTGGAGCTATTAAAATAAATTCAAAAAAAATAAGACAGATTAAATAAGCAGATCAAGGGCTCAGATTCAATTAAGGGGTCATCTGGGTGCAACTTGGGGATAGATACACTACTGAGTGCAAATTGGGGAACTCAAACATACACACACAGAATTAGAGAAGAGAGAGAGGGTGCCACGCGTCAGCACCTCATTGGGCCACCTCAGCATGTTAGTGCCACGTGTCAGCACCTCATTGGTCCACCTCAGCCATGTGGGCCCCACCACTACACTGATCTGACATGTGGGCCCCACCAACATGCCACGTGGCAGGCCATGACAGGTCCACCTCACCACCCACATGCCACATGGCAGCATAGTAACAACACACCTCAGCAGATTACATTACACCTACTGCCACATGGCTATATACTATTGGTCCAATTAGGCAATATGGGCCCCACATGTGACACATGGCACTCATTAACAGATGCCACCTCAGCAGGGATTAATGCTATGGCAGATGATTAATAGAGTAATTAAACAAGTGGCCCTATCGGATTGTGCCAAGTCAGATTAGTTAAGCCTAAGCAGAGAATTAACCAATCCATAATTGAACTAATGGGTCGAGACTTAGCTACTTACATAAGGGGCCCATGTGTAAGGTTTATGAGTGTAAAGCTTATACAAATGGCCATGAGCCAGGCCCATGTGCAAACCCAAACAGAGATTTAAATCAAAAGGAAAAGGCGATGTGTACCTGGCTCATTTATGCTGCGCCTCTGACAGTGGGCCCCAATGCGTTGTGGACTTTGTGCGCCAAACGCAGCTCCCTCTCTTCCTTCTCCTTCTCCCCTCCCTCTCTTTTTTCTTCTTCTCGACGAGGCAAAATGCGCCATTGATGCCGATCAAGCTCCCCAAGGCTCACAACTTCAATTCCTTTCAGTTAGAACTAGTCTATACATGAGAGAAGATGTGTGAATAATCAAAATTGAAAAATAACAAGTGAGTAGGGTGATTGAGAGAGATGAACACCTCGGGTGATCAATGAGACACTTCAATCCTTACTTCAAAATCCAAAATTGATGATGCAAATCTCTTCTAGTCACTTAGGCGATGCTGTAAGTGAAGAAAGAAACAACAATTAAGCATTGAATAGAAGCAATTGAGATGAGGCGGTGAAATTGGACAAATTAAGGAAAGTTGGAACCTTGTACTTTGAACTCGAATTAGCAATGCTTGTAGCTTCTATGTGCCTACACGATGCTTCTTAAGGGATGGAGATTGTCAATTAAATGATGGAGATATGTTTTTGACCAAAGCTTGTAATCGGGTGATCAAACTCTGAGCTTTGGGGATGAATTGCAATGGCAGAGGAAAGAGAGGCGCTTTAGATGCATTTAAATGAGTATATATAGTGTGTTGAGGATGCTAGAAGGTTCTATGAATGATGTAGAATGAAAAATAATCGAATCAAGTCAATGGTCAAAGATTTAAGCTTTGGATTCTTTAAATGGGACCCACATCGCAACAGAATGAATAACGAAATGGAAGACCATGTTCATAGGCCAAGGTAGCTCAATTGATGGTGTTTGAATGGTGTATGGCTCTGTGCACCCTTTTAATTTCTTATATATATCGGTTAATAGAAAAGAAAAGAAGAAGGAGAAAAGAAGAAGAAAGAGAGGGCAATTAAGCAAAGGCAAGCAACTCAGAGACAAGAAAAGAGATCAGTATACCTATACACAAGCAATTGAGAGAGAAATTGAGTGAAAAATTGAGTGAGTGCAAGAAAAGAGAAAAGGAAACTGGTAAATCGATTGATCTCAGTATTACACTTGAGAACTCGATTCATTCACTTCAACTACTTGTTCAGAGGTAAGTTCTAAGCCCTATCCTTTGTTAATTAGAAGTTAACAAGCTCAATTCTTGAAGATAAAGGCTAAAGAATGTAATTGCAACCGGATTTTTGAATATCAGCACAATGTTGTGCCGTTTGTTGAATTTTCTTAATTTCTGTCGATTTTCCTTTGATTTTCTTCTTTCTTTTATGAGTTATAAGGTCAATAAGAATATATCTTTCATTTTCTTTGATTAATTCCATCTGAAACTTGATGAATTACACTGTTAATTCGATTGATCTCAGTATTATACTTGAGAACTCGATAACAATGAAGTTCTTCATCCAATTTTCCACTTTCAAGCTCTAATTGCTTTAATTATTGTACATACTATATGAATTAAGGTTTGTACATTCATCTTAAATCGATTGATCTCAGTGATCCACTTGAGAACTCGATTAATTTGAAGCTAATTCACTGTTATCGCGTCCCGTTAACGAAATTGAGTTCCAAATTGGAAAATTGAAAAGAATTATGAGTATGTTTAGGCACACTTTGGTCCAAATGAATGTTACAAATATGGTTGAGCATGTAAATGTCAATATCAATCAGTAAACAACAAGAATTTAAGATGAATCGCGATTAATATCGACTGACTTCATCCCGTGTTAGTGATCATCTCAAAAAGTGAATGCATATTCTAATTTAAACTGCTCTAATCATGTTAAATGCACTTACGTACTTGTGCGATGTTAATTAAGTGTTCAATTGCTAGAAAAGATGTTCAATTGTGTTGAATTTACGAGATTTGAGACTCGGTACCGATCGGTACCAAATTGACTCATCTGGTACCAATACACAGCATGATTCACCGTATAGATCGTCGATCGGACGTCGTAGAACAACTCCCCGGAGAGAGACGATGCTGGAGGAGCTGTCTGATCGGAAAGAGGCCTCAGTCGCCGTAAACGCCACCAGCACGAATCTTGGAAGCGCCATTGACTGAAGAGTCAAAGAAACGAAGTAGCACGAGTATTGATGTGCATGCACGAATATTGAAGCGCGCGTGTGAATCTTGGAACAGATCGGATGTTCATAATAAGTCGTAGTTCAAAAGAAAATAACAAATGAATCTGGGCCTCTCATCTCATATGCCTTAATCTCAAAACAGATCTAGCGGCCCAAACAAGAATAAGGTTAAATGAAAGATGTGTGTTAATCTCAGCACGGATCTAAAGGCCCAGATTAAGCCCAATAATCAATTAATAACAGAATATTAAAGTATAGAGTAAATAAATCATTTGAAAATATTCCTAAACTCCAAATTAAGTCAAATTTATTTCTAATTTTTTTTAATTTTTCATAGTATTTTTTTGCATAAAAATATTCTAATTTTAAAAATATTATTATATTGAAATAATTTAAAAGCAAAAGATATTATATTGTATTTATATATTTGACTTAGCTTTGACTTGTCATTTTAAATGTTATAAAAATTCCAAAAGTTCAAATAAAATTATGAATCATAACTAAATATATTTTACTGACTTTTCAAATGATTTTTCATAAAATAATAATAATGATAATAATGAAATTCAATAAATAATAATAAAACAAAGTCTATTCTTTATTACAAAAAGATAATAAATAATTTATTAACAATAAATAAATATTATTTTAATCTTTTTATAAAAATAAAAAATAATAATAATAACAAATAATAAATATACCTTATTCCATTTAAAATCTAAAATGAAATTATATATCGTTTTGACTATTATATAGAGATCTAAAACTCAAATAAAAAATATAATAATAATAGAATAAATCTTATCATTTTTAGTTAAAAAAATATATATATAAATAAAAATATAATAAGAAATAAATCATTCCTAATATTTTTGTGAATAAAATTCAATAAGGAGAATAATGATTATAATGAAGAATATAATAAATCTTTTTCTTTTAGCTATTATAAAATCTCAAAAATTCAAATAGAATCATAAATAATGGCTAATTCATTTCCTATTATTTTTTTTATATAAGAAATTTCTTACAAAAATAAATAAAGTGAAAAGTAATAAAAATAAAAAAATCCTATTCTTTTAGCCTAAAATTCAAATAAAATTACGAACTTTTTTTTATTTTTCTACAAGTAATAAATAAAATAAAAGCAATAAAAATAAAATTCTATTCTAAAAAGCTTAAAATTCAAATAAAAATTATAAATAGAACAAAAATAATAATAAAATCATAAAATTAAAATAAAAATCATGAAGAATAGTTAACTCATCTTTTATTAGGTAAAAAATTCTGAAAAATCATGAAATCCCAAAAATCTAAATAAAAATTCTGAATAATAGGTAACTCATTATTTCTGTAAGTAATTTTCTACCAAAATAAATAGAGTTTAAAAATAAAGATAAATTCACCCTTACAATTGAGATAATAATGAAATACACTACCTTGCTGAAATCAATAAACAATGTGATAATATCTTAGAAGTAACTAAATACGCTCACACAAGGGATGTTAAGTGAAACATTAATTTCTGCACAAATAATGCAACATCCAGGATAGTCAGTTGAGACAAGAACATCTTGACGTACGTCAGAGAATGACTAAGACTATGACAACAACACAAAAATGAGAGCATCACGGTGTCCGAGGAGGAGATATCACGATAGCCCTGTGTCATGAACAAGTAATTCATGACCAAATAGGCTAGTAAGACTAAACTAATCTGTCGATAAGTTTGTCTTCTAGTCTGGAGGATCGAATCGTTCTGTAGTTGATTCATCCTCTAACAGTGGAATGAATCGTTTAGTAGTAGGTTCTTTCACTGACACACGCCTCAACGTCAAGCTGGCTTAGTGCTTCAGGTTTGACCTTGTGTGCAGTTGTGTTCCTAGGTTTATGGGTCCGCTTAGTGCCTGGAATTCATGATCTAGAAGATCATGAGAGAAGTACCAAGTGGGCCAAATCCGCCCTTCTCCTGATTCACCAACCTCAAGATCAACCGGCTTAGTGCTTCGAGTTGGATTTTGTGTGATTGGTTGTTGACTAGTTAAGATTGAACCGTTCAGTAGTAGGTTTATCTTCTAGATCAACTGAGGTCAAGTTGTTCAGTAGTAGACTCACCTCGAACCCCTCTGTAGAGATTAATCTGATCAGTAGTAAGGTTATCTCTCGAGGCGGTAAAGACTAAACCGATCAGTAGTAGGTTCGTCTTTCACTGGATCAACCTTCTGGCGCATCCAGGATGCCCTAATGATCCTCGATCATAAGGGCACACGACCACTTGACCATCATTTAGTTATATTATTTGCTTCTCCCTTTTAAAGATCCAGATGTGCCTCGAGGTTAATAGCCCAGGGTAATTAACGGTGGGGGCTTGCGCCCATCGGAATCTATAAGAACTCACAATCACTAAAAAAACCCCTAAATGTGCATTCAAATTGGTCTAAACGGTAGAATTAACCGGCGTTAAATAAATGCACGCTTAGGAGGGATCTCCGTGTCCTTCTTCCGCATCCCATCGCCAACACCATCAGAAAGGCGGTGCGGAGCGCGCGAAAAAGGATCGCACAGGTACAATCAACTAATAGTATTGCATACAATGGTGCTGTCAATTTTGATACAGTACTACATTGCGTAGGAAGTTCCAATCTTTTTACTAGCTATCCCTTGTACAATATAAGATATATATAGTTTGTATACGGTTATAAAAGTGGACACCTTTTTTCAATTATTTAACATCTGCTATTTGATTTGTAAGTTAAGACATGTATGAAAAAAACACAGATAATGACTCGTTTAAGAGCGATTTTGGGAAAAAGAAATTCACAACAACTCGGTTTAATTCAGGCTAAAAAATTGAGATGGTTGATTTCGCTAAATCTCAACAGAAATGGTTGCAGGATTTGAGTTGTCAATTCATGAGAATCAAACGACAATGATAACAATGATAATGTTTTTCTATTTCCGAGGTTGTGAGTTTGAAATTAAGATGAAAAACACAACACATCAAACGAAAATAGCACTAGAATAGTGCCAGCTTGCTGCTTTTGATGTGATTCAAACACCAATTAGGTGATTAAGAACAATACAAGTTAGCGTTTCTACTAAACTATCCGATAGTTGATTTAGTAGGGTAGAGAAAAAAAGATGAGAAGAGAGAAATGATTAAAATATATCACCCCATTCTTTATTTATCTTCCCCATTTGCTTCTCCCTAAAGAAGAAAGAAATGTAAACAAATAAATAAAGTAATAATGTGAGCTTATTAATTGGCTAAATGAATATTCTAATAATAATTTTCAACTCAAATAATAAATAAAAAAATTATAATATTAACTAATAATAAAATAACAATTAAAAATAATCATTAATATTAATTAAAATAATAATTAAAAATAGTAGAAATAATATTAAATAAGCATTATATTGAACAAGATAATAATAAATAATAATAAAGAAATTAGTAATAAATAATAATCAATAGAATAATAATCATTATTATTAAAAAATAATGATTATAATAATAATATGAAATAATAAATTTTAATACTAAATAAAATTATAATTAATAATATTAAATAAAATAATAATAATAAGTATAATAGTAATAAAAATAATAATCATTAGTATGAGGCAAAACAGAAATAATTCATCATTTTATATATTTTCTCCATCACTATTTTCAAGTTAACGTCCAAATAATATTTTACTAATTCAAATAATAATTAAAAAGTTAATATTATTTTAATATTTTCTGAGATACCACTAACTATATACTATTCTCAGTTAGTAAGCAAAAAATATTATTTTTGCTATAATCCTTACACCATCCAAATACCATCCGTAAAAACAAATAAAAAAATGAGTCATCATCACAAACCATTGTAATGAGTTGTGAACAAGCTAAGCTAGCGCAATTTATAACAAGTCTAGTTTTCAATGCATTACATCTGTGGGTTACTCTTAGTATTTTGAAAATAATAAACAATAAGTAATTACATGAGTCGAGTTTGACAAACTACGGACAAAACTAACATCTACAGAATTACACAATTTTTTCAATGAAAAGAAATTGAATTGCAGAACTTATTTGATGATGACAAGTTGGCAACAACAACAACGAAGGCAGCCTTTCACCTTTGTCATTTTACCCCTTTTGTTTTTCCTTATTTTAGTTCCTCGCTTTTCTAGTGATATTTGACAAATAAAATTTCAAGGGAAAAATGATGGCAAAGAAAATGAAAGGCGGTAGATTTAGAATCCGGATGGCTAGTGAATTGATGAATTTGTTTGATACATTATCATGCACTAAATACATATATAAATACGTAACGATATCTATATATATCAGCACGTGATGTGTTCACGTGTCAGATATATCGTGATTTTAAATGTGTGTGTTCACTCTTTGAATATTTTTGACGTAGTTAAACACACACGTCTAGCATGTCGAACAAAAACACGCACATGTTGTATGTACAAAGACATGTCCAGTGCATAATGATTTTTTTTAATTTTTTTTAACTTTGTCATATTTTCCAGATTGTTGTGAGTTTTTTTTTATGATTTATTTTTATTTTTATGAATTTATATGCGCCACACAAGTATTAACACGTAACAAACAAGAGTAAATATGAATACATCTTACAAGATATGTTAGACGTGCTACATGTTTTAAATGTGCGTATTCGGGTTTTTAAGATTTTGACATGTTAAAACACATACATCTATATACGTGAACACATATTGATATGGTATATCTCATGTTGAACACATCACATGTTAGCATGTAACATACACGATACGTACGTTTATCAATTCACTTCAACATGGATTATTTTTGGATAATTAAAATAGGATAGCTTAAGGTTATCTTTACCTCAACAAAATTTCAAAAAAAGGACAAAAATTCTTTAACAACATTACCTAAGTTGTTATTATTATTTGCTTTTTATTAACAAAGATCTGTATATATATAGAGAGAGAGATAGGCAAGGGTGCTCTATGGAGTACTAAACCTCTTGTGCTTCACGTCTGTATCTCGAATTTAAAAGTTTAAATGGCCGATTCAAACCGTTGAACATGATCTTCATATTGAAATATCTTTTAAGATCAAATTTTATATTTTTTTGATGGGTACAAAATCACTAGTTTTGGATGGTGTAGAAATCGTTAGATCAACAAACTTTGTACCCATCTAAAAAATAGTAAAAAATTTCAAAAAAGAAATATAAAATTTGATCTCAAAAGATATTTCAATATGAAGATCATATTCAACGGTTTGGATTGTCCATTTAAACTTTTAAATTAGAGATACGGACGTGAAGCACAAAAAATTTGGTGCTCCATGGAGCACCCTAGCCTATCTCTCTCTATATATATGTATATATATATAGAGTATAGATACCTTGAGTTTAACCTCACGGAGACCTTCCGTGAGATTAACTCAAAAAATACATCAAATCATCTCCAAATTTTAATTTATCATGTTCATTAAATTCTCTTTATAAAAATCTTGTGGGATGCAAAAATTTGGAGTGTTTTAAGCTTTTTAAGTCACCGTTTTAAATTTTCAAAAATGATGTACAAACATTGAATATCTTATTATAATTTTTAGAGATGGTTTTTTAAAATTAAAAATTATGACTTAAAAACTCAAAACACTCTAAATTTTTGCATCCCATCAGATTTTCATATAAAAAAATAATGAGCACGATAAATTAAAATTAGAGATGATTTGATGTACTTTTTGAGTTAAACTCATGAAGAGCTCACAATATCTTTACTCTCTATATATATATATAGATTATTGTGAAAATATTTGCATTTCAGCCGATATGAAAACGGATTAAAAACTAAATTTTAAAATCTAAAAAAAATTAATTTATGATTTCCATTAAATTATTCATATGAAAACCTTATGGGATACAAAAATTTGGAATGTTTTGAGTTTTTTAAGTCACTCTTTTGAATTTTTTAAAAAACAATACAAATATTGAATATTTATTATTATTTTTAGAGCTATTTTTTCAAAAATTCAAAAGTGTGGCTTAAAAACTCAAAACACTCCAAATTTTTGTATCACACAAGGTTTTCATATGAAAAATTTAATGAAAATCGTAAATTAAATTTTTTTTTTAGATTTTAAAATATAATTTTTGATCCGTTTACATATCAGCTGAAATGTAAACGTTTTCACAATAGTCTACCTCTTTCTCTATATATATTGATCGAATTAATGACTTCATCGGAAGCTACTTTTAAGAAGTAAAAGAAGATTTTTTTGTGTGAGTAGGGATGTCAATTATTGACCCGATCCGAGTTAATATGATTTAATTTGAATCTGATCTGATCCGACATGATCTAAAAATAAATGAGTTGGGTACATATTTAATTTTTTTGATCCAAATCGGATCAGGTCGAGTTCGAGTCAACCCTACCCGATTAATTATATTTTTTGAAGAAAATTTATGATTTAGAACTAATTATAACTTAAATATACACTAATTATTTACTAATTAAGATTAATTATAAAATAATTAATATTTAATTACTTAAAATTATTAAAATAATTAATAATTAATTAATTATTTTACACATATTGGATCGGATATGATAATTTTGATTGAATTTAAACTGATCAATTTCGAATTGGATAAAAAAAATCAAAAAATATATATCCGATCCGACCCATTCACATCCTAAACTGGGATAAGCATCGAATTAATGACTTTATCGGAAGCTACTCTGACGAAGAACTCTTTTTTTTTGGTTGGGGGGGGACTGAGGCCCACTGTATAACAATAAGATTGAATCTGGTAAAAGAGTGTGGATGAAAGTCAACGAGACTTAAAGCATAGATTAATGTATTCACTGTTTGGTGTCGATGTGGTCATCTATATATGTGACTATTTCTGTGTGGCATGTAAAGTACCTTCCAATTAGATGAAAGTGAAGCTGTCAAATTACTGTAGTCAGCAAATGTAGATTAATTTAGAATAAAAATATATCGATCGACCTACAAGTACATATGCTTAGAGCTATGGATAAGTACCTATAAAATATTTAAATATGCCATCAAATATTCAATTTGAAAATTGTTTACGCGGTCATATATTTTGACATTTTGTGCTTCACATCATCATCATATATCATGTTACTTATTGTAGAATCTGACAAAGAGGAGGGGACTGCAGGTTAACAGTAGCGATCGCTAATGGGGAGGGGAAATTTTATCAGTGAAAAGGGTAAAAAATTGAGATTTACTGTAATGAGAACAGGAGATGAAAATAATTATGGAAGAGAATGATATGATGATGAGGATATTTTAGTTATTAACTGAAATATTAAATTTTATATTCTAAAATTATATTTTTATATAATTAGATTGATAATATTAAAAGATGAGTAAGACTATGGTGCTTTCAAAAGTATAAAATCTTTTATGTTTTATGTCAGTATCTTAAATTTAAAAGTTTAAATTGTTGATACAAATAGTTCAATATAATCTTCATATTGAAATATCTTTAGAGATCAAATATCTTTAGTGTTTTTCCCCCATCTAAAAACTAACAAAATATTTCAAAAAAATATAAAATTTTATCTCCAAAGATATTTTGTACCCCAATGTGTGGTTAATTTTTTCCTCAGGTTATAATTAGGGATTTATATATATTTTTTAAAATAAAAATCACCCTTCCGTACGTGTCAACTAATTTCTCTTTTGATTTATTTGTCAACAGAAATGAGATTTAAAATTTTATCTGTGATAAAATTTTAAATCTTTTAGTCTTAGTTTATGGATAAAAGTTAATGAGATTTGTTGTAGATTTAAATGTGACTTATGTTCGGTTATAAATTGCAAATAAAATGAGGCTGGAGACGTAGTAATAGTATTCTATAGCATGCGCTAAAAAATTATACATAATATTTTTCATGATATATCATTAATTATAGAAGTTATATTACTATAAAAATCAATTATTAATTATTATTATATTATTAGTGATTTAATCAATTATGAATTTATTATTATATTATTAGTGATTTAATCAATAATTATCATTACAAAATAATAGACCAAAAAAACTATAAAAACTAAAATACTAGTTAAAATACATCAAAAAGACTATAAAAACATTATAAGAGCAAAATATGTATATATTTAGTTGAATTTGTAATCTATATTAAAAATTCAATTGAAAAAATATATAAAAGATTTTTTATTTGAATATCCGATTTTCAAAAATATCCAAATCTGAATAAGTATCCATATTTCTATTCATATCTAATAAAATTTATCCATATATTCATATTCATATTCACTATTATCCGAATTCAAATTCTGATAATTGCACCCCTGCCATACCATAAAAGCATAAAAAAGAAGTTGAAAAGTTATATAATAAAATTAAATGAGATATGTCGCGGAATGACACTGCATCCGGTATCCACAAGACAGCTCCACAGAAATATCAGACATCTGTGGGCCCTGCCTACGGTGTAAACAATTTAATATATCTCAAAGTTGATAAACATTTTCAAGAACGGCTGGCTATCTAGAACCAAATCGTCTCCATTAGAGACATACATCATGACATCACTTTCAAACTTTAATTAAAGCCATAATGAAGTGTACGGACAGGGCTAAGTTTGATTTCTTGATTGACCGTATTTTAATTTTGAAATGGGAAATCGCAATGTAAAGATGGGTGGGTGATCTATACTAGTATACCCCAACTTTTTATGTTGGATTTCATAAAACACATTGTTCTTCTCTCCATTTAAAAACCAGAGTCAAAGGTAAGGAGATCATCTGCAACCCAAAATCCGATTGACCTTCATAAATGTGCATTATCCAAATTTGGTCCAATTCACACCGGAGAAAAGTATTAAAAAGCTATTTTGTAACACTTTTAAATTAAAAGTTGTTAAATTGGAGGTCAAAAAGGCGTTAAGAAAATCTGGTAACACCTTTAACAATATTTTTTTGAAAACCATTGTTAAATGTTAGTATTAATAGTGATTTTTAGTAAAAAAACCATTCTTAAATGATATATTCTATAATGATTCTATTTAAAATTTTTGCTAAACACCTTTAACAACGGTTTTTTTAAATCATTGTTAAAGAATATCTTCTACAATGATTTCTATTTAAAACCGTTACTAAAAGATTGTTTTTGAATTTATCTTCATTGAATAAAAATCACCATTCACCAATAACATATCATCTTTAACGTTCTCATGAATCACTACTGCCCACAATTTCATCGTTCATTCATCTCAATTCAATATTCTAGAAACCCTTAATCCCTATCTTTTATTCTATAACAATTCTAATGTTCCTTCCCCCTTCGGATGAAAAAGAGAGATGAGTGATAGAGTAAAAAAGAAGACAAAACTAGAGAAAGATATTTGAAGTCACAACCGAAATCTAAGCAATTCAAACGTCATAACTTGATAGAAAAGTCTAATTGAGACGTGCTATGCGGTCATGAAAAACTTACTATCAAATTTATAGGGTTCATCACTAACATTATGACTGTGGTTTTCGGGCAAAAAGTGCTCATCTTGAGCCTAAAAAATGCCTTTCGACTTTTTATGATTTTTTTTTCATTTTTTTTCATTTTTTTAATGATGATGATCGTTATTTAAATTTGTATAATTTTTTCTAACACCTTCTTTAATATCGATCGTTATCATTAAAAAATTTCAAAGCCGTTATTAATCTTTTTCCTAACACCCTTGAATGAATTATGAATGTATCGTAATAATAATATTTAAAAGGGTACTAACCACCGAAAATAATTGAAAAAATGAAATATAATATTTTTTAATTCCTGCAATTAATGACACAACTGTTTCCTCCACAGTGCACAGTACAGCTTGACTTGGTAAGATTTCCCCCTTTTTTTTTTGAATAAACTTGGTTAGATTCAACACGGTGTTCTATACGAATTTGCTTCTAGATTATTATTATTATTTTTTGGTGTGGTTGGGCGTTGGATATATATTTGGATGACAGCACAATATTGTGCACCGAGTAAATTATAATAACAATAATTCTTCTTTTTCACACCTTCTTGGAAGATACGGGAGCAATGGGATAATTAATTAATGTTGCATGAAGTATCTGACATTTTGGGTTCTGGAAATATTTGTTTTTGTTTGTCTAAATTCCAGGTGCCTAATTAGGTCCTGTGGGGAAACACCTTATAAGTCATGCACTACATGGTTTAAATCTATATTTTTTTAAAAAAAGAAAGAGAATAAAGCTAAGTGAAATGGCTGTTTTTCGAAGACTCAATTAAATACTAATTGGACCGAAGACTTTATAGCTTTAAGATATTTTTTAATAGATCTTACAAAGTCTGTAAAAATTTATTAAGGAATCCACTTAAAACATTCTCGAGTTAAGTATTTCCGAGCACAAAAATATCAAATATAACTTTTATTGGGTCATAAATGCTGATAAATGAATTAAAATGCTATAATATAAATTATGTCAAGTCTTAAAATAAAGTTTTTTAGAGGTAATTATGTTTAAATTGCATAAATTCAAGGAACTGCTCTAGCTCTGTGCATTTCAGGATTAGAAGAAAATAATATTTCATAAGAAATGCAACTTTGTAAGAATGTAAATTATTAAATGCACAATATACAAGTGCTGAACTATAAAGAAGATACAAAATGTTAACGGAGTTCGGTTATACAAACCTACGTCTTCGAATCTCGTCTCACTAACGGGACGCCGCTTTATTATTAAAAATATCTTACAATTAGAAATTTTAGTTTCTTCACAAAATAAATACAAGAAGACTAAAAACTATTAAAAAGAAGAATAAACTAAGAGCACTAAAGGCTCAAAAACACAACTAAAAGCTTAAAAAAAATTGAGTCAAAACTCAAAGATGTGTGCTATGCACTGTCCAAAAAATTTACAAGAGATTCTCTAAATTTGGCTAATTCAATACCTTAGTTTCTTATAATTTGCAAGGGAGATAATATGGGCTCTTTGATAGTTGTTCGATGAATGCTCTGGATTGCTAAGAATTATGAAAGTTTTGATTAATTTTTTAATAATCACAAAACATCACCTTAAATAAGCTCTTTAATAGAAAGTAGTGGTATTTTTGCGTAGAGAATTATTATAATGATTCCTAAACAGTTATAACGTTTCTTAATCTTAAATCTTGAGTTTCCAAAAATACTCCTTATCAGGTCATTTGGTAACGTTATAACGGTTTAGAAATGAATATGATGAACCATTATAACAATAGAAGGAAACGTTGAACGCTTTACAAAACGTTAACAACGATTTGACTATTTAACCAACCTCTGATAAGGTCTACTGCCATTCGGAAATGTTATAACGATTCACTTAACCGTTACATGTTACATGAAACGTTAACGCTTCATGTAGCGTTACATAATGATACGCTTTGTTAACCTTTACAATATCTCTGCCTTCAGAAGACTTGGAATATTTTGAGTGTGAAGTGTGAAAACGTTATAACGGTTCATGAACCGTTATAACGATTTGAACCGTTATAACGATTTTCTACAGCAGAGAGCTTTTTCCTTACAAAATTATGAAAAAACATAAGATTTAAATTATATCTAAACATGAAATATAATCCTATATCTTCATAAAAGGCTCTTCATTAATCTTGACCATCTACACTTAAATTCCTTGACGCATTCTTAGAATCCTAAACACATATTTTAAAGAACCTTGTTAAATTCAATTATATTTTATAAACAATAAAATCAAATAAATTATTAAGTTTTTAATTTTGATTATTATTTTTCCCAAGGATTGAGCATAATTTATTCATCTGAGTAAAAAAATGTATATTGCTGACATCCATCTTTTCTTACTATTTTCTCTCATATTTTAAGTTTAGTGTGGGATTGAAATGAATATCATAGAAAAATTTCATTACTCGATAATCTTCTGATCGCATGGGATTGAATAAGAATGAAAATTTAATTTCTAGTTCTTAAGAAAATTAATTTTATCATATTAATTATCACTTCTATTTTTTTACCATACCATTTGTTTAATTTTTTAGGCAAAATCTTCAAGTATCAGATAGTCGAGACTTAAATTTTTTTTGTTAAAACTATCGTTTTAAATTCAGTTTTTCTAAGAACTATGTTATTTTGTAAGTTATTTTACGGTTAATTATGATTGTGTTAAGAACATAAATTTATGTGCTGTTATTTTGTGTTAAATGGATGTGTTTGGGCAGGTATGAGCGGGTAAGGTATGTCTATAGGTCTGAACAGACAAGAACGGGCAGATGTGGATATGAGAGGAATGCCTATAAGTGGGCCAGAAATTGATTTTTCAGCCCATTTCATTAGATCAGGCAGGTCAAGTCGATAAAATTTGACAGACATATTAGATCAGATCAGATTAGATACAAGATTAATTAAATACCAATGGATAAACGTCATTATCATCCCTAATCTTGATAGTTGGGACCGAATGGGTATAGTCTGGGTAAGCGAGAAATTTGTTTTTTTTTCTCTTGTTCGGATTGATTAGTTTCTATTGCTTGTTCAGTCCGAAGGAGTTGTACCTCTTTTATTTTTTTTACTTATCCCGTTTTTACCCCTCTCGCTCTCTCTCATTTGTGAAAAAGCAACCTCCTCCTGCCTGAACCTCTTGTACCTCTGCCCACTTCTTAAAAACTCTTATGTGGCCAGACACCCCAAGGTAACATGACATCCAAAATCCAACATCCAACATCCAACCCTTAGTTATGTCCAGCGGATTTTAGCCAATATAATTTTTAATCGAGGGGAGAGTTCTGGTAAATTTAATGTTGACGATTGATTCTTTTTGTTTTGTATGTTGAAAAACCAGCAAAGCAAGTGGCAACCTAACATCGGGTTCTTCATGATGGATTATGTCAAGTCTCAAAATAAAACTTTTTAGGGTTAATTAGGTTTAAATTAGCGTCTAAATTGCACCAGTTCAAGGTATTGTTGTAGCTCTGTGTGTATTTCAAAATTAGAATTTTTTTTAAAGGAAAACAAAGTTCAGAAATCAAATCGAAGGAAGTCGGAGCAAAAAGCCTGTTCGGTTCGAAAGCATCACTTATTCAGACCGAAGAAATAGTTATGTTTGGCCAGAAGGCCTTAGTAGTTCGGATTGAAGTTCAATGCAAAGCCTAGACTTGGCCTTTCATCCATTCAGACTGAAGGGAAGCAATTATTTCAGCCAATTTACTTAGCCCTTTTCCTTGTTCTCTGAGTTAAAAGGAAATTTTGCCAAATTTATTTATTTTTAGTTTTTCCTTGTTCTCTGATTTAACTTTTGCATTTTTTCTATATAAAAATGGGGGGTTCCAAAAATTAGGGTTAGGTTTTTTTGGACATTTTAAGATAGATTTTGAGAGAGATTCATTTTTTAGGAGAGAGGAGAGAGAAGAATAGATTATAAATTGGGAGTAATTTCATTCTTTTTCTTGATTTCTCTCCCAATTTTCTCTCCCAATATATCTATGATTCTTTCTCCTTAATGAGAGAGTAGTACTATTCTAGGATTAGACATGTATATTTAAAATTTGATGTGTTAATCATACTGACTGTTATTTTATTTGTTAATTTATAAATTGCTTTTTTGATTTAATTTCTTGGGAATGAATTGAACTGATTGATATTTATATTAGTAATTTATTTAGGATTAAAAATCATAAGTAGCCTAAATTTATAAACTACAAACAACATATAGAACTATACATGTATTTTAGAGAATCTCTTAGATTTCTAACCAAATCTAATAGTTCTTGGACTTGAAAAATGATATCTAACTTTAGATGAAGAATTTAATCGTGAAATTTAGATTAGTTGGGATTATTTTTGAACATTTAAAGTAAGTGATTAGAAGTATCTAATTATAAACAATTAGACTTTAAATTGTCTAAAATTATTAAAACTTAACGAACTTTAATTAGCAAGAACAAAATATTTAGTTGTGATGTTTGTCTTAATTAGAGTACAATGCTAAATCTTAATCAGAAAATTGACATTAAATTAAATGATAATTCTTATAAATTAGCACTAAAACATAGAATTAATATGATTAATGCTCGAGAGGATAGCGATGTTGAAACTTTAGATTGTCGTAGTCTCAATAAAAGGCTAGGTTCAGATTATTATTATTATTATTATTATTTTAGAATTTGCATAGTTTACTAACACCATCAGATATGATATTATAGTTTAACTTTTTAGAAATTATCTTTATCAATAATTTATAAGTCCTTTCGTTCGACATAAAATTACTATATGATAGGTCATACGTTCATGACTTCCTTTTGTGTGAATTAGATCTAAATATTATTAGTTTAAAAATATCTCAATAAATGCTCAATAATATACTATCATTATACATGATCAAAGCTACAACCTGACACATAATAGCTCATTAACTCATCTTAAAGTCACATTTATAACCTACCATCTATATAAATCTTGCTGAACACTAAAAAAGGGATAATCATTCTTATACGTATAAAAATATATAAGTCAAAATCATAGCCACAAGATGCACAAATTATTCATATATACTTTATTTTTTATTCATAATCGAATGTTTCATGAATAATTCATCAATTTAATATATAATGTGTATTTTAGTAAAAAATATTTTATTCACAAATTACTAAAAAAACATATTATATATTATTTTAATTAAAATTTTATAATTTTTAATATATTTTTAAAAATGTAACAATATAATATATTTTTTATTTATATTATATGAAACAAATTATTTTTATATTATATTCGATTCATGAATTTCTGACCTCGAATAATTGATAACCTCATTTACATATTATATTCAATTAGGGTTTTATCTCAAAAACTATGCATTTCATGTTAATTTTTAAGGATTTATTCAGTTTTTATGTCGAGTTCGAGATACTGCTGTATTTCTTATTATTTTGTAGGTTATTGAGTGTAAACAAGGGTTTAATGTGAGAAATAATGCTTGAAACGAGATGGGTCGGACTTACACGAAGAAATCAAGTTTAAAGCATTCCCATACAAAAATTGCGGACCGCAAACTCTCTCTGGTTCGTTCTGGAAAAAAATGTAAAAATTGCGGACCGTAATTTTGGAATTGCGGACCGTAAATGTTGGGCTGGAAACGCGAATTTACAGTTTTGAAGCGGTTTTCTCATGGGAGTAAATAGATTTTGACACCCCTTCACCCCAGAGATCTCTCAATTGACTGGAGAAGAGTTCTAAAGCAAGAAAGAAGAGGAAGAACACCATTAGAGAGAGATTTGAAGGAGAACTCAAGAACCGGGCGAGAAATCGTAGATTTTCTTGGTTTATTCTTCTCTTTACTCTTTTCTCATATTGTACTGTTGTTTAAACATGAATCTTTATGTAATCTTTGTCATGATTTATGGCTAGACATCCTTCTAGAGGTTTAGGTGTAAACTCGATAACTCGAATGGTTTAATTTACTCGTTTGTTGATCTTTTAGTTATTTTTGTTTGTGATTATTGTTTTGTCTAAATTGAATGCTTAGTTTTAATCAACTACATATTATCATAGAAGTGAAAGCGAAAACCAAAAGGTGAAACTGAATCTTCTGACCCAAAACAGTGTTTTAGGTCGTAGGTCAAGTACTTAATCGTGAAACTTATTACCTAGGGGAAAACCGAGGAAACCCTAGAAATTGTGTGAGGTACCGAAAGGCGAAGTACAAAATCTAGGTTATGCCAAAGTGATTCACCAATCTTAATGGGCTTAGACTTGTAAAGTGAGGTACTTAATCGTGAAACCCGAATTATTTAGGTACGGTATTAAGTCACGAAAGTGTAAATTTGGTACTAAATCTGAGATTGAATCCCGACAAACACTAGAACAAATTAAAAGATCAAATAGAGTGAATTGACCAAACGAGTTGAGAGTGAAACCGAAAACCTCTAGAATCCTCTATTTGATAATCTTTTCAGTCATTGTTGTTAGATTTATGCATTTTTAGTTTGATACAAAAACTCTCTTTCGATTGTCTAGATTAGTGAAACTTGTTAGAACTGGTAATTTGTCCTTTGTCCTTGTGGTTTGACACCCCAATTACTACTTGACTAGGCCGTGCGCTTGTGGCTGAAATTGAGTAAAATTAGGATATTTATTAGTTTAGCAAAATACACATCAATAATTCTCGAATCCGGAACTTGTTACTATGGTCAAAATAGAACTTGACCAAATATAGACGCACATAGTGTATTAAAGTCGGGTCGGTCCTAACTCGGACGGTCCAATGGATTAGGACGGGCCGACTTTAGGTGGGTTGACGGGTTATGACAGATTGATTTTGAGAGGGTGTGGTCGTGACTCGTCCTAGGGCCTTGGGTCGGACGGGACGATGGGTCGGGTATAGAGGAGCCGGGTCGTGTTGGTCCAAAAAAACTCAGTGTCAGATAATTTCAAATAAATTTCAAAAAATTTTAAAAATCATAAAAAATCCTTCTTTTTTTAGGATGATTTTTTTTTTAATTTGGTAGAGTTTTAATGGATTTTACATGAGATGACGAGACAGATTTGAGGGTGGGTTGGATTTTAGACGGGCCGGGTTTACCTTGGGTTTTTTTGTAAAACATGGCCACGACCCTTGGTTGGCCCATGGGTGGGCCGATCCCCGGTTAGATGGGTTTTGCCCTTGAATCAAGTTGCGGGGTTGGATTTGGCGGATCGGGTATGATCCGGATGAGTTTTTTTTTAAAATACTAGATGCACACACGATCTCTCTTCTCCTCTCTTTCTTTTTCCACGTACGACCTGAACTTCTAGCATATGACATATCACTAAGTCAACAATGCTAGCCATAGATCCTCAACCATGAATTCATGTCCTAGGGCAGATCCAGTAACAACCGACTGACCTCCTAGATTTTCAAAAGTAGTGCTTTTAGGCTAATATTTTATTAATTTGACTCTTTCTGGATTTAATTTTTGACCTAATGAATTGTCTGATTGTTTTGATTGAGAAAAAATATTTAATATTATGGATAATGAAGTAATTATGTAAATATTTTAAAATTTTAAGTCCCGTAGAGAATTTTTTTTGTAAGTGACATAATTATATATTATTTTGAGTTTTATTTTTATTATTTTTAATATATATAAATATATTATTTTGATAATTTTTTATTAGATAAAAATAT
The DNA here is from genome assembly GCA_037127355.1 of Schoenoplectus tabernaemontani. Taxonomy (NCBI): domain Eukaryota; kingdom Viridiplantae; phylum Streptophyta; class Magnoliopsida; order Poales; family Cyperaceae; genus Schoenoplectus; species Schoenoplectus tabernaemontani. The sequence continues at coordinate 17,792,734 of CM073749.1, read as the reverse complement.
ATATTGAATTATTATTATTTTATTTAGTACCCGATTAGTTAATAAATTTAAATTCAATAAATTATTATAATCTAATAACTGACCCTCTCAATCGAAATCGTGGTGCATCCGCTACTATTGTTTCCCACTTTTATATGTCCTTCAGTTTTCATTTTTATAAAGGTCCAGCTTTCAACATCAAAAGGTGATCTTATTATGACTTACAGTTTTTATTATTAATAAGTATTATTAAATTAATATTGTTAAAAATAAGACTCAAAACCGTAAAATTTCAAATATACGAATGGCAGCGCGCCACTGGTAGTGGCGCGTTTCAAAAAAATAATGAAACGCCGCGCAGCCCCTCCATCTCACTTGCGCTGCGTGCGTTTTGTATATATAAGAAGGAAACGCGCCACGCGGCGTGGGCACGTTTCGTAAAAAAAAAAAAAAAAAAAAAAAAAAAAAACGCGCCCGCCGGTGGCGCGTTTCGTAAAAAAAAAAAAAATGGAAACGCGCCACGCGCGTGCGCGCGTTTCGTAAAAAAAAAAAAAACGCGCCCCGACGGTGGCGCGTTTCGTAAATTCAAACAAATAAGCGCCAGTGCGTGCGCGCATGCCATTCGTATATTTGAAATTTTACGTTTCTTACTCTTATTTTTAATAATATTAATTTAATAAATCATATTATTACTAAAATCTGTATGACTTACAAGTTTATTTTAATTTGTTTTATTATTTTTGGTTTGAAATTTTGCGTTGGCGATCCAAGATCCAACTATATTTTCTCCTTCTTACGTACATGTAGTTGTTAGCAATTTAAAATCCACTTATATTCGTGTCCACTCTCTTACCTGTCAGTTTTCACCAGTCACCACTACGATTTGTTTGGTAGGAGAAACAAAGGGAAGAATAGATAAGGGGTAAGGGGTAGAGTTGTAAAAAAATCCGGACGGGTCGACTTGACCGTCGAATCCGTGGTCGCGACTCGATTCGTGATTCAACCCGTTAAATTCGTGATCTATTAGAACCGACGGGTCTAGCACGGACGCGGGTAAAAAAATTTCAAAAAAAACCGTACTAGACCCGACCTGTTTTGGACCCGTCTCGACCCGACCCGACCCGCCCAACCGTGCAAACCCGCCCCCGACCCGCCCTGATCCGTCTCGGGAATCGGTGCAAACACGGAAAAATTCAAAAAAAATACGAGAAAAATTAATTTTTTGATAAAAATATAAATAGTTATATATTTTTAATATTTTTAATAATTATTTTTGAATTTTTCGGAATTTTTGAGAATTTATTTGAATTTTATTGAATTATTTTTGAATTTAAAAAAAAAACTCTTGGACCCGACCCGACCCGCCCCGCCGACCTGTCCAACCCGACGGTTCTAAGATGAATCGCGGTCAAACCCCCAAAATGGACCCGTCCTAACCCGTTCCGTGAAAACCCGTTGACCCGACCCGACCCCTAATTTCAACTCATAACTAACCAACATGCAACACAGAGAGAGAAGGATGGCAGTAGAAGAAAGGACAGGAAATCAGGGCGGATATATATGGTTTAAATGAGGCTGAATGTACCTATTTATTTATTTATTAATAAAATATTATTATTTTTACAGAAAATTTTATTATATATAATTGATTAATCAGTGTGCTTATGTAAATGAATTTCATTTATTTTATTTGAAATTATATTATTGAATTCTTATTGTTTCAAAATCTTGTGAAGTTCCATTGACATTTAGATACACTCAGTGTTTCATTTTTTTAATCTTCAATGAAGTATTAATGTTATCTCCTTTTATCCAAAAAACATAACACTAAAATAATAAAGAAATAATTAATAAATCCAAAATCTCTTCACCTTTTTAATGGTGGGTGTGATCACTCCTTTATTCATTTTACCATAAAAAGACACTTGCATTAAGTTTTTTGACCTCCCGTGGCTTTAGAACTACCTTATCTTTTATTTTTTCTTCATCATATTTTTTTAAGGAAAACTCTCAAAATCTAGCACTTCCGAGACCGACAACTAAAAAAAAAAGTGCTTGAGTTTATCAATTTATTATCTCCTTCATTTTCACACTTTCCGTAGGTTAGTGCATAACATATAGCAACAAATCAGAAAAGATAATCTTCGAAATTAGGTTACAATTATTAATCTGAAATTAGGTTCTGTTTTATGAAATGATATTAATTATTAATATGAAACTAGGTATTTTTTTGATTCAAATATATAAATTAAAGCCCCATTGTATTTTATGAATTAAGTAGATTAATCTTTTTAATATAAAATTAGAATAAATTTATTGTGAGAAATATGTGAGATGGCTTTCGTGGTACAGATGTTGAAGGGGAAAGCCAGCTCAGCAAATCAAGTCAATAAGGTGGGAAGAGGAGGTGATTTTTTCATTATTTTTTTTTAGTGGAGGAGGTGAATTACGTACTCTGGGAAGAATGGTGGAGCAGTAGAGGTCCCTGTTTTAATTGCCAAGATGGGTTTGGTTTGGTTGAGAGTTGAGACAAAGATGGATGATTCCATCAAATGTATATATATATTTGATGGAACCATTCATCTTTAGAACCTTATGTGTTTGTATATATATTTGATGGAACCATTCATCTTTAGAAATTTATGTGTTTGTGTTATTTAGAATGTGATATATTTATATATATATATATATATATATAGTCTGATTATAGTGCTTTGCAAAATATAGAGACATTGTGTGCTTTGCGTTATATTTTTAATTTCAAGTTAGAAATAATTGATCCGAACCGTTCAATCTAATCTTCATATAAAAATCTATCAGTAAACCAAATTTTATATTTTTTAGAATATTTTTGCTATTTTTTCTGATGAAGAGAAAAATGACTTGATCTGAGAATTCTGGTTCATCAAAAAATGATGGTTTTCCTCCTATCCAAAAAAATAGCAAATAAATTCCAAAAAATATAAAATTTGCTTTACTAATAGATTTTGATATGGATATTAGATTGAGATGTTTGGATCGATCATTTTTGACTTAAAATTAAAAATAGAGTACAAAACACACAACACTTTTGTACTTTGCAAAACACCATAGCCTAATTCTCTATATATATATATATATATAGAAAAAGTAAATCTACCGTGTGCTGAAACTCATGAAAGATTTTTATGAGTTTAACTTAAAAAATACATCAAATTATCTCTAAATTTTCATTTATTATGTTTATTAAAATTTTCATATGAAAACCTTATGGGAGGCAAAAATTTGAGATGTTTTGAGTTTTCTAAGTCATCGTTTTTAATTTTTGAATATCAGCTCTAAAATAATAATAAACATTTAATGTTTGTACATATCTTTTAAAAATTAAAAATTATGATTTGAAACTCAAAAATCCCAAATTTTTGCATCCAATAAGATCTTAATATGAAAAATTTAATGAGCATGATAAATTAAAATTTAGAGATAATTTGATGTACTTTTGAGTTAAACTCATGGATCCATTTTGTGAGTTTAAGCACATGAGAGATTTACTATATATATATAGTAAAAGTACTATGAGCTTAAACTCATGAAAGTATATCAAATCATCTTCAAATTTTAATTTATCATCATCATTAATTCTTTATATAAAATCTTATGGGATACAAAAATTTGGAGTGTTTTGAGTTTTTTAAGTAATCATTTTTAATTTTTAAAAATGATATTCAAACATTGAATATTTTATTATTTTTTTAGAGTTACTTTTCAAAAATAAAAAAAATAATAACTTAAAACCTCAAAACACTCCAAATTTTTGCATCTCATAAGATTTTCATACAAAGAATTTAATAAGTATGATAAATTAAATTTTGGAGATGATTTGATATACTTTTTGAGTTAAACTCATGAACGGCCTCAATATATATATATATATATATATAGAGTAATGCGATGGTGCTTCGCGATTTTCACTCTTAACAAATGAAATTATAATTTCCTTTGATTGAACCTTCTCTTGAATGTAGTGAAATCTTCGTTCATGGAAGACATGCTTGTGCGCGTCCAGTATCTCGAATTTAAAAGTTCAAACGGCCGATCCAAACCGTTGAACATCATCTTCATATTGAAATATCCTTGGAGATCAAATTTCATATTTTTTTGAATTTTTTTGATATTTTTTAGATGGGTACAAAGTTTGTTGATCTAAAGATTTCTGCACCATCCAAAACAAGCGACTTTGTACCTATCTAAAAAATATCAAAAAAATTCAAAAAAATATAAAATTTGATCTCCAAGGATATTTCAATATGAAGATGATGCTCAACGGTTTGGATCGGCCGTTTGATCTTTTAAATTCGAGATACGGACGCGAAGCACAATTTTTTTTTTACTTCGCGAAGCACCATAGCATCACTCTATATATATATATATATATATATATATATATATATATATATATATATATATATAGTAAAGATATTGTGAGCTTAAACTCACGGAGGCCTTCCGTGAGCTTAACTCAAAAAGCAAATCAAATCATCTCCAAATTTTAATTTTTCATGCTCATTAAATTCTTTATATGAAAATCTTATGAGATGTAAAAATTTAGAGTGTTTTGAGTTTTTTAATTCATGATTTTTAATTTTTAAAATCAGCTCTAAAAATAATAATAATAATATATTCAATACTTGAACATCATTTTAAAAAATTAAAAATAGTGACTTAAAAATTCAAAACACTCCAAATTTTTGCATCCCATAAGATTTCATATAAAGAATTTAATGAGAATGATAAATTAAAATTTGAAGATGATTTGATGTACTTTTTGAGTTATGTTCACGGAAGGCCTCCGTGAGTTTAACCTCACGGTATCTTTACTTTATATATATGTATGTACATATAGTAAGTCTATGATGCTTCACGCTTATATCTCATGCTTCAAAATTTAAATGGACAATCCAAACCATTAAATGTGATCTTCATATCAAAATCTCCTTTGTGATCAAATTTTATATTTTTTGAAATTCAAGTCGACTAGAACTTGTTGGAAGACATGAACTCCTCTCTATTTTCCATAATGTGACAACCAATCGGCTCGACACATTATGGAAAATCATGTCTTCCATGAACGAACAAAACATATTAAAATTGATTGTCACTACATTTGAGAGAAGGTTCAATCAAAGAAAATTATAATTTCATTTGTTAAGAGTGAAAATCAATTGGCCGATATTCTTACAAAGGGGTTAAACGTAAAGATTTTTTAAGACATTGCGTGCAAGCTAGGATTATTTGACCTCTATAAATTATAGATTGAGTGGGAGTGTTAAAAAGAATGATTAACCTCAGATTAATGATTATCATAGGCTAATTAAGATAGAACCATCCAACCTTGTAATTAGTTATAATCAAAAGGGATTACATCTGCCATATTTTTTGAACGGAAGAGATTTTAAATTATCAGATTTTATTAGTTGCACATCACATGAAAGGAAAAAAAAAATATAATACTGTGCCACGGTAAAACAAAAAACTATGACCGCGAATGTAAAATTCCAATAATTTATCTAATTAAACTAATCCGACCCCATCAATTCCATTTAAAAATCTCAATGGAGCGGTTGCGTCGAACGGGTCAACAAAGCAAAGTCAATCAACCTGTCAAGAAAGAGAAGACACGAATGCCAAATTTGGATGGGAACGGAGTCCATGCACCACATGACAAAACCAGAAACGAAAAGTTTGGAGATTTTAACAGAAAAAAACAACTTCAAGAAATCCCAAATACATTATCGAGGTCAATCAGATGTGATATCAATGATGTTATCTCCCATTAGAGATTAATTGTTTCTAACATGAAAGTTAAAATGTATACAGCTTTTTTTTAAAAAAAAAGTTAATATCGTATTTATCTTTCAACTTTTTTTTTATTTTCTATTCGTCCATTAACTCTTTAAAATATAACATTTACTCATTAATTTTTAAATTTTTATATTTGCTTATATAATCTTTAATATATCTAATATACACTTGAACTCTTTAAATTTTATCATATTTATTCATGAATTCAAATATATAATATAAAACACACACACACATATATATATATATATATATATTCAATAATTATTTAGAATATTTTATATATTTTTTAACTCTTTAAATATTTTTATATTTATTCATAAACTTAAATTTATTTAAATGTTATTTGGTAGACATTAATTATTTTTTGACCTAAATTAAAACTAGAGCGAGCCTGTCAAATCAGATTAGTTGAAGAAAATTTCTATCTCTACTATTTATTAAGCACGTATGTGTTCTGATCCTGCAACGGTCCAGATTTTTTGTTAAATCTTTAGTGCTAATATCACTCATCCGATTGAGTTATTCATCAAATAATGTTACTATCTTTATGACCATTTGTATTCAAGTTAGAATTTTCTCTCAATTTTATTTGTTACATGAAATGCTACATAATTTAGAAATATAATTGCTCTATTTTATTTTATTTTTCTTAGATTGCCATCAATTATGAATTTCAACTTTTGTTAAACACTGAATGTTAACTTTCCTCTCAATTTACATTTATTTTGCATTAATTATGTATTCATGATTGAAATTTACATTAATTACTAAATTAATTTTATTTTTATTTCCTTATTTTTCACATGAAGATATAATTTTTTATATTTTTGAAAGATATTACCGTAGCAACGCACGAGCAAGATACTAGTAATTAAATGATATCTATCTAAATCAATATAAATAAATTTAATTTTGTGAATATATATAAAAAATAATGAGTTATAAACTATCATAAATAATTATTTAATATATATGAAAATATGTTAACCAATGAGTAGTATAAAAATATTTGAGAGTTTATAGGTAAATATGAAATAATTTAAAATATTTAAGGATATATTCGATATATTAATGAATAAATTTGAAAGCATAGAGTAAATATGATATATTAAGAATTGATGGGTAAATATGAAATAAAAGACGAGTAAAAGATAAATATGATGTTAACTAAAAAAAATGTATATAGCTAACGGATTGAACTAAAATAATCGAATCCGCATAGGAAAAAAATAACAAGAGGAATAAATAGACTCGTGATTAAAGGTTTTAAATTAATAAAAAAACAAAACTCTATACTGACGTCTTACGTATTTTAATAATAAAAAAATTATGAATTACAAATGTTTTTTTTTCTTTTTTTTATTCTGTTTAAACTAGCAACAAGATTATGAACTAAAAGATAACACTTTCCTTTACTACGTTTGAAGGATATTAGAGCTTTTTACTGTTGTTACTTGTTATGCAGCTACTCAACTTATATGCTCCATGACTCCACGTGACCAACTTAATCGGTTGGACGTTGGAAGCATTGGACAGCATTTACTCTTACTTTCTTCTTAATTCCACTTGCTCCTCTCCTCTCCTCCCTCTCGTCCCTCTGTTCCCCTCTCTCTATACATACGCATGCATTTCTTCTCCTCATTCCTCAATCCCCACACTTGTACTACTAGTTGCTTTTCACTTAATTTAAAAAGCAACTGATCACAAGAAGCAGAAAGTAGGCGAACAATAATGGAATTTTTTGCTACTCTTACAACCGCACTTCTCCTCTTCTCTCTCTACCTCATTTGCAAGTATTACTACCTCAAAATCTACACGAATTGCTACTTGATAGACTATATGTGCTTCAAGCCGGAGCCTGACCGGCGAATTACCACTCAAACTAGTGGTGAGATCATAGAGAGAAACGACACCCTTGGTTTGTCTGAATACAAGTTCATGCTCAAGGTGGTTGTCAACTCGGGTATTGGGGAAGAGACATACGGCCCGAGGAATATAATCGAGGGCCGAGAAAATTCGCCAACCTTTGATGATGCAATGCTGGAAATGGATGAGTTTCTGAATGAGTCGGTAGGCAATTTGTTCGCGAAGACTAAGATCTCGCCGCGTGATGTGGATGTGTTGGTGGTGAATATCTCCATGTTCTCCCCTGCTCCATCCCTCGCGTCGAGGATTGTGAAGCGGCACAAAATGCGGGAGGATGTCAAAATGTATAACCTCTCCGGCATGGGTTGCAGTGCAAGCCTGATATCAGTCGACTTGGTGAGGAACCTTTTCAAATCGGGGAAGAAAACATTAGCCGTGGTGGTCACCTCAGAGTCAATCAGCCCCAATTGGTACTCTGGCAATGACAAATCAATGATGCTAGGTAATTGTCTTTTCCGATCAGGGGGCTGTGTTATGTTACTGACTAATAACCCGATGATGCGGTCCCGAGCCAAGATGAGCCTAAAGTGTCTTGTCCGGACCCACATCGGGGCAAATGATGATGCGTACAGTTGTGCAATGCAGAAGGAGGATGATTTGGGTCGGTTAGGGTTCCACCTAAGCAAGGGTTTACCAAAAGCCGCAGTCCGTGCATTTGCAGAAAATCTCAAACGCCTTGCCCCAAAAATACTTCCATACCGTGAGCTTGCGCTGTATATGTACCGTGCAATCAAACAAATGAAATTTAAGCCCAAAGGTGAATCCAATTCTGCTATGGCCCGAATCAATTTCAAGTCAGGGGTCGATCACTTCTGTTTGCACACTGGTGGGTCAGCGGTGATTGATGCCGTTGGGCGTGCATTGGGGTTGAGCAAGTATGATGTAGAACCAGCTAGAATGACATTACATAGATGGGGTAACACGTCTGCCAGTAGCTTGTGGTATGTTTTGGGGTACATTGAGGCAAAAAGGAGGCTGAGGAAGGGGGATAGACTGCTCATGATAAGCTTTGGTGCCGGGTTTAAGTGCAACAGTTGCATGTGGGAGGTCCTATCAGATTTAGGAGATGGTGATGTTTGGGAGGATTGTATCAAAAATTACCCCCCACAAACCCTAGTTAATCCTTACTTGGAGAAGTATGGATGGATCAATGAAGATACTGAAGAGACATTTAATCGCAAAGAGCGGTTCGAAGCTATGAGAAGAATACATATGACCTGAGAGCTTCTGTTTCTTCTTTTCTTTTTCTTTCTTTTTTGTGATTTTTTTGGTAACTTCAGTGTGAAATTATATTTGTTTCTTAAGCACAATTGAAAGTAATTGGATTGAAGTTAGTTGTGTGTAACTCGAGATATGATAGTTTGATGATATATGTATTTCTGAATAGAACAATAATTACATGTAAGGATGATTTCATTGTACCACACATAAAAAGTTGGATTCAATTGCAACTTTTTTATATATAGAGACAGAATTTATTGTAGATGGGGTTCTTATTAATTTTGCAAAATGGAATATTGCTTCAACACAAAGGTGCAGTGTGTTGTTTATTACCAATTTGTATGAGAGGACACGCAATTATCTATCCGTACATTAATTAATTTGCATGGAAAATGACACCCAATCACCTGTACATTTGAGAAAGCCAAAACGAGTACAAAAATCCATATGAAAAGTGACCTTTGATTTGTTTGTTCTGTGGTTTTTTGTTCTCTTCTCATTTTTTTTGTATGGATATTGATCGGTTTAATTGAAATATGTTATCCACACGATACTACATGAAAACGGAATTTCCATGTATGACTTGAAAACGATATATGCAATTATATATTTTCTTAGGTAAGTAGGTCGTTGCCTACTTTAAACAACGATATGTATATGCAATTAATAGTTGATAGAGATGCTAATGAAATCTGGTTACCGGAAGAATTAATACTCTTCAAACCAATTGGTGCAATTAAGTGAGAGATAATAAAACTTGTTTTGTACTTTTGTAAAGGGAGCTGATATATAGAAACACTTTGTTCATACCGTCATCAATACGGTCTCAATTATGGAAATTATATAAGTTATTATGCATCTTAATGACTTTATGATATTATTCATATTATATTTTACTATCATTATGCATATCAATGGTATCAACTAAGTATTATACAAAATAAATGATATAAAAAAGTCGTTAACATGCATAATAACTTTATATAATGTGTATAATAACCTCGTATCGATGATGGTATCAACAAGCGCATCCTTGTAACATTTTCCTTATAAAATTCAAGAACCTTTGTTGCAAAACCCTTGCAAATTTAGAATCAGGACCCTGCTGTATCCATCCAGCCAGTTCAACAATTTAAGGTTCAAATTGCCTCGTTCAAAGTGCTTACATATATATACTAACGTTGTACCAGTTAGTGTATATATGTAGGCACTTTTAGCTATATTTGCTCTACTTATTTCAAAACAAAAGAAGTGTATATATGTAGGCCCTCTGCTTCAAACAAAAGAAGGTACTTAGAGAACTTACTAGCTAGATATATGTCAACTCATTTGGTTGATATTTTGCCGAAATTTTAAAATGAATTGACCTAATTAGAGTTTTAATAGGGAAAGTTGGCCTGAAATTTAATTTCTGAGAAATGCGGATGCCTAACCCAAACTGGCGCCGAATCCAGATGCAATAAAACCAAGTATCGTATACATTTTGGACTGTTTGTAAAATTTTCTAGGTTGACAAACATTTATGGTACCCCCAATCGATTTGTATTAGTTTGTTGGTATATATTGTAGGAAGTGGGTTACGAATAAAAAAAATAATGAGATGTGAAATTTAAATATAAAATATGTTGAAGAACACTCAAAAAAATATTTTCTTAACTCTCAAAATATAAATAAGATTACAACCTTCTTATTTATAACCCTCACAACCTCACAACCTCTCCTTTTATAGCACAAGGAAGGTCTTTGAGTTACAAGTATAATTAACTCTAATACATTCAATTCTATACTAAAACTTCAGCTTTTAATACGACAGCTATAAAAGTATGAGTTTGAGATGGTTTAGATTACTAATTTATTCAACGAACAAAGGTTTCTAGTAATTAATTTTCTGATTTGCATAAGTGATAACTCCAACATACGCCCCCTCAAACCTGAAGTTGTCGCATGCCTAGCGCACTATTGAATGCATCAATCGGGAGAGTCTTCATAAAAAATATGTGTAACTTGCTCCTTAGTACTATAGTACTCTAATGTCACAATATTTTATTTCACTTGATCTCTTAAGAAGTGAAACCAAATCTCAATGTGTTTGCTTCTCCCATGCATCATCGGATTCTTCGCAAGTTGAATGGCTGACTTGTTGTCGACGTAGATAATAGACAACTCAAGTTGGGATGGTCTAACTCCTTTAGAATATTTCTTAGCCAAAAAGTTTCACATGCACCAGAAACTGCTGCCACATATTCTGCCTTGCATGAAGAAAGAGCAACGATATTTTATTTATTTGAGATCCATGTGAATGCAGTAGACCCCAGAAAGAACACATGTCCAGTGGTCTCTTCCTTTCATCTTGATCACCTCCCCTATCACTATTTGAATATCCATATAAAACTTTTCCAGCGCTTTTTGAATAAAACATGCCAAAATCAAGTGTTTCTTTGAGATACCTGGGAATTGTTTTGCTGCCAGCCAATGTGATGACTTTGGCTCTTCCATGTACCTACTCACAAGCCCAACTCCATATACAATGTCAGGTCTTGTAATTGTAAGATATCTTAAGCTTCCAACAATACTTTTAAAAATAAGCGGTTCTATGGATTTTTCATCACTTTCTTTTGTTAACTTCGTTCCACTTGCAATTGATGTGTCAACAAAATTGCATTCTGTCATCTTGAACTTCTCCAGGATTTCTTTGGCATACTTTTTTTTGTGAGATGAAAATGTCATTTAATTGTTGCTTGATTTCTATACCGAAAAGTACCCCATTAAACCATAATCGGTCATCTCAAATTCTTCAAACATTGATTGCTTTAACTCTCGAAACATGTTGGGATTGCTCCTTATAAATAAGAGATCATCAACATACAAACAAATTATTAAAACTCCATGCTTGCTTTTCTTCATATAGAGGGCATGCTCAAATTGACATTTGATAAATCCTTTTATCTATAAGTAGCCATCGATTTGTGTATTCCATACTCGAGGCACTTGCTTGAGCCCATACAATGTCTTCTTTAAACGATACACTTTCTTCTCAGCTTTTTTGACAATGAACCCTTCTGGTTGTTCGACATAGACTTCTTCTTCAAGAACGCTATTTAGGAATGTTGACTTCACATCTAGTTGATGGAGCTTCCAACCGTGATATACTGCAAGAGAAATTAGCATTCTTACTGTGTCAAGGCGTGCTACGGGTGCAAAGACTTCATCATAGTCAATGCCATGCTTCTATTTATATCTTTTAGCAACTAAACGGGCTTTGTAGCGGTTGATCGAACCATCTGCACCTCTTTTGATCGAACCATCTGCACTTTGTATGCATTAGATGTCTCACTATAGCCGATGAAGATGTATTTTTCTCCGCGATCATCAAGTTTTTTTCTTTTAGTCTCCGAGATTGTGTATACATCACACATCCGAATACTCTTAGATATGAAACAGTCGGCTTCTCACCACTCCATGCATCCTGAGAGGTCATGTTTCACACACTCTTTGTTGGACATCTGTTGAACAAATATACAGTGCATGTATTAGGATTAGTGATGAGAGGGGAATGGAGAGAAGTGAGAATAATTTTTGATTATCTTGGATTGATTTGATTATAATGACTAAGTCTCTATTTATAGACTAATTAACTAATTAACTAATCTTAAATACTAAACATTTCTCACACTATACATCACATAATATCTCATGTATAATTCTACTTATCTCAACCTATACAATTCTACTTATCACAATATAAATTAAAGGGAAAATTGGATAATTGCCACTACAAAACTATCCATTTTGAAAAATGTCATTGCAAAAAATCAACTTTGAAAATTACCATTCTAAACTCCAGTAGTGTTTAATTTTGCCATTACCACCATATAATTATACAGAAATGTAAGAGGTGCAAGCAGTTCGGACATCAACAAAGGACATGCAAACAACCAATTTCGACAGATCCAATGGCTGCTACGAATCATGATCCAAGCACAAAGAGGTTAAATTTGATTTTATTTGTTTTAGCTGTTGTCAAATTTTTGCATTGCTGTACTTTTATTCAATTGTTTTCACTTTTATTGGCAGGAGGAGAGGAGCTTCAACAATGGATGATGCTACCATTAGATCTTACAACCTTGTTAGAAATATATTTGGATTATGAGCTAGAAATATTTTTTCTTTTTTATTATGCGCATTTGTATTATTCAATTCAGTACTTATGAATTAATTGACTAATTAACTAATCTTAAATACTAAACATCTCTCACACTATACATCACACAATATCTCTTATACAATTCTACTTATCTCAACACTAAAATAATAATAAAATATTGAATTATTGTTGTTGATTTTCAAAAATCCAAAACAAATATTTAGAAAACTCAAAATATCCCAAATTTTTGTATCCCTTAATATTTTGATATGAAGAATTTAATGAGAATGATGATTTTGAATTTCGGACGTGTTACGATAAAATTTGAGCCGTATGCACTTGGGCTCGAAATGCAAACGTTTTCACAATAATATATATATATATATATATATATATATATATATACATATATATATATATATATATATATATATATATATATATATATATATACACAATATAGTTAGGATGCAAAAAGAGTTGATGATTCTCAAAAAAAATTATAGTTCATTTTTATTGATGAACACAAATCTAACTGAGATGAAACCAAAGTTTATTATCTCAAATTTGCTTTTATGGTTCAAGTTTCATTGAGTATTACTATTCCCTTTTTGGATCAGATCAGTACTTCCTCACCTTCTTCTGGATTGCATTTTCGCATGGCATATCTCCAAAGCATGTGGCTCAGGAAGCAGATATTTGGTTATTAGCCTATGTCAAGGCCTGATTCTGGATGAGAACTTTCTTTTTTTTTTAGTCCTTACTCTTTTTAAAAAAAATATAAATTATTATTGTAGTTTCACTTATATGCAATTACTTAAATATGAGCAATGAAAGGTTAATGGCTTAGATCTGGGGCAATAGTTAAATCTAATGATTTGACAAAGGAGAGGATATAAACCTGAGCTCAAAGAGAAGAGAAGAAGCATGCTCTCTACTCTTAGTATTAAAAAGCTTAGAAGTTTCTTTTATTCTGCCGTCTGTTCTCTGTATCTTGTTTATGCCTTTGTAATTTCTTTAGTCCTACATTTCTATTTAAGCATTAAAATATAAAAGATGGGCTTACAAAATATACTAATAAATGGATTAGTCGAAGGATTTTTGTTATCATCCACTTAAACAAAACAAGGAAAGATGCTAATACAACATAATCGGGGTAATTAAGGGTGGTCGAAGGATTTTCGTAATCCTCCCATCTCCACTTAAACTATATTGTGAAAGAGATTAAACTGTATTCAAATTTGCTTGATGAGATAATGGATTTGGTACAGCCAATAAAAAAAAACCTCATAATATAGGCAGTACCAAATTCATTTAAATAATTTCTAAGGCATTGACTATAGAATTAACTGCCTAGACTAAAGTGAAAAGAATGATTTCAGTGTGTATTGATCAATCATATAGACATATTTCAGTTACACATTCAAATCCATTTTCGACTCTGAATAAATACAGAAATGTGAATCCCATTAAAGCACAGAGTCAAAAGGGAAAAATCTAATTAGTCTTGGCAGTTAAGAGAAAGGATCAACATGACAGTGCTCTTATCACAATATAGATCAAGTGATATACACTATCAACATAATTGACATCAAGATATAATGTGATAATCATGCTAATGAAACATTTCTTTTAGAAGCCAGTACCCAACATTACATTTCGGTACAGGGACATAGGTTAAGCACCAAAGTAATCAAGGTTAACAAATACGGCCACTGAACCAAGAATTATGCAAAATAGCAAAGAATTGAATGAAAAACGGAAAGAGTTCATCTCAGCACCGAAGCTTAAATAAAGACCATAATCGGTACAGGCCCTCCCATCTACTCACCGTAACGATATTCACAATCAAACCACAGTCGAGATACTGGTGGCAAGGCGATTCTAATCATGCCGGCTGATTTCCGATCAGGGGTTAGAATCATCTGATGAGCCACTATGCACGTATCTTGAAGCAAATGGAAAAAAGCTCAGAGAAGATATCATGGACACAAATATTGAAGCATTTCAGCTCCAGTTTGAAGTAACGGGGAATATGACCCAGCCAACAAGAAGAATAAAGAAAAGCACTTTAATTTAGCCCAAACAAAAGAGAAAGAAGAACTGTGGCCCAACTGACAAAGAATAAACGTCAAAAAAAAGATGGCCTGGGAAGATTTAATTAACCCACAGAAAATATGAAGGCTGCCCATCTAAAAATAATAATGAAAAAGAAAACATTAAAAGGTTCAAAGCGCAGAGCCCAGCAAACAAAATAAAGAGCATCTGGGTCTCGGCCTAGGATGTCAAGGAATAAAGCTAAATTCTGGACCAATAACCATAAACCCAAAACAGAAAATTCCGAAATTAATATAATAATGATGAAAATGGTTCATTTGGATGCCCTCTTAAGATCCAAATTAACCCAAATTTACAGTCACTTTTTGTGAACGTACCAAGTTCCAACAAGAGTAGGAGATGACAAATGTCAGCAACGTACTTATACAATTTTTAAAAACTCTATATTTCTTATAGTATTTTCTAGAATAAAAATACTTTGACTTTGAGATTTAATATAATAAAATATATCTAAATAATATAATATATTAGATAGATATTATATATATATTTTATACATAAATATACATATAATATATTAGATAGATATTATATATATAAAAAATATATTAAATTATAAAATTTTAATTTATCATTCTCATTAAATTCTTTATATAAAATCTCATGGGATGCAAAAATTTGGAAGCTTTTTAAGTGAAAATCAGCTCTAAAAATATATTTTCAAAAATTAAAAACGGCGACTTAAAAAACTCAAAACGCTCCAAATTTTAGCATATTTTCATATATTTAATGAGAATGATAAATTAAAATTTCGATGATTTAATATGTTTTTTGAGTTAAGCTATATATATATCTCCATTGATGATAAATAATATAAACATTCTATAATGAAATATAATATAATATGGTATGAATATAATAATATAAAATAATATGATAAAAATATAATATAATTATGGTATGATACAATATAAACATGATATAATAATATGATACAATATAATATGACATAATACAACTATGGTATGATATAATGAAAATATATAAATATGATATGATAAAATATAATATAATATGATATAGTATGTAATATAATATAATATAATATGACACAATATGATAATATAACATGTTATAATAAAATGATAATAATGATATAATAATATAATACAACATGACTATATAATATGATATGATATAATATATATATATAATATAATATGAGGAGATATAATGTGATACAATAATATAAAATAATACAATATAACACAATAATATGAAATATGATGCAATAAAATATATTATAATATAACATAATACAAGATATATAATAACACGATAATATAATATAATACGATATAATAATATGATATAATATAATAATATATGATATGATATGATATAAATACAATATAATATGACATATAAACATGATATAATAATATATGATATGATATGGTATACATACAATATAATATGACATATAAACATGATATAATAATATATGATATGATATGATATGGTATAGATGCAATACAATACGACATGGACAAATATAACCCGAGCCTATGAGTGCTCAGTGTCATGGACAAATACACTACATTACTCCTCTATTTGTAGTGCTCAGTGCCATTAATGTACCTGCAATCTTATACAATAAATTTGATCCTAACTATCCTAGCTATATAGTGACATTAATTGTCTAGCCACACTTCTGTCAATTCCACTGCTGCTTCCATCAGCTATCTCTGATACATGCGACGGATGTCAGAAATATCCTGCGTTATCTATCTCGAGTTCATCTCGAGCTTCCTGATGTTCCCGAGCTGTTAAGCTCTGGCCCATCTCGAACTTTACCTTTGGTACTCGCTCATCCTTGATGCTGCTGCTTCTTCAGTTTGACATGGGGGTATCTCAAGGTGATCGGATTTCCGAACTCTTAATCCTTCAGGATCGGAACTTGGAGTTTACTATTCTCAACACGATAACGTTTAAAAAATTTTGGGAACGGATATCCATGATCCCAGTTTTGTGCCATCTTATTGCAGTTCCGTAACCTACGAGAATCAATCTTTCGTTCGAAATTTGTACAAGTTTGCTAATGGAACAAATTACCGTGATCGACTTGATGGAGTTGTTTTAGCTAGTTTGGGATTTCACCATGTAGAAGAGAAGTAGAGGAGGAGAAATGTATTGTTGGTATCACTACAACAGAATGAAGCTTAGACAACATCCATTCAATTATGATTTTAAGTACTAACTGTTGCTAAAAGAGTTGAGTGGCAATTCTTAAATATTGAAGAATATTTTTTATAACGGTTTTCTAAAAAGAGATGTTGTTAAAACTATAACCATAATAGAGATTTCTTTCTCTCTCCTATTTAATAATGATTTTTAGAGTAAACCGTTGCAAAAGTATTTAACAACGGTTCCACTTCAGAATTGTTGTGAAAGGATTTAACAACAGTTTTCACCTAAAATCGTTGCTAAATAGGGGCTTTAACAACGTTTCCAATAAAGAAACGTTGTTAAATGTGTTTTTATAAAATCCTATGGGTTTAGATTTGCGCCGTTTCGATAATTTATCCTTCTCCTATTCTTTCTCTTCTCCTTTCCTCTTCTTCTCTGGACTACGCCTCTCCTAGCTCGATTTCTCCTTGCTGTTCAAATTGAAGCTACCTTTTTGATCCCCTTTTCTTCAAGATTGCTGTTGATCTCTTTGATCCCCTTCCCTCTCTTTAGGAATTTTACTGTTATGGTATATTTAAAATTTTATACTTTTAGTTCTTAATTAGTAGATGATAGTATTATTCTATATAGTTAGTTATATATTATCATAAATAATATTTTTTGATTTTGATCTGCTGAGATAATAATAGTTGTTGATTAGTGAATAATATAGTATATTATTAAATATATAATATGTGATGCATATATATGTTAATTGTTTGTGATGTATGTATGTGATGTTATATATAATTTAGTTGTTTGTATTATGATTTATGAAAAAATTATGCATGCTAGCAATCTGGGC
The DNA here is from genome assembly GCA_037127355.1 of Schoenoplectus tabernaemontani. Lineage (NCBI taxonomy): Eukaryota > Viridiplantae > Streptophyta > Magnoliopsida > Poales > Cyperaceae > Schoenoplectus > Schoenoplectus tabernaemontani. Next base: position 17,774,528 of record CM073749.1, on the reverse strand, counting down.
TAGCAACCGAGAAACAAATATTTTTTTAATATATATATATATATATATATATATATATATATATATATAACACCAGTTCCATCAGAAAACTGCTACAGAACATTATTTGACTTAAAAAAAAATGATATTTTGCAACGGTTCCAACTTAAAATCCGTTGCTACATAACTATTTAAATAAATTTTACAGGTTTCAACGTAATTATGTGTTAATCATGTGTTAATCATGTGTTAATCATGAGTGAAAACTGTTGTTAATCATGTGTTTAGCAATGGTTGTTGTTTGTTAATCATGTGTTGAGATCTAAAAAAGATCTAAAAATCCTCAAAGTATTTTAGAAATAATCTAAGCGAGACAACCCTTCGTGATTTGATTTGGAGATCAAATCCGAGGTATTTTGTTATTACTTTGTTCATTAGGCTAATTAATAACAATAACGAGATTGTAAAATCCTAGTTTCTGTGTTGTTATTAATCCGTTTTGACTCACGTACACTACATATTTGACAACAATTTTCAATAGTTTTTCTAATACCTTTCTTTACTAACGGTTCAATAATCATTATTAAACTTAATCAACAACCATTGTCAAAGTTCTTTTCTCTCGTAGTGTATCTTTAAATTTTCAGATTTTTTTTATTTCTGATTAAATAGGTGGAGTGGTAATTTTAAGAACAAATTAGTTTTGTAATGATAATTCTCTTAATTGAATTGAAAGTTTGCAGTGACAACTTTTCTAATTTAAAAATTTTATAGTGATAAATAAACAATTTTCCCTTGAAAAATTGTACGCTTTGTGCCGAGCAAATGTTAAACAATTACACGTTAGAAAATTTGTTTTAGAGTTCATTTTGAAAGCTGTTGTTTTAAATAACTTTTAACTGAGAAAACAGAAAAAAAGTAGGCAGATTTTCAAATATCAACAAACCAACAACAACCACAACAAATATCTGGTTTACACATCTTCTTTTTCTCATCTTAATGCATGTTTTTCCTATCTGGTAAATAATAAATTTGTGTGTTGTAACTTGTACAAGTTACAACACACAAATTGTGCATTATTTTCTTACCACGACTCTTTTCTAAAAGCCTCCAACCTCTCCCTGTTAAAAGTCTCCTCAGTCTCTTCATTGATCCATCCAAACTTTTCCAAGTATGGGTTGACTAGGTTTTGTGGGGGATAATCATCGACACAATCATCCCAAGCATCTCTATCTCCTAAATCTCTATTTACCTCCCAGAGGCAACTGTTGCACTTGAAACCTGATCCAAAGCTGATCATAAGCACTCTATCCTTTTTCTTCAGCCTCTTTTTTGCCTCCATGTACCCCAATACGTACCATATGCTACTTGCAGATGTGTTGCCCCATCGGTGCAGTGTCATTCTTGCCGGTTCGTCATCATACTCACTCAGCTTCAGAGCACATCCCACAGCATTAATCACTGCAGTCCCACCGGTATGCAAGCAAAAGTGATCGATCCCGGACTTGAAATTGATCTGACCAACTATTGTGCTGGGATTGACTTTTCCTTGTGCCAACTTTTGCTTCACTATGTGGTAAACTAGAAGTGCTATTTCACTGTATGGGAGGACCTTAGGCACAAGACGCTTCAAGTTCTGTGTAAAAGCACGCACCGCGGCTTTGGGAAGGTCCTTGCTAAGGTGCACACCAACACGGCCCATGTCATCTTCTTTCTGTACGGCGCTGTTGAACGCATCATCATTTGCACCAATATGAGTCCGGACCATGCACTTCAGCCTCATCTTGGCTCGAGCACTCATTGCGGGGTCATTTGTCAATAGCATGACAGACCCACCACATCGGAAAAGGCAATTACCAAGCATCATTGATTTATCATTGCCGGAGTACCAATTAGGGCTAATAGCTTCTGACGTGACAACCACAGCAAGGGTCCTTTTTCTGGATTTGAATATGTTTTGCACCACATCCATGGCTATCAAGGTTGCACTACACCCCATGGCAGACAGATTATATGCCTTCACATCCTCGCGCATGTTGTACCGGTGCACAATTCGTGATGCAAGGGAAGGGGAAGGGCAGAAGGTGGAAATATTAACCACCAAGACATCCACATCTCGTGGTGAGATCTTTGTTTTCACAAATAAATCATGAACTGATACATCCAAAAATTCATCCATTTCTTTGATGGCATCATCGAGTGTCGGTGATTCTTCACGCCCTTCGAGGATGTTTCCTGGGCCGTAAGTTCTTTCACCTATGCCTGAGTTAACAATCACCTTCAGAAGGAACTTGTATTCTGGCAACCCAAGGTTCTTGTTGCGCTTTATTACTTCACCACATTTTCGGTGGTGATTTCCTGATCAGCTGATTTCTTGAAGCACACATAGTCGACCAAGTAGCAATTTGTGGAGCGTTTTAAAAGGAACGACTTGTGGAGAAGGTATAGTGAATAGAGGAGAAATGAAATAGCGAGGGTGGCTAAAATTTCCATTGAAATCTTTCTTTTTGTTATCCCTCTAGAGAGATTTTTTGTGTGTGTGTGTGTTGGAGGAGGGGGGGGGGTGTCAACTTTTTATGCTAGGTATCTCTAATACATATATACAACTCAAAATCCCGGGGATGGAAGAAAATGAATAGTACATAATATATTAATATGAGTTCAGCTTGAGCATATGGAGTAAACTCTCGGTTACTTATGAATAAATGACGGAGGGTTTTTACGACTGACCGTTTTTTCAAAAGAAAATCATCAAAATCGGCGGACTCGGCCGAGTCACGACCGAGTCAAGGCCGAGTCAACCGAGTCAAAACTGAGTCAACCGATTCTAAGTTTGGGACTGTTATATAAAGAGTTTTGAGGAAATAATTGTAGTGATCGAGTGAAAACTTAAAGGTTTTAATTTGTAAAAAAAATAATGATTCAATTCAATTGATATTTGATCAGTTGTTGATGTATTATGCCACCTATATAATATTTATAATATTGACAACAGTTTTATATGTTATATAATTATCAAATTTATTTTGTTAAATTGTCTATTATTTCTTTCATTTATTTACGCATAGAAAAATCAGAATTGAAAAATTGAGTAAGTACTTGACCGTGCCTTCGTAATTTCTATTGATAGAAAATCACATGCACACACATGTAATCATAGTGACGAAATGATCCAGCCAGCTCAACATAGTTTCTGACAATAAATGAATGTGTTTCAATTGTAATTCTATATAATCTAAGTTTAAATTTATATATGTATTTTGATTTATCATTAATTAAATATTTTTTATTTTTGTATCTTTTTGTTCTAAATGTGAGAATGTATCAGGTTATCTGATCAGTTTGAATGTTTATATTATATTAATATAGTGGATTATTTAAATGTAATGTGTTGCTTTAACATTACTTTGTGATTAAATATATTTTTTATTTTTTCTATTTTTTAATGAAAATTAAGTTTTTTTCAAAAAAAAATATCCGAGTTTCCGATCTAATTCAGCCGATTCAGGCCGAATTTTCCAATTCCAATTTTAAGGTCAACTTGTCGATTCCGAATCCGATTCGATTTTTTACGAAACTTGGGTTTATATGTATATGAGGGTCCTACCTAGATCAAGAACGGGAGCAATAGCAGAATTCCGGACCTTTAAATTTGAGTATGACATATTTCTTGCTGATAATATGTCTGACAAATTGCTTCGCAAGTTGCATGACTCGTTTTGTACGTAGTTTCTTTCTTTAATTAACGAGTAACTGTATTGTCACGCGTGATTTAATTTGCTATACAGGAGGCAACTTTTGCCACCACATTTATTCCTGCAACTAGAAGAAAAGAGATGCGTGCAACATTCTTTTTTTTTTTCATTTTCTTTCTTAGATCATTAATTCCACTCGAAACCGAACTCATCAACTAATTATTCAGTACCATTTTTTTAGTGATTCATTTTTTTTATAGTTTGAACTCTGAATATTAACGTCTCCTCTGATGCATCCATTTATACGAGATCAAATCACATAACATTTGATTAACAAGCTATCTATATATTGAACAAAATAACTACAAAATATAATTATTTAATTAATATTGAGTTTGTCTGAGGTGCTTTCATTTGTATTTCAATCTTAAATACTGACAACTTAAATTTTAATTTTCCATGATCAAAATGTCAATTTGAAATAATTGACTAAAATATTTATACCAAAAATGTTGTAGAATGCAAAATTTAATCACTTTTAGAATTTTTGTACTATTTTTAAAGATTTTTGAAAATCATCATTTTGACATATATATACAATTATTACTATTTTCCAGTTATCTTAGGGTCATCTTCCAAAAATAAAAAAAATATATAAGAAATTTATATTTTATAAGATTTTGATATAATTTTTTTATTGAGCTAGTTAAATTGATATTTCAAGTATAAAAAAAATTAAAATCTGAGTTTTTAGTATTTTATATTGAAATATAAATGAAAGCATGCCAGACAACATAGAAGACATGCAGCACTGCGCGCAAGCTGATATATATTAGCTAATATCATCAACAAAATGAATTTAATACTGCAGTGTAATTCTCTTTTCGCTCATATATATATATATATATATATATATATATATATATATATATATATATATATACTTCCGTGAGCTTAACTCAAAAAACATATTAAATCATCTCGAAATTTCATATAAAGAATTTAATGAGAATGATAAATTAAAATTTCGAGATGATTTAATATGTTTTTTGAGTTAAGCTCACGGAAGGCCTTCATGAGATTAAGCTCACGGTATCTCTACTCTATATATATAATAACTACAGTGGAAGAATAAAGACAATATACAAGGCCACAAGATACTTTGTACATGATTATATATTATTCCGTGGCAACTAATTAATTAGAACACTCGAAATAAATTGCGTTGAAAATGTTTTAGTCTAATTTATTTATGAGAAGGGATCTAATTATCATTATTTTGGTGTCACATCGGTGCCATTAAAATTAAATATTAAATAACTATTATTTAAATTCTTAAATAATAAAATTAATTGAAGAAATATTTTTTAAATATCATCTTATATATGTATACAAAAAATTATATCATTTTGATATTATTTATATAGACATCAAGCATTAATAAAATCAACGGACCAAATTTTACAATTTAGACACGTTAATTGATGGCTATTCAAATGAAGTTAACATTTTATGATTTTTCATATACATATAATTAAGATGATATAGAATACATCTAATGATTCATATTTTTAAATTTATACATAAATAAATAAATAGACATTTTTGGAACAAAGTCCAAATGGACCTTCTCCTGCAATAGTTTTTTTCAAGCAACTTTTGTTTAGTCAAGGTACATTCAACTCATATAATTAGCTGACAGACGAGTACAGATTAACTACATATATAACATCAACTCATATAGTTAGCTGACACACGAGTACAGCTTATCTAATAACATCAACTCATATAATTAACTGACACACGAATACAGCTTAACTACATAACATGTGTTCATGCATGCTGCCGTAGGCCGCCCACTACAACAAAAAGTGGTTGTAGTTAATTTTCTTAGTCACATCTGGTGCAGTGTTGTTATGTAGGATGGTGATCAAGTGCAGCGCATTACCAGCTCTGTGATGAAATTGAGATGTGTGCTAAAAGATGGACCCCCACAAAGCTCCAATCGCTTGGTGTGCACTTCATTAACAGCTTGTCAAGGAATCGGGTGTCCCAAAAACTTAAGATCGAAGTTGATCTCAAACTTTATTTCACTCGTCGGTTTAGCATTGAGATTAAAAAAAAGTATCAGATTGAAAATAAATTACATTAAAATTGATAAAATAACATTGATCTGATGGATAAAACAAAACTTAAGACCATCTTTAGTCCTAAGACTTAGGACACAACGCGTCAGAGAATTAATTTTCTGTTATGCAGCGTAGCTAGGTGCTGTAGGCCTGTAGCAACATGAATTTACGCGATGGGTAATGGAGACTGCAAGTGTTTTTTTAAGTGGTGTACATATTACACTCTAAAAATTTGGATGATTCCATATTAAATTGTACATCAGTACTATAATATTTTGCAATTATATTCAAATAAAACAAGAAAGCTGAAATTTATTTTCAATACATAATTCAAAGTTGTACAAAATACTTTTAATTTAAATACCCAAATTTACTCTTTAGGTTGACAAATCTTTTGACCTTCAACAATTGTTCCTTCAATATCAGTCTAATAACTTTCTATCATAAGTTCTAATGCCCCAAGATATTTCTTTTCTTAGAACCTGTTTCCTACAACATTATATCTAGAAATTTTCAGAAAAGAAAGTACAAATAAAGACAGTATAAAAAGCTGTAGTTACATGCCAATAGCTTAATACTTATTTTAATAATTAATTATTCTAACAATTAACATGTTTAGCATGTAATTGGTACTAGTATTGTAACATTCTAAAATTTTAATATAAAATTCCCACTAATTTCTAATATGAAATAACTTGAGGGTGTCAATTATAAAAGTAAATAAAAAATAAAACAAAATGGAACACGTTGTGCTCTCTTTGAAGGACGCGTTGGAAGCCCTTTCTCTCGCTGTAGATAAGATCAGAAACGAAAATAAAAGGAAGTAAAGAATGGGAAAAAGAAAGGAAACCGGGAAAGAAAACAAACGGAAAAAAAAGAAGAGGACACGTAGGCGTTTATCTGGATGACACGAGGTACATACTAGGCGGTGGGTTAATCTCTTTTGTTTCCTCCACTCTCATCGATAATAAAAAAGAAAGTAGAAATCGAAATAAAAAGAAAACCGGGAAAGAAACAGAGCGAAGAAAACGGAACGAGAATGAAAACGAGGTAGAAAATGAAAATCAGAAGAACAGAGAGAAGGAAGTGGTAAGAAAAATAAAATACGTAAAAGATAAATTATATTAATAAGAGAGATATTCTCATCACCATGACCAAGCTTACGACAATCGCCATCGATCTGTCAAAATTATGTACATAAATTTAATAATAAAAATGGAACCCTTCGAAAAAAGAATTGTTATAACACATATAAAACATTTATTTGATTCATGCAGGAAATCAATTTTAAGCTGCAATTTTATTTCTAAATCTATATCAATGAGATTGATTCAAGTATTATCTTGGTTCCGACTCATAAAATTCAATTCATTTCGAATGAGATTGATTCAAGTATTATCTTGATTCCGACTCATAAAATTCAATTCATTTCATTTCGAATGAGATTGATTCAAGTATTATTTTGGTTCCGACTCATAAAATTCAATTCATTTCGTATAAGGTAATTAGATTTTTCCTATAATTTATATTTTATTTTATCAGTTTATTTTGATTGATTGAGATTGACTTGTGACTTGATATACGGATTAAAGATCTGAATTGTGTTAATTGTTTGAATTTTAAAAATTTAATATTAATTATCATTTATGCATATCGAATATCGATTGTTATACTTTGAATTTGCATCATTTGCATTACACTATAAATGATTACGATTGTGTTATTTTGTCTGATATTCGTTTAAACTGTTTTCGTAATTAATTTTTTTATATAGTTTGAATATGTGGATGCAACATAATAAACTCCTATGTGGGGTACCCATGGGTTTGAATTTTATATGTAAAGTAATATATAAGAGGCTGATGGTAGCAATCTCACTCTGAAAATAGATTCACTATGCACATCTTGAAAAAATATAACCCTCTTTTCTAACCGGTACTCGAAAGAGGGTCTAGAAAAATAATATAACCTCTTACTAGATATATATATATATATATATATAATTAGGCTATAGTGCTTTGCAAAGCACAAGATCGTTGTGTGCTTTGCGCTCTATTATTAATTTTAAGTCAGAAATCATTGATCCAAACCACTCAATCTAATCTCCATATCAAAATCTATTTGTAAATCAAATTTTATATTTTTTAGAATTTATTTGCTATTTTTTTAAATAGGGGGGAAAACCGTCATTTTTGGATGAACCAGAATTTTCAGATCAAGTCATTTTCTCCTCATCAGAAAAAATAGCAAAAAAAATTCTAAAAAATATAAAATTTGATTTAGTAATATATTTTGATATGAAAATTAGATTGAACGGTTCAAATTGATTATTTCTGACTTGAAATTGAATATAGAGCGCAAAGCACCATAGTCGGACTATATATATATATATATATATATATATATATATATATAAATATAAATATATCACATTCTAAATAACACAAACACATAAGGTTCTAAATATATTACATTCTAATTTAGGGTTGAATTAGTGTTTTGTGTCATAAAATTCACATAAGGTTTTGGGCCGGCCAATCATCTTGACTCACTCTTTGATTATTTTTTTCATTAGCGAAAATACGCTAGTTAATTCGGTGTTCCAAAAAAATCCGACAATATTTCCTCTTTGCTCCAATACACATTTTATGTACGTACTTATAGAAATAAAAGAAGAAATAATATACCGCATTATTCTCAAACACTAAATTAATTACAATTAGCATATATTTACTAATTATAAATGAGACAAAGTATTCAAAGAGCAGACATAATATGGACTATTCGAGATTAATCTCTATTAGATTAATCTAAAACGGGTAACAACTTAGGGTCCGTTTGGCAAATTAAGAAATAGCTTTGGAAGAGTGGTAATTTTGGAAGAGTGATAGAATAGTATTTTTTTGGAAGAGTGGTAGAAGAGTGGTATTCTTGACTATTTGGAAGAGCGAAAATAGCGTTTGGCAGTTGTTACTCAGAATAGTTAAAATATGAATAATTATGATGCTAATAATGATGATGATAATAATAATAATAATAGTAAAATAATAATCATAATAGTAAGATAATAATAATAATAAAGTGATAAAAAATAATCATAATAAATAATAATATTATAATAGTAATATAATAAAAATATAAACATAATCATAATATAGTAATATAATAATAAAAAAATATAATTATAATCATAATTATAATAATATAATAATAATAAGTAATCATAATTTTAATAATATAATCATAATATAATAATCATAATCATAAGCATGATAATAATAATTATAGTCATAATCATAATAATATAACCATAATCATAATCATAATAATATAATAATAAAAATATAATCATAATCATCAAAATAATTATAAATAATTATAATTATAATAATATAATAAATATAAGTAATATAATTTTAATAATATAATCATAATATAATAATCATAATCATAATCATGATAATAATAATTATAGTCATAATCATAATAATATAACCATAATCATAATCATAATAATATAATAATAAAAATATAATCATAATCATAAAAATAATTATAAATAATTATAATTATAATAATATAATAATAAATTAATCATCACTATAATCAACATATAATAATATAATACATAATAAAATAATAATAAGTAATAATAATCATAATCATAATCATCATAATATAATAATATAATAATAAATTATCTTGATCATAATAATATAATAATAAAATAATTATATTTATATTCATAATATAATAATATAATATTAAAATTATATTTATAATAATAATAAATATAATAATAATACTAATGGTAACGATAATATAATAACAATAATGATAATAATAATTTAATAATAATAATATAATGATAATAATAATAATAAATAATAATCATAATATTAATATAATAATAAATTATAATCATAAATATAATATAATAATATAATAATACTAAATCTTAATCATAATCATAATATAATAATATAATACATCATAATCAAATAATAATCGCTATTCCGACAAGAGCTAATCTGGTATTCCACCTATAAGTTGGTATACCGGATTAGCACTATTCCGCACTCTTCTACTTAGTCTAAAATTTGTTTGACAAATTAATTCGTCGGAATAGCTATTTTATTCCAACTTTTTGCTATTCCATTGATTGTCAAACACTCCCTTAAATTATTAAAATTTTTGGTAAATTGATCCTATATGAAAAGCATCCGGGTACTCTTTTCCATAAAGGCTAGCACAGGGCCACGGCGCCCAGCTCCGTCCACTGTAGATGCCAGACAGAGTGGCCTGGGAAGACCTATTGATTGGGTAAGAAGAACGGGTTGGGCAGTGCGATTGTTGTGGTAAGAAGAGCCAAGCTATCCAACTGGTATCCAAACGAAAAAAGGGAAAACAAAAGCTATTAGAGTGATATAAATATATATAGAGTATTCAAGCTCTTTCTGATGAATCGTTATCGTCTAAAGAGCTGTCTTGCCACCAACTAAATAGCGGGTTTCCAAGGTGAAGCCTACTGTCGAAAGCTTGGACTTTATCTTTTCACATAGATAGTTGAAAGCCTTTTTGAAAGAATCAAATCCTTCGTCCTCAGATGGCATGGCATTCATAGTGTATATATATAATTAGGTTATGGTGCTTTGCAAAGTATAAAAACGTTGTGTGCTTTACGCTTTATTTTTAATTTTAAATCAGAAATGATTGATCCAAACCGCTCAATCTAATCTTCATACCAAAATCTATTAGTAAACCAAATTTTACATTTTTTTGAATTTATTTGCTATTTTTTTGGATAGGGGGAAAATCGTCATTTTTGGATGAACCAGAATTCTCAGATCAAGTCATTTTCTCCTCATCCGAAAAATAGCAAAACAATTCTAAAAAATATAAAATTTCGTTTACTAATAGATTTTTATATGAAGATTAGATTGAACGGTTCGGATCGATTATTTTTGACTTGAAATTAAAAATAGAACACAAATTACACAATGCCTCTGTGCTTTGCAAAGCACCATAGTTGGACTCTCTCTCTCTCTCTCTATATATATATATACTAGCTATATACCCACATTGCTTAGCAGAATTTTTTATTTAAACATTAAAATATTATAAATTAAAAAATTCACATTTATCTAATATTAAATTATAAATTCACCAAATTATAGAGAAAATATATAATAAAGATAATATTTAATCTTGGATGAGATTTTGACAATATGAGTTAATGATTCATGATTTTTATGACAAGAAAAGTAAATTATTCTAATATATATTATCACCATTAATTTCTTACCAAATATGTACAAGGTTGCTAAATAAAAAAAAAACGCTAAAATTATGGAAATAATAGTATATATAGTGAAAGAAATGGAGAGAAAGAGGGATAATGGATCACATATTTTAAGATCAACCAACAATAAATATTATCCGTCTAATTGAGGGATAAAATGGGTATAATAAAAATTTACCATGATAAAAAATGGACCCTCTAATTCTTAGATGCTTTATATAATAGTATATATATATATATATAATTATGATGGTGCTTTGGAAAACACAAGAGCGTTGTGTGCTTTGCGCTCTATTATTAATTTTAAGTTAGAAATGATCGATTCAAACCGTCAATCTAATCTCCATATAAAATCTATTAGTAAACCAAATTTTATATTTTTTGGAATTTATTTGCTATTTTTTTTGATAGGGAAAACCGTCATTTTTTGATGAATGAGAATTCTTAGATCAAGTCATTTTCTCCTCATCAGAAAAAATAGCAAAAAATTCTAAAAAATATAAAATTTGATTTAATAATAGATTTTAATATGAAGATTAGATTGAATGGTTCAGATCAATTATTTTTGACTTGAAATTGAAAATAGAGCGCAAAGCACACAACGCCTCCGTGCTTTGCAAAGCACCATAGTCGGACTCATATATATATATATATATATATATATATATATATATATATAGTGAATTGCATGTAAATAATGCTAATTAATTATAAATTCACTAATCTAATATATACACACATGCTAATTAAATATTAAAATAATAATATACTATAATAATCACTAATGTACAACTATTACATTATCTCAATAAATTAACTAATTATTTGTAAAACTAACACTCTCTCTCTCTATATATATATATATATAACAATAATATTATTCATTAATTAATAATTAAAAACTAGGTTGAAATATACCATAATTATCAGCAACATAGTTGAAGAGGAATGGGATCGAAGAGCACCAAGATTGAAGAGATTAGCAGGAATGTTGAAGAGAGCAACATCAAAGTTTAAGAACAGCATCAAAATAAAGAGGAAGAGGAAGAAGATCTAAGAGGAGGAGGTGGTCAGAGAAGAGAAAAATAGAGAGGAGCGGCATAGAGAGTGACGGAGAAATAAGGGAAAGATGAGAAATAGGGTGTTGTTAGTATAAAATTTAGATTTTCACTAAAAAAAAGATTTCACAACGATTCCATATTATAACCATTGTTAATTATCATTCCGCAACATTTACCAATGGTTCTCACACGGAACCGTTGTTAAATAGGGGATTTTTTTTAAGCACCGACATTTAGCAATAGTTATTGGAGCAAATCGTTGTTAAACTATAAATAGCAACGGTTCAACATTGGAACCGTTGTTAAATAGGAGAGAGACTATTTTAAAGTTGCCGGTCATTTAACAACGCTTCTAATATTTCAAAATTTTCACTCAACCCTTTTAAAAACGGATGGTACTGAAAACCATTGTTATTATGATGTTGGCTAAGCTCCTTTCTGTTATAATGAGATAGTAGTTGTATAGCATCTCGAACTAAGGTATTACAAGTACATTTTATTTGACTTACAAGTCTAAATGAGCTAGGTTAGAAAGAAAAATGAAACAAAATAGAGCAAAAACTAAATCAAGAAAAGAGAAGTAATACAAACCAAAGTTTGTGACTTAACTTGCAATGATCATGACAAAGGACTCAGCTCCCTGCCAAACTGTCACATACTAGTCATCTCAACTCTGACAAAATTCATATTTATCCAAAATTGAATCATATATACACAGCCTTAACTAAAGAATACAGAAAATAAGTTCATAAAAAGTATCCTATAATGTATAGTAATTTTGAATTATATTTTCACTATTTAAATTGTTATCATCAGCAATGAAACGATCAAGCACCTAATGAATAATAGAAAGAATCATTAACACTAAATTGAACCAATAAGGCAATAATGAAATATTTTATGAGCAAATAACTCACTTAAGAATTTAATCAAACACCTCATGTGCACTTAATAAATTGATCACTCTACAACCCCATCCAATTACGAAGATTGACGTAATAAAGGGTAACAAATTATCATGACGTGAATAAAAAAATGAAATAGCAAGTACAAAGAGTAAAAAATACGGTGATATTTAAACTGACCTTAAAAACACATATAAAGTATTTCAAAATGGAAAAGTTCAATTATAATGTATTTATGTTCCCGACGTCCATTGTTTGTCCATAATCCATATTATATACCTGAAGATGTTAAAAAGTTTCTAGTTCAACTAATAACGCTTTCGGTACATTATATAATAGTATTGACTTAATGAAGATATATATATATATATATATATATATATATATATAGTGGAGATACCGTGAGCTTAAGCTCACGGAGGCTTCCGTGAGCTTAACTCAAAAAACATATTAAATCATCTCGAAATTTTAATTTATCATTCTCATTAAATTCTTTATATAAAAATCTCGTGCGATGCAAAAATTTGGAGTGTTTTGAGCTTTTTAAGTCACCGTTTTTAATTTTTTAAAATGATGTTCAGGTATTGAATATATTATTATTATTTTTAGAGCTGATTTTCAAAATTTAAAAACCATAACTTAAAAAGCTCAAAACGCTCCAAATTTTTGCATCCCATGAGATTTTCATATAAAGAATTTAATGAGAATGATAAATTAAAATTTCGAGATGATTTAATATGTTTTTTTGAGTTAAGCTCACGGAAAGCCTCCGTGAGCTTAAGCTCACGGTATCTCTACTATATATATATATATATATTAAGTAATCTTCTTCTTGAGAGCAGATCAGATACCATTTACACCATTAAACTACTGTATAATGGGGTTAACCCAAAAAAAAAAACTAAAAGAATGAGTAGATAAACATAATTAATTATATAGCAGCACTTCATCCTAATATATAGCTCGTCTTCATTTTGGAATATGCAAATGAAAAATTATAAAATGATATATTTTGAACTGAAGAGTAAATGGATAATTAGAGAAACAAACGGGTGCTTGAACCAACTTAAGCAAACAATAGATTACTAATTTACTCATCAACAAATGATTTTGTTGTCGTTAGAGTGTATATAGTTGTTGTGAACGACGTCATATTTCTCAGAGGCAATAATTCTTTGTGAAAACTTGCAGCTTTTTTATTGAATAAAAAGTTCTGATTACAGTGGGCACATGTTGACTCTTTTATACCAATGTTGCCTAACGGAAATATTATAACGGTACTGAAGATGTACCAACGGATAGTTGTCTAGTTGCCTAAAAAATAAAGAAAAAGAATTGAGGTGGCCAACTCTAATTTATTAATTAGATAAGAGATTAATGGCTTTTTTTTATAATTGGCCAATGACAATATTAATCTTAATGGATCCGAGACCAATCCCTAATACTAATCATTCTCAACACTCCGTCTCAAGTTGGGTTATAAATATCGATCATTCCCAAGTTGCGAGAATTTTCTCCAAACGGTCCCAGATCCAATCCTTTTGTGAAGATATCCGCTAGTTGAACTTCACTCTTAACGTATGGAGTCTCAATTTCTTTTTCTTAAATTTTTTCTCGAATGAAGAGACAATCCACCTCTATATGTTTTGTTCGCTCGTGAAAGACGGAATTCGATGCTATGTGACTTGCGGCTTGGTTATCGCAAAATATTTTCATCGGATTTCGTGCTTTAATTTCAATATCCGCTAAGAGTTACTTGATCCAAATCAGCTCGCTCGTGGTTGATACCATGACTTGATATTCTTCTTCGACACTCAATCGAGCCAAAATATTTTGTTTCTTACTCTTCTATGTGGCTAAATTTTCGCCCACAAATATGCAAAAACCGGTTGTTGATTTTTGATTAAAACTTCCGACCCAATTTGCATCGAAATAGCCACATACATCATTAGATTTATTATTTTTTTATCCAAATTCTCTTTCTGGATGTTCCTTTTAAATATCTTAAAATCCCATCTATGGCATTTACATATGTGGTTCGGGGCGTATGCATAAACTTACTAATTTCACTTATCGAATATGAAATATCCGGTCTAGTCATCGTTAAATAAATTAACCTACCAACAAGTCTTTGAAAATAATTAATATCATTTAAAGGCTCACCATTTTCGTTATTTAGCTTATACTTACTATCGATTGGTGTAGGGGCGGGTTTGCAATCTAGTTTTCCGGTTTCTTTTAATAAATCAAGTGTATATTTTCTTTAGAAATAAATAGACCTTTAGATGAATGACCAATTTTAATTCCTAAAAAATATTTCAAGAGGCCTAAATCTTTGATGTCAAAGTTTTTTTCAATTGTACATTTACTATTTTGATTTCTTCTAGATTGTTTCACTGATGATTATTATATCATCGATATATACTAATATAATAGTAACATAATTTTCACCCCTTTTTGAGAACAATGAGTGATCCGCACTACTAATTTAAAAATTACAAGAAGCTAAGTAAGACCTTAGTTTTTCGTACCATATCTAAGACGATTGCTTTAATCCATAGATTGGTTTGTTTAACTTACATACCACAGTAGTATCACCTTCCTTTTTATGTCCCGGGGGAAGCGTCATGTAGACCTCTTCATCTAACGTTCCTTGTAGGAACACATTTCTTACATCCAATTGATATAGGGTATAATTTTGATTTACCGCTATTGAAAAAGAATTCTAATGATATTAATTTTGGTTACGGGCGTAAATGTTTTTTGTAATCAATGTCATAGATTTGTGTGTAACCTTTGGCCACTAACCTAGCTTTATACCTTTCTATTATACCATTGCTATTATATTTGAGTTTATACATCCATTTACATCCTACGGTTTTTTCCCTTTTGGCAATTGCATAATTGTTCAAGTTTGGTTTTTTCTAGTGCCTTGAGTTTCTCATCCATTGTTTTGCACCATACCGATTGGCATACAACATCTTGGTAGGTAGTTGGTTCAATTACCTTAGAAATTGAGGTTAGAAATGCCTTATATTGTGGTGTGACATTTTCGTAAGAAATGAAACTTTAAACATGATATTGTACCTTGTAGGTTACAAAGTCGTGTAACCTAGTTGAATTTTGAGGGACTCAGGTTGAACTTCGTAGAGAAATTTCTTCAATTCCTTCTCCGACTTCCTCTTGACGTTGAGGATTTTCACTTATTCCCTCTTGAATTTTGTTTTCTTCTTCTTGAAGTTGAGGTGTTTCCTCAAACTCATGTTCACCCTCATTTGTGATTATTATCTCATTTTCTCTCAAATAATCATGATGAGGATAAATAAAAGTATTTGATGGTTCAAGAATTTTATTTTCTTTTTCCTTGAAGTAAGATTTATTTTTTTGGAAAATAACGTCTCTTGAGGTATAAATTTTATAATTAATTGGATCATAACATTTATATCCCTTCTTTTGTGTAGAATATCTCAAAAAAATTGTTTTGATAAACGTATGATCTAATTTGCCTCGTTTATTATTATGTACATAGCATGTGCATTCAAACACTCTTAAGTGATCTATTATGAGTTTTCTTTTGTAAAGAATTTTGAGTGAACTCTTATAATCTAAGTTTGAGCTTAGCAATATATTTATTAAATATGTAGTGGTTAACACGACATCCGATCAATGGATTTTTGGTACATTATTTTGAAATAAAAGAACACGAGTCATTTCGAGCAAGTATTTATTTTTTCTTTCTGAAATATCATTTTGTTGAGGAGTGTATATACACGTGGTTTGGTCTAAAATACCTTTCAGTTTTAAATAGTTAAAATTATTTTTATTCACAAACTCCGTTCCGTTATCGGTTCTAAATGTTTAAATTTTATAATTATTTTAATTCTCCACAAAGTTAGAGAATTCTTGAAAATGTGATAGAACTTCATTTTTATTTTTCATCAAATATAGCCAAGTAGTTTTAGAATAATCATCAATAAAGATAACAAAATATTTATATTCATTATGCGATTTGTTGATGAGCTTTTTTATTGAATAAAAAGTTCTGATTACAATTAGCACATGTTGCCTCTTTTATACCACTGTTGTGTAATGGAAATATTGTAACGGTACTGAAGATGTTCCAATGGATAGTTGCCAAGTTGCCTAAAAAATAAAGAAAAAAGATTGAGGTGACTAACTCTAATTTATTAATTAAATAAAAGATTAGTGGCTATCTTTTTTCTAATTGGTCAATGACAACATTAATCTTAACGGATCCGAGGCCAATCCCTAATACTAATCATTCTCAACATTCTAGCACATATAATTTAGAAATATAGTGCTGATAAATTCAATTTCAGATCAAAAAATTAATTAATTAAAGCTAACAAATCCTAAGAGAAGCGAGAGGGCAAAAAACAAACACATATACCTTAGAAGCATCTTAGTTGCCCAGGGACGTACGAGCTTGATGGAGAAAAGGGAACAGAACAAGGGCCGACAGAGGCTGATAGATTGCATTTCGACTGCCCTGACCTCGTACTAGCTCAAGGGAGAAATAGGCCCACGATGGGGAGCTGTAATGAACTTAATTCAAAATCAACACTAAAATGGGATAATAATGGTGTCATGAGATAGAATGCAGGAAAAATGAAAAAAAAACAAAAACAAAGAAAGCGGCTACTTCAGCTGTGCTAGCCACGATAAATGAAATAGTAATTAGGGTACAAAATACATCAGCAACAGTCCATTCGATGCTTACAATTCTCTTTTACACTGTCATTTAAGACGAGATAAACAAAACAACAAAACAAATTGCGATATGCAAACTATCCAGGCGTGTCGATACTGTCACGGATGCCACCTCAGTGATCAAAACCGCAACTCCTTTCCAATTTGGGCCTCAATATCAATCACCAGCCCATTCTCCTGACCCAACGATAACTCTTTTTCATCTCGACCCTTGACCAAGTCAATTCCTTTAACAGCTATCAGCTGAGAAGCCTGATATCCTGACATCCCTCCCTCAACAGGATCCTTGTATATCAGGATCAAATTTGGAAAATTTTGAGCAGCGTAATCATAGTCCTCCCAAGTGTACTATTCCCTTACTATACTCAACCACTTAACCAAGACCTATACCACTGACTCGTTTCTCCTCTTTGTGATTTTTCTTGCCAGTATCTCTTCTGATACCAATCTAATACCGCCATAGGTCCCAATGTTAATTGGTAAAATTGGTTCTATGGCTGCATCTTTATCCATCCTTGGTTAAGTTGAGATACGTGGAATACTAGATGTATTTGAGATTTTTTTGGCAACTTAAATTTATATGCTACAGTGTTATATTCTCCAATATTTGAAATGAACCATAGAATTTAGCACTGAATTCTGAATATATGGTTATATTCTCTAGCCGAGCAACAGGGGCAAAAACTTCATCAAAGTCTATGCCTTGTCTTTGAACGTACCCCTTTGCTACTAATCTCGCCTTGTGATTTACGATTCTGCCTTGAGTGTCCTTCTTAGTTTGTAAATCCATTTCAAACCCACTGGTTTATGATTCTCTGGCAATGGAACAAGCTTCTAAGTTCCATTTTTCTGTATAATGGATATTTCTTCCTCCATGGTTTTTCTCCAAGCCAGATCTGCTATGGCTTCTTCATAATTTGAAGGCTCCTCCTCTCCTAGCAAGCACAGTCCTAAATACTCCAGTTCTATTGGGAAGGTTTCATCATAAAGACTTTTGATGTCACGCTTACCCCGTGGTCCTTCTAATGAGCTTCCTTCAGATGTTTCGAGTTTAAGTGATTCGGTGAATTCAAAACCTCCAATAGTTGTGGTTGGTGTGTTTAAAGAGTCTGAAATAGAGACTTTGGATCTCATGTTCATCTCTGATGTTGAATGTGAGAAATCCATGCAAGAATTGCTAATACCAACACCAAAATCGCTGACACCCTCTTTATTTTCCTAATTTGTCGTATCAGATAAACCAGCTATTGTAAAATAGTATGCTGTAAGAGTGTTTCCTGTTGCTCCTGTTCTTGTTACTGGAAATTTGTTCCACTCCCACTTCTTCTCCTCTTCAAACACAACATCTCGTGTCACCACTACTCTTTTTGACTTTGGATCGAACATTTGGTAGCCTTTTGTATTCGAATCATAACCAATAAACACCATTGGTTTGCTTCGGTCTGCAAGTTTTGAAAGATGAGGTGTAATATTTTTACGTGTCCCATACATCCAAAGATGCGAAAGTGATCAACAAATGGTTTGCGGTTATGATATGCTTCATAAGGAGTTTTGCCGGTGATGCTCTTTGTTGGTGCTCTATTAAGGAGATATACGACAGTTGATACCGCTTCTCCCAAAATTTGTCTGGGACTTCCATGCTTTTCAACAAGCTCCTTTCCATACCGACCACCGTCTAATTTTTTTCGTTCAACAACTTCATTCCGCTGAAGAGAATAAGGCGCCGTTAAATAACGCTTAATTCCCAGCAGCTCACAGTATTGCTTGAACTCATTTGAGGTGAATTCGCCGCCACGATCCGTGTGCAAAGCTTTCAGCTTACTGTTTTTCTCCATTTCAGCTGCTGCTTTGACCTTCTTAAATGCTTCAAATGTCTTATCTTTGCTTCGAATCAGCACCTGCCACATGAATCTAGTACAATTGTCAACCAAAAATAGGAAAAACGCTTGGCTCCATGTGTAGCAGGAGTTATTGGCCCGCACAAATCTCCATGCCACATCTCAAGAGGTGATTCTGCTCAAAATTTCGCCACTGCTGGAAATGGATTTCGGTGTTGCTTTCCAATCAAACAACCATCGCATATGTGGTCCTCATGCTCAATTATGGGTATGCCGTGCACCATCTGTTTCTGACTTAACATCTTTAAGGCATGAAAGTTTACGTGCCCATATCTTGCATGCCAATGCCATGCATCTTCTTTGCTTCTAACTAAGAGACATTCTAGTAGAGCTTGAGGAATGTGCAGCAAATATAAATGACTTTCTGACCAGCTCACTTTTGCTAGTAGCCTTTGTGTCATGTCCAGGATAGTCATCACTCCTCCCTCAATTACAATCTTGCATCCATTCTGATCCAATTGACCAAGACTTATAATGCTACTTCTCAACATTAGAATGTAGTAGACGTTTGTAAGCAAACAGTGTTCTCCATTAAGACACTCAAATAGCACTGAACCTCTACCGTGTATGTCCACTGTCGAGCCATCTCCGAACTTTACTGATCCTCTGAAGGTCATGTCAATCTCGGTGAATTTATCAATACAACTGGTCATGTGGTTACTTGCACCAATATCAACATACCACATCTTGTCTTGGGTGCAGTTAACCTTTGGTATCATCTTGTCCTCGTGCAGTAACACATGTTCCTCCTGTATTGCGTGGTTGAGAATGCAAGTTTCAGCCATCAACAACAAAGCTGCCGGTTCATCTTCAGTTTGCGTTGTAGCAAGGTTGGCTCTCTCTCTTCGATTTGGTTTGGGACACTCTTTTGCAAAGTGACCATATTCATTACAATTAAAACACTTAACCTTGGATTTGTCAAGTTGTGTGGTTTTTGGTCTTCGTTAGTGCGTTCATAATTTCCACGACCTCTACCATATCCACGCCCACGTCCACGACCTCTTATGTGACGTCCTCCTCTTTTGGCACCGCGGAACTGTCGTCTTTCTTGCCCTTTGTACACCTTGCCTCCCACTCGGCTTGGGTGAGAAGTAATTGTTCTTCACTGCCCTTTGAGTGCAGTCGTCCTTTAAGACCTTCCTCGAAGGTTCTGAGACGGCCAATTGCCTCTGAAACCGACATCTTCTCGATATCGCCAAACTGCTCAATCGTTCTAATAATCTGGAGGAAACGATCTGGTACTGAATTGAATAATTTCTCAACAACCTCGCTATCATCAAGCTTCGTGCCAAGCAAGCGAATCTCAGCCACCAGCGTGGTAAGCTTTATAGAGAACTCATATACCGTTTCAGAGTCCTCCATATGTAACTTATCCAGTTGTCATTTCAGCAACTATACGCGTGCCTTGTTGACACGATCTTCGCCAATTTGCATCTCCCTGAGTGCGTCCCAGGCCTCCTTTGCCATCTGCTTCTCTGCGATTGCCATCATCACATCATCTGGCACAGCCTTTGAGAAATGGCCACCATAGCACATTGATCCTTGTCATCATCTCTATTTATACCTTCAATCACCGACCATACCCCTAGCGAAACACAAGATGATCTTAATCTTAACAACCCATATGCCATAGTTCGATTTGCTTAACATAGGATATTGGATCGGGATTGAAACTCTTTTTGCCATCGGCTTGACAACTGCACTGTCTGTTGATATTACTCCTTCTTCGCCTCACATGGTTATGACTAACCTTGCTCTGATACTAAATGTTGGTTTTTGATACTAGTTCCATACCAGATAATTTAAAAATATTTTAAAAAATAGAGGAGACAAAGTAGATTTTTGCGATGCTTCTTAAGATGCATCTTTTCCTGGGATTTTATAACACAAAAACATAACCGTAAATCTAAAATTACATCCCACGTTTGGAGTTTCTAAAAAAAACTTAAATAACTTCTACTCTATTTTTAGCCACTATACTAAACTTGACAGCTTAATTACGTGCTAAAAAAAGTTTTTTTTCAAAATAAATAAATCAACTACTGAAAACTTCCCTCTAACAATAAAATTAACTCATCAATAATTAGTCTCCAACTTAAAATACTCTCTCGGATCTCTTCCTAACAACAAACTTCTTCATTCTATTTTGTGCCTAGAGAAATTGGTGCTTGAGTTTTCCAATGGTCTTGTGCATTTCTTACATAAGTTCATTCACTGCTTGAACTTCACATCTGGGTGAAGCACCAGTATAAAGCAATGGTGGCACTAAAATCATATTCATATCCATTTATCTTAAACGAGAACATCCATGTTTGATTGAGAAGCATTCAACGACGAGAGCTACTAGCAAAAGAATATTTTTCAATTATTTTGACGTGCCTCGCAGGGGAGAATGATACTTCTTTCTTGTCATGGAGAAGTCACTTCGAGCCTAATAATTCTTCTTTGAGAAATACATATATAGTTACAGATATTAAATGAATGTAAAATTCAAAACCAAATCCACCTTACATGAATATGGATTCGAACTAGATATTCAATGGATATGGATTTTGTGATGAATATTAAACAAAAATTAATATATTACTAATAATTATGCATCCTATAATAAAATAAGTACTTATATTTAAAATAAATATTTATAATATATATATATATATTAATATTTATAATAATAATAATGTATATAAATAATGTCGGGAAGGGTGTTATTTTGAGAGAAATATAATAAGAAGTATTATATCAATACTCAGCCAATGGAAGCCATTTACTCCACTTATTTAGTTGATCAAATATCATGTACCTGAGATAAACTTTCTATACATTACACTCTTTCTGTTTGACCATATGTTTGTGGATAGTATGCTGAACTATAATTCAATTTCACACCCAACCCTTCCATTATAACTTTCCAAAATCGGCTGGTAAATATTACATCTCTATCGTTCACTATAAATATTATCCAATTTGAAAATATTATCCAAGAAAATCTGAGCTATATCTAAGGTAGTGAAATGATGAGAGAGAGAAGAAATAAACATATTTACTAAACCTATACACCACAACCATAATTATTATTTTGCCCTCAAATTTTAGTAACCTATTGATGAAATTCATGCTCACACATTTCTAAGCTCCATTTAGTATCTCAAGAGTCTGCAACAATCCCTTCACATGTTTTGTCTTTCTCAATCAATACATCTCATAAGTTGTCACCCAATCATATACTGCTTCCTTGAGCTTTAATCAGAAAAATAGCTTGTTCACTCGTTGGTATGTACCTAGGATGCCAAAATGGCCCCCATGATTGAGTTATGTATTTCCTTAAGTAATTTCTCTCTCCAACTCTCATAATTCCTTATGCACAACCATCCCTATATCTCACAATGATATCATTTTTAGTGTATAATTTTTCTTCTTCTCTATTCTCTTTAATTCTTTCCTTGACTTCTTCTATCCAAGTGTCTTCTTTATAACTCTCTTTTGCATCTATCACCCACTAAGGAAATAACTTAGATATTGCCAATATTTCACTATTTTACCCCTCTTCTGAACAAAACATCAACCACTTTATTATCTACTCTTCTCTTATATTCAATTGTATATTCTAGTCCCAAGAGTTTGCGCAACCTTTTGTATTGCATTGTGTAGTTCATTCTTTGTTCTAGCAAGTGTTTGAGGCTCATCTATTCGGTTCTGATTATGAATTTGACACCATTCAAATAGTGTCTCAATTTCTTCACTACCTCTAACA
The DNA here is from genome assembly GCA_037127355.1 of Schoenoplectus tabernaemontani. Lineage (NCBI taxonomy): Eukaryota > Viridiplantae > Streptophyta > Magnoliopsida > Poales > Cyperaceae > Schoenoplectus > Schoenoplectus tabernaemontani. Next base: position 17,751,074 of record CM073749.1, on the reverse strand, counting down.
ACGCTAAGAACTCATTTCAAATGTTTACCCCTATATTTTTACTCAGAAAAGTAAGTTGTCATTTGTTTTGTACTAGTGCAGCTCTTATGCTCTTTTTAGCTATTCAAAGACATCTTTAACTTTTGGGTTTCAACTGAATGCATTCTTCTTTAACTACACAGTTAGTGGTTTGCTTATAGCTCATAATCTTGATAAATTTTCTATAATAACCGGTTAGTCCCCATGAAACCCTTTAATTTCTTTACTATTCTAGTCTAGGACTCATCACGACTTAAATCATGGTTGGATCTATTGCAACTCCTTTCTCAAAAATTATGTGCCCTAAGTACTCAATTTTAGTAGTCAAACTAATATTTTTTTTTATGTTAGCACTCAATTAGTTTCTCTTCAACAATCCCAACACTATTTTCACATGTGCAACATGTTCATCTAAGCTTCTATTGCAAACCTATATATCATCAAAGGAAACTAACATAAATTTCCTTAACACTAACTTAAACATCTCATTTATTAGAGATTAGAACATTGTCGATGCATTAGTGAGCCCAAAAGGCATCACTCATAGTTCCTTGTGTGTGTTCTAAAGGTCATCTTGTACTTATCATCTTCTTCCATTCTAATTTGATGGTACCCGACCTCAAATCAATCTTAGAAAAATATCTTGCTCCCAATAACTCATCTAACATGTCATCTATAATTGGTATAAGATATTTATTTTTTACTATACTAGAATTTAATTGCCTATGATCTATGCAAATGCGCTAGCTACTATCCTTCTTCTTGACTAATAGCATAGGAGTTGCAAAAAGACTCCTAAATTGTTGAATAAATGATTTTTATAATAGTTCTTTTATGATTATTTCTATTTTCAGCTTTTGAAAGTGTAGGTACCTATAGGGACTGATATTTATCAATTTAGAGTAGGTATTAAAGGAATTGAATTGTCTACCACTTTTTTAGTGGCGAGTGTTGATGATTTAGCAAAATGTCAGCAAATTCCTTAAGCACCTTCATTAACTCAAGTTGAGTAGTCTCTTGTATATGAGTCTCTTCTTTTATACTGAATATACGAGCTATCAACACTTCACTACCCTTGTTTTTTTCTCTTTCTCAACATCTATGCCACCCCCATACACATACCTTTGCCTCATCAAACTCATCTTGTACCAGCAATTGTACTTCCTTACCTTTATGTTTGAACTCTATATTATTCTTACCCCAATGAATTTCTAATTGGTCCCAAGTTTGTGAGCCAATCAATTTCTAATATCATATCATAGCCTTGAATATCTAACACCCTTACACTTTTCTCAAATTCATGCCCTTGTATATTAAATAATGCTTCACATTATAATTCAGTTATCATCCTATCTCCATTTGCTACAATCACAATCATAGATGTGATTTGAGTAATTTTCATCCATTTCTCTCTTAGCACAGAAGGGTTCACAAATGAATGTGTGACATCACTATCCATTAATGCATAAATTATTAATTAATCTATTCATGACATTCATAATTTTATCCTTCTTTGCATTAAACATGGCCACCTCAGCCTCTTCTATTTATGTTGGTAAGTCCTATACTATCTCTTCTTTGTCACCCTCAGAATTTGACTTCTCTCTACTTTCTTCTTGTGTTTCCATGACATTCAACAATTTGGATGTGCATTTATGGTCAGGGAATTATTTCTTATCACACTTATGGCACAACCCAAGAGCTCTCATTTTCTTTATAAATGGTGTTCCTCCAATTTGGTATCTGTTATGTGCCAATGTATGGTACTAATTCTTTACTGAACCTTTGGCTTTTTACTTTACCTTTATCAGATTTCCTCTTATCCATATTGTACTTGAGAAAGGTTTAGGTTTGTTGAGTTCCTTAAATCTCTTGTATTGTTGTTCAATGCTCATCTCCACTTGAGATGTGGTTTAGGTTGGCCGGTTTAATATTTTCAATACTCTAAGGTTGAGCCGTGACCTATATAATATCAAATGTAAAGTCCTATCTAAACAACTATTTCCTCGATGTAATAATAATAACATTATGATTTTTGGTATATAACTCATCATTAATAAGTTTTACATATATTTATATTTTTCTAGTGAAAAATATTTTGTTGAATTTAATTATCTAAAAAAAATATTATCAAGAGTTTCAATTTTTTATTAATAATGGATCCTAAATAGATATTCGGCCTTTTTTAAAAAAGAAGAAGAAGACTATATATATATATAATCTATTTCTTCTTATGAAATGAAAAAATATTTTTATTTATATCTGATAATGTATGTACTATATATATTCTAATTATCTGTATTTACAAATATATTCATATTCATATTTATATATCAGTATTCATAGAAATACTAATACATATATATTCATATGAGTGGTCAACTTTATATCTGATATAACAAACATAAATATAATGATAATTTAATTCTATTAAATCTAGATGGTTAGGAAATAATGAATACAATTGTTTAATTTTTTTAAAGAAAAGATGAGAGTCAAACCTTTAAATTTAATAAATATCTATAAAAAAATCTCCATTTGAGTTTTCAACACCTCCCATATAAAGATCATTATATTTTTTTTTTACCATTAGATCAAATCACTACGCAAAAAAAAAAGAATAAGTAATGGTTATTTTTATTATTTAATAACGGTTTATGGACCGTTATTGAATGAAGGTTACTAAATTATAAAAGAACCATTATAAAATTGTGTGTCTTTCATATCGGGGCGGGATACATTCAGTAACGGTTTTTATGAAAAAAACTATTACGATTATAATGGTGTTCTTTCAATTAGGTAACGGTTTTAAAATAAAATCCGTTACTAATTCTTTGCTGAATTTTTTTATTTTATACCTTTAGTAACGGTTTTTTCATAAAAATCATTATTGAATTTTTTTTGGAGCGATCTATTTCTCTAGCCCGCCCAATTTATGCTAGCCATATATATATTTATTTATTTACACATGCCAACAAAACTTTCACACAATATACACAAATATAATGCACAAAAAATAATCATTTCTTAATAAAGAAACTCAAAAAAACCATCACAAATTAATCACATAAACTTGTTTATATAATTAGCCAATTCATTCATCATCCTTACAACACAAAAATATATAATAAAAATCATGCATTTTTCATAATAAATTGAACAACCATTTATTTTACCTCCTCAAAGGACACAAAAGTTTTTTGCCTTATATGTCGAGTTCGATAACTCATTATTTTCTGGAAATATGTCTCCTATAAGTTTAAGTAAAGATGTAAAACTTTTATCGCTCCAATAGTTCTTGGCTTTTAGATTATACAGTTTAAAAATTATTGTAATTTTCGTAAACTTCGTACAACCAGGAAATAACGGTATGTTCGATTCATCACCAAAAATTTAAAAATTTTAAGAATATCAACAAAATCTTTTGTAACCTCATTCATTATTTCATCCAAATTTACATTTTCACCGTCCGAATCATCTAGCACACTAGTTGCTGGATCTAAATTTTCACCCTCTAATTTAGCATTTGATATAACTCTGCTTGTCTCGACATTCACTTGTTCAGATTTTTTCTCCATACCATATCCATCGGGTGTACTGCTCCTTAAATCCATGCATAATCCAATGAACTCTTATTTCACTGATATTTCAGAATCTTCGTAAAATTTGACAATCTCAACAAGGACAAAAAATTTTCTGATCACCTCTTCGACTCATATCTTCGGTGGCACAATCCAAAAATTCCTCAACACCTCTCATATATTCACTTGTATCCCATTTGATTCCATACATCCATCGACTACGATCCATCTGAGAAAAAAGTAAAAGGATTAGGGTTATGGGTTTCCATATTTCTAGGGATTAGGTTTAGGGTTTCAATTCTTTCAGCAATCCGATAAGAAATATATGTAAAATATCAATAAATAAATTAAGTCATAAATAATATATAACATAAAATCATAAATAATAACATAGTCTCACAAATAATAAACATAAAACAAATAAATAACATAAGTCACAAATAATAAATAACATAGTCTCACAAATAACATAAAATAGACAAATAACATAAGTCTCACACATCATAAATAATATAGTCACGCACATGTATAATAAAAGTCTAATAAATAATAAACAAATACAAGATATAATAGAAGATTCATTAGACGTGATGTTTGACGATCTCCTTCAACTCCTTAATCTCCATCACGAGTGATTGTCGTTGACCCTACAACACAAATAAATATATATTTTACATATTATTACTGTCGGATTGCTAAAAAAAATATTTCACTTGATTTAGGTTTTAGAAATTAGGGTTTAGGGTTTAGGTTTGGGGTTTGAGGTTTGGGGTTTAGGGTTTAGGATTTGTGTTTAGGGTTTGGTGTTTACAATTTAGTGCTTTGGGTTTGGGGTTTATGGTTTGGATTTACGGTTTAGGTTTTGGGACGGTCCAACTATCCTAAGTCACTCTTTGAATACTTTGTCTCATTAGCGAAGATACACTAGCTAATCTGATATTTGAGAAAAATCCGACATTTCCCCTTAGCTCCCCGAGTACGCCAACGCACTTTTGCATGCACGTACGTACTTGTAGGAACAAAAGGAGAAATGTTGTGCCTGATTATTCTCTTCACTAATCCTAAATGAGACAAAGTATTCAAAAAGTAGTCCCAACGGGGACTATTCGAGATTAATCCCTATTGAATTAATCTCGAACGGGTACCGACCTAAATTATTTTAAAATTTAGATAAATTGGTCCTATATGACAATACTATTAATTAATTATATATATTCATAATATATATATAATTAATCAATTTCATGTAAATAATGCTAATATATATAGAGAGTAAAGATGTCGTGAGCTTAAGCTCACGGAGGCCTTCCGTGAGTTTAACTCAAAAAGTATATCAAATCATCTCGAAATTTTAATTTATCATTCTCATTAAATTATTTATATGAAGATCTCGTGGGATGCAAAAAATTGGAGTGTTTTGAATTTTTTTTTTAAGTCATGGTTTTTAATTTTTGAAAATCAGCTCTAAAAATAATAATATATTTAATATTTGAACATCATTTTTAAAACTTAAAAACGATGACTTAAAAAGATCAAAACACTCCAAATTTTTATATCCCATGAGATTTTTATATAAAGAATTTAATGAATATGATAAATTAATTTGATATATTTTTTGAGTTAAGTTCACGGTATCTTAACTCTAATATATATATATATATATATATATATATATATATATATATATATATATATATATATATATATATATATATATATATAGCCAATTAAAGTGAGAGATATACCTAAAATTGTTGAGAAAGATGAAGAAGATAGCAACAACCAGAAGTTTAATTAAAGGGGCAGAACAAAGGTTGATCAACAAACTAAAAGAGCAACAACTAACAACAAAGGCAGATGGAAGATCAAACTCGAACAACAAATGAGTGTGGGAGACAGAAAATAAGTTATAACCAGCACTAGCTAGGGCAAACATTTTTTAAAAAAGAATTTATAACGGTGATTATAAAAAAACCATTATTAAAGTGTAACATTTAGTAACAGTTTTCTCAAAAAACCGTTATTAAAGGTTCTTCCGTAAAAAAAATTCAAAAAAACACGGATTTTAGTAACGTTTTTTTATAATAACCGTTAACAAAAAATTATCAAATATTATCAAAATATCACCAATGTTTTCATAGTAACGGTTTTCTTAATAAATCGTTAGTAATTGAGTGTTAGCAAATCTTCTTTTTGTTGTAGTGAATATTGATTCTCGCAATTGGTCGATCTTGATATGTATGTTTATTTTAATTCTCAAACCCGATGATTCAATCATGAACTGCATTAATCATGCCAATATACTTGTAAGGCTATTCATGCGGATCAAGTTGAAACAACTGGCCAACCAAATTAATGTTTCTAAATCTGAAATCCACCAAAGTTGTCAACCTTTAAATCTGAAATAATCACAGTAACAAGTTTTCAATGAAATCTGGAATGATAACTTTTCAACATTTGTATAATTTTATCAAGTAAAAATAAATTATTTCAAAAGAAACATTATTTTATGTTCGGTGCAAAATTTTTGGTTTAAATAACGCCTCCTTTTATCAAAAGTATGTTTAAGAGAATAATTCTGCTTGTAATTTTGAGGATGCAAATTGAATCTACAATAATGTAATTATTTTTTAAAATTTCAGTAGGGTTCAAAGGCCTGGCGAAATAGTGAATAAAAAATAATTATACTTTTTTTTTATTTAGTACTTCCCTGCTTCCCATTTTTGATATATACTGAAGTGTCTGGCAATAGTGAATCCATCAGCACATCGAATGAATGTTTAGGACTCAAATTTTAAAATTTTATGTTTAAAATTTTAATTTAAATAGCTTAAAAAATTTTTTCATAGCATAATCATACAAATTATCAATTTTCATCATATTTGAAATTGCACTACAACAAAAATAACCTTAGACAACTCTCATTTAACAACGATTACATATCAAATCAATTGTTAAAATGACTCAATGACATCATTATAATATTAAATTTTTTTTAACTTGTAATAAAAAAATATTGTTAAAATAGACTCTCATAACCCAAAAATCAGCCCAACCATTTATCAACCATTCTGAATGTGTAATTTGATAACAGTTACTTAGACTTTTTCTAACACCCCTTTAATAATAATGTTGTTAAATTTGATCAACAACTATTGCCAAATAAATTTTTTGTTGTTGTGTTAGTTTACTATACTTAATGATTTTTGAAAGATGATAACATTTGACCTTCAAAAATTGATATTTTCAATTATTTTTAGAGCCATCTTTCAAAAATCATTAAGCATGGTAAATTAACTCCAAACATGATAAAATTTAATAATCTACAACATTATGATATGAAAAATGTTTTAAACTATTTAAATTAAAATTTTAGACACAAATTTTAAAAATTGAGTTGTAAGCGTTTCGACTCGAAGTGTTTAATTATGAAATTATCATAGCCAGACTTTATACTCAATATATATTTGATGGAGGACTAGCCTCTCAAAAATATTTCTATTCTTTCTTCTGTCGTAACCTATACTGAATATATACTGAATTGGATATCTCAATTTAATAAGTTCAGATTTACCGAGTGATACGTTGTCACATTGATTCTTGTATACCAATGGAAGATACTATATTTTGGTAGAAAATATTAAAGGAAAAGTGTCACTATTTTTTTAGATAAAAGATGGAAATTTAGTCTACAAAATTTTTTTTTTGATCGAAGTCTACCAAAATTTTTTTTTGATCAAAGTCTACCAAATTTTAAATGTCTATAATTTTCTAATCTGCATTCTATCATATGGAGAGACATAGTCTTTGCGACTAAATTAAATAATGGTTGTCAAAGTACCTCTATGTTGATAAAAAATATTAGAGAGGCAGTGTTATAACTATATGGTAGGAAAAAAGTAAATTAACATTTAATGATAAATATAAATCATTAAGGAGTTTAGAACGAAAATGATCAATTTAACTTCCTTTTGTTGTAAAATCATAGAAGAAGATTTTTTTTTTAAATTAACAATTGTCTTGCCATAGAATGTGCAAGATTTTTCATCACAAGTTTTAGAGATGGAGGATTTACAAGATCATTTCTAAGATCCTATCTTCAAGACTGAAACCTTTCATTGCACACCTTTTTCAGAACGCTTTCACCCCAGGAAGAGATATTTCAGACAATGTCATACTTATGAGGAAAATGATCCATTCCTTTAACACAACCAGATTCAAACACCCAGCTTTTTTGTGAAGAGTGATTTATCTAAGGCTTTTGACAGAATGAGATGGGATTTTATATTGCAAGTGTTACAATGGTATGGTTTTCTTCCATTATACATTCATTGGATTCAATGGGAGGGGGGAATGGGTTTGTTCAGCCGATTAGAGGGTTGAGACGGGTGTGCTTTATCTCCCTATTTGTTTAATTTATGCATGGTTATCTTATCTAGGTTGCTACAGTACCAGGTGGACAAGGACCGGGTATGTGGGGTCAGGCTGGCTAGAGGCTCCTTTGCTTACAGATATGCTCTTTTCTGATGATCTCATCCTAATGGGCAAAGCCACAGTGTAGGAAGTGTTACAGTTCTCACATGTTTTGGATTTTTTTTTGCAGTGTGTCTGGTTAGAGGGTGGATCCTCAGAAGTCTAAAATTTGGTTCTCTAAAGCCACAGATCAACAGAAACAACAATTGATAATGCACATATTTCAAGCGCCAAGGGCAACACAGAATGAGATGTATCTAGGGGTACCACTGTTAGCAACAAGACATCAGCATTTTGACCAAAACTTCTTTACGTATCTATTAGCTTCCAATTTGTTCCAGAAAAAGCGCTTTACCTGTTGAGATATCTAGTTTAGCACCTTTACTGGCAACATTATGGTGGACATAGTATAACTTGCAATAGCTTCCACTACAGATTTGATAAGAAAAACCTTACCAGTATGAGATAGCATGGAAGCCTTCCACCCATTTAATCTTGTAATGATTTTGTTCATCAATTGGTCAAAATGCTGATGTCTTGTTGCTATCAGTGGTACCCCTAGATACATCTTTATAGATCAACTGTTGGTGCACTCCAATATGCCACTGTGACAAGACCAGATTTAACATTTGCGGTAAATAAAGCACTGAAACACTAAGAAGATGAAGGCTTGGAGGGAATGAGTTGAGCCTTCTGAAGTTTATCTTGAATAGGAAAAGAGCAGTGAGCAAGTCTATAATGCCACAAATCTGGTGAAGACTGAGCAGCTTGAAAAACTTGTAAGTTGTGAAGAGGTTGTAGCCTGTAAATGCCCTTATGCAAGATGCCATGCAGAAGGATCCGCTGGGTTTCCTTGTCCTTAACAAAACATGAATCAGAGAAGAATTCCACACTGACATTATTATCAGAGGTCAAACGTGAAACACTCAATAGATTCTTTGTCATTTCAGGAACATGGAGGACATTTTGCAATTTAAGTGTTTGAAAAGGAGTTTGTAAGAGAGCTGAACCTTTGTGTGCAATTTGGAGACCCTTACCATTCCCAATATGAACTACTTCAGGTCCAGAGTATGAATAAGCATTGTTCATTGCATTGAGGTCGTTTGTGACATGAGTGGAGGCACCAGAATCAATATAGTAACTGGTGGTGTGATCTGGATTGCTAGTTGGCTCAGCCATCAGTGCTTGATGAGAGGGATTAGAAGAAGAGGTGTCTGACTTTGTAGAAGCTGAAGATATATATCGAATATCAAACCGATGATAGCAGTTGAGAGCACCATGCCCCCATCTAGCACAAATCTGACATTGAATGTCTGAATCTGAAAGGGCATTGTTGTAACGACCTCTACCTCTACCCTTTGGATAATTGTGTCTTCCTCGACCTGGTCCTCTACCCCTACCATAGTAATGAGTGTTGTTACTAGTGACATAGTAAGCTGAGTTGTCAGAGTTACCTGAATCTGACTGTGTCGTGATATGAACAGCAGATGTTGTAGATGATCTTAGGGTAGTGAGGAGACGAGCTTCATGAGCTAGAAGGAGAGAACTGAACTCATTCATGGATGGAACTGAAGATCTCATGGAGAAGGCAGTTACAAAATTTTCGTAATCAGAACCGAGACCTTGAGCAGCATACATTACCAGTTCAGAGTCTGGTACATCGGTACCAATACTTCTCAGACGATCAGCAAGAATCTGGATCTTGTTGATGAATTCAGCACAAGTAGAGTCACCTTTCTTCATCGTTTGCAACTGAAGTTTGAGATCTAAGATTTTCGCCATGGATTGAGAGGAATGAAGATGATTTAGAGCTCTCCATGCCTCAGCTGTACTCTGACATCTTGCAATTTGAGATAAAATCGAAGGCGAGATGGAACTAAACAGACAAGCTAAGATCAATTGATCTTGTTGAATCCATGATTCATGCTCAGGATTCGGAGAACTTGTGCCGTTAGCACCTGTGACAGTCGGATCTGGTGCGGATCTTGATCCATCAAGAAAACCAATAAGTCCATGTCCTCTCAGTACAGGATAGATTTGAGATTTCCATAAAAGAAAATTCTCATTATCGAGCTTAGTATGAATGAGGTGAGAGAATTGTATAGGAGTAGTCGACCTGAGTAAGAGAGGAAGAGTATTTGGTGGATTCGCCATTGGCGATGAGCGTTAGCTCTTTAGGGCTCTGATACCATAAAGAAGTTTTAGAGAAGATAATAGAATTTGGAAAAATTCTCAATTCATTTATTATCATCTTTGATTACAAGTATTGAGAGCTATTTATAAGCTTTGATTTACAACCGTCATACAATCACAGCCACACGCTTCTAACAGAAACGCATTTAATGCATTTAATACAAAACAGTAATAATAACCGACTAACTAACTGACTTCAGCTGAAGCTCATGTGCTTGGTCTTCTCCATTTGAACAGCTACTGGAAACATCCAGTTCATCAGATTTTAATGCTTTATCAATACGTCTTTGGTAAATTGGGACATTATTTCATTTCCCAGATCCAAGGGTGGACTAGGCGCAAGGGATTTGAGATGTTTAAATGAAGCCTTTATATTGAAAATCATTTGGAGAATAATTCAACAGCCTACCTCACTATGGGTCAGAAGCCACATCTGAAGACAATCATTGGTGATCAGACTTCAACAGCTTTCTCTAACCCATGGCATGAGTTTTGGTAGGAGTTAAGACCAAGAAATGTGGCTCGATCAGACCAGACTAACTATCAAGGTTATATTCACAGTTGTATCTCATGGGTGTTACACAATTAAAATTGGGTACCAAATGCTTAAAAGCATGACAAGAGAGAATCAGGTTGGGATGATTCAATTTTGGAGAATATTATGGAAGCAGGTGGATGTACTCCCTAGAATACAACTGTTTATATGGCGAATTGTTCAAGGTGGATTACCAGTGGGTGAAACGTGGGCAAGGAAACTAGGTCTCAATGTACCAGTATGTGCAATTTGTGGCATGGATGTTGATGATGTGATGCATGTGTTGTTTTATTGCCAGTTTGCCAGAGCAGTATGGCTGGCATCACCTCTGGGTGTTCAATCTCTCTCATTACCCTCTAATTTTATTCAAGTATTCCTCTATTTTAAAGCAAGTTTGTTCCCAACTGATTTCAAATTGTTTCTTAATACATTGTGGGCTTTGTGGAAGGTCGGATGTGCTCATCTATATGAGGGAAAGCCAGCATCCCCACCGATTAAAATGGCAACTGAGTACAGTAGGGCCGGCCTTACATTACCGAAGCGTTATGATGTTCAATGTCATGCTTCAGGAGTTTCAGTAAGCTTGTCATCTAATCTGGTTTGCTTTCTCGATGGATCATATTCTGAGGATACTGGGGGGCAGGGGGATCAGCTATGATACTAAAAAGAGGGTTATGCTTAATTGAGTATACTGTTTTAGCATTTCAAGTGATTTCAACTTTACACACAGAAGTGCAGGCGCTAGTTTTAGCAGTACAAGTAGAATCTAGAGCTATAAAGGATATAATCATCTACACAGATTGTAAGCTGCTGGCAGATGCAATGTCCTCTAGGAATCCACCAATGCATGTTGATTGGCGCTTGAATCAGGACATATTTCAACTCTGGTTATTTTTGAGAAACAACCCAGGAATTTTCTGTAAATTTGTGGGAAGGGATAATGTTACTGAGGCTCATCAGTTGAGTAATTGGGCTAGGATTTGTAAACAGATCAATGTATCAGATTGTAATTATATATCCTCTTCCTGTTAGTTTCTGAGATGACTTATGCATGTAACTGTAACCGTTTGAACTTTATAAATTTAATGCAGTGCCCAAGGACTTTAAACAAAAAAAAAGGTTTTTAGAGAGAGAGGAGGGTCTGCCTCTTCTCTCGAGGTCCGGAAACGAGATTTGTTAAGAACTGTGACTTGGTTTAGCTTTATGAAATTTAAATGTATCTCTGTGTCTCCAGACTCAGGTTGCATGTTTTCTTCTTGTGTTAAAATTAATATTGGTATTTTTGGAAAAACCAGATGGAGTTCTTAATCTATATATGGATCAACATTTTTAACATTTAAGAATATGGGAACTTGACTTCTAGTTTAGAAAAACTGACATTGGTATCAATCTTTTATTTAGAAAAACTGTTTACTAAAAAAAAAGTTAGTAAAACTGATATTTGTACTTCAACTTTCAGTTTTTTAGTTATTGCATTAAAGTATTTTCTGAATGCAATCTTTAATTATTTGGTAAAAACGTTTTAATTTTGTTGTCGGGGGCGCGCCGGTACCAAGTGGTTCGTACCACTCTGTAAGAGCATATTGTTTGTAAATTCTAATGAAACAGGTGAAACTCTTCCAATTTTATCAAAAAAGAAAAAAGGATTAAAAGAACACAATCTATATATGTAGTCCGGAGACGAATAAAGGCGTTGGACACGGCACAACACCATACGACACTGACAGTAGCGGATCCATATAGATCCAGGGGGTCAACTGACCTCCTCTGAATTTTAAAAAATAATGCTATTATGCTATGTTTTTGCTACTCAGACCCCTCCTGAATTTAATGTTTGATCTTCCTAAATTGTTTGATTATTTTCATTAAAAAAAATTTTTAATTTCCGTGGATAATAAAAGAATTATGCAAAAATTTTAAAATATAAAGTCTAGGAAAATTTTCTTCACCGATTTGATTATTTATTATTTTGAGTTTTATTTTTTATTATTTTTAATATATAAAATAATATTTTTTTGATATTTTTTTATTACGTAAGAATATTTATTGAATTATTTATTTTTTATTTAATACCTGATTAGCTAATGAGTTTGAATCCGATAAACTATTACAATATAATTACTGTTTTCCTGATCAAAATCCTACATCCACCCTGAAAACTAAATGACACATTATTTTGAAAAATTATACACACGATACGTTACTGGACACAGTAAACTAATTTATAGATTTCATAATATATAATATATGCTTCCAACTTTAGCGCAAGAAAAAAAAAATAGTTCAGCTGGGAATTATGTAAAATTAGTTCAACTCGGATTCGGATGTAAACTACCTTTAGCTTGAGAGAAGACAGTGAAAGATCAAGTATTAGCAAAGTAAAATACAACAGCTATATGTGTGTCCACAGTGTGTCTGAACAAAGACACGGGGTGTTAATACATTGACTGTGTCTTCAAAGACATTTGACTGTGTTAAACACGAAACATCGCGTGTCGAGTGTCAGACACCGACACTTCTTTGTTTTGAAAATGTCCGTGCTTCCCTTTTGACAACCGTCACCCAGATTAGTACTACTGCATGGGGCTTTGGTATATTTTTTTTGTTGAGAAAAATGGGGCTCTTGTACTTGAATAGTAGCACCTTTTAATAATTGTCAGAGCTTGCATTTGGACCAAAGCTACCCAAGATTAAATAGCTTGACTGACTTGTTCGCACCAAATAAATGATACAAATTGGCCAGTTTTTTGAAATTGCAAAAACTAATATTACAGAGATGATAATTATATATATTCACTTCATCAATCAAGCCTGAAAAATAAAACCAAGCTGAATAATCACTTCAGAAGGCTTATATATAAACAAACAATAAACATACCTTCTGAGAATAAATATAAAACTAACAACAACAGGGGAAAAATTAAATCAATAGCAAAATTAATCATCTTTAAATCATTGAATAATGCCAGAAATAAACAGTATTACTGTTACATAATTCATTTTTACGATTTATGTCATCTTAGATACACATGTATATCGAATCACTTCCTTTTCTTAATTAATTATCAGGCACAATTCACTTACAAATTTCAAACTGTACTAAGAACAAGTTTTTTTAGGAAAAATGAGTAAAAACTTCAACAATACACGAGTAATAAATGATTAAATGCAGATGTAATATATATGAACCAAACACTGGTACGTAGGACGTCGCGCTCATTAGTACCAGGCACTGAGGCACAACCACATCCCCATGCTGACGCGCGCTTCATCAATTCTTTCCATTTTCTTTTTTTGGTTATTGCTTTTTTTCTCACTTTGATCGCCTCATCTCCTCTACTCTTTCCTCTCGGTTGAATGTATCTTCAGTCTCATCAACTAACCATCCGTACATCTCCATGTAAGGATTAACTGGGTTTTCTGGGGGGTAGTTTTTGATACACTCCTTCCAAGCACCTTCATCTCCCAAATCCCTGTTCACCTCCCACATGCAACTGTTGCACTTGAATCCAGTACCGAATGTAATCATCAGCACTCTATCCCCCTTTCTGAGCCTCTTTTTTGCCTCCATGTAATTCAACACGTACCATATGCTACATGACGATGTGTTTCCCCACCGGTGTAATGCCATACTGGCGGGTTCAGTATCGTACGGGCTCAACTTCAGTGCACGTCCAACCGCATCGATCACTGCAGGGCCACCTGTGTGCATGCAGAAGTGATCAATGCTGGTTTTGAAATTGATTTGCGCCATGGCCAAGTTCCCTTTTCCTTCCGGTTTTACGATCTTCTGCTTTATGGCACGGTAAACATAGAGCGCAAGTTCACGGTACGGTAGAATTCTTGGAATGAGGCATAGGAAATTATCTGAGAAGGCATGCACAGCGGCTTTTGGGAGGCTCTTCCCGAGATGCATCCCGGTAAATCCGTCTTTGTCTTCCATTTGCATGGCGCAATTGTATGCATTGTCATTTGCGCCACAGTGTGTTCGGATTAGACACTTGAGCGTCATCTTGGCCCGGGAACGCATTGCCGGATCATTCGTCATTAGCATTACAGCGCCTCCCGTTCGGAAAAGGATGTTGCTGAGCATCATTGATTTGTCTTTGCCGGCGTACCAATTAGGACTTAACGACTCCGAGCTTAGGACCAGGGCTAGGGTTTTCTTTGCGGATTTAAAATAATTTCTTACTAAATCAACAGATATCAAGCTCGCACTACATCCCATGCCCGATAGATTGTAAGATTTCACATCCTCCCGCATGTTGTATCGCTGCACGATTCTTGCGGACAGTGATGGAGCAGGGGAGAACCCTGAGATGTTGATCACCAACAGGTCCACATCACGCGGTGAAATGTTGGTTTTTCTGAATAGATCATTGACTGAGGTGTCAAAAAACTCGTCCATTTCTTGCAATGCATCATCAACTGTTGGTGATGTTTCATGTCCTTTTATGATATTTCTCGGGCGTAGGTTTCGACTCCCATGCCCGAGTTGATGATCACCTTTAGCAAAAATTTGTACTCAGATAAGCCGAGTAATCGGTTGCGCTCTATGATCTCGCCGGCAATTTTTCGGGTGACCTGCCGGTCATGCGGTGGCTTGAAGCATACATAATCAATCAAGTAGCAGTTTGTGGTGCGCTGCTGGGAGTATAATTTCCAGAAAAGATAGATTGCGCAAAGGACAAGTAGCCCTATTATCAAATTTTCCATTTTGAGGTGTTGAAGAACTTGTGTATTTTTACTAAAATTTTTGTTGCTGTTTTTGCCCCCCACTTAATTGTATGAAATTGGGGTGAAAGGACCAAGGGTCTTATATGCTTATATAAGATAATGGATATAGGTCTCTGATGCTGTCCAAGCCAGCGGTGAACTTATGATCACATGATACTTGTTGTTTTTGTATAATTGAATATTATAATTAAAAGGAGGAAAAAGCAAATTTCTAAAAAAAAATGCTATGTGTCTCCCAGATATGAGGCTTGGCTTCCATACTTTCTATTGATTTGCATGTATGGTGGAGAAAAAAATATTGAGTAGACCAGTACGCGTATGTTGTGAACATTTTTTTCAAACAAAAATGTTAAATGCAATATTTTATGTAGTTAGTTAGGAAAGCGCTATGATTTTTGGACATTTTCGCTTTTTACGTAAAGAAAGAGTGTTAACCAATTCAACTTTTAAATATTTATAAATTCTTTTTTGAATTTCAACTCTGCGATCTCTAATACAAAAACATTATCTTTGTTACAAAAATAAGGTTGATTCTCATGACTTTTTGAATTTGGTCATATTATTTTTCTCATATTTACAAGGTTTTGTTGGGAAATTTTGAAAAAAAAAATTCAGTCTGATCAATTTTTTTTCACCCACGCGCACAGCGAAAATCAATACAAAACTCATATCTATTTCCAGACGAAGTTACTTCTGAACACACCCTAACTCTGCAATTTTATTCAACAAAATTAAATTAGTGAATATAAAATAAATAAATATCCAATTTTGTGATGGCGGATTCAAGATAACTTTAAGCTGCATATGAACAATTTATTTAGATGAGAACAAATATTCCAGCTTGCGCCATAATTCCTCTCTTTCTGGAGTGTTCCTGTCATAGAGGCTAATTAATATAGCCTATTTCTAGAATAATAGCAACATTAATTTTATTTTATATCTATATTTACAAGAAAATATATTAATTGAACAATTGATGATTGGAATATGTTCATACTTTTTATGTGGGTAGTCATAAAGGTTCAGTGCACGTGCAGTATATATAGAACTTTCAACCAACAGTTTAAATCTCCATATATTTTTGTGTGTTCAACAGGTTACTATCTAGTATATAAAATCATTGGTCTAGACTTTAATATGTATTAATATAATAATATTTTTATTTAGATCTAAAATGCAGGCGAAATTCCATCATAACATGTTAGAAAATCTGAAATTCAATATGCGTAAGTAAAAAGTTCTTTATTTGAAATGATAAACGAATCAAGGTCGACTAAAATAAAATTTTAAATAATATTGACAGTTTGTCACTGATGGAGACAAACTTTTACGTTCAACGATGCAGATCTGACGTTGTCATTGTCAAGCACAACTGTGACAGCTAGTTAGGTAAAATAAATTGAACAGTATTAATCAAAGTGTAGTTCGTACTGCAAATTTAGACAGAATTTTTCTTTCTTGTATAAGTGGTACGTCCTTGCGGTCCAGAAGAACTATTTAATTTCAGTACTGTAGCTATCCCTTGAAATTAATGACTTTATAAATAACATTGAGATATTCATCTGCAGTTTTTTTTATAACAATTATTTAAATAATTCTATCTTTAATAATAAAAGTGATAAAAAATAAATTTTAAGAATACGAAAGGTAGCGCGTCACTGTCAATGGCGTTGTATAAAAACGTCAATCTCATTGGTGCATTTGTGCAAAGAAGCTACTGGGAGTTGTGTCTTTCATTTTTTTTAGCTGAGAGTGGCTAAGTTGGCCCTGGCGCTAGTGAGAAAAATGTCATTCACACTGACGTTTTAAGTTTTTTTTAAAGAAAAAATAACTGAAAAATAAAAAAAAACATCATTGTCAGAGGCATTTTTGCAAAGTGCCACTGACAATGACGCGTTGCTATTCATATTTTTAAAATTTTAATTTTATTATTTTTATTATTAAAATTATAATTATTTGAATAATTATAATAAAAATTCGCTGTCCCAACTATATAGAAATTTGAAATACCGAGATGGCATGTTTGAATTTCAATTCAAAGAAAGCGTGAGCCCGTTTAAAACTTATCAGAAAAAAAAACAGTGTTTTGAAATATGATTTTTCATGGTTGATTTTTTATTTTTTATTTCGATTGGATTGGACTGTAGGTCATTTATTCTCGAATGGAGTCAAATCGGATCAAATTCAAGTTCGGTCGAATTATTTTTTTTTTAAAAAAAAAACAAATATGATCTAATTCAGATTAAAACAAATTGGATAGTTTTTTTCGGGTGAAGTGAGATTTTGCCCATTAATCAGTTTGACAGCACTAATTTTTTTTTAGAAAAACATATCACTTAATTATCTGCACACTAGTATTTTTTTTTCTTCTATGCACTATGTACAATTGCACATCTGTATAGCCATTTTTTTTTATTTCTAAGAATAATGATGCAGTATGTCCCCTGTTTCCCACTTTATTTGTCACACGTACTCTCGTGAACATATTACGTTTTGACTTCACTTTTTATTGCATATATATATATATATATGACCCGGATACAGATTGTTACACGCATGGGTCCGTTGCATATATATGGTTGATGGTAAAAAAAAATGGTTATTGCTGTATTGCTCACACTCACAGTCACGTAACTCTTGTTGCTGCATGATATCAAAATTGAGAGCATGGCCTACAGTTAGAAGTTGTAATCAGATGGGTCGGATAGGATTAGTTTGATCTTTTAAAAAAATCAGAACAATCAGATCAATTTATATTGAATTTTTCTAAATTTTAAATTAATTTTCATTAAATTATAGATCATTTGATGTAAGTCACTAAGAACAATTTATGATTTTAATGTTTTTTATTTGAGCAATATTTTTGAAAATTATATACATTAGAATTATTCAAAAAATATTGTTTGCTAATTCAATATCAACTAATTTTGAAATATGATTTCCAATCTCCATTAATCGTGGTGGAAATGTGCAACTTGCAACACGCCCCAACCAAAAACGGTCAACATTTAATGGAAGAACGTGATGGTAGGTATACTCTTAATTACAAAAAAACAAATTGTATCAATAGTGGATTACTCGATAGAAAAGAAACTTCATTAGTCGACATCATTTTCAATAAATGCTCGGCCTTGCTTTTAGCAGCATTGCTGCATTTTTCACAAGGCATTAAATATTTTTTTTTTCAAATGAAACTTCCTTCAAGAAACAAAACAATTTTGATATATAGAAGTAATTCTTGTTTGGTTTTCAGTTTGATGTAATTATGAAACTAACTCAGAATGAAGGATAAATATTAGATAATTGAAGTTCAATTCAATGTCCTACTATATACATTTATGGTTCTACAATTACTGACAAGAGACCCCACAAGATTTGTGCGAAATTTCCGCGCACTGTAAGTAAGGAAAATAAAAGGAACATAGCTTGAGAAACTATATATATCAGCATTTTTTTAATTTGACCTCGTCGAAGAGTTAGATAAATCACTACGTCAAAATACCTCTTTTGCAGCGCACCATTTACAGCTAGCGATTAGAGTTGTACTGTTCTACATGTTGACCCCACAGCTAGCGATTAGAGTTGACAATATATGTTGATTTAATTTCATGCAATTAATTAATTGCTAACCAACCAGCAACTCCAATCATGCAATGAAATAGTACTGGCATTTCTCACAAAAGCAGTCGTTACCAATGACATAAATCCTGTCGCCTCGATCGATTAATGAAATGAATGTAACACTAACACATGCCGAAGAAGTACTGTAAAGGGTTTTGAAACCGAAACTTTTTTAAATAATATTATTATAATATATTATTAAATATTTAAAAAAATAAATTTACACATCTACTACTCTCGGACTTGCTAAGTCCGCGTCTAGATGCTTTTTTTCGGAAAAAAAAAATTATATCCGCGCCCTTGCCAACCCCGCTCCCAGCCCCTGGACACGAGCTTGTTAACCCCGCACCCTAGCCGCGACACTGCTAACCCCGCATCCAGAAGCCCCTAGACGTGCCCATCCCAATCCCGCGTCCAGGACCCAGCCACGCGTCTCCCACTCTCCCGTCCAGACTTCAATCACCTCCCCCCAAGCCTGTCCCCGTTTCTGTCCACTCGCCCCTCACCCTTCTCAATTAGGGCTGCAAACGATTCGAGTCGAGCTGAGCTGGGCTTAACTCAAGCTCGGCTCATGAAAATTCGAGTCGAGTCGAGCCGAGCTCGTGAAACGGTTCGAGCTGAAAAACCTAGCTCAAACTCGGCTCGTTACTATTCGAGCTAGCTCGCGAGCTGGCTCACGAGCCAATGCATGTGCGGTGACTCAATTTGATATTTAGATTTAATACATCTACAAACTATAAGGTTGTTATATCTAGAAGATTGGTATGAGAATTGGTAAAAAAATGGTATATCAACAAACTATTTTTTCAATGACATTTTCGCTGCATTAATTTGAATGGATGGACCAACAAAAAACTATCGAGTCAGATATACGAATCTAATTACGAGCGAGTAAGACACGTCTTTAAGCCGCTGACATGGTGAGGTGGTGAGAGATGATGAGAGATGAGTTATCGGATTAGAGTTCGGCAAAAAAAAAATATAAACTATTTTTTATTCGAGCTGAGTCGAGCCACGAGCCGAGCCGACCCCAACTCAAACTCGGCTCATTTAACTACCGAGCCAGATTAGCTCTAGCCAAATTAGCTTGAGTCATTTTAGCTCGAGCCGATTAGCTCGAGCCTGATCCGAGCCCGAGCTGAGCCACGAGCCCGAGCTTTTTTGTGCAGCCCTATTCTCAATAGAACCCGCACGGACAAACGGAAGAGAGCCCAAAAAATATCAAAAAATTGCTAAAATTCGTAAAAAAAAAAAAAAAAAAGGAGAGGAGGTGATCTCAAAGAAGGCACAAGATTAAAGTAATTTCACTAATTAGTTAGTAGTATAAATTGATAATTTTTATAATTAATTAGTATAAATTGGTAATTTTGATATTGTGTGGATTGTTAAATAAATTGTTAGTATAAATTGGTAATTTTGCTATTATGTGGATTGTTAAATAGGTTGTTAGTATAAATTGGTAATTTTTGTAATTAGTTAGTATAAATTGATAATTTTGCTTTTATTTGGATTGTTAAATTGGTATTTTTTTATATTGTATGAAATTGATAATTTTGCTATTATGTGGATTGTTAGTAAAATTAATGAATGAGTTTAAATTAGTTATGGCAAATGAGAATTTATTTGGTCCCAAGATAGAAGAGGAGGATAGCGATGGCGATCTTAATCGACAACCTATTTCTTCACTTTTTGGCATACCAAGATTCATTCACAATCTGGGTTCTTACACTTCACTCTTAATTTTTACTTGCTGCTATCCGTTATAACATATTCTCGATTTTTTTCAATATGCCACATAGAAATAGCAAATTGAAGGTGTTCCTTTGAGTTAAATATTTGATACTCGACTAATGGACCATTAGAAGATACACGAGGTTCATATAAATTATCTGGAGGAGCCCCAACCAACAATATCATGCATGCTCCTAGCCGGATGAAATTCTCCCCGACCTATAAACAGATTGTATTGGTCCATACGACTAACCGCATGATCTATAATCTCATAACCATCATAGTCCTCCAACTCCACATCTAAATCCTCCGAAAAATTCTCACTATCCTCCGACTCTACATTATAATCATCATCATCATCGTCGTCGTCATCTTCTTCTTCTTGTTCGGTAGGAATTGGAAGATAGTTTGATCCTCTAAGCTGAGCACAAGCGGGGGTATTATTGACTGGTTATATTTAAACAGTTATCAATGTTTGATTGTTGAGATGTTAACACAGTGCATTACTACCTCCGGATTGGCTACCCATTATAACCTCATTGTGCCAATTATTTTGTACAGGATTCATTCTGACATACAACTGAACAATTTTTATTTTTAAAATAGCCATCTGACTAGTTATTTTTCAAGAACTCTCGTCATATATTCTTATAAATAGAAGTAAAAATAACCCATTGGTGCAATGTTTATCCGACATTGGATATCAATCAAGTATTGAGATTGTTCGAACCCTAAACCTTGACATATTTAATATTTTACCTGTTCAAAAGTTATATTTTTATTTCCCGAGAGCGTAAGTATTAGATCCAATATGTAATCTGCACCACTTTGTGAGTAAATTGTTATCTCGCCTCCAAAATAAACACTAATTAAAAATAAAGTCATTAATCTGCAAAAATATATATAAAAACTATAAATTAAACTAATTATATTTCTAACATTACCTGTTATATTTCTAATATATGAAAATAATTTATATAATATTGTAAATTAAAAGAATACCTTTGATTGATGTTGTTGAGCTGTTCATGAACTGTGCGAATAAAAAGCAGCTTGAATTGGCGTTTTGGGTTGAAATAGATGCTAGTTACGGGTTTGCCAACAACGCTTCTAAATCGATGACGCGTGGCTTCGAGATCCTAGCCACGAGGTTGCCAGGGGCGAGGCTAGGCCCTGGGTGCGGGGTTGGCAACCTTGCGTCTTGTTTTTTTTTCGGAAAAAAACATCTAGATGCGGATTTAGCAAGTTCGATTGTAATAGATGTGTAAATTCGATTTTTTTCCTAAATATTTAATAATATATTATAATAATATTATTTAAAAAAATTTCGGGTTTTGAAAGCTGGCGTACTCGCCCCTGACGGAGTAAACTATTTATTTATTTTATTTATTTCCTATATTTATTCATTTTTCTTTCAAATATGACATAGTAAACTATTCATGTATGGTATCGATTAATTAATTGTAATATTTTTATTACATGACGGAGATAAAAAATTTCTATGGAGGTCAAAATTGCAACGGTCTTACATGAGTTAATAAAACTTTCTAACAGTGACATTATTAATATATGGAACTTCTTTTTTAATAATTTTATAAAAAATATCAGCGGCATTACTAAAATATTGCTAAACTAGACGTGGAAACATTAAAAAGTTGGCATGAATATTTAGCAAAGGTTTTAATAAAAAATTTATTGTTAACATTCTTTAACAATGATTCTTTACAACAAAATCATTGCTAAAGACGCAATTTAATAACGGTTTCATACAAAGAATCATTACTAAAAGTGTTAACAACGGTCCTTTATAAAGAACTATTTCTAAATCATGTCTATATTAACGGTCCCTTACAAAGAACTATTGTTAAAAGGATATTTAATAATAATTTTGATAAAAAATCATTGTTAAAGGACCAAATTGAAATTTTGCAGTGATTGAAAAGAACCCACCAATAAAATTTCACCTTTTATGCTCCAACGGATTGTTATAAGCTCCAATCTCATTATTCATTTATTTCGATCCAAAATAAAAAAGTGAAAGACTAAATCAACATTCACTTAAAATAAATCAACATTCACCTAAAATAAAGATAAATTCAATTTCAAAACTAAATCAACATTCACATAAAATAAATATCATAATAATAAATAAATAATAACTCTCAATCTTCAAAATTAAATAAATTTAGATATCAATAAATAAAAGACTTTTTACTTCTTATCAAATAAAAAAATCAATTTTAGAATTAAATCAATCTTAATCTAAAATAAAAATAACTCTCAACATTCAAGACTAAATAAATTTAAATAAGATAAGTTCAAATTATAAATAAATAAATAAAAAACTAAATCATTTTATCAATAAAAATAAAAGTTAATTCACAATGTGTAGACTACCTTGAAAAGTCCATATCTTCCATATCCTTACTCACAGCGACCACTTAAAATTATTTAACTATTATGTTTATTTTCTCTTTCTTAATTAGAGGTTCATCGGGTTCAAAGCCATGGTAATTAACAATGGTGGTTTGCGCCCATTGGAATTTTAAAGACCCCACAATCACTAAAAACCTTTAAATATGCATTTCAAATTTATATAAATATATCTCAATGCACACTTAGAGGGATATCCGTATCCTTCTTTCGCAATTCATCGTCCGGTTTCTTTTTTAGGGTGGTGAGAGGCGTGAAAAAGAGTCGCACACTTTGAATTTTGATTTCTCTCTCCCAATAATTTTTTTATATCAATTCTATTTTTTGAAAATTTATATGTATTATTTTATATTTTTTAATATATAGTCATTTTAAAAAAAATCAAAATAAGTACTTAATAAACTCTAAAAATAGAAAAAAAATTATATTCCATGAGTTATTGATATAAAGAATGTATTGAGACACATAAATAAAAAAAAATAGAGATGATTATACACGCTTTTAATTAGGAGCACAGAGAGATTCTCTGCTTCTTGAAGTATAGTTTTACATTGTTCAATTATGATTATTATTCTTATATTATAATCACTGTTAGTATTATTATATTATTATTTAATATTAATATTATTATATTATAATCATTATTTGTGTTATTATATTATTATGATTATGATTTTATTATTATATTATAATCACTGTTAGTATTATTTATATCATTATTTGTTTTTTATTATCATCATCATCATTGTTAGTTTCATAATTATTAATATTTTAATTATTCTGATTAACAATTGACAAATGATATTTTTGCTCTTCCGAATAATTAAAAATACATCTCTTCTACTATTTCAAAATTATAATTTTTTCAAATCTATTTCTTAATTTGACAAACGGAACCATATGGAAGAAACTTTTTTTTGTCTATATTAGCATTATGCATTTAGCCACGTCTACAACGTAGTACAATCGCGTTTGTTTTGGATAAGAACATTTAAATTAAATTCCAGGTAAGGTGTCAAAATGCAATCATCCAAGTAGCAATATCTTCTGTATCAGCTTGATTATCTGAATCATGTTTCTGTCAGTAGCAATGATATATGTGAATTAAAAAAAGATGAGGGATCTCTTGATAATGTATCATTTTGACACTGGATTTTTACATAAATATAAAAAACAAAAAAATTAAAAATTATTGATATATATTTTTTAAGATTGATAGTGTTTCAAATTTCATCAATTGCATTAGTTTTGCTAGTCCATCAAAAACCGTTAAATTGAAACCATTGTAATTGTATATAATTTTGATGGTCTATCAAATGAAAATAAAATTACATGATATTTAAAACACTATCAATCTATAAGTCAAAAGAACATATTTATATTTTTTTTTCTATTTTTAAGTTTTTTCTATTTTTTAAAAGTCCATTATCGAGATTGTCAAGATTGTCAAATTAACCCAGTGGTCCCTCCCTTTAAAAGAAACCCTAGATTTTTTTTTTTTTTTCCCAGCACAAAATTGCTATCATAGAAATAGAAGTATATTTTAGGGGTGACATCAAGTCATGGTGATATAATGTATTTGTTTTATCTAATTGTTACGAAATAAATAAAAACCAAAATTCATGAACAAACAGTATAACCCATGATAAAATTATTTCAAATTAGAATAATTACAATGTGGTTATTTTATTTCGAGTGCGCCTAATTAATGTTTTTTCTCCAAGGTTTGAATGACACATTTCGGTATTTGGGATCGATGTTGCAGAGTGAAGGAGATATCGATGAAAATGTTAGTCATAGAATAAGAGCTGGATGAGTAAAATGGAGACAAGCATCTGGTGTTCTTTGTGACAAGAAGGTCCCAAACAAACTAAAAGGCAAGTTCTACAGGACGGTGATTAAACCCGCGATGGTTTGGTCATATCCAACGAAGGCCTCCTGAAGCATCGGTACGCAGCGGTATTTTAAGTCGTCCTGAAAATACAAGAAGAGGAAGAGGTCGACCGAGATTGACATGGGATGAAGCAATAAAAAGAGATTTGAAGGAATGAAATATACCCAAAGAGCTTGCTTTGGATAGGAGTGCGTGGAAGATAGCGATTCATGTACCTGAACCATGATTTAGGAGTTAGAGTCTAATAATAGAGTTATAGACTACATATTCTTAGATTTTTTAGGATTTTAGGATTTAGAATTTAGAAATAGATTTAGGATTTAGAATTTAGAAATAGATTTCAGAAATAGAGGTTTAGATAGGATTTTAGGATTTAGAATTTAGAATTAGGTTTTAAAATAGGATTTTAGGATTTAGAAATAGATTTTATAATAAAGGTTTATTTTACTATTATTATTGTTATTATTGCTATTATTATTAGCATATTATCATTATCATCTTTATTTATATATTATTATTATTATTATTATTTTATTTTATTATTATTATTATTTTATTTATTTATTTATTTTTCTTTCTTCTTTGTTCCATCATATTCATTTTTATCACTGATATTTGAGATCTTTGATCTTATGTTTTCTGATTGGATTTTATTTCTAGCCTACCCCAATTTATTTGGGATTAAAGACTCTGTTGTTGTTGTTGTTGTTGTTTGAAGAGGGAGGAAGAAAAAAGGATAGAATGAGGAGGTAAAATATATTTCATTTAAAATTAATAATCGAAAAAAAATGAGATGTCTTCTCTACTTCCTTCCACTCATCATCTCTTGAAATAGAACTAAATGGGAGTGATATAAAAGCCCCTAGAGCAGATGTCAACAATCCTTAAATTAGAATCCTTCAAGTCTAGCCCTTATCTGTGTTAATTTTTATTGTACGACAAATAACATTATCACAACTAAAAAATGGGATCAACTATCATCCCACATGAGACTCTTTACACACTTGAATTCATCTAGCATCAATTGTGACATCAAACATATAATTAAATTGTGAGATGAAACAAGCAAAACCTAGAATAGAAGAAACTATTTCAATGAATGACATAGTAGGCTAGTAGCCGTAGGTCTAAGTAGTAGTCAATTAGGATTGTCTTTCAAAATATCATGAGTTTAATTTTTTATAGACACAAAATAAAATTTATGAGTGAGACTCTCATATTTCTCTCAGAAAAAAAAATCTAATTATCATGGACCAATCAATTATTTATCCGGCTCAAATAAATTAATTTAAAAGTGGTACCAACTAGGCATAACCTATAAGGGCTCAGCCTTTGAATCCGCCCCGGCCGTTCTACAAAAAATCCGGCCCTTACTCGGCCCTCGTATGTTCGACACGATCCTCTCAAATGGTAAGGGTTAAGCTTCTCAAGAGTCGGACTCAATCTTTAAAAAGTAAGCCCTTCTGATCAGATCCTTATCAAACCCGATCTTTTTCGACCCTTTTTAGGTTCTTTATTTAATATTTAATATTATATATTAATTACACTTAAAAAATAAAATAAAATGCCCAAACAAAAAAATATATTTTAATATTTTTATACCAAATGCCCATGAATAAAATATTTTGATATTTGGGATCGATGTTGTAGAGTGGCGGAGGGATCCATGAAGATGTTAGTCATAGAATACAAGTCGGATGGGTGAAATGAAGATAAACATCTAGTATTCTCTATGATAAAAAGTTTCTAAATAAACTAAAAGACAAGTTATATAGGATGACGATTAGGCTCGCGTTGATGTATAGTGCAAAATGCTGGGCTACAAAACAACAACACATTCAGAAAATGAATGTAGCTGAAATGCGAATGCTGCGTTGGTTATGCGGCCACACAAGGAGAGATCGAATCAGAAATGATGATACACGAGACAAATTTGGTTAGCATCAATTCAAGAGAAGCTAATCCAATACTGTTTGTGATGGTTTTGTAATATCCAACGAAAGCCTCATGAGGTACTAGTACGTAGTGGTATTCTAAATCATCATGAAAATGCAAGAAGATGAAGAGGTCAATCGAGACTGACATGGGAGAAAATAATAAAAAAAGATTTGAAGGAAATAGAATATATCCAAAAAGCTTGCTTCGGATAGGAGTACTTAAAAGACAGTGATTCATTTATCAGAAGTATGTTTAGGAGTTAAAGTTTAGTAATAGAGCTATAGATTTTAAGTTCTTAGTTTTTTAGTTCAAGATTTTAGGATCTCAGAGTTTAGAAGTAAGGATTTAAAAATATATTTCATAATATAAATTTATTATACTATTTTATTATTATTAGTATATTATTAATATTATTATCACTTTTATTATTATATTATCATCATCATTATCAATTTTATTTATTTTTATTATGTGTATATATATTTATTATCATTATTATTAGTATTTATTTATTTATTTATTATTATTATTAATATTTTTTCCATCATCATCATTATTATGATTAATATTTGAGATCTCTAATCTTATGTTTTTAGATTGGATTTCATTTCTACCATACCCGAATTTATTTGGGATTAAAGACTTTGTTGTTGTTGTTGTTGTTGTTGTATAAATTAATATAAAAAAACTACTTAATCAGCAAAAAAATATTTATATATATCAGACCATTACCCGTCAATCCTTATCCGGCCCTTACCTTGTCCTTATCTGGCCCTTAGAGCCCGGAGGGCTTGGTAAGGGTCGAGCTTCTCAAGGATTGAGTTTACCTCTTAAAAATAAAATCCTGTGAACCCGACCCTCTAAAAGCCCTTATCAAATCCAACTCTTACCTAGCCCTCTGTATGCCCGTTATGTCCGACCCTCTAGAAATCTAATCCGGCCCTTGAGGACGATGACTAGTACCAACGCATGTGTTTTTCTTGCTCTTTTCTCGTTTGAAAGCAAGGAAATAAAGCATATTAAATTTCATTTTGTTATCGATTATTTCAATATGTTAAATATAGAATGAAGACATTGATGAAAACATTTAAATTTCTTAAATAAGGACTATTACTTTCTTTATTTCAAAATTTCTATTTTTTGTTAGAAGAAAAAAAAGAAATACACTACTTTTCTATTTATTTATTTTCTAGAAAAAAACAAAATAAGGAAATCACTATTATGTTATAGATAAATTCTTAGTTTATGAATAATAATTATCTTGAATGTGGAAGGTTTCGATAGAAGAAAACCTAATTTTCTCTTTTTGCTAGTACGGAAAACCTTATAGGGTCTGTTCGGCAAATTAAGGAATAACTTTGGAAGAGTGATAAAATAATATTTTTTTTGAAAGAGTGGTAGAAGAGTGGTATTCTTGATTATTCGGAAGAGTGAAAATATCGTTTGGAAGTTGTTACTCAGAATAGTTAAAATATGAATAATTATGATACTAATAACGATAATGATGATAATAATAATAGTAAAATAATAATCATAATAGTAAGATAATAATAATAATAATAAAGTAATAAAAAATAATCATAATAACTAAAAATATTATAATAGTAATATAATAAAAATATAAACATAATCATAATATAGTAATATAATAATAAAAAATTATAATTACAATCATAATTATAATAATATAATAATAATAAGTAATCATAATTTTAATAATATAATCATAATATAATAATCATAATCATAATCATGATAATAATAATTATAGTCATAATCATACTAATTGACAAATATGTTTTCTCAATTACTAATTGACAAATATGTTTTCTCAATTACTAATTGACAAATATGTTTTCTCAATTACTAATTGACAAATATGTTTTCTCAATTACTAATTGACAAATATGTTTTCTACAAATATGTTTTCTCAATTACTAATTGACAAATATGTTTTCTCAATTAAGAGGTAGATAATTAATTGTGAATAATAAATATATCCTTGACAAAATTGGTGTACCTGCCAGTGTTATCAATTCAAAATTCAACCGCAAAAACTAAAAAGAAAAGAAGACGAACTCTAATTAATTGTATGTAGGTTAATTACGACGCAAGGTTTTAACTGGTTAGCTGGTACAGTGGAACTCAGACAAGACAGCGAAGAAAAGTCTCTTTGCTTTGCGAAAAGACAACTCACACGAGCTTTTTCTTCTTTCGTCATTTCTCCTTAAATTCCTGCGGTTAGTCTAAGTAACTGCCAACTACAACTTACGTGAGATTTTTTCTTTTAAGTTTGAGTATTAATTTTGGCCGTCGCTCTCAAACAAACAAAAAAAAAACTCTGCCGTCTTTTAAAAATTTCCGGTGGAGAAAATAATTTGTCTCTCATCCGTTATCTTTTTTCTTCTTTATTTTTATTTTACTGATGATATTTTAGATTTTATCACTTTGTTTGATTTTTCATTTCTTCATTCATCTTTTCGTCGCTCTTTTTCATATCTTTTCATCTCTTCATTCATTTTTATTTGTTCATTTGAGGTGTTGTGTTTTGAGATACTCAAAAAGAAAAATTTTACTTCAACTTCAACAAATTTAAAATTTGAAGTTTTATAGTGCACTTAACAAATTATATGATCCAGGGGTGACAATTATTGACCTGACCCGATGGGTTAAACCGACCCGACCCGACATGACCCAAAAATAAATGGGTCGCGTATGGATTTAATTTTTTTTATCCGAATCGAGTCGGGTTGAGTTAAAAAACAAATAAAATGGTATTCATCACGTACGGTTGTTTGAAAAAGAATTTTTAGCTTCTTCAAATTTGTCTCTCTACATGTATTGAAGAAAAAATGATTTAAATTATTTCAATATATGGCTTAATTTAGATTTAATTTGATATTTTGTGTTATTTGATTTTAGATCAATGAATTTTCTTCTCATTTTATAAATGTAATCATCTCTTTTAAATGAAATTAGTTGCCTAAGCATTTTGATGTTATAAAATAACTACAAGTCACGTTTGGAAATAGGAACTGAAAGAGCAAGTTGAGGATGAATAAGTGCCCTCATCACTAGAACTAAATTAGGAACTTTTATTCTACTTTACTGCAAATTAAATGCACATCAATCGTGATCAAGTGTGTTGATTACGTCTCAAATTTAATTGGACAATAAAATAAGTCAGGTCAAAATCGAATTAAGATATATTGAACTGTTATGCTCGAGCCAATTCGATTTTGTACAGCTCAATTATTAGAATTTTTATTTACTTTTTTAACTGAACATCAAGTAATACTTTCATTCCTTTTATAGAATAAACATGTTTATTTAGATATTTATTTATTTATATTTCAGTGAAATCAAATGAATATAATAATATTAAAATAGTGAGAATAGCAATGTCTTTTGTATGGATTATGGAAAGTCGCACATCAGGAATTCGATTAGAATTTTTTAAAATAATATATAAATTGAAACTACTTGATTTCCATCTTTTATCTCAAAAAGGTTGGAAAACAAGTGCAATACCTCAAATTGAACAGTGCAATTATAAATGAGATATTCTGAGTCATGCTAGAGTGAGCCAATAGAAATTAGTCCGAGCTCAAGTTGTCAATAAATTCTAATCGAGCGAGCCGAATATAAACTAGATTTAAGATCTTGAGAGAGCCACAATATTACATATTTTACTTGCATCCCTATTTCATTATAAAGATGTAACGAAAATGAAAAAAGAGAGAAATTGTTTGACTTGTATTGAATTTTGTTGTTGGGTAAGTTTGTACAGTATCTCCTATATATAGAAAAGCTATACAAAATATCTATGAGTCTCTTTAACTGTAATTTACAATTTGTTAGTAATTGCAGATGAAATATTCCTCTGTCAGCTGCTAGAAGTTGTTACGCCAGAATTTGTTAGCACCAAATTATTATGCTCTGAAGTTGCTGCAGAACTGGAGGTCTTCTCCAGTTGTATCTTAACACCCTCCCCGCAAGTTGATGGTACTGAAGTGACAATCAACTTGGTCCGAAGAAGAACAAAACGAGGAATACCAAGAGCTTTAGTCAGAATATCAGCAACTTGTTCCCTTGATGGTAGAAATCGAAGCTGAAGTTTATTGGCAGCAACTTGTTGTCTAACAAAGTGATAGTCGATCTCTATGTGCTTTGTTCTAGCATGAAACATAGGATTTGAAGCAAGATAAGTGGCACCCAAATTATCACACCAAAGTATTGGAGAGTAAGCAAGCTGAACATGTAACTCAACAAGTAAAAATTGCACCCAAATCAACTCAGCACTAGCAAGTGCTAAGCTGCGATATTCCGCCTCAGTACTAGACCTTGCAACAGTCTGTTGTTTTTTTGAACTCCAGGACACAAGATTTGAGCCGAGATAAATGCAGTAGCGAGAGGTGGAACGACGATCGTCCGGGCAGCCGGCCCAGTCCGAGTCAGAGAAGGCATGTAAAGATAGGGACTGTTCAGCTTTAAGATAGAGACCATGGAATGGACATCCAACTAAGTACCGTAAAATTCTCTTAACAGCAGCCCAGTGATAAGTGGTAGGTGTATGCATGAATTGAGACACTTTATTTACAGCAAATGCGATATCGGGCCGAGTTATGGTAGCATATTGGAGTGCACCTACAACTGTTCGATACAAATGGGGGTTGTCAAAAGGATCCCCTTGAAATTTGGAAAGGGACTGACTTGCTATCATTGGAGAGGGGCATGATTTGGCATTGTGCATATTAGCACGTTTAAGTAGATCCATGATATATTTTCCTTGAGACAAATGTAGCCCAGTTGGAGACTGATGTACTTCAACACCAAGAAAGTAATGTAATTTTCCAAGGTCTTTGATTGCAAATGATTGTTGGAGAGTTTTAATAAGGTCGGAAAGTAAATCAGGGTGACTGCCGGTAAGAACTAGATCATCAACATATACTAGAAGAACCATGAATTGATTTCCAGCTCTAAAAATGAATAGAGATGGATCATACTGAGATGCAACAAATCCATATGCAATGAGAGCTGTGCTTAAGGTATGAAACCATGCACGAGGGGATTGTTTTAGACCATAAAGAGCTTTGTTTAAAAGACATACATGAGTTGGTCGAGAAGCATCAAGAAAGCCGGGTGGTTGTTGCATGTACACGGTTTCTTGAAGGTCCCCATGAAGAAAAGCATTTTGTACATCCAATTGACGAATTAACCAGCCTTTTGAGAGAGACAAAGAAAGAACAATGCGAATGGTGGAAGGGCGAACCACCGGGCTAAAGGTTTCAAAATAATCAACCCCTTCTTCTTGAGAAAATCCTTTTGCCACTAAACGTGCTTTGTAACGTTCAATTGTGCCATCTGCCTTTCGTTTGATACGATAAATCCATTTGCAACCAACAACATTCTGATTTGTAGGAGGTGGAACAAGTGTCCAGGTTTTATTACGAGCTAAAGCATCAATCTCTTGAACCATGGCAGTTTGCCAGTGAGGAATCAGTTTTGCTTTTGCAAAGGAGGTAGGTTCTTGTTCAGTTTCGGCTATAGATAGGTAAGCAACATGATCAGGAAACTCACGAGTACGACGAGTATGGTCCCTTGTTACGTAATCATCGGGTGCCGAGAGAGGCGAGGTATGGTCGGAGTTGTTCCATAGGTGGAGGGGCGAAACGAGAGGGGATTGTGGAGAGGAACGATGCGGTTTGAAGGGATCATGTCTGAGCGGGAACATTTGAAAAGCGGTCGGGGTTACGACCAAAGAGCGGGAGGCGCGCGAGAAGTTTGTGGTTCAATAGTAATGCGGGTAACTCGGTTGAATGCGAGAGGAGAGGTCGACCTTGAATGAGATGCTTCCGATTGGTATTGGTAACCAAAGGTGAACATTTGCATCCGAATTGGAGGTGCCGGCTTGATCGAGTGGTGAAGCTTTGTGAAATGGAAAATTTCCTTCATCAAAGGTCACATGCCTTGAAACAAATGTTACGTTAGTCTCAATATGATAACATTTATATCCTCTTTGACTAAGTGGATATCCAATAAACACACAAGGCATTGCACGAGTTTGTAGTTTGTGATCATTATATGGCTTGACAAGTGGAAAGCATAAACAACCCAAGGTTCTTAACATGGTGTAATCAGGTTTCTGTTTGTAAAGGTGAAAGTATGGTGATTCTGTGCTGGAGGAGGTAGGAAGTCGATTAATGAGGTAAATGACACTAGAGAAAATATCAGCCCAGAATGTTAATGGAAGAGAGGCATGAGTGATAATGGCTAGTGAGAGTTCAATGATATGACGGTGCTTGCGTTCGGCAAGTCCGTTTTGCTCAGGTGTATACGGGCAAGTTACTTGGTGAGAGATTTGAGGAAATTGACGAGCAATGGGTTTAAATTCTGTTCCTCCATCAGTTCTCAATGTTTTAATAGTTGTGTTGAGGAGATTTTCAGCTTGAAGTTTAAAGAGAGAGAAGATTTTGGGTACTTCATCTTTTGAATGTAAGAAGTAAATCCAAGTGTATTTGGTGAAATCATCCACAAACAAAACATAATAACGAAAACCTTCTTTAGATAAAACAGGGGCTGGACCCCATACATCAGAGTGGATTAATTCCAGAGGAGAAGAAGAGTAATGTAATGAAGATGCAAAAGGTAATTTATGACATTTTGACAAGCTACAGTAATGACATAAAGAAATTCTAGAAGAAGAGCAAGGTATTTTATTGGAATGTATCACTTGCAAAGTGACTTTGGGAGATGGATGGCCAAGTCTTGAGTGCCAGAGATCAGCAGAGGCTAGGAAGACTACTGGAGTACTTGGAATTGTGAAGAGAAGTGAGTAGAGACCATTAACCAGCTTGGCTTGAAGAAGAGGAGTCAAGTTGTCCCGATCCTTGATAAGGCAAGAGGTAGAGGTGAACTCGATGAGTAATGAATTATCAAGAAGTAATTTGGATAAACTTAGCGATTTTTTTGTAAAACTAGGAACATGAAGAATATCTCTAATATGAAATGTGAAATGAGATACAGTGAAAGAAAAGGAACCAATATGTTTGATGGGCATACCCGATCCATTCCCAATATGAAGAGCATTGAGACCCTCATATGGCAGAAAGGATGATAAGTTGTTAATGTCATGGGTCACATGGTGTGAAGCACCGAGAGTCAACAATCCATTCGGTCATTGTAGGTGATTTGTACTCGGTTGGAGCGATCGAGAGGTTGGGCAACAAAAGCCTGGGGCGGAGGCGTGGGCTGCATAGGCGGATCAAAATAACGTGCATCACATCGTTTGTAGCAGACGCGAGCTGTGTGGCCTCTTTTGTAGCAGATTTGGCATATATCTGGTCCATTAGGTTGAGACTGGTTGGTGACTGGAAGTGAACTGGGTGTGGGTAGAAGAGGGCCTCGAGACCGAAAGGTCTTGGATGGATAAGAGTTTGGCGGTGAGCCTTGAAAAGGAAAACGTGGCTGAAGGGATTGTTGTTAAGTCTTGGTCTATATGAATTTGAGTTTTGAGGCAGGTTGAAGTTTTTGTAATTTGATTTTTTAGGTCTTGGATTCGAGTAGAATGCTGACGGGTTTGGGGTTGAGGATAGCAAACCAGTATTATGCTGAGAATGGAGAAGGGATTCATGGGTAAGAAGCATAGCTTGAAGTTCAGGAAGACGAAGCGGTTCGGATCTAGTATTGGCTGCCACCACAAAGGAGTTGAACTCGGATCCAAGTCCGCCTTAGTATTTGAAGCACAAGATCATCGTCATCGACGGAGAGCCAATGAACGAAAGCTCATCAGCTATTGAGCGCATCTTTTGTACAAAATCAGCGCACGATAGTCCTCCTTTGGTGGTAGTTTGAAGCTGACGGCGAAGTTCAGATAGGCGAGCACGAGAGGTGGCGAGAGAAGGTTGATTTAAGAGAATCCCATAGCTCACGGGAGGTGGCACAATTAATAACTTTGAGCTTGGAGAGGTTCTCAGAGAGAGAGAACGCAACCACCAAGAATCAATTGGTCTTGCTGGTGCCAAGGTATGTAGTCGGGGTTGATTTTGAGAAGGCCAGCATTGTCAGTTATGGTAGGAGTTGGTGATTGAATAGTGATGTATTTGTACAATTGGTATCCATGGAGAAGAGGTTCAATTTGGGATTTCCAGGTGAGATAATTTCCCCTATTCAATTTGGTTGCAATTGGTAGATTTAGGAGAATGGGAGAAGTTTGAGATGGAGATTGAATAACAGTGTGAGTTTCAGGTGTAGAAGATAGAGGAGGAGAAATTGGGGAAGAAGGGATATCAGCCATGATAGAGAAATAGGAGTAGCTCTGATACCATGTAACGAAAATGAAAAAAGAGAGAAATTGTTTGACTTGTATTGAATTTTGTTGTTGGGTAAGTTTGTACAGTATCTCCTATATATAGAAAAGCTATACAAAATATCTATGAGTCTCTTTAACTGTAATTTACAATTTGTTAGTAATTGCGGATGAAATATTCCTCTCGTCAAATTTGCTAGAAGTTGTTACGCCGAATTTGTTAGCACCAAATTATTATGCTCTGAAGTTGCTGCAGAACTGGAGGTCTTCTCCAGTTGTATCTTAACAAAAGACCAAGAGAAGAATGAAACAAACAAGTAACAATTACATGATGCAAGACCGAAAATCATAACAAGGATCTTTTGGCAAAAAAAGGAGAAGAGGACAAAAAAACGAGAAACAAAGTTTTTTTTTTTTTTGCGAGTCCAAAAACAATAGACGTATTAGGTTTATGGGCCTAGAATCATTGGACCTAGAATAAGACTTTTCATTGTCTTCTATTTCTTTTTATTACTTACAGAACTTGAATCTGGGCCTGAAAGCACATAAATATCAAAGTTCAACAAATAGATTTATTTGGGCCCACTTGTGTTCTAGTTCTGTACGATTTTCTCCCCTTTTTGAAAGGTATGAAAAAAACAGATTGCCATGATAGAGAATTATAGGTTGTTGTTTTTATGTTTTATCAGATTATATCATCTTTTGTAATTCACTGAGGAGGCCTGTGCATGCTAAAAGATTTAACAACACGATGGATGAGATATTTAACAAGGGTGAGTCTGAATCAGTTTTAATATTTGAGGGGATTAATTAAACTAAAAATAGTTCAAGGATACGAATAAGAAAAAAACAAAGATCATCACCATTTCCATATCAGCACAGCTGAAAAAATAGAATCAAATTGATGAAGTTAATATAGTTTATTATGACATATTTGATATTTGAAATGTGATAGTGTTGTGTTAATTTTTCCCAAGTGTGGTTCTCTATGCATGAGATGAGAGCGCCTTTTAAGTTCTTCACTGGCTTTTCTTTCTTCTTTCGTAGGGAAACTTAGTTATGAAAGGGGATCGGATGCCAATTGCAAGACCCAATTGCAAGAGCGGAGCACTACCAACTGAGCTATATATATATCCCTCGCAACTGTCAGTGGGAACAAATGTATTTGCTCTCAAAAAAATTATTATTTCCCATTTGTATTACTATGGCAAGTGGGAAGGATCTAAATAGACCCTTCCCCATTTGTATTTCCCTACCACCCCTCCCAAAATGTCAACATCTTTTCCAAGTTTAAAATTATTATCTTGTACATTTTCTGTTATATCTGAGATACTCTGGGATACTTATCTTCTACATCTTCTACATTTTATTTCTAACAAAGAAAATAAAATGGAAAAACCATTTTTGTACCAATTTCAATTTGAATTCATTGTCTCTTTCTTTTATTTTGTAGTTTGAAGATATATTATGATCAAATTGTTTAGTTGCTTAGTAAAGTTAAAAAAAGACTCGGTTTCTGGTATGCTAGCAAATTTTATTTGTTTTTCTTCTAATAGTTTTTTTATTTCTTATTTTTTGTAATTGCTTTACTAGTAATGTTTAGTTGTTTCACTTATGAACAATTTTTTTGCTTTACTAGCTCTTGGGACAAAATTATGAGATGAATTTGAAGCTTTCAAGTAAACATCGCTACCATGGAGGGAGGGAGGGTACTATAACGAACGATGAGTGTGGGGGAGAGAGGGAAGTGGATTGTCCTTTCTTCTTTCTTTTCAAAAAGATACTGTCTGACATATTCTCCTCCTCTAGATCGATTTGCCAAGAATTATTTGCCCTCAAATTCGACCATGAAACCAATTTCTCCCTCCGCTGAACCTCATAAACTCGTAAATAATCAAAATAGTATAGTTGGACCATGGAATTAAATAATTAAGCCTAAAGCAAGATCTATTCTAACTTCTAAGCTCACTTCACAGTCTCCGTTCATTTCATGAACAATGGCCCATCCAAGCGCCGCGATATTTGGAATGCACAACCGGAGGAAATGCTAAAGGAAGAGTCCCATCCAAGATGAGAAGGTGCTCCGCGTTGGGTGCTTCGTATACATCTTTTCTTGGAATGAAAAAGGTGCGGAGCGGCTATGTCGACATCTTTCGTCGTTCCTCGCTTTTTGTTTTCTTTGTCCGGCTGCTATCTGTTCTTGCCCCCCTGACATGTTGACTCATCCACCTCTTCTCTTTTGGACATTGGACTCTTGGCCTCCCTGATCACCTATTTGCTTTATTTGGTGCTTCTCTCCCTGCTTGTTAAATAGCCAAGTTGTTCTCTGCTGATTGCTTATGTGCTGGTAGTCCGTCTCATGTCTTTCTCCGCCAACCCCTCATGCTATGAAATGAAATAGTGATAGAAAAATTTTATGTCATGATCCTCTAATGAACTGATAATCAAAAAATAAATTATCTTATTCCATATTGTTGACCTTCTAAAGAAACATAACTTTGTTGATCATCAGATTTCTTTAAGTCTTTTTGTGATTTTCCTCTAATTCGATGAAGCGATTTTTCTCTAATTGCGATTTTCCTCTAACAATTTCCGTCTCTTTTTGAAACTCAACATTTTGAGAGAAATTTGGATTTCTCTGTTTCTACACATTAAAATGCTCGCTTGTCATGACACATATTGAACCCGATTAATAATACAGAATTTGATCACTTCATAATGGGTTTAATTTGATAGTCCATTATATAATATATATTTATATTAGCTATAAGCCCATACATGTTGTAATTAATAATAATTAATTTCAATAATCTCTCACTTAGGTTATATGTATCTCAAATATATATATATATATATGACAAAATTGAATTGAGTACTTTTAACTATGCTGCCTTAATCTTTTGTATCATCATCCAATTTTGTCCATCAATTATATTTATAAGGACTTACATAGTATTCATTTCATAAAACGAAACTAAACTAACACAAATCACTATATAAATATAACTGAATGATATGAATCATGAAGGGATGTGTAGTTTGAAAATTACATATAATGTGAAATACATACCTATTTTCAATTTAGTCACCTTATATATCTGAATTTGAGGTCAATCATAAACTCAGAGTGTATATAACTGAATAGCTGAAAACTGAATAAATGAGTAACTGCATGATACAAACAAAATCATAGAATATCATACAAGAATAACTGTATGATATATGTAAAAGTATACCATATAAAACATAAAAACATAAAATATAAATACAAACTCCCACTCAACCTAATAATCTTCATGAACGATATGCTCATGAAACTGTTTGGGTATCAATTTTTTAGTCAGTGGATCTGCTAGCATTAAAGTTGTATCAATATGCTCAATACTTATAAGTCCACTCTGAACTCTCTTATTCACAGTAAGAAACTTAATGTCGATATGTTTGAATTTTGAAGAGCTCTTGTTATTGTTAGAATACAACATTGTTGAACTATTATCACAATATATTTTAAGTGGTAACTTAATAGTATCCATAATACACAGCCCTGTAACAAAATTTCTTAGTCATATTCCATGGTTCGATGTCTCAAAACACGCAATGAATTCGGCTTCCATGGTGGAAGAGGCAATCATGGTTTGCTTTGCACTCCAAAAAATAGCTCCTCCAACTAACATAAAAATATAACCGGATGTTGACTTTAAGCTATCCACACAACCCACAAAATCGAAATTAGCATACCCAATGACCTCAAACTAGTCTGATCGTCGATATGTCAACATGTAATTTTTCATTCTTTGCAAATATCTTAGTACCCTTTTGGCTGCTTTCTAGTGATTTATATCAAGATTGCTGAGATAGCAACCAAGCATTCATGTGATATACGCAATATCCGGACATGTACACACTTGAGCATACATAAGACTTTCTATTATGGAAGCATATGAAATCAGATGTATTTCTAATTTTTTGAGTTTTGTTTTTGGGCACTGATCAAGACTGAACTTATTTCTTTTAGCAACAGAGGTATTTCCTGGTTTATATTTTTCCATACCATATTGTCTCCTAACACATATGATGTTTCGTCAAGATCTTTCATATCAAAATGTTTGAAAATAATTTTTTTAGTTTCATGCATCTTATTTATATCGTTATTGGTAAATAATATGTCATCGACATATAAAACCAGAAATATAAATTTATTCCCACTGAACTTGTGATATATACATTCATCTATCAAGTTAGGATAAAATTCGAATGAGATAATTACATGATGAAATTTAAAATATCACTGTCGAGAAGCTTGTTTTAGTCCATAGATAGATTTTTTAGTTTGCAAACCATCTATTTCGAGTCATCAGACTCGTAATTCGGTGGTTGCAATATATAAATATATACATCAATGTTGTCATTAAGATATATTATTTTAACATCCATCTGATGTAGCTCAAGGTCAAAGTGTGTCACTAAAGTCATGACAATTTAAAAAGAATTTTTCATTGACACATGCGAGAAAGTTTACATAAAGTCAATACTTTCCTTTTGTGTAAATCTCTTAGCAATAAATCATGCTTTATATCTTTTTGTATTATCTTCTGAATCATTTTTTATCTTAAATATCCATTTACAACCAATATGCTTCACATCTTTAGGTAAATGAATGATATCTCAGACTTTATTATTATAAATTGATTTTATTTTCTCATCCATGACTTTGTTCTATTTGTGAGAATTCATACTTTTTAAAACCTAACGAAGAGTGAGAGGATCATCCTCCATCATGTCAAAGTTAAATTAATTTTCTTGAAGGAATATAACATAATCGTTAGATATTGCGCTTCTTCTCATCTATTTTTGAATTATCTTCTATTTATGGAGGTTCATTGACTATAAATTCATTCACCATAGGATTATGAACCAATGAATCTGTAAATATCCTTATTATAATTGATACCGATGTGGGTGCCTCTTGTATAGAAGAATTATGTGATTCTTCAAAGATAATTTGATTTGTATTTTCTCACTTAACCATAACATCCTCAAAGAACTTAATTATATTTCTCTTGAAAATTATTTTGTTAGTGGGATCATAAAATTTATATCCACGGGACATTTCTGCATATTCGATAAAATAGCAACTAACTGTCATTTCATTTAACTTCTTCACTTATGGCCTATAAGGCCGAGCTTCAGCCGGCCAACCCAAATTCTAAAATATTGGAGACTAGATTTTCGTTCAGTCCATAACTCATACGTAATTTTGTTTGTTGCATTTGTCGGTACCCGATTTAAAATATATGCTACTATCTTAAGTGTTCTCCCCAGAGGATCAATGGAAGCGAGGTATGAGAAATCATGCTTTGCACCATCTTTATTAATGTTCGATTATGTCTTTCATACACACCATTCATTGCCAATGAACTCGACATTGTATACTATGGCACAATCCCATTATCCTCCAAAAATTGAGCAAAAGGCCCTAGACGTTGCTCTCTTGAGCTGTCAGAGTAACCGTAATATTCACCACCATGATCTGATATGATGCTTTTAATATTTTTTGTTGAGTTGTAACTCATCTTTAGATTTGAAGGATTTAAATATGTTCAAAACTTGAGATTTTTCTTTAATTAAATATATATAGCCATATATTGAATAATCGTCAATGAAAATGATAAAATATACATGACCTTTCCTAGTCACCGTAGGAAATGGTCCGCATATGTCCGTATGTATTAGTTCAAGAACATCCGTCATATGATTGGCTGTATATTTACGCATAATTGTTTGTTTGTCCTTAGCACATTCAATACACTGACCAAGTAACGATATGTTCAAGGGTCGCATGATTTCACTTTGAACAAGACGCGTAATTCTCTGTTGAGAAATATGACCTACAAACTTGTGCCAAAGTGCAGCTGAATTCTGATGTGTTAATTTTTATTTAACATTTTGAATTTCATTATTCAAGGTCTTATTATAGAAAATAATAATATCTAAAGCATACAAATTATTCATAATAGATAGAAAACCAGAAGTAACTATATTGGAGTGTCGATACAAACCAAACTTTTTTATCTCTAAATGAACAAAAAAATCTAATTTGTCCAATGCAGAAATAGAAATTAAGTT
Source organism: Schoenoplectus tabernaemontani (assembly GCA_037127355.1). Lineage (NCBI taxonomy): Eukaryota > Viridiplantae > Streptophyta > Magnoliopsida > Poales > Cyperaceae > Schoenoplectus > Schoenoplectus tabernaemontani. The sequence continues at coordinate 17,709,486 of CM073749.1, read as the reverse complement.
CCGTCTAAATAATCCTGCATAAACACACATATGTGAGTGCTTGCATCCAAATCTATCCACTATAAGTCTATTGAAACTAAAACTGAATTAATTTATTCACAAACAAGAAAAAATTATCTTTCTTGGCATGCCATGCGTGATAATTGATATATTTTTTCTTCCTATGCTCTTCAGATTCATAAAATAAATATCCTTTTTTTTCTTATCTGGCTCCATCCTGATAACCGATTTCTTATCCTTAGTGGGCTTCTTCTACGAACTTATAGTTGCAGCATCTAAATTAGCCTTATGTTTCTATTTTCTTTTCCCTTAGATGTGGAAGCAATGTTTATGCTTTCACTCTTATCTGTTTTCAAACGCTCTTCTTTCTGAACATAGTGCGAGATGAGTTCATTGATTGTCCATGATTCCTTCTAACAGTTGTAGCTCACCTTGAACTGTCCAAAAGGAGTGGGAATAGAGTTGAGAGATAAATAGACTAATATATCTTCCGATATATTTAGTTTATGTACCTTCAATTTTGAAGCGGTATTTATCATTTCAAGAATGTGCTTCCTAACATTACTTTTACCATTATACTTCATTATGCAGAGATTTTTAACAGAATGCATATTTCAGCATTTTTATCCTAACAAACCTCTGCTCTCAAGTTCTTTAAGATAGTTCAAGGCAAGAGTGAAATTAAAAACAGGTCCTCTAAAACTTTCAGTTATAATCACTTATATGACCTTGAGATATAAGCGATTTGACATCATCCACCGTGTATGTACATTTTGCATATTTTTAGGACTATTTTCAACAAGCACAGGTGGTTTAGCCAGCTATAATGCTATGTCCAGGTCAAGGCACCAAAAAATAATCTCTAAAATATTTTTCCATTTCTTATAATTAGAACCTATCAACATCGGAATACTATTGATGTCAACAGTAAGATCAGTAATTTTTACTAAAAAAATACATGTAAAATAATGAATCAAATGTCTGAATTATAATATTAAATTAAAATAAAGAATATTCCATCAACTAAGTATTCTCGAATAATAAGTGTTTTTTGAAATTAATATTTTAAGATAATTAGGTATAATAATGATATATAACGGTCCATTTGATGTCAATTAGTCAACCTTTCTTTGACCCAATCAACTAATTATACCTAAAACATATAGGCCATTACCAACTCATTACTACAATATGTTTACATATAATATTTAATTATTGTCTTTCCTTTGGGCCAATCTAAGAATCAAATATTATATGTATATCCAACATGTACAAGTCTGAAAAATAATTAACGTCAATATTAGAGCTTACTTCGATCTTTCAGAGAAACATAGTCTCATTGATTACTAAATTCCTTTAAACTTTCTAGCGATCTTCATCTAATCCGATAGAGCGATTGAGAGGATCGTCACAGATAATTTTCATCTCTATCTGGAAATCTATGTTTTGAGAGAGTGATGTCACGCATTCATATACATATTTTGACCCCTAATTGTGCCTAAAAATAGATTAAAATTTCTGATCTCATGTCTTATTTTATTGCATATGTATGTTTATTTTCTAGATTTAATTCTGCTCTGGCTTGTCTCTTATTTCAGGAAAATCAAGCCAAAACGCTAAGGAATCGGGTCCTGGACCAAGCTTTCACGCCAACTGACGGACCACAGGCCCGGCCCAAGTCGCATGCCGCAACCACATAGCGCATACGAACCGTATAGTCTCCATCTGGAAAAGATTTCCAAAGATAGTAGTGATTTAATGTCGTGATTCCCTTCTATATTAGCCGATCCCCTCCTATATAATCCGCCAACAACCTAGGATTTGGAGAGCTTCATTTTGGCCACCATCTCCATCTCTTTCACCTCTTCCATTCCATCTCCACAAACCCTATCCACCAGCCAATCTCAAAGGCGGTCTGAGACGCCAGCAACCCGAAGTACCAAGAGGAGGCAGAAGAACGAAGCAGAAGACTAGCAAAGAGCAACATATAGAGTTTGATTATCTCTTTGTTGTCTTCTTTGTTGTTTAGATATTTTCTGTGGGATGTCTTTTATCTTAGCTCTCTGTATCTTTATTGCATTTTTATATGCCGCAATGAGCGACTAAGTACTTTAGTTTTTAGGGATCTGGAATGTGAAACTCGGAATATGAGTATTTATTAAAGATTGTTTTGAATCAATGGTTGTGATTGTTATGTTGTGTACTATTGTCAAATTACTTATCTGAACTATTTGTCAAACCGTTAGGATTAGGTCTTGGGCTGAGACCAGGCTCTTGCAACTGTATAAGGTTCGACAGTTTGTCAAATTGTTCTTTCTAAGTACAATAGGTAGATCCGTGACCCGAAATGATAGATCAGGTTGTACCTGAAAGATTGAACCTTCGTTCAGATCGAGAGATCTGAGCATACCTATAGGAAACCATGCACTCAATCTAGATGATCTAAGCTAAGAAGCGACAGTTGAGTCTTAAGGAACTTAGGAATTCCATCTAACCAAACTCTAACTAGCGGACCGAGAAGTGACAGTTGAGGTTCACTGTCTAGGTAGTGGCCAATTAGGGTTCGCGCAACCAGAGAAAAAACCAATCTTTAGGAATAGTCGTGACCTATCTGAGTCCATATAGGTCGTATGATTCAGCTCTGAGTGGATCTGACATGTGTCCCTAAGAACTAATATTTTATAAAAATTAAAACACAAAAATATTTAGTTATTATTTTTCTACTTAATCTATTTTAAATTTATAATCCAAAAACCAGAACAACCCCCCTCCTTTTATTTGTTTGCACATCTAGAGACCCAAGCGGTGTAAACTCAGCAATTACCTCTTTCCTTATGGATCGACCCCTTACTATACCAACGTAGTCCGTACACTTGCGCCCGAACCAAAGTTGTGTAAGGGTATTATAAATTTTAAAAGTCGACGCGTGCCTCCCAGCGCGCGTGCATAAGAGAGATTTAGATTTCTCTGTTGAAAACGAAAAGGTGCTAGAAAATAGAGAATAGGGAATGGGGACCAATAAGCCAACAGTCTCCCTATATATAATGGATGCCAATGACTGAGCCACCAATTATTTCTTAACGGGTCCATATCAAATTTAAATCATCTCTTAACAGGTTTGTTGCTTAATAAGAAAACTGTATATAGTTGTGTTTTTCAGAGACTAATAGCATAATTGTATTATTATCAAAATTTATATAATTCAGACGATCATTAAATCATAAAGTTATTAATATGCATTCTACACATTAAAATGCCCACTTTTTATGATACATATCGAACCCGATTAATAATACAAAATTTGATCATTTCATAATAGATATAATTTAACAGTCCATTATATAATATATATTTATATTACATATAAACCCCTTGCATGTTGTAAATTCAATTGAAACTGGTGGTATACAATTATACCAAGGTCCAATAATTACGTTGGGGAGGAAATAATACCCAAAGTCCACACTTAATTATGACATAAATTTAGATCAAGGCAGCCCAGTCTAAGTCATATATATTGGTTTGCTTTTAAAATGTTATCTTTCAATTGGCAGCCCTGTTTGCACTGAGAAATGCATTTAAAATGTCGACAAATATATATAAGGACCTTTTCTATCAGTGCATTACCTTGTAAGAGAGAGAGAGATCAGTAAAAGACTAATGTTTAAAGGCTCTCTTTTATAGAACAAATATCCTAAGTCACTGTACAGCGACTAAGTGATTCCATTTGGTCTTGAATAAAAAAAACTGGAATCACTACAACATATATTAGATTTAATAACAGTTTTTAAGGCACTTTAATAATGGTTCTCTAACCAATATAAAATAAGTATTAAAAAAAATATAAATAACCATTGTTAAAATCATTTTTGAAAGACATTTAACAACGATTCTTAACTAATAACCATTGTTAAAGGGTCCTTTAACAATGGTTATTAAATAAAAAAACGTTATTAAGGGTCCTCTAACAATGGTTCTTAAATAAAAATCGTTGTTAAAAGGTCCTTTTACAGTGGTTATTAAATAAAAACCGTTGTTAAAGGGTACCTTAGTTAAAAACCGTTGCTAAAGTTTTTTTTAATTTTTTTTAATTTAACTTTCTTTAAAAGTTGCGAGTAAGATTGATATTGAGTCGTATTGATTAACAATAAACAATGAATATGAAGTCATATTGATTAAATAAGAACAAATATTGTTATATATTATTCATTCAATAATTAATATGAAAGAAATATAATTATTATCAAATGAAAAAATATTTACTCAAAAAATACATATATCTTGCTCATACAATAATATGAAAACATATATAATTTCTAAGAAAAAACAAAAAAGAACTGAAAAAAAAACTTCAAATGCATTTTTGATTTTGAAGATGAGATTTTTTGGTTCTAAAAATGACGGTAACAGCGTAAGTGGTTAACCCTATAGATCTCGTCATTAACTTTTTGTGACCGCATAGAACGCCTCAATCAGAGTTTTCTATCAAAAATTATGGCCATTTGAAATTGAGATAGTCGGATTTCGTTTTTTATTTCATTTGTCTCTCTTCTTTGTTTCTTCTTTCTCTCTCTGTCTCTCTCTCATCTCTCTTTTTATATATGAAAACAGATGAAAAGGGATTCATAATCCTTGAGATTTTAGTTTTTAAATTTTCATTTTTGTAACGTTGGATTGGAATTAACGAACGGTGAGATGACAATCTGTGAGAGTAGATGTTATTGATTGAAGCAAAAAAGCAAACGTCAGACCCAAAAATGTAGCAAAACCATTTAGCAATGTTTAACAACGGTTCTAAACACATAATCGTTGTTAAAGACTGTGTTTAATAACGGTTCCTTTAAGGAACCGTTGTTAAATGATTCTGCTTTTTTTTTTGGGTTATGGGAGTCTATTTTAACAACGTTTATTTTACTATAAATTATTGTTACAGAAGTTCTCAATATTACAATGATGTCACTGAGTCATTTAGCAATGAATTTGATATATAATCGTTGTTAAATATATGTTATCTAATGTCATTTCTGGAGCTATTAAGTGGACAACATGTTATGGCATATATATTACAAATGCTGTTAAATTATTTTGGTACGTTTTGCAAAATTATTTGCTTGTTTGTCTTTCATAGAAAAATAATCAGTCAATAAAACGTTCCAAATATTAAATATATGAAAGAGAGACAATATGGAAGACGTGAATCTGATATTCATCCAGTATGGACTGGTGGATGGGAATAGAAGAAAAAAAATTAGCAGCAAGATTCGTACACATATATAGTGTACCCTACAGCCAATTATTGACACAGAAGTGTGATGCCGCAACCAATTCAATGTTCATATTATTTTTGAGGGTCGTGTTGAAATGGAAATAATGGAATTGGATGGTGTGGTCCTGTATTACTGTACTTAATAGTGTTGCACATAAAAAAAAAAAGTGACATTGACGTTACGTATATTCGGTTTCAATACATATCAGTGTTGTACATTGAAAATGAATTGGATATTAAATTATCTGTATCAGCTGTTAAGAACAACCGAGACAAAATTTATCATCTGAAATAAGTAACAGATATTCTAGAAAAATTGATACAAACCTATATAGACCAGTTTCGATTTTTTAAACAACCAATACAGACATGTTCAGTGTCGTGTGTTTGTGTTATCTAACACTAATCTGACGGCACTGAATTAATCACCATTATGGAATAGTATCTCCTTGTTATTCAAGTATATCAATCTTGTTTTAAGTTAGTAAACTCTATAATATATATATATATATATAGTAAAGATACCCTAAACTTCACCTCACGAAAGATTTTCGTGAGTTTAACTTAAAAAATATATCAAATCATCTATAAATTTTAATTTATCATGTTCATTAAATTATTTATATGAAAATCTTGTGGGATGCAAAAAATTGGAGTGTTTTGAGTTTTTAAGTCATCGTTTTTAATTTTTAAAAATTATGTTCAAACATTAAATAGTTTATTATTTTTTTTAGAGCTAATTTTCAAAAATTAAAAACCAGGACTTATAAAACTCAAAACACTCCAAATTTTTGCATCCCACAAGATTTTCATATAAATAATTTAATGAGTATGATAAATTAAAATTTGGAGATAATTTGATATTATTTTTGAATTAAGCTCATAGAAGACCTTCGTTAGCTTAAGCTAACAGTATTTTTACTCTCTCTCTCTCTATATATATATAGAGTTATGTTATGGTTAGTCGTAAAGTACAAAATTTTTTTGTACTTCGCGTCGTATCTTTTATTTTCAAATTTAAAACACCAATCTGACCGTTAAAAATATTCTCCATATTGAAATATGTTTGGAGACCAAATTTTATATTTTTTAGAAAAAATATCTATTTTTTTAGGGGATGAAAATGCATTGAGTTTATTATTTTTAATAAGAATAATTTTCTAATCCTCAAAAAAATAGAAATAAATTTCTAAAAATATAAAATTTGGTCTTCAAATATATTTCAATATGGAAAATACTTTTAACGGTCAGATCGGTATTTTGAATTTGAAAATGAGAGATACGGCGTGAAGTATAAAATTATTTTATATTTCATGACTAACCGTAGCATAACTCTCTCTCTCTCCCTCCCTCTCCTCTCTCTCCCTCTCTCTCTCTATATATATAGTAAAGAAATAGTGAGCTTAAGCTCACGGAGGTGTTCCATGAGGTTAACTCAAAAATTACATCAAATAATCTTCAAATTTTAATTCATCATATTAATTAAATTCTTTAGATGAAAATTTAATGGGATGCAAAAATTTGGAGTGTTTAGAGCTTTTTAAGTCACCATTTTTAATTTTTAAAAATAATATTCAAACATTAAATATTTTATTATTATTTTTAGATCTAATTTTTAAAAATTAAAAATCATAACATAAAAAGCTAAAAATACTCCACATTTTTGCATCTCATAAGATTTTCATATAAAGAATTTAATGAGAATGATAAATTAAAATTTAAAAATGATTTGATGTACCTTTTGAGTTAAACTCACGGAAGGCCTCCGTGAGCTTATGCTCACGGTATCTTTACTATCTCTCTCTATATATATATCACGGAGTCATTCTATGAGTTTAACTCAAAAAATATATCAAATCATCTCTAAATTTTAATTTATCAATCTCATTAAATTATTTATATGAAAATATCATGGGATGTAAAAATTTAGAGCGTTTTTGAGCTTCTTAAGTGGTGGTTTTTAATTTTTAAAATCAGCTCTATAAATAATAATAAAATATTTAATATTTGAACATTATTTTAGAAAATTAAAATCGGTGGGTTAAAAAGCTCAAAACACTCTAAATTTTTGCATCCCACAAGATTTTCATATAAAGAATTTAATGAGAATGATAAATTAAAATTTTGAGATGATTTACTTTAATTTTTTTAGTTAAGTTCACGGAATACCTCCGTGAGCTTAAACTCATGATATTTTTACTATATATATATATATATATAGTAAAACTAATATTCTCCCTAGGAGCACGGAGCCACTCCGTAATTATAGCTTAAAAAATATATCAAATGATCTCCCAACTTTAATTTATCACTCTCATTAAATTCTTCATGTTGAAATTTTATGGGGTTAAAAAATTTGAGATATTTTGAGTTTTCTATGTCGCTATTTTTAATTTTTGAAAATAATAAACAAACATTGAATATTTTATTATTATTTTTAGAGTTAATTTTCAAAAATTGAAAAGAGTGACTTAGAAAATTCGAAACACCCCAATTTTTGTACCTTATAAGATTTCAATATGAAGAATTTAATAAGAGTGATAAATCAAAATTTTAAGATCATTTATTATATTTCTTGAGCTAGAATTACGGAGGGGCTCCGTGCTCCTAAAAGTATATTAGTTTTGCATCCCACGAGATTTTCGTATAAAGAATTTAATGAAGATGATAAATTAAAATTTCGAGATGATTTGATATATTTTTTGAGTTAATCTCACGAAAGGCCTCCGTAAGTTTAAACTCACGAAAGGTCTCCGTGAGTTTAAACTCACGGTATCTTTACTCTCTCTCTATATATAAATTAGTGAATTATTCAAGTTAATATACTTGTTAGTAAATTTGTTATTTAAGTTAATGTATTTATTTTTTAAATTAATTCATTCAGTATTCGAGTTAAGAAACTTGATATTCAAATTAATTTTATATTTAAGTTAATAATGATAATTTTAGTATTAACTTTGATCCTCCTTATGTTCCCTTCTCGAAAAAGTATCCTCTAGAAAGTAGAAAAGGACCGAACGAAAATCTTATCAAACGAAAAATAGATGACGGAACCATACTTGAGATTTTATCGTGGCGTTCAGAATCGTCTTATTTTGGGACAATTGGTAATATATGTACACTTGACAGCACCCATACGAAACGGGTAGGTGTCAAATTTGCATGCAACACGTGCACATCGATATTTGAAGATGATGTAGCGGGCTCCATACTATCTTTGTCAGCTAGCAAGTCTAGAAAAATACGGCTGTTTTTTATATATTAATATGTTAAAAAGGAAAAGATTAATAATCAATAATAAACTAAGTATTTTATTAATTAATTCAGACTATAAATTTTTGTGTGTGCAAAATTTGATTACAAAATTCTTCATTTTTTAATAAAATTAAATTAAAAGATTATATCTCCATCTATATCAAAATGAAAATGAAATATAAAATCAAACAAAAAGATGATAAGAAAAAAATCATGAGAAAATAATAAAATAATTAAAATAACCAACATACAATAAAGAATCTTATTGTGATATTTAACAGAACTATTAGCTACAAATTAAGATTTGAGAAAAAAATTGAGTTTCACAAATCAAGATTATAAGAAAAAGATTCCTGTCTAACCCTAAAAAAAATGAGTTTCACAAATATATCTCTCTTTTGAAACGTTTACCGAAGTTACTCCTTATCTCTAGAGGTGACAATCGGATGAGTATCTGTAGAGGTGACAATCGGATGAGTCGGTTAAGATAAGTTTGATTTTTTAGAAAGTTCATGTCAGATCGGATCGTTTCAATTTGAGTGTTAAATTTTTTAAAATCTTATATTAATTTCAGTTGGATTTTTTTAATCTTATATTAATTTCAATTGAATTTTTTTAATTTTATATTAATTTCAATTGAATTTTTTTAATTTTATATTAATTTCAATTGAATTGTAAACTATTTAATTTCAAATTAGTCGAGTTAGGTTAGGTCCTAAGTCGTATCAGACATATTTATTCTGTTGTCTGATCGAGATTTACCATCTTTGTCTAATTTTCACCCCCACATCCACATCTACATTCACAGTTATACACAAATTGAGATTTAAAAAAATATATATTAAATATACTCGACCGTTTTTAGCCTACAGTAGTCGGACGCATTGTTCAGTCTGCACTTTGACTCCACATTCAGTTTCGATTATTTAACAATTTTTCAAATCTTAATTTGTTATTGTTGCATTTAATTACCATTGTGGATGTGGGGGGTAATAGAGTAGTTTTGTTATACGAAAAGGAAAATATATTTGCGGTAGGTGTTAGAATTTTTTTTTGAAAATATTAAATCCTAATTGCAAAACTATAAATCTTCTTATTTCTATCATTGGAATGGTCAATACTTGACCATAAGTATCTTCTTATTTTGTCAAAAAATCATCGAAAGACGAGAAGACATTTGTTAATGTCTCGAGTCGTGATTCCCCTTTTGTTGTAGCAACAAGAATACATAATTAAAGGTTTATTGGACTACAATGAATAAAAAAGGAAAGACACAGAATGACAGAAATGTCCTCCGTCTCTATTCTATCTCTTTATCCGAACAGTGTGTGAATCTCAATACGAGACGGACAAAGATACAGTGCCTACCACCTGCTTTTTTAATTTCTTTCCTTTTTTTTTCCTTTTTCTTTTTTTCAATAAATACTTCCTTACTTTATACCTCTTTCATATATATTTTTCTAACAGTGTAAATATGACTGAAATTTCTTAATTATTCGTTTTTTTACTTGTAAATTGCAATTCTAGCTGATGGCATCTCACGGGTTCATCACAGATGTTTAGATTTCTATAGAGAGCTTGGATAGAGCAAGAGTCGAACTATCTTTTTTTTTTTTTTTTTTTTTTCCATTTTACTTTAATTGTTTAAAAGGTACATGCTTGTGCTTGTGTTTCTATTTTCACTTTTATTTATGAAAAAAAATATATATCTTTCTTTATCTTTTTTTCTAATATGTAACTCTTTTTTATTTTAATTTAATAAAAATTAATAATAAACTTTTCGTCTACTACATCAAAACAAATCTAAACAAATCTAGCTGATAGCAAAATTGTTTATAACGACGTGTACAAAGTACAAACCATCCATCGAACCCAATCTCTTTTTAACCGGTTGGGATGTTGTTGGGTTAGGTAAGGGGTTTTTTAACTTTAATAAAGACTGTAGTTCGGTTTTGATTTAAAAAATGTTTACAATATATTTTAATATATTTTATCTTTAACTTTTATTGAAAATAATAAAGAAGAATTGCTCATATTTAAAAATCCATAAATATTATGAAATATATTGCTTATTGATCTTTCTAAGATTCTTTCCAATAAGGATCATACTATTATTTTTTAGAATGAAATGATTATTAATATATTATGGGAATCAGGAGTTGTGGATACTAATAGAGGTTGAACTTTATATTTTATACCATGATAACATATTATTTTTGTTTGATTTATCTTATGAACGTTAATTATTTCTGATAATTTTATCTTTACTGTCAAGTTAAATAAATATAAGTTACCTCGAAGCCAATTAAATAAAATTAAGTACTTACCTTTTATACGTTTATTAATACTCAATTATCTTCATATAGTTTAACTTATTATTTTATCTTTCATTGTTTGACATGAAAATTTTCTTTAACCCGATATAACAAGATTTGGTTCAATTTTTTTTAACAATGTTTATTAATCTACCTCTTGTACACCCCTAAAAATGAATTTATTTTCTCTTTAGATGATAAATAATATTTCGCATAGTAGATATAAACAGTTTTCAAATAAAAAGTAGCTTATTTCTTTAAAAGAAAGTTCATTTTTAATGTTATCAGAATAGTCATCAGAATAGTCACTGTCATGTGATTTGTCTGCCCAACTTGGTTTGGATACATACTTCCGACTGTGAGTTAATTCGCACCGAACTTTGGAACAAATAAATTTCTATTTTAGTATAGTATATTGGTACATGCACTATTCAATCTGTACAGCTATCATAGTATATTGGTACATGCCTAAAATAAAAGCTCTCTTTCGCTCAAGTACAGGATGGAAAAAACTCAACAGAACAGCAATAGAAACAGTACATGACGGCTCAGTTGTTAACCCAATCTGTTGGGACCTAAATTTAATTTATTCCTTCTTGTATAATTTAATTGGGACAAGAATAACAGAGACCGGAAATTGTTGTGAGTTGTAACAATTTGTTGACTTAATGCCTGACAAATATTAAAAAAAGTAAAAAACATAACAGAAGAACTTATTTATCAGGCTCAAAACATAATTTAAAATAAAAGAAGTGATCAGTTGACAATGGGTTATTTTGACAACCTTGATAATGAATCTCTAAATAAATACAAAAAAACTCATAAAAATGAAAAAAATATTATAGATATGTTGTTCTATCTTTAAATTGATGGTCATTCAAATTTCATGTAATTTCATTATCATTTGATAATCCATCAAAGACCGTTAAATTAGTACCGTTGCAAATTGCATGAAAATTTGATGATCTTTGATGGACTATCAAACGATAATGAAATTACCTAAAATTTGAATGACCATCAATCTAAAGGTAGAAGAATACATCTATAAACTCTCTTTTTTTTCATTTTTAAGATTTTTTTTTGTATTTATTTAGAGGTCCATTATCAAAGTTATCAAAATAATCCATTATCAAAAGATCCCCACTCTTTTAAAAATCAGCAATCAATTCCTCACTGGACCAGCCCTAAATTAAATGAATTTGATTTAATTCCGTTTTCAGATAGTTCCTTGGATCATGTTCCTCCACCGCATAAGGTGAGCAAAGGTAGTGGAGAATTTATTGCTAATTCGTTGTCTTGTGAGGTGGTGGTAGCTAGCTTTCAAATATTTTGAACACCGAACGATTTATATCTAATTAAGAGCAGTAAACGGAAGAGCACGGCGTCCGGTCGTGTCCATATTGACGAAATTACTTATGAATAAATTGATTTGTATTTTATTAATGTGAGTAGTTGAGTACATATGAGGGTGATTGTTAATTTGGCCGAATGATAAATGCCGGCATTAGCAGTGAACTTATTAATTTGGGAAAAAAAACTTGATGTATTGCAATCACATGACGTATCATAACATAACTAGCTATATAACCGTGCGTTGTAGCAGACTCTTTTATTTAAACATTAAAACATTATAAGATAAAAAAAATCACATTTATGAGATTTTTCAACACAATATGAATTAATGATTCATGGATTTATCGTAAGAAAAATGAATTATTCCAATATATATTATAATCATTAATTTTTTACTAAACATGCACAAGGTTGCTAAATAAAAAAATTATATTATGGAAATAACAGTATAGATGAGAAAGTAATGGAGAGAAAAAAAGGATCAATGAACGCGATTACATATGTTCGATCAATAAAAAAAAATATTATCCATCTAATTGAGGGATAAAATTGATATAACACAAAAAATAGTATGACAAAAAATGGACCCTTCAATTCTTAGATGCTTTATATAATAGTATAGATTAAAATATTCTTGCCACTTGATATTACTATATATATATTGTGATATGTTAGTTCTTGATCTTGACTCATATATGGCGTGTTATCAGCTGATATATTTTGTTATAGTTAATCACTTTTAGTAACAGTTATTTCGAATTTTGCCTTATCATTTGAAAAATATTTAATTTTGTGAAAATTATAAAAAATATATTAAAGTGGAGAAAAATGTTACAAAATTTTTAATCATAAAAGAATATATTTTATATTTACTTTTAAATATAAAAATATTTCAAAAATTGTTGTATAATTTCAGGTCACCACGTGACATGTCGTATAGTCTCATGTCATGTAATATATCATAATGCGTTTAGAGAATTTTACACGTGACGAATTTTAAATGAAAAAAAGACACACAAGTGGCGTGACATTATTAGTGATTATGTGAGATACAAAGATGGATATATTTGGGTGGACAATACATGGTATGACATTATTAGTTATGATATTGCACACAAAGATAGATACATTTTGAGTGAGGATTACTTAACAATTAGTTATTTGGATAATTTTCACAATCTAGTATCAAGATTTTAAATAGCACATTATAATATTTTTTAGCCTCAAAAATGTATGCCATGAACTAACATTGTACTATGCCAAGCTATAACCGTCATAGTGGTAATAGCGGTCATAATAGCACATAGTGTGCAATAATAAAATAGTGTGATATTCGATATAAATTATAATTTCTATTCAAAACTTGTTTTGTATAATTTGAAAGGCCCAAACTTATGTAATTAAAGGACTTATCATTTCAATAAATAAAATGATATAATTTATGATTTTGTATATTATTTTGAATTGATTTTTTTTTATGTTTTACGATATCAATGATATTTCAAATAGAAATTTTGAGTTTGTATTGATTAGTTATAAGTTTATAACTCCTTCAGGAATTATTATCACTTAATTACTCTATTAAAGTCTAGTTTATTAAAGAATATAGAGAAAATATGATGTACGATAACTTCTACTATAGCACGCTATAGCACGTTAATTTTTTTTAGAACACAACCGTAATGATATAATAATTGCTATTTATAACCTTCAAACCTGAGGCTCGGCCCGTCCTTCAAAACCATCAGCCCGGCCTACACGACCTTTACCTTCGGGCCTAAAATTGATGGTCCGACCCGACCATGATGCTTGATGGGTCTACCCGTCCGTACCCGTCCCGACCCGACTTTATCAATGATATTTTATTACTAATTTTTTAATTAAATTATTGCATAATTAATTAATAATTTCTTTAGTTAGAGGATGATTATTATATTTAAACTGAAATGTTATTAAATATTTACACCATCATAGTATTAGTTATTTTTTAAGTCTAAAAATTATTAAATATTTGCACCAACTCAAGTACTCAATTTATAAATTGTGATATTTAAATAAAAGAATTAATTTAAATGAATATTCTATTAGTTAAATTATTATTTTTACCTAATTTGATAAGTTACATATATACAATTATACAATTATACATAATACATATAAATATATATTACATATTATCGATATTACGGGTCGGGCGGGTGGGTCTCACCCTAAACCCGTACCCATCCGGCTCTTGATATAATATCAATGACATTTAAATTGCATGAAATTTTAAACAAAACTAATTCATAAGTGTAACAATATATTTGTAAAAAAAATTATTTTTAAGATTTTCTAGTGTATAAATTTATATAAATTTGGGCTGTCTAAATTATCAAGATAACTAGTTGTCAAAAGATTCCATCCTAAGGGTGTCAATTCTTGACTTGACCAATCTGAATCCGATATGATCCGAAAATAAATAGGTCGGGTATGGGTTTAATTTTTTTGACCTGAATCGGGTCGGGTCGGGTTCGGGTTAACCCAACCCGACCCGATTAATTATATTTTTTGAAGTAATTATATAATTTAGTACTAATTAAAGATTAAATATATACTAATTGAGATTAATTATAAATTAATTAATATTTTATTGCTTAAAATTATATAAATATAATTAATAAATAATTAATTATTTTATACGGATCGGGTCCATCTGTGACCCGTCGGGTTAGGTATGGGTCAAGATTTTTTGATCCAAATTTAATCGAGTAGGATTCGGGTCGGGTCAAAAAAATAGAAAAATAATAAAATAATATGACCCGACCCGACCCATTGACATATGGCACCCATCCATATATTTTAGCCGTTAAAAAGGAATGATCAGAACTTTAATTCCGTTTGGGCACCTATTTTTTTTAAATACAATCATATTTAATAAGCATATTATCAGCTATAAAATACATGCATGTTTTTTATAAATTTTGTTTTATTATTCTAAAAGCATTTTTCATATTGTTAGAATATTCGATGATTAATTAATTTAGTATGTTATGATTATATTGTAAATAGTTATTTCATAATATTATTCATATTCACTTAGATATATAATCATATCTAATATTCGCGCCCAACGAAATTAAAAAAATAAAATTTTGCCACTAATATTGTGTTTCTCTGTGCGCTATTATTACTCATAGGATGTCAATTATTGACCCGATTCGAACCCGATCCGATTTGAAGATAAATGAGTCAGGTATGGATTTATTTTTTTTGACCGAATCAGGTTGGGTTGGGTTTGGGTCAACCCGATCCGGTCCGATTAATTATATTTTTTGAAGTAATTTTATAATTTATTATTAATTAAAACGTAAATATACACTAATTATATACTAATTAAGATTGATTATAAATTAATTAATATTTTATTACTTAAAATTATATATAAAATAATTAATTATTTTATACGGGTCGAGTCGATCCATGACCCATCGAGTCGGGTATGGGTCAAGATTTTTTAATCCTAATTTAATCGGTTCATGTCAAAAAAAAATAATAAAATAATATGACCCGATCCGAACCCGACCCGACCCGGCCCATTAACACCCCTAGCTATTATCTACATACAACAACAAAAGTAAAGTTTTCAATCTCAAATAAATTGAGGTAGGCTAGAAATGAAACTCAATCCGAAAACATAGAAATTATAGATCTCAAATGTAAAAAAATAAAATAAAAATAATGATGATGATAAGAATGACAATAATGTTGATGAAGATAATAATAAAAAAAATTATGGTGATGATGATACTAATAAATATTTAAATATCTCTAATAATAATAATACTCTACTACTAAATTCTAATTATTAGATTCTAATCCTAAAACTCTATAATTTAAAAATAGAAAATCTAAAAATCTAAGAATTCAAAGTCTATATACTCTAATGCTAGATTCTAACACATAAATTATGGTTTTGATATGTGAATCATCATTTTTCAGACAATTTTATTCAAAGTAAGTCCTTTAGGTATATTTTATTCATTCAAATATCTTTTTAATATTTCCTTCCATACCAATCTCGGTCAATATCTATCTCTTCTTGTATTTTTGGGATGATTTTAAAATATCACTGTGTACTAATGCGCTATTATCTACATATATAGCAAATTCACATTGTATTACAACATATGACTAGGCCAACACAAGTTTAAATAGTAATGCAAAACTTATTTTCTTTAATTTTTGTTTCCCATAACTAGCGCCATACCCTCAAGATTTAATCGATGAGGTAAAACAAATGGTTATTGAATTTATTATAAAAAAAGTATGTCTTGTTGCATTTGTTGGCATATTTAAGTTTGTTCTAATATTATTAATATTCGAAAATGAATTTGTGCTAGATATGATATTTGTGTCTACTTGAAATGGGTATATTTATATATATGTGATTTGTAATGTATGAAATATTTGATATGTGCATGCATATGAATATGTGATGAATGAAATATGTTTTATTTGTATGTCTTGAATAAATTGGGTCAATGATGTGATGTGTATGAAATCATATGATTTATTTGTTTGTAAATCTGCTTTATATGTGGCTAGCAAAATAATGGACTGATCAAAGAAATCAGAAACAAGCATAAAAAATAATATCTTTCCTAACGATTTTTAAACAAAAACCATTAGCAAATAAAATTACAAAAAATCTTTACTAACATTATTTATTTAAAACCATTAACGTAAATGCTTTTCCTAACGGTTTTTGGCTGGAAATCATTAGTGAAGATTTTCTGATTTTTTTATTTTGTTTTTGCTAATAATTTTTATTTAAAAACCGTTAGAAAAAGGTATAGCACTCCGTTTCTTTGATGGCACATTTGTTAACTGTTTCTAAGTAAAAATCATTTCCAATAGTCAGCGAAAAATGGTCCCCAACGTCTTTCCTATGTTAGTGGTTGTTTATAAGTTTTTCTAGCCCTTCTTTATTAACGGGTATATAATTATTATTAAATGTGTTTTAAAACCGTTCGTGAATATTTCTAGTACCTGGTAAAATATTCCTAGCGAGAGTAAGATGTCGATTATTCCGTTAACAGGCGAAACCGGAAGAGAAGTTAATTAAATGAGAGAGATTTAACAAATTTTAGTGCATGCGAATTGCTACTCTAATTGATAGCTTGATTCATACGACATATAGTCGCGGTCATGGTGATCGGTTCCGGATGGGTACACCTTTTGATGATGGTGCACAATAACTCAATAAGGGAGTATTTGACACTCAATGGAATAGCAAAGAGTTAGAATAAAATAGCTATTCCGATAAATTAATTTGTCAAACGAATTTTGGACTAAGTAGAATAGTGCGAAATACTGCTAATCCGGTATACCAACTTATAGGTGGAATACCGGATTAGCTCTCATCGGAATAACGATTATTGTTTGATTATATTATATTATATTATATTATTATATTATGATTATGATTAAGATTTAGTATTATTATATTATTATATTATAATTATGATTATAATTTATTATTATAATAATATTATGATTATTATTTATTATTATTATTAAATTATTATTATCATTATTGTTATTATATTATCGTTACCATTAATATTATTATATTATTTATTATTATTATAAATATAATTTTAATATTATATTATTATATTATGAATATAAATATAATTATTTATTATTATCATTCTAATTAACTATCACTTGAGAATTATTCTCTATAATTCTTCAAGTTTTTGAAATCTTCAATATTCTCATCTATAGTAAAAATTCCTGCAATTCATAAATATACATAATCTATAACATATGGTTACTCAAATTTGTTTTTTTTTTTTTTTTTGAGGGGGTGAATGCTGTATAAATACAGTAGATAGAATTAAGTAATTAATGCACTAGCTTGTTGTTTCTCAATGAAACCGGTGGCTCGTACCACTGTTTTGAAAAGAAAAATAGTATTTATATGTGTCATTAACTGTGTGAACGCTATTGAGATTCGGGTTAATGCTCCCTTCCAGAAGGGCAGAAGCGTTTCACCCAAGTTCTTCTGCCCAGCCCACCAACTCAGCAATCCCTATTGAGATTTTGTTAGCTTTATAATTTAACTTAGGAGTTGTACCATAAACTCTGTATTTATTTATTATTTATTATTTATTTATTTATTTTCTTAAATTTCAATACAATCTAGCTGGTAATCGCCAGCTACTTCAAAAAAAAAAAAAAAAAAAAAAAAAAAACTCAGCAATCCCGAAGACCGTATGGGTCCGGGCAGAGACCACTTTGAAGGCACAAATAGAAAAACTATTTCAAAAGCAAAAGATTTAGGAAGAAAAAATCGAAATATATTTTTCTGATCTTCAAACCTAAGGCGCTAATTTGATATAAAACAGAAGGAATAATTAAAATCATAACAACTCTTATCAATAGATCAATTTGTAGTTTATTTTATCATTTTCTTTTAACAGTAGAAATTGTTGAGAAGTGACGAATTTCAAAAAGAAACTAATGCTGCTTATTCTATCATTAAACAAGAAAGGTTTTTTTTTAGGAAAAGGAAGCCAGGCAAATATAATTTGTATTTATCTTGTGTTGCTGATTATATTATATTAGAGACAATATCATCTTCATCTAATTTGATTTTTTAATTGATGATTATTTTTCAATAAATTTTTTTCTGGCAGCTTGCTGGTTGAATATTAATTAAAAAGGCTTACAATTTAAGACAAGAAACTTTTTACGATGCCAAACAATTAACTCCTTTAATCTCAGCAGTTAAAAATGAATTAAAAAAATTAAGATCATCTAGGAGACAGAGTAGGACAAGTGGGGCCAAGGGTAGCTGACGAAATAAGGAGAGCAAAGATGGCCCTCCTTTCTTTGATTCCAGAGCAGAGTAGGATGCATTTAAAGTGGGAAACATGACCCGACCGAAAGAATCAAATCTTACCAAACTAAACATTTCAACAAATTTTGAAAAATTGGTCACCATTTTTGTGCATTCCAATTCGAGATCACTTAAAAAAAGCCACAAAAGTTGAACTTGGTTGCATAACCTTGAGTTGATTGGAAATTCAATAATGATTTAAAGCTAAATTGAGTCGAATCTAACCAACTTAATTAAACAACCTTAACTGATCCAATTTTGTTTTTCTAGACAAGTGTCTACTCCAATTTTGAAACAAAAAGGTACCCAAAGAACTTCAACCTCACCCTTTAGGAAATAACAAAAGCACTTGACAAACAAATATAAAAAAAAATCACGAGAACTCCACTCAATTCCATAATACAAAATTCACAATCCAAGACGATTTAAAATCGAACAATCAGACCCAAAATAATTCAAAGCTTAAAATAAATTCAAGCAAATGATCTGAAATTCGATTTTGTTCAATTAATAAAGGCTGAATGTTGAGACCCCTATATGATAATTGTAACAATTTGACTGTATACCTAGATAAAAATACTATATATATATATACACACACAAACTTATAGGAGACTTTGGAAAATAAAATGCAAATAAAGATTCACTCAAAACTATAAAATACTCTCTTCAAATTAATTAATCATATAACTTGAGCATACTTTGCCACTTTAAAATCACATTTACCAACACACATATCCAAATTTCAATAATGGTAATTAACTATAGCAAACATATTCTCAAACGACTATATAGAAACCAATAAATTAAAATAAGGAAACTTATTATAATACACGTACGATGTCACTGCCACCTTTTCTTAAAAGCATC
The DNA here is from genome assembly GCA_037127355.1 of Schoenoplectus tabernaemontani. NCBI lineage: Eukaryota > Viridiplantae > Streptophyta > Magnoliopsida > Poales > Cyperaceae > Schoenoplectus > Schoenoplectus tabernaemontani. The sequence continues at coordinate 17,689,538 of CM073749.1, read as the reverse complement.
CAAATTATCTCCAAAAGTATCATCTGTCTCGTCTTTGACCCATCCAAATCTTTCTAAGAAAGGGTTGACTAGATTTTGTGGGGGATAATCTTTGATACAGTCCTCCCAAACATCTCCATCTCCCAAATCTCTCTTCACCTCCCAAATGCAACTATTGCACTCAAACCCTGCTCCAAAGCTTACCATCAGCACTCTATCTCCCTTCTTCAGCCTTTTCTTTGCCTCCATGTACCCCAAAACATACCACAAGCTACTTGCCGATGTATTGCCCCATCGGTACAATGTCATTCGAGCTGCTTCAACATCTTGCTCACTTAACCCGAGTGCCGTTCCAACTGCATCAATAACCGCTGTCCCGCCTGCGTGCAAACAGAAGTGATCGACAGCCGACCTAAAATTGATCTTTGCCGCTGCCGAGTTCGCGTACCCTTTTGTTTTTGTTACCTTCTGTTTAGTGAAGTGGTACACGTAAAGCAGAAGTTCACGGTACGGTAATATTTTCGGCATGAGCTGCTTAAAATTTTTACTGAATGCACGCATGGCTGCTTTTGGAAGGCCTGGACCTAGGTAGAACCCGATCCGACCTGCATTATCCTCCTGCTGCATCACACAGTTGTAACCATCATCTTCGCACCCAATATTGGTTCTCACAAGACACTTTAATCTCAACTTGGATCGGTTCTTCATGCTTGGGTCGTTAGTGAGTAGCATAACGGACCCACCAGATCTAAATAGGACGTTACTGAGCATCATCGACTTCTCATTGCCACAGTACCAGTTAGGGACTATGGATTCAGAGCTAACCACCATTGCTATAGTTTTCTTGCCAGATTTGAATATGTTTCTTACCATGTCAACGGCTATCAAGCTTGCACTGCAACCCATGCCGGAGAGATTATAAGTTTTCACGTCATCGCGCATTTTTTGTTGGTGCACGATTCTCGCCGCAAGGGATGGAGATGGACCGAAGCCAGAAACGCTAACCACCAACACATCCACGTCTCGTGGCGAGATGTTGGTTTTAGCAAGTATATTGGCGACGGACGCCTTAAAGAATTCGTCCATTTCAAGCATCGCATCATCAATAGTTGGTGACTCTTCACGGCCTTCTAAGATATTTCTCGGGCTGTAGGTTTCTTCACCTATACCTGACCGGATAATCATCTTTAGCAAAAACTTGTATTCGGGTAGACCGAGGTATTTGTTGCGGTTTATGACCTCACCGCTGGTTAAAGTGGAGATCTTTCGGTCCGGTGACGGTTTAAAGCACACATAATCGATCAAATAACAATCACTTGAGAGCTTTGCGGTGTAACGTATCAAAATATGGTAGAGGCAGAAGAGAAGAAGAACTATTAGGAATGCCAAAAGTACCATTTGCGAGATCTATTTTGTGTTGCCTCTTTGGTTATAATTAATTCTCTTTTTTGGAAGGCTACACAACTGTAAGGTGCTAGGGAGCAGGGGGGTCAGCGTGTATTTATAGTACCATGTTTCTTTCTTAAAATTCTTTTTTATTTATTTTCAAGTTGTCAGTAGTAGTACATTACTACATCAATTAGTAATTCAACGTATAATAAGGAGCCATAACTCGGTTTGGGGCGGATAATGGGTAGGGTATGGTAAACGTATAATAAGGAGCCATAACTCGGTTCGGGCCTTATAATGGGTAGGGTAGGGTAGGGTAGGATAATGAAACCCCTCACTCATATTTATAACTCATAAGCTAATGAAAATTATTTTCACTCATATTTAGACTGGATAACTTAACGGAAATAAAATTTTATTCATATCTGTTTTATCGAATACGATACAGATAAAGTAAACGACCAAACAACTTTCAAAATAAAAAATATTATAATATAATTAGCGATGAAAAAGATTATAGCAATAAATAAATTATAATAGAATTAATTATAATATAATTAGCAATGAAATAGATGACGGATAAGGAATAACTCTTACCTGCACTTTTACTCGATAAGTTAATAAAAAAATTATCTTATTCATATCCATATTAATAACTTAACTAAAATAAAAATTTACTTATATCTGTTTTATAGGATATGATACGAGTCAAATAAATAACAAAAAAATGTCATTGACAGCCCTAACTCGACTCACATGATAGACAAGTTAATAAAATATCAACCATTCTCGATTTATTAATTTATTACTGGCTAGGGATAAGATTTTGACCAGTAAAAAATGTTGATCAATTTACAGTGTGCTAAACTGTTGCAATTATAACGATTAAAATAAGAAAGTAAAAAATATAACTTATGTAACTAATCTATACTATTATATAAAGCAACTAAGAATTGGACGCATTCATTTTTTGTCATTTTTTTCAAATTTTTTATATCCCAAAATACCCCTCATCTAATGATTTACATTAATTTTGACTAATCAGACGAACACGATAGCGTCCATTATTTTGTATTCCTCTCCATTTCTTTGCCATATATAAGGAAGAGAATTAAAGATTGAGAGAAATAATGCGAGATTATATCTAATATAGCATTTGTAATTGATCTTTTATTTATTGATCTTTTTCATGTTAGAACGATGTATATATTATCATGTGATATTTTTCTATATCTAAATAAAAAAATTCGCTGCAACCCGTGAGTACAAAGCTAGTACAATTATAATGAGTTGTGTTGTGATGATACGTGTGCTTCGGACTCAAATTTATATTTTTCAAATCAGAAATGAATGATTCGAATCGGTCAATCTAATCTTTATATCAAAATACATTAGAAAATTAAATTTTATATATTTTTTTAACTTTTTTGCTATTTTTTATGATGGGGAGAAAATCATTATTTTCAGGTGAATCAGAATTCTCAGTGTAAATCATTCTCTAAAAAAATATATATATTTTTTAGTTTGCTCATATATTTTGATATTGATAAGTTGGGATCATACATTATAATTTAAAATTATAGATTTAAATTCGAAACACCGACTCCTTAATGCTTCACGAAGAACTATAACACGTCTCTAATTCAAAATTACAGTGACGCTTTAAGTTGTGTTGCTGCACGATTTTTATTCTGGATGTCATCTATAGAAAATCGTACTTATTTAAATTACTTCACGAAATAATAAAACACAATTTAGACAATGCTCAGGATAAATATTATTTATTTTTTGAAATAAGCAACAGATTTATTGCATATTAATGAGGAAATATTTATTTATTTCCTACATTCAAAGTACATTCTCAACAAAATTTAATGAAGAGGAGGATTCTAACTTTGCTTGAAGTGCAACTAGCTAGGAATATCCTGGACAATATATCCTATTATGATTGCGCGCTTCAGATATAATTGTAAAAAAAAAACAACCACGGTTGGCTTAGAAGTTAGAACAAAATTCATCCATAGTCCATTAATAGGGGTTCATATTATTTTAAGTAATTAAATATTAATTAACTTATAATTAATCTTAATTAGAATATAGTTAATAAATTTAAGATTTAATTGGTACTAAATCATAACATTACTTTAAAAATATAATTAATTGGGTCGGGTCAGGTTGAGCTGAACTAGACCCGACACAATTTGGATCAAAAAATTAAACCCATAATTAACCCATTTATTTTCGAATCATATCGGATCGAGTTTGGATCGGATTAATAATTAACACCCTTCCCATACATTCGGCACAAAAATACAAAAAGAGGAAAAAATGACGAAATGGCTTAATGATAAAATAAATGTAATTCTTTTTTGTGAAAATAAAGAGTAATTTCAGTGTAATCCAACTTTTTGGTATATTTTGGAAAAATATCATTTAAATAATTTTTTAAAATATTAAATATATTTCTAATGATTTAGATGAAATGTATAATAAATTTAAAATAATTTAGAGATTAATTAATTATTCATCACAGTGTTATTAAAACCTTACCCTTAAAATCTTGAAATTATATCATGAGACACAAAAATTCTTTCAAATTGATTAAATTAAAATCCAAATCACTAAAATGATTTTTGAATTTTCATTTAATTAATACTTTTAAAAAAATTGTAAATATTAAACATACCATAAGGATCTCAAACTAATTTTACTCTAAAATAATTAAAAACACAAAAAAAAGGGAAAAAAAGGCAACTCAGCCTGTTCTGACGGCTCCCATTAACTGCATTTTTTCAACAACAGTACAACATGAGTAACCTGATGGCGTCCCTCACAGAGGCGGATCTAGTAATAGTTAGGGGTTAGTTGATCATCAGAATTTTGATAAATAATATTTTTAAATTAATATTTTATTAATCTGACCTCTATAAATCTATTTTTTTACTTTCTGAATTGTCTTATTATTTTTTATTGAGAAATTTTTTTAATATCATAGATAATAAATAATTATGTAAATATTCTAAAATTTAATGTTCCGTAGAGAACAAGTTTCTTCATCGACATAATTATATATTATTTTGAGTTTTTTTTAATACCTTTAATATAAAAATATATACTTGGACAGTTTTTATTAAATAAAAATATATGTTAAATTATTAATTTTTACTTAATATTTAATTATTTAATGAATTTAAATATAATAAATAAATATAAGACTTCTCTCTCATTAAAATTCTGCATGCGCCCGTCCCTTCGACCCTTCCATTTTAGTTCGGATCTTGTGCCAGCAAACAACTGCACGAACACCGACAATAGCATGTCCTATCTACCATGGAGGCTAAAAAAAAAATCAATGGAACTGATAAAAAATAACTCAACATTTGCCCAACTAGCCTGGACTGAGTTTCAAACTCGGTTCCATATGCTGGGACGATTTTGAAACTCGGTCCCATTTATTTTATATTTGTGTATTATATTAAAAATAAAGCACAACATTTAGTAGATTGATCTAAAATATAACAATAAAAATTAAAATAAAGATTTACAAAGCCAAATATAAACATAATTAATATATTATTCTAAAATAATGTCAAACAAATTGAAATATTACAACAACAATTAAAATCCAATTATTCTGGCTAATATAATGACAAACAACATAAACAGACTGGTAATCTAAATCTTGCTCTGCTAGAACGAGCTCGACCTCAAGTTGGCATCATGTTGATACGACCCTCTATTTCATCCATAACCATTGGAATGTGTATCTTCCTTTTCCTTCCTTTGTTGTTTTTTACTGGATCTGGCCTAATGATCAGACCATTGTACATTGACCAATCTTGTCTATTGTCATAACTACGTCAATGACCATACCATGTGTTAATATAATACTGGATAATATAATATGGACTAACGTACTGAGTGTAATCTAGCGCTCTGAAAGAACAAACAACAAGCAAGTGGTAGCATGAGATGTCGGTCAATTATGATTTCTGACACCAATAATTATCAATTTATGTTATTGCTAATTCAACCTCATATTTTATTTTATCCATTTGTCCCTATTATTTCAAATAGAAATTATAAATTAATGCTTAAATTTTGAAGTTAAATAAATAATAATAATATAAGTATAGAATATTATCATCTCGATAAATCCATTTATGTTGTAAATATCTTAGTTTTTGATACCCCAATCTAGTGGTACGACATCGTAATTTCTCCCCTTATTACCGCGATATTTTATTAGTTCGGTGACCTTGTGGGAGAATATCAGAATTTGGGCTTCCCAAGCCTTTGCAACTTCTCAACTTTTATAGAGTCACTCAACTTCTCAAAAATAAGGTATAGACATATTATCAACAAATTATATACATAGGTGCTTCATACCTCGATTAATAAAAGGAATAGACATTTGCCACTCTTTAACTATTTTCTTTGACATCCATCACATCCTTAATTTCATCCATATATGTTTCATCCTGAATGTTATCCTCCTCGACATTCAGGTGTCACCCTTTTTCTTCGCCATCCTCATCCACATCCACATTTTATACCGGAGCACGAGATGATCGTTGCTCCCGAGCACGGGAGTGGGTTCTTTCGTCAGCCATGACTGGATTACTACTTCCAGGAATACTGGTCGGATCATAGTTGTCAGATTCGGATAGTGGTTCAGATTCAATTACTAGCTCTAGTATTTTATATTGGAGTAATTTGTACGGAGCTGTTGTTTTAATCATTCCTTAAATTTCATCAGAAATAACCCGAAAATAAGCTATAAAAAAACACCCGAACTTGCTGGTGCAGTGTTGATCCGTGCACTAATGCTGATGCTGAATTGGTTAGGAAGCAACTCCAAACCAGCATGAATCTGCCTCTTCAAGTCATAAAAATTTATTGTCTCGTCGGCAGAAAATGTGCACGCGGCATGAATGTCGTAACCCACGCCAATTGAAATGTTCAGAATTCGACCTCCGTGATACACATTGATAAGCAACATTTTCGTCTCTACAATATGAACAATAAACTCCATTGTTAGTGTATTTTAATTTTACAGCAAAAAATAATAGTCCAAATAGAAAAAAAAAACTTACAATGTTGGTGAGACGAGAGTGGTGAATATGGATCAGCTCTGGATCTGTCGAAAAAAAAATTCAATTGAAAGCTCTTGCAAAAGTAATAATGACGTTTTTGAAGAAATGGTTAGCTGAAAGAAGATGAAGAATAAAGGAGCTGGGTGTTGCTATATATTAGTAGGAAGCTGAGATCGAATTTAAAACTCGATCTAAGGAAGCTGGACCGAGTTTTAAACTCGATCTCAGCTTCCTGTAATTTTCAAATATATACAAACGTAAAAAGAAAACTGGGACCGAATTGAAAACTCGGTCCCGGCACTTGGAACCGAATTTAAAACTCGGTCCAAGCTAGTTGGGCAAAAATCAAATTATTTTTTACCAGTTTCATTGATTTATTTCTTTTATTTACTAAAAATAAATCTGTGCACTCTTTGAAGGCCCGATTCATAGTCAATTAATATCGTCGGTATTGTTCCAAGTTTAACGAGCCGATCTGTTGTTAATAAAATTATAAGATTATTATATGTGCGATTTATATTAGTTTTTTATTCGTGTACATGAAATGAACGAACATTGACTTTACAAATTTCATTTTATATGAATTTATAATTTAAAAGTTCATGTCCCAAAATCATTTTACTTGCAAAATTATTGTTAAACAAAATATTTTCAAAAATCGTAATTTTTATCTCGATATATATAGAGAGAGAGTAAAGCTAGCATGCCCCTAGGAGTACGGAGCTCCTCCGTGATCCTAGCTTAAAAAAATATCAAATGATTTTTAAATTTTGATTTATCATTCTCATTAAATTCTTCATATTGAAATCTTGTGGAGTAAAAAAATTTGAGATGTTTCGAATTTTCTTAGTCGCTATTTTCAATTTTTAAAAATTAACTCTAAAAATAATAATAAAATATTTAATATTTGTACATTATTTTCAAAAATTGAAAAAAGTAATTTAGAAAATTTGAAACACCCCAAATTTTTGTACCCCATAAGATTTCAATATGAAGAATTTAATGAGAGTGATAAATCAAAATTTAGAGATCATTTGTATATTTTTTGAGTTAGGATAACGAAGGGGTTCCGTGCTTCTAAGAGCACGCTAGCTTTACTATATATATATATATAATTTGACATTTTTGTTTTAGATTTTAAGTTTTTAAAATTTGAAAAAAAAAGAGGTATAATGGAGATATCGAACGTGAACCTTCTTTATTAATTATTGTATTTTACAAAATAAGTTATGACAATAAAACTATTTAAAGTGAATAATAGTGATCGCACTAGGAATGATATCTCTCTAACATTTTTCTTATTAAGAAAATAATTCTGGGCACAACGAAATTTTATTGTGACATATAAATTAAAATAATAAAATTGTAGATGCATTTCGTTTTATTAAGATGGGGAATCTGTCAAATTTGAATAAGTCCAACGTTGATTTGTCATTCCTCAAGGACTCACTGAAACAGAATTGTAGAAGTGGTTAATGAATATATATATTTGCATAAGGGTGGGTATCACTAAAAATCTAAATATATTGATAATGACTATAAGTTGCTTGCCTTATAGAATGTTTGCCAATCAATTTTCATGCAATTCAAAAACTATTTGATGATTAATTTTGGTGTTCCATTAGATGCCGTTGTAAATTTTTGTCATTTAAAGAGCAAAAAAAAGTTATATTGCAATAAAATATAATTTATCATTTTTTACGTGTTATATCTAAAAATATAAGTCATTTATACGATTGTTGCAGTTGTCAATACTCAATAGATCTCCATGTTTTGCCATAAATTTGTTCAATATCGTTCTTTTTTCTTTTTCCAGTAGCGAGAGGATGTTTCCAAGCTCTTAAGCACGAATTAACTTCTTCAAGTTTAAAATGGAGTCAATTCATCTAATTTTAAACGTCTACGATTCCATCATTTAAATTTTGAACATAATTTCTCAGATGAACGAGTTGTCAAGTATATATCAGCCGAATTGTATCTCGTGCTTTTCGAGTTATGTCATAAGATAATTTTGTTGGAGTTATATTCTAGAAGTAAATCATTTTAATAATTCATTTAGTGTATGTTATTGATGATATTTTATATTATTTGTTCTTTGAGTTTGTTATTGATAAATCATTTGTGTTAAGAACTTAAATTGTAGATCTCTGTGTATCATTTATTTAAATGATAATAATAACTCTAAAAGTTTCTAATCTTGATTACTAAAAAGGAATATTAATTATTTATAAAAAAAATATGAAAGTTATGTGATGATTAAGATCTACAAATCATCAATATATATTATCAACTTAATTGCATAAGTATATGTTAGATAAATATAGCACTGAACTTGAACCAATGAAATAACTACTTGGATTATTTATGTGTCATTAATTATTTCATTTTTGTCATGAAAATTATTTATTATGAATAGTTTCTAATTTTATCCTTAACTGACTGCTATAAAGATTCTATTTTGACATTCATGAATTATGCACGAAAAAAATATTTATGGAAAAAATATATGTCCCTCATAATATAAATGTTAATGATTAATGATATCTATTGGGCCCTTTGATAGAGTTGAATTGTTTGTATGTAAATTATGTATAATCAACTCTAAATGAAGAAATGAAGAATCTGTAGAGATGATATTTTTTTACCTTGACTTATTTAATGATATCATGTGACATAAGAATCAAACAATGAGAAAAAATAATTTTAATGCAAGATTGATATGCTATATTTGTATAGTATTTGTTTATGTTAATTAAAAATCACAATGTGTTGCTAGATATTGCTTGTGATTATTAAAATTAAAGCTCTTAATCAATAATGAATTGAATTTTAGTTTATTATATTCAAGATATAAGTATGATATGTAAAGTGATTAATTATAAATATCATTGTAATTAATTATTTAAAATGATCATAAGAAATTAAAACTAATGCTATGACCAATCAAGAAATAGTTTTGTCATGAAAATTATTTTTCAACTCAACATGTTAATATAATTATAGAATTATGTTAAAATAATATATAATTTATTTGTACATTTAATTGGACTAATATTGTGATGGATAAGAGGGTTTATTAGATAAATTAAGTAGGACAAAAACTCATTTTATGGACTGAAAATTCTATCAAGGCGAACCTCCTTTTTAAGGATATATTTATAATTATATGTCTAGAGTTATCCTTAAACTATTGTCTATATAAGAAACACCATTTTGATGAAAGAGAATGAAGAAAATTCTAGCTTTCATCCTCTTCTTCATTTGACTGAATTTTCTTGCCATCATCTTCATCCATTAGCTTATGTATTGAGCATAATATTGTACATAATTAATTTGTTATAATTAAATAGTGTGATAATTTGATTAGTCTCATTCCCTTTAAGTAACTATAGTGCTTGATCAGATTTTAATTAATCTTATATATTACCATTAGAGAGACATCATAATTGATTGCTTGGAAAAGAAGAAGAAGAACTCAAAATCATCTAGCCAAGAAGAGCTTAACTTATTGTTACAATATAAGAAGAGATATGAAACTCTCAACCTTCTAAATGGAGTAATTAGCAAAAAAAATTGATCTTAAATTGCTAAATGACAACTAATTTGCATGCACTAGTAAAAATAAAATAAAAAATGTTTTTTTTGAAATTCATGTTCTTAATTAATTATATATTAATTAAGATTAATTAAAATAAATTAATATTTAATTATTTAAAATTATATAAAAATAATTAATAGATACTTAATTATTTTACATAGGTTAGGTCATGGGTCGGATCGGATTTGGATCAAAATTTTTTTATCCGAATTTAAATGGATCGCGTCGAGTCGGGTCAAAAAAATAATAATATATTAATAATCCGATCTGAACCCGATCCGACCCGATCAATTGACACTTCTAAATGTTATGATCTGGATCTGCGATGAAGGGATAAATAGGGATCGTCATACAATACTTTCTCTTTTTTTCTCAGAAATGTGATCTCCAATAAATTCGCCATCCCCAGGGCCCAGCATATTTCAAACGAAATTAAGCCAGCAGCCGAAAGAAAAAAAAATACAATTTTATAAGCTAATCGCTACAGCAAGGACTGTACAATGTACAAAAACTCAGACACATAATATCATATTGTGCATTATAGATGGATGATTGAACTTGATCGGCTCGTAATGAGACGTATCTTAAAAAAAATATGGCTCGTATTTAATGAGTTCACGCCTCACAATTCTGACAGATACTTAAATATTTTATGATTGGTCCATTAACGCACCGAACTCTTTTTGGTTAACAGAATATCCTAATTGCAAATGATTTGGAGAGATATTTTAAGTAGGGGTAGATGGGGAGATATTTTAAGTAGGGATTGGGATGCTAAATTTGGATCTGATGTTATGAGTCAACCCGATCTAAAAATGATAAAGAAATATAAATAAATATTTCTTAATTTGTCATGGATCGGTTTAACTATATTTTTTAATTTGTCATAAATATTTCTTATGAGCCAACCCGACTTATTTAACTATATATTTTTTAATTTATTTTATAATTTAAAATGAAGCTCAAAATACACTAATTAAGGTTTATTATATATTAATTAATATCAAGTTGCTTAAACATTTTAAAAAATAATTAAAAATGCTTACTTATTTTATTCGGATTAGATTGGATTGATTCAAAGAAATTTTAATATGATTCTAATTGGGTTGGATAAAGTAAATAAATAATAATTATCGATCCGACCTGACCATAGACACTAGGGAGCAAGTCGTATATTTTACTCTGCTATCGAGCGTGGATCATGTGAAAATCTTTTTCAATACACTCAACTATCTTCTTCTTGAGAGTTTCACATTACCTATTTATTTTAAGAGCAATAATTTTAATATTAAGAATAGAGCTCTCAATACCGTAATTATTACTCTTGAAATAGCACTTCCCTAATAAATATAGAGCCCAATAGAGAATTTTAGTATTAATATGTGGCTTAATTTTTATATATGTATATAGAGAAATTTTCTTATTAACAGTTGATAGTCAATACGAATTGGCAAAAAGATTTTTTTTTTTTAAATGGGAGCCAATAGACTTTTATTGATGCACAATAATTTCTAATTTGTTATCAGTTTAATAAAGTTAAAAATTGTTACCATAATATGAAATCGATTGGTTACGTTAATATTTTGCCATAAAATAATATGTATATCTTTACATAACCAATCCAATACAACAACAACAAAGTCTTAAATCCCAAATAAATTGAGGTAGGCTAAAATGAAACCCAATAGGAAAATATAAGATCAAAGATCTCAAATATCAATGATAATAATGATGATGAAAAATAATAATAATAAATAAATAAATAAAAATGAGAATGATAATGGTGATGACAATATGATAATAATAATGATGATAACGATACTGATAATATACTAATAATAAAAAAATAATACAATAAATCTCTATTATAAAATATATTTCTAAATCCTAAATTCTAAACTCTAAAATCCTAAAACATAACCAATCCAATACCATATAATTTTTCTATGCAAACACTAGTCATTTTCTCTGTTTTCTTTACTTCCTTTTGTTTATTAGATCATCTAGCTCCGAGTTTTATTTCAATAATATCATTAGAACATGAAATTAAATATTTAGGAAAATAAAAATAAAAATTCGAATAATGTTTTCCTTAGACTTGCTAAGACCGCTCCCAAAGCACCTGATCTTAAGCAAAAAGTACCTATGCACGAGATTGGCAGCACCTAGGCTCAAAGTTTGCCCCTGACAAGTCAACTCCATCACTTTCGAATACTACTTTGTACACTTATCATTGCACTATGACATGATGTGAACAAAATCTCCCACATTTATTTATTTACTCATAAAAAAATATTGTAAAATTACAAGAATTTGGATACAAAAAGGCATCGTATATTTCAAATGCCACGATTCACTTTGGGTACCTATATATTGGGCTATAGTAATATGCACATATTGATTCCGTGCAATAGATTGTTTCTTCAATTTGTAAGTCTAAATAGTTAATTCAAATTGCTCAAAATATTTTCACATAAATATCTAATTAAAGATAAAATTTTATATTTTTTAAATTATTTTTATTATTTTTATATAGTTAGAAAATCACTTGATTTAATTATTATGAGTCGTTCAAAATGAGTGATTTTTTGTAACAATTTAAAAGAATAATTAAAAAATATATAAAAATATAAAATTTTGGTCAATAACTAAATATACTATATGAAAATCATTATGAATAGTTAGAATCGACTATTTTAATTTTTAAAAATGAAGAATCAATTCAAAGTACGGAGGTGATCCGTGCTATGCATAGCACCATAACTCAACTCACTCTGTTTTGTGAGATATAAAATCTCACGTGCTTCACATCTGTATCTTGAATTTGAAAGTCTAAACCGTTGAGCATGATCTTCATCTTAATATATCTTTGGAGATAAAATTTTAATTTTTTGAGATCTTTTGCTAAATTTTAGATGGGTACACATTTTTTTATCTAACTATTTCTACATCATCTAAAATTGGTTATTTTCCTCTCATCTAAAAAATAGCAAGAATTAAAAAATATATAAAGTTTGATATTCAAATATATTTTAATATGAATACCATATTCAATGATTTAGATCGGTCATTTGAACTTTCACATTCAAGATACAGACGCAAAGTACAGAAGATTTTATATTTCATGAAGCCCCATAACCTCACTATATATATATATATATATATTAAATTTAAATAACTCAAATTTAAACTAAAATGCAAAATAAAATAACTAAATATGATTTATATCACTTTTCTTATATACACAGAAAAAAAAACTATGATATTTCAAAATTATTGTTTGACATTAAAAAAGTTAACGATTTTACACATCCGTGAAATTAAAAAAATGTAAATAACTTTTTACCTACTAATTGATATTTAAAAAGACTAAGAAATACATTCTCATATCATTAATACTTAATATTTAATTAAATTAAGTAAAAATAATAATTATAATATTAATTAAGTACTTAAAAATTAAAAATCTAAAATTATACTAAACTATTATATGATGTATTTGCTTCTATTTTTATTAGGGCATTAATTTACATTCAAAAAATAAAAATGAAATAAAAATTTAGAGTCACTAACAATTAAGATTAGAAACAAAAATATTTCAGTCGTTAAATATGTTTTAAAAAAATAATTCATGATTTTAACGTGAGATAAAACGGTTAAATCACAAAAAACCCATTAAATCCATTTTTTGTCAAAACTTACCACCAGGTTTGTCAAAATCGTTAAAACTTTTCATTTTTTAAAAGCTTCAATATATATAATATCTAATAATTTTATTTTATTTTAGTCGTATAATTTTGTTATTAGAAAATTAAAAGGGGAATTGATGAAAAAGGGAGGTATTTGTATGCAACTAAAGAGAAAATTACAAAAAAAAACTTATGATTTTTTAAACAGTAGAAGTTAGCATTCAACTAAATTTGATTGAAGTATTTTATTGACACATTTGGAAACACGTTTTGAATGTTGAATTTATTGTTATGCTATTCAAATATAACCAAATAAAAGAAAAGGGCCAGCACAGAATGGAATATTTTTCTCGTTGGCATGAGAAATGGGTATTGCTCGCATATATTAGTCCCGTGACAATGGTGAGTTAGGTAGCCAATTTTGAAGCATAAAATTGAAGTCCTACTATTGGCTCATTTATTTGGGATTTGAAAATTGGGAAATTGAGAGTAACGGGAATTAATGAGCACGGAGAAATCAGTTGTTGGTTGGTAAACAGTGACCCCTACGAATTTACTCATTTTCAGGGACGCACATGCCAAAGTAGTACCGTCACATTTTGAATCCGATTAATTAACTCTATGCCTTTTTTTTTTTCCTTTAGGCAATGGAAATATTGAATGGGATTAGTTTACGCTTTAAATCATCCTAGTAAGAAGTTTAGCCTGGCAAACGCAAGTGGGGACCACTAGTTTCAGAGTGCGGATTAATTAATTGTCCCGTGAATAATTAATTTAACACTAAATAATGACAATTTTTACGAGTTATTTTCTATATTTTTACTCAATACATTAAATACAACAACCAACAAACAACAACAACAATCCTTTAATTCCAAATAAATTGGCATAAAACTTAATGGAGGAGCTATAAAAAAAATGGTGTCTATGTCATGAGCGTTGAGGCTATAATTAATCTATTATGTACAAATTTGAGCATATCTACACCATGCTTTTGCATGTATCAAAGTCAAACTACACTGGCAATCTATTAAATACAAAATATATGTATAGAGTCTTTAATCCTAAATAATTATCTATTCAAATCAAAGAAAGGGTGTCTTGATAATTTGGACAAGCTAGAGACGCTTAAGCTTAATAATTCAAACGAATGATGAAATATTTAATCATTACCGAGGAGATATTAAAATGTTCGAACATATTAAGATTTTAATAAGAAATAAAGTTCAAACTTCAAAGAGTCTAACAAGGAAATGTTGTTAAACGACGGCCAAATGCTTATTATTTGACTTATTATACATGTTTATTTACCATTCTTTACAATCTATTATTACTTCTTAATTATTCAAATTATTCAAAATCGATATTAATGAAACAAAACTTGCCATGTCGTCGTATTATATAAGTAATTTTACGGTGTTTTCAGTGTGCATCCAAAATTTAGTGCACATCCGATTTTGATGTACATCTCAAATTATAACCATTAATTCATAAAGGGTAAATAAGTCATTTTTAATATCGACACCAAATTAATAATCTTATTAACATAAGGAATTTTTGCTTGGTAACTTTAAACTTCATTAACTAATAATTTGATACATTTTTACAGTTCAATTAGTGATTTAAATTTTTTTATAGTTTGAAGTTCGAAAATTAACGTTTACTCTGATGCATCCATTTATAAGAGTACTCAAATCACATAACATTTGATCAACAAGCTATTTATATGTTGAACAAAATAACCACAAAATATAATTATTGAATTAATATTGAGTTTGTCTGATGTTCTTTCATTTGTATTTCAATCTAAAATGCTACCTCAAAGATTAATTTTTCATGATTAAAAGGCCAATTTAAATTGTTCATAAAAAAGTGTATATACTTTTAGAATTTTTATATTATTTTTAATAAAAGATCTTCATCTTTTACCCATATAGAAATATTAGTATTTTTTTTTCTATTATCTTAGGGTGATCTTTCAAAAATAAAAAAATATTACAAAAGTTATAAAAATTTATATTCTATAAGATTTTGATATAAATATTTTATTAAACTATTTAATTTAATTTGATATTCGAGTATGAAAAATTAAAATTTAAATCATTTGCATTTAAAATTAGAATATAAACGAAAGCATGTCACACAAGTTCACTAATATTATGTGAACCGATTTTTAAAGATATTATCAAGATTATTTTGGAAAGTCGTTATCAAATGCTAACTTCCCATAAAAAGACGACACTTCGCGCAAGCTCATATTCGCCAATATCATAAACAAAATGATTTAATATTACAGTTATAATTCTAGTTTCTCCAACCAGAAGATATAATAACTACGGTGGGAAAATAAAGACAATACAAAGCCACAAGATATGTACTTTGTGCATGATTATATATTAGTGCGTGGTAGCTATCTAATTAATTAGAACACTGGAAATAAATTGCGTTGAACAACGTTTGACAGTCTAATTTATTTATGGCCTAATTAAAGGAGGTGGATAAACTTTGCTTTCTGATTTGCTAGGGATCCTTCTAATCATGTATAAAGTTGGGCGGAAAGTTCAATCCTGGAAAAGTATTATATAACTGCGAACTACCCATCTCTTTAATAAGGGTTATTGACTTATTGTTAGGTCACATTTTTTGGAAAATAATTATTTACTGACAGTCAGTATCAAACAAAGTCCAAATTAGGGTGGCACACTGAGCGAACTAAGCAAACGAACCGAGTCGGTTCGTTGATCACTTTGGATTTGATCCAAAATTTTTGTTTTGAGATCGACTCATTAAGTTAACGAGAAGATTTTTTTTAGGATGGATAGATATAAAATATCTTAAAAGCGTAATACTGAAATTACTAAAAAAAAACTTAATTTCATCGAATTGCGGGAAGTATGAGGGGTCATGTTTGGGGTGTTAATGGGTCTGGTCGGGTCGGGTTCAAGTCCAGGTTATATTATTTTATTATTTTTTTGATCCTATCCGAATCTGATCTGGTTATATTCAGGATAAAAAGTCTTGATCCATGTCTAATCCGATCCGTATAAAATAATTAAATATTTATTAATTATTTTTATATTATTTTAAATAATTAAATATTAATTAATTTATAATTATTCTTAATTAGTGTATAATTAATGTAAATTTAAGGTTTAATTAGTATTAAATCATAAAATTATTTTAAAAATATAATTAATCAGTTCGAGTCGGACTGACCCGATTCGATTCGGATAAAAAAATAAATCCATATCCAACTCATTTATTTTCGAATCATGTTGAATCAGATCAAATTTAAATTGAATCAAGTTAATCCTTCGGATCAGATCAATAATTGACTCCCTAAGCCATCCAACCAGCCCCCTAGTTCTGCCCGTGACGGTGGAAGTTTAGAATCATGACGTGAAATTTAGATTTCTAGATTACTTTCAGTTAGAAACCTGGCGATGCTAATCATGTTCTTCGATGAACTATTATTAGTCGACTATGACTAATGAAGCGGTGAAGGATAAGTCAAGATGTGTTTGCCAATCAATCTAATGGTATCCGTGGCAACGCTACAAATATCCTTTATGAATTGAGCATTGAGTCCACTCCTTATCGGGTTATAATATTTTCATTCCAGTACATTTATATGGAATATAAAATTTAAATATCTGGTATAATTATTAATGGTGAATATATATTTATTAAATTAAATATTATATTTATTAAAAAGAACAGACATAATTATTCAATGAAATATATATTTTTTTATCAACCCCAAATGTTATCTAAATTTTTAAATCCACTAAACATTGAAGTTGTCTAAAATTTTAAACTCATGTGCACGTAAAAGTTCAATTACTGACATAAATATTAATGTTAATTATATAATTATAAAAAAAATATTCATATTTGTTAAATAGAACACATAATTATTAAATACAAAAATTATCATATATGTTAAATTAAACTTTTATTTATTTAAAGATTAAAAATAATATATTTGTTAAAAGATTGTTCAATATATATCCAGTTTAAGAATTATGAGTGTTTCATTTAACAAATATATAAATATTGCTAATAATTATTCAGTCGTCCAACTTTTAGGCTAACGAGGGTTCAAAAATTCAAGTAGTTTTTCGGGACTGACAAAAAATATGTTATATTTAATAATTATGATAATTATTCTATTTTTTTAACAAACATGATGTTCTGTTTAATAAATATATATGTCATTAACATTTATGTCGGGTATTCAAATTTCATAACCCACGTGGATGCATACTGTGAGACCCTTTTTCACGTATCTCAACGCTTTGAAATGGGAGTTTGGTGATGAACTACGGAAGAAGGATATAGAGATCCATCTAATTGTGTAGTAAAGTATTTATATGAATATGGAATGCACATTTACATGTTTTTTTAAAGATTGAGGGGTCTTTTAGATTCCAATTGACACAAGCCCACATTGTTAATTATCCTAGGTTGTGAATCTTGAGGTATCTCTGTATCCAGATAGGAAATATAAATATGATAGTCAAGCATTAATTAAGTGGTCAAGAATACAAAAAGAAGAAGAAGAGAGCAACTGATGTCTTGATGATAGATACATAGAGCCTGCATGAGGTAGCTTACACCTGCAAATGAAAATATAGATGACTTATATACTATCACATTATTATCATGTTATATCATAGTCATCATATTATATTATATCATGTCATCTTACTATGTCATATTTATCATATTATGTCACATACCATATTATATTGTATCATTATATTATATCATATTATCATATCATATCATGTTATTATATTATAATATATTATATTATATTATTATATCATATCATCATATGGTATCATGTTATGTTGCATTATATGTCACATCCCAAACCAAAAATAATATTGCTCGAGGATAACAAATTACCACGTGTACGCGAAGACTCGTACACATAAGACTTAAAAATATACAATTCATTCATTTATCACAATAAAAAAAAATAACAGTCCATTTATACATGTCATAATAAATAAAATATACAAATATCAGATTTTTACGGAAATAAAAATAATAAATAATACAAAATGAGATGGTGCCGAAAGGGTATCCAAAAATTAAATATAACTACCTAACAGCTCAAATGGATAATATAAAATAAAATGAACGACGACCGTACAATCATGGACATCTTCTAAAGTCGGTCCTCACAGCCTATCATCTACCTCCAAACTTGGACCCCACAACCATCGTGGAAATATGAATGATAAGTCACTCAGTGCAGTTTTAGGTCTAGCACCGAAATATTACAAATCTCTAGACTTAGACTTAAAACCATTGAAAATTTATTTTTATCACAAATATAGTAGCAACATATAAGTATGTAAAGTTTTAGTTTAAATATCGAAATTGAATTAATCATATATTAGTTTGATATAAAAAGGATCCGAAAGGGATTTATATAAAATACACTATTTGAATGTCATGATGATTTTAAATCAAGGATAAACCTAAAATGAATAATTCTGAGATATTATAATATAATAGGTACGGATTCAAACTCTCATATCACACGAATGACTTTGCGAGATAAATTCTTTTTAGAAAGAACCAATCTCAACTAGTGCTCTATAGAAGAGAGCGTCATTTACTATCAAACCGTCCCCAATTTATCTCACTCAGTCCCTTACTATAATGAAAAAATGAACAACGACTCGATTTTTATCAATATATAAAATTTAAATTATAGGAGACTATCCGAAAATAATATTAAATGAAATGAACCAATGATGAACAAATATAAAGTGACAAAATAGTCACTGTAATAAATATAATAAAATAATCTTTGTAACCACGGTATACCTCATTATTAATAAATTTAAAAAAATTGCTATGAAATCGGGCCGATACTGACACTCTTCCCAAACCAAATTTCGATATTCATTTTTAATTTATAATTTTGTTGAAGTTTCTTAATGACATGGTAATCATAGAAATAGATAAATGCATATTCTAATCTTACTTTAATTTAATTATATAACTGGACTAAGCTTAACTTGATCAGTATATCAATCTGGCTAAAAATCATTTATATAAATATTATATCATTTCATAGTTAAATATATTCATAATTATAGCTTAAGTAATTATAGTAGGTTATGTATATATAATAAAGAATTTAATTATATTCTCTATTATGACTAAGACTTTTACTTAGTCTTAATTAATATTTCACTAATTATCTACTAATTTTACTACTTAATTATTTTAATAGAATATCATGTAATTAATATTACCTCACATATATATATATAAGCATTTTAGGGATTAATTAAAATTCCATAATTAAGTCATTTATATAATATAATTATCAATACTTAAAATCAAATTATTTATCTAATACAATTCTAAGATATAATTCTAAAATTATTTATCTAATATAATCCTTTATGAAGTTCAAGTGTCAAGAAAGACAAAGGGAATTTAATCAAAATATTGGGGTTCATGGCAAACTAAACTTGATATACAGCATTTGCATATGACACTGTGCATTTATCGTATTAGGCATAGAAAAAACGCAAAATAATGGGCATCAAACCAAGCCAAATGACCAAGTAGCTCTTAACTTGTCTAGTTTATATCCCTCCCAACTCATAGCTTGGTCAAATAAAGAGTTGAGATATGTACCAAAAAGAGAACATTGAAGATAGAGATGCGAAGTAATTTCCCTTTGCAGTATTCAAATAGCATAGTGCTTTTTACATGTACCGAAAAATAAAGGTATTCAATCATTCTCCCAATTATCCCATACAGTACTGAAAATTAGCAGAAAAAGACAAATGCATATGAATTTAATCAACCCCTCCCCCCTCCCCCCTCCGTCCACCTGAAAAAAATAATACTTTTGCATACCTTAAAGAAGCTACTTCGATAAAAGAGGTCAACGGCGGCACCCATGCCTCGCCAAATTGAAGCAAATTCAACAGCGATGTATCTGTAATTTTGATTGCATTTTAAATTGAAAAATTGCAAAGGTGTACTTTGATTCATTTGTGTATCCTATGAAAATCATACCCTCCACCAAGTATTACAGCATGTTTAGGTAAGTCTTCCAAACTTAAGGCCTCATCCGAAGTAATAGCCAGTTCCTGATATAGGGCGAGGCAAAAATGTAAACTATTGCTGGTTAGAGCCAATGGTAAGTGCAAAATCCATAACTTCAACAATTTCACAGAGGTATATATCCGATCAAACTTGCATTAGATAGGTATAGTCACATATGTATGCCGTGGACCTCAAATCAAGCCAAATCAAGCAATGGTCCCAATATTGCACAAGAAGGTTAGTTAAAAAGATATTTGACCAGTCATAGGTTATTGACTTATTCAAGCTAGGAAACAAGAATATTTTTAAGTGTGTAAAGAAACATGCACAAAATCAATCAAGTTGACTTTAAATCCATTATTATATATTGGATGAGCATGTAGAGAAATTTACACAATAATAAATTACTACAAGTTCATTAAGAAACCATAGCAGAGTTAATAATGAAGTCTGCAAAAATGAGATAATCTAAATTACACAAGCAATTTTGGTTGCAAATGCAATAACAGAAATATGCAGAATCTCACAATGTTTCATTGAATATCAACTATATTCCAACAAAACAAGAATATCAAGTATATTCCAATGAAACAAGAATATCGATAAAACGTCACAAAATCAAGTATATTCCAACAAAATGAGAATAGTTCATGCACATCCAAAAATCTTGGAAGTAGTATTTACCAGACTGACATTCTAGTGCCACCAAAATTTGAAACTAACAAGTTTCTCCTCCTTTGTATAGAAATAAACATTGACGGAGGAATCCTGGTAGATGGATGTCAAGTATCCTCAATGTTTCATTGAATAGGATTAAAGGAATATGGAGAATCTCTGCTCCATAGATACCAACTTGTTGGAGTGCAAGTGATATTATGAGATTTTTTCAAGAGCAAACTGAAAAAAGAAACAAAATAGAAGGAACATAACAAATCTGGCCAGGAATTTTGACACGTTGGGCCTGACTTCCTGTAGCAATCAATATGTGTTTTGCACTGTACTTCTGAACTGACCCATCAGGCTGTGTCACTTCGATCTCATGGGGCCCAGCTACTTTTCCCTCTCCTTCAATCATGGTCACATGAGAATTGGTTAACATCCTCTTGTATATTCCATTTAATCTCTGTATTTCTTGAGTCTGAGATCAAGAATACACTTCATCAATTATTCAGCTTTTGGAAATACAAATTGTAATATGACATACATGAACAGCACACCAAAAAGGTATTCATTCTAAGTATACTTATTTATTCATTCAATATTTCATAAGCTTTATTGACTGAAACAACACTAAATTACAATTTTCTGTTTTGAGAAAAAAACTTTGGTAAAATATTTTACTATAAGAACAACTGGAATGGAACAGAGAAGGAAAGGGACCAATATTTTTTAGATTTGATTGCAACAAAAATATAGATTTTATAATCAACAATTTCCATGCAAAACTCAACAAGAATTGCCACGTAGTTGCTGCATTCAATGTTGATGAAAGCAAGCTTTGCGATCTGTGACATTTTCCTCATGTTTTAGCTAGCGTAAGCTCAAGCACAAGTAAATATATCTCAATTGAGAAACTAACAAAGCAAAGGAAAAAAAAAATGAGTTCTACCCGTACCAAATTACCAATTGGCATCAAACTGAATTTCTTAGTTTGTTATTTCCCAGTAATAATGTAAACCATAACAAAATCCAGCAATTCTATTCTTTTATTGAGAAAGGATTAAGGAACCAAGTGTAAATGCTGTGCGGTATTTCATACCAGTGAACAACCTGCAATACCACCCGGTAATTATATAAGTATATCTACACTAAGACAAATATGGCACAGTGAGTATAAGCTGTTTTAACAAACCTTATTATTCAGAAGCTTTTTTCCAATTAAACTTGATATCTTTATTAAGCTCCCACCCGAAGTTTCTCACATCCTACAGCACACAAGAGATATATGAAAAAATATGAACCAACCTATATGATGACCATCTCAGATTCTGGTACTGTGCTAGTTAATCTAAACACTGGTAAAGAATCAGCATATACTCACCATACGGGCCGCATACAATATCAGATAGGAATTTTTTTCTTTCATCATTTGGTATGTGAACATATGTTCATGTGCTGGTATATTAGAGTGTGTTATACCTCTTAAATGACCACATCTTTTGGCTTCTTCCGCATTTGATTATGTTATACAAAAAACCTATAAACTGTTTTATCACCATTTAGTGCAAGACCGTCTTGACCATGAGTTCAGCATGCCAACTGAAATTAGAATTCAGGACTACACAGGTGATTTTTAGGTCTTTTCATTCTGCAAAAGGAAAAGAAATTTCATTTCAAATTTAGTTCAACATGTTCCAGCAATACTTGCAAATATACCTCAAATTCACCACGAAAAGGGGAACCATAGACAAGTATCTTTCTAGGAACACAACCACGAATGACACAGCTGAAATGAAGAATAAAAATTAATTGATAAAGATACATAAATAACACATAGTTATGTAAGCACACAGTAGTGGGTTTGGAAAGCAATCTTAGGTTTTGAAATAATGCCACCCCAATCAGTCTAATGTTAATTTTGGGAAAATTCATGGTTTGGTCCTCAAACTTCTTCAAAAGAACCAAGTTGCTCCTTGAGTGGGCACATGGTTTTAGAGCTTACATAAAATTCTTCAATTGGTGTGCCAGTTTGGAATGGTATTAGATCCAGTTGCAAATGAACCTCAAATGGTATACCATTGTGAACTGAATCTAGAACCAAATGATGCTAGAATTACATTAATTTACTCTTGGGTTTTCAAAACTTTTTTTTTTCCACTTTCTTATTTGAAAGTCAATCGGCCAAAATTTTAGAGTAATCCTATTACTAACAAAACTACATTCAACCATGCAGGGCAAATGGTACTAGGGCCCAAGTGTTTCAGTTTCGGAGATTGGTACCAAGCACAGAACTATTGTACTGGTACATAACAAGGACAAAGCAGTTCATCCAACAGCAACATCCGCATTCATGTCAGACACAAACTCATACAAGTAAATTGTGGTTCTGTAAGGAAGGATTTATAATTAACAATTCCAGCATATCTGATCCAATAGTGTAGATAGGCGGTATTTCCATTAAGTCATTAAAATTGACTCCATAAAAGGATGAGAATAGCTGGCTGCCATTGTTACAGCACAGCTTCAGTTGGTATCACAACAAAATATTCGCTGGATCATAATTGAACTTAAACATAACAAACTAAGACGATTAAAAAAAATAAAACTTACGTTCCCCCGACTCCACCAACCACCTCTGAGCTAATAGGATGGAAAGGAAGCTCACAAATAGCCACCTATTTCAAAATTACTACCATAATAAATCATCAGAATTAAATGATGAGAATGAATATTGATTTAACACTTGACCCGAAATAGTAGAGAAGAAAGGACCCAAACCTTGGCTCCGAAACCAGCAGAAGTCCTTGAGGCACGAACGCCACCGCTTCCAGCACCAATAACAAACAAATCATAGTCGTATTCTTCAGTCTCGCCATCTCTAAGCATCTTTCTCGCCATTGTCAACGACTTCCTACCAAACCCAGCCAAGATACAAGTAAATTATAGTTTATGTGATTATCGATAAGGACAAAAAAGCATGGGAATTAAACAATGACCTGGAAATTTTCACCGGAATTGATCAAACAACTCTACCTTTTTATAAATTCCGGTCCGGTCCATTTTGTTATGAATTGAAAAAAATAATAATTTATCATAATTTTTTAATAATATTTTTTAACTAATTTGAATTTTTATTTTCAATTGTTTCAAAATCTAATAATAGTAAAAAAATCAAAAAAAATCAAAAAAATAAATTTTCAGAAAATTGTAAAAAATAATAAAAATTGAAAAATAAATTTATCAAATTTTAAATAAAATTTCCATCAAATTAATTATATATTTTTAATAGTTTAAAAATCAAATTTGATTCTTTATTTAATTAAAAATTGAACTTAATTATATATTTTTGGGGTTCGGTCCGGGATAGGTTGGGGTCCGGTCCGGTCCATGGGTCCGCTCGGGACAGGTCATCACGGTCCATTTTCATGTGAAGGGAGAACCGGCCCACCGTTGGACCGGCCCAAGGCAAAGCACGGGTTCAGCCACGGTCCGGTCCGGTCCACGGTCACAGATCGGTCCGGGATGAATTGGACCGTCCGGTCCATTTCAATACTCTACCTACGACATTCCTGATCTTCTGTGGCATAAACTGCATTAGCAGACGACTTGTCTGACCTACGACATCCCTTATCTTCTGTGGCGTAAAATGCGTTGTTAATCATGATTAGCAGCCGTATTACTATTGGGTGGAATAACTTACAATGGTTATTTTGACAATATTAACAATGCACTCTTAAATAAATACTAAAATAATTTTTAAAATAAAAAAAGTACATAGATGTGTCTTTTAAATTGATGGTCATTCAAATTTTATATAATTTCATTGTTGTTTGATACTTCATCAAATACCGTTAAATTAGAACCATTGTAAATTATATAAAAATTTGTTAATCTTTGATGGAGTATCAAAAGATAATGAAATTGTATGAAATTTATATCACCATCAATCTATAAGTAGAAAAACATATTTATGAAAAAAAAATATATTTTTAAGTTTTTTTTCGTATTTATTTGAAAATTCATTATCAAGATAAACCATTGTTGGGATCCCCACACATTACTATTTTAGTGACATATGCAGAACCAGATCTTCTACGACTCAAAAGTGAGTAGACTCGTTGTATCAGTATTGCCGAGGTCTGACAACAACGTGCTGTGAACTATTGAGGATCGACTTCGAAATATTTGCCAATTCTATATTACGACAACTCGACAAGTGCAAAAATATATTTCAAAGTAAAGAAAAAGATATGACATATTTCACGCACAAAAATTATCCAGAATATATTTTGAACATTTTTTTTTATGTATGTGCTTATATTTTTAACCAGTTTGAGGAACAACGTTACAAAAATGGCTTTGGCAAATCATCATATACATTGGTATAGAGAGAATATACTGGGACGAACCCGATAAGTCATTATAATCCGATAATTGCCTTCACCTAACCAAAATCGTAGATCCGCCCCTAAAAATATATAAACATGATCAAACGATTTGAAGGACAAAAATATTGTCGAAAGATCCTCAACTCTGGATCCAGAAAACATAAAAAATATCAAAACATATTGATTGGTTAGAGGAAAAGAAAACATAACAAAATGCCTCTCTTCAATCTTCATCGTGTTCTACGAAGTAGTGGCAGTGTAGAGAGTTTACCAACTGAAAAAACCTCTATTGCCTCTCCAAGGAGAATTAATACCATATAAAAGATTGTGAATTCAGTTCATATGTACTCTTAAGAACATCAATATAAATAATGACCAACTTCAAAATAAATATGCTAAGATATATGCCTAATTGTGATTCTTTTTCTTTGTTTAGATAAAAGTAATGTGTTATTATATCAGAATGAATTTAAGAAAAACATTACTGTTGGCTATTATTTTTCCCTCTGTATGCCTTTGTCCAAATTCTGAGTTTCTGATCAAAACAAAATTTGCTGTAATATTAGTTTTCCTTCTAATTTTAGTTATCCCAAAAAAGGCCCAATATTCAGCCCGTTTGAAAAAATCCAACCCCTAGTCAGGAAATCTTCTTTTGTCCAGCCCAATATCCAGCCCGTTTGTCTCCGATCAGCAGCTACACCAGTAGGCAGCAGTGTAATCAATGAATTAAAATGCGGTTTGTGCGGCTGCATAAACGGCCGTATATGCGTGTACGCTCTGAATCCGCATTGAATTTATTTATACGAGCTGCATATTGTTGTGTATAGAAGATCCACCGAAAATTAACCTCAAAACTGAAAAAAAGCGGAATAAATTGTAAGTGGGGCTCTAACTCAAGCATTGAGTCTTGTGTCAACTAGTTTTTCCACTTTACTGCATTCATCTTTGTGATATATTTCATAATTATATATAAATTTGTTCAAAATTTGATATACAAAACTGCATATATATTACCGCATTAAAATCTGTATATGCAGCCGCATACCGCATATAAACTAATATAAACCATGCGAAATCGTTCAACACACATATTTAAATCCGCATGACTGTAATACTGGAATTCAAGTCAATCAGTGATTGTTCTTCCAAGCGCAAATCGATGGCGAGGAAGGCGACCGCAGCGGCGGCGGAGGTGGCGAGGGGAGTGTCGAACTATCCATGGAGGGAGAAGCTGGCGAGGTACAAGTCGGAGCTGGCGGAGGGAGTGTGGGGCTACTGGGAACTCGGCGCGTGGAAGCCCCTCGCTCTCACCGCTCGCCACCGCGCTTGTCTCCGCAAGGAGGTTCTTCTCGCTGGAGAGTAATCTCTCTTTCATTTCTCATAGATTTTGTTTCCTTCAAAGTTTTCAGATATGCTCCAGTGGGATTTTGTGCATTGGTTAGATGGTTTGAAACCTAATTCTAATGGCGTTCCATCTGAAGTGCATTACTCATGCTAGGATTAGTACTTGTTGACCTTTTGGAGGAGAAAGTCTTAAATTCTAGTGTTGATCAAGCTTCAATCAAGGATTGTTGGGTTGAGTAATGTATAGATTTCTCAATATCATTATCGTACACAGTACACACATTGGAATGTACATATATTGAAATGTACCTATTTCAATTTTTTTTAATATCAAGAATTGGCCTTATGACCCATCAAGAGGGAAATTGAGAGACAGGAGAAAAGGTCACAAGGTGGATTCCTGAAAAGTAAGTTGTATTTCATCAAATCTATTCATTTTAAAAACTTTTCTAATGCCCTTGTAAACTATGAAATAGGGCTGTTGTCAACCATAAAAGAAATAAGGTAGTCAAATAAAGTTACTGGATCACAAACTTTTCTCTGACAAGTCAAAGAATTTCCAAAGAATTGAACAATTGAGTTTTCTAGAGATGTGCCAAAATTTGCTTAAAGTTTTGGGGCATTACCGAATCTTTCTCAAAGAGCATACCTGCTCCCTCAGTCTTTAGGTCATAATTGGGGGGTTGATGACAAATTTAGAATCTTAAGAGCTTTCCATGTATCATCACCAAATTGAAAAAAAAAAAGTGCACTGTAATGTCCTTGCTGCTTCCTTTCCAAAATCCTGTGACTACCCTTCCTGTGCTTATTTAATAAGAAGTGTAAGGAACTGGCATTTGGTGTTTGGGGATTCCAAATGACTAACTTTGGAGGCGGCACCAAAAATTTTATGCTATCATATTCTCTTTGAAACCAAAGTCCTGTCTAGGTTAGCTAAGATATAAGATTATTGTTTAAATTTGATATGGTAATTTGATCCAGGCGTGCGCATACTGCTGAGTTGATGAAGAAAATGCCAGAGATGCTGCTGGATTATAAGGTTCAAATTCAAAATCTTCCATCTTATCTTATTGCTTTTCAGTCATCCATTTGGTATAACTATGACAATATTGTAATGTTAATAATGTTTACTATTTAATTCATTAGTTCTAAAATAATGACTGTAAGAATAAGCAAAATCTTTTGTCAAATACCATCTGAAACAAAAATTTGTGGGCTCAAATCAAATTGTTAATTTTACCTTTGGCTTCAAATCAAACTCTCTACCAAACTTTGAGCTGTTTGATCTTAGTACCTGCACAACTGAACATGGTATTATAATCTTAGGCCCCGTTCGAAGGCACCCCATTTGATGGATTTAAATCAGTTGGGGATGAGTTCCATCATTGCGATTTACTGGGTTTCCATCCAACTCTCTCTCTCCTCCAGAATTTTTTTTTAATTTGATCCAATTTACTTTTTCCCATAAAAAAGGTGTAGAACGGGGAAAATTGATGGGACCCAACCCATGTGACCCAAAAATAACTGCCGAACAGGCTTGGGAAAATTTCTCATTTTGAATTGTGAAATTCATCCCATCCCATGACGTGGGTAGTAAACGAACATGCCCTTATGCTTTTACCACATTTTCCTGTGACAGAACCGAAGATGGGAGAAAAGAATGAAGGAAGAGGAGAAAAATGCATCCTCTTAAGCATTCATTTTCCTTGTTTCCTTGATGAATTTATCTCATCAACCAAGAGTTTTATGAACCAGTTATATTATTACGCTTACCGGTATATAGCATAGTTTGTAAGAGCTGTTCCTGCTTTTTGTTTCCTATTCCTTTTTCATGCAACATTAATAAAGCTGGTGGAAAATGTTTCGTTTGTTGTTTATGCGAATGTGGAAACTAACATTCAAGAGGAGCACTTTTGTTGTTCCATCTTTTGTCAAGGACCTGATCAATTTTAAATTTTAATTCCCATGGGGCGATTTGAAATAAAACCATGATAAAAACCAGTGGAGCTACTGACTTTGCAAACATTGTTATCAGCATTTTGTAGTTTAAAGTGTATGCAGTTGTTATTTTCAATTTTGATTTTTTCTTTTTTGTCATTGAACTGATTGAGGCGGTATTCATTTGGATTCCAGTCTTGTCAATTCAGTGGTGCATTTGCTTAATGCTTATTATTTTTGTTAATATTTGGATGCAAATATTACTACAAACAGGCTAACAAGTCTTCTTGTCCCCTTCAAGGGTTCTTGCATAAGCCCATCTTCTCGTCTCGTACTCTCGCTCCTCCTCAGCCCTTCTACGATCCCAGTTTCACCATTCACCAGTTTCAATCTTACACGTGTGTCCCTAAAAAGAATGGAATTACAGGAAGTAGTTAGGGATGGATAGGCTTTTTCACACTCATCTCGTTTTCACACCTCCTTAACAACTCAGTTGCCGAAGGTTTCTACCTTTCCCTCTTCTTCTCTTCGTAAGTGCACAGTAATTGCGTTGCCTGCTTCAATTTGTTTATGTTTCTTTTGAATTATTTTTCCCCAATATGATAAATATATTTCTCCAATTCTGTACAAACTCAATACAATAAGTCACACTGTTTCAGATTTCTTTGCGCATCTCTTTTAGGTTGTAATGGCAGGAGACCGGTCGGGTGTTGTTTTCAAAATTTTCCCTCGTAAAAAGAATTAATTCTAGGGATGTGTTACTATTTAAGGTCTATTCAATTAATATAATTTTGATATAGAATTATTTGCTATTAAAGAACATTACTATATATGTGTTTAGTAGAGATGTATTTAATAGTCTTTTTTTTTTATCTTTTCTTAGAATTTATATTGGTTTCAAAAAGCTGTTATGAGATTTGAGCTTATGTCTAACTCGTAGAAGTGCAAAGTCTGTTTTCTAAAAAAAAAACATATATTATTCAAAAACCAAACTACTACTCTCTTTTAAGCTCTAATTATAAACATCAACACAAACCAATTTCTGAAATACCCATATCCTTAATGAACAAACATTTCAGAAAAAAAAAAGAATCAATTATCCATAATGATCTTCACAATTGGCGGTTGTTCCACTCTTTGATCTCTTCTAGTTTACACAATCAAAATCCATAGCTTTGCTTAATACATATCAGTTATCTACTGACCTGTATTATGAAGCACAATTAGCACAATCAGGCTAAATAAATTTTCAAATAAATATGAAAATAATCTTCAAATAAAAATAAGTTTTTATATATTTTTCTACTTATAGATTGATAGTGATTCAAATTTCATGCAATTTTCATTATGATTTGATAGTCCATCAAAGACTATTAATTTGGAAACATTATAGATTGCATAAAATTATGATGATCTTTAATGGACTATCAAATAATAAAATTATATGAAAATTAAATCACTATTAATTTATAAGTAAAAAATATATATGCATTTTTTTATTTTTAATATTTTTTGTATTTATTTAAAAGTTTATTGTCAAGTAGGGTGATAAACAAGCCGAGTCGAGTCGAGCCTGGCCAAGTTCTTACTCGGCTATTTTGCTTAATGAGCCAAGCCGATTCGTTAACTACTTTTAAGCCAAAAAATTTTATTTGAAATCGGCTTGTTAAGTTAATAAGCTAACTGAACTGGTTTATTAAGGCTCATTAAAAATCATTTAATAAATTTATAAAAAATAATAAAATAATTAATAATAATATATCACACCCAAATTTAATATAATAATTTAATACATCATATTATAAACTATTTACTATACTAAAAATCAGTAATAAAAACTATAAATAAAAAATATTAATAATTTATCGAATCAAACGAGCCTAATGAACCGAGTCAGTTCAAAATCAAGTCCGACTCATTAGCATAATGAGCTAAATAAACCGGTTCGATCTATTAAAGAGTGAGTCAATAATGAATGAATTGATCAGAATGATGATGAGTGAATCTCGAACCACGAGCTTTGCTGGCACTATTGTCAAGTGACCCTCTGAGTACAGTATTAAGGTTCTTGGGTTTAGGGTTTCGTATCTTGCGTCGAGTCTACGCCGCTTCGGTCAATAAGAAAGCCAAGAACCCAGGATGAAAGAAACCGAGCGCAAAATATATCATATAACATACAAAGGCCGAATACAATCTAAATTACAAAACAACTTAATCCATCATCTACTAACCGTGAATATTTATATTGAGATCATAACACAATCCTAGCTCGGGCTGTCAGCTTGGTCGAGGTCGTGTAAATCGAATACAATGTCCAACAAACAGATAGCGGCACATCATGCAAGGCTACATTGCTTCTTAATTAGTCGTTCCGGTACGTAGCACGAATAAGTATGAGTACGACACCCAATCAAATGAAGAGGAGTAACACCAAATTTCTTCTGCCATTATTTTTTATATAATAAGGAATATTATATTGAGAGATCTCGCACTGTATCTGTATATCAAAATAAAGAATTGGGGGAGTTGTGTAGCCAATTGGTCATCACCATTAACTGCCATATGCATTAAAGAATGGGTTAATGATTATATGTTTTGCCATCGGAAACTAAATCTTATAATTAAATTGGTATTATTCGATTTATATCTGACTCACATATGAGAAAAATACACAGATTAAATTTAGGTAAACGTTTAATGCGTTAATTTGATATTAAGTATCAAATTAAAGTTGTACCACTTTGACCACTGAAGGCTTCACATGACCAACGTATTGATCC
This sequence comes from Schoenoplectus tabernaemontani, assembly GCA_037127355.1. Taxonomy (NCBI): domain Eukaryota; kingdom Viridiplantae; phylum Streptophyta; class Magnoliopsida; order Poales; family Cyperaceae; genus Schoenoplectus; species Schoenoplectus tabernaemontani. The sequence goes on along the minus strand of CM073749.1, from coordinate 17,657,588 downwards.
TCATTAAATGTAAAAGATATCTTATTAAGTACAAAGTTTTTAAAACTTAATTTATAAAATCTATACTATTATATAAAGCATCTAAGAATTGGAGAATCTATTTTTTATCATTTCCTTCAAATATTTTTATGTCCGAAAATACCCTTGTTGAATTATTAATTCTATTTAAAATTAAAGGTTGTGATTGCTTTGAATTTAATAAAATCATCTCCAGTTGTATTATATTCATAAATGATAATTTTTAAGATTTCATCCATTTTTTCTTATCATCTCCTAAAAAAATTCTTTATTATCTCTTACCAAAAGTGACATTCTTTTCTATATTTACTCGTCTCCTGTCTCTTTTTTCTCAAAACACATTTTTTAAATTATTTTCAATTGCTACGCCAGCCTGGACCCGTTTCATTAATTATTATATTCAATGTATTTTAAAATTTTATTAATTATCATAAATATTATTGTATTATTAGTTCAAAATAAAATATATATGAATAGCATTAATAAAATTATTCGCCGCAACGCGCGGGCATGCTGCTAGTATTAACATATGCGTGACTTAAATTGATAATTATGCAATTTGTTTTAATTTAGATGGTTCATGATTGAAAACAAGAACATACCTATTTGATGACAGCGGCCTGCGGGACCTCTAAGTTGATGAGGATAATTTTCTTTTGATGTAAATATATATACTGATAGAAACATATTTGTTTTTTGCGTTGATATGGATTTTTGTTTTTGTCAGTTATAGAAACATACAAGAGAGTCATTTAATTGTATAATACGGAATCACAATGATTTTTAAGGTAGGAAAAGTAAAATTATCATTTTATTGGACGGGAATAAGAAAAATATTCAGCTTTCTGCGAGGCTGGCAAGGAAATAAAGAATTAAAGATGGTGAAGAAAAATATTCAGCTCTCTGCAGCGTGCCAGAGCCCAGAGGTAAGAGAGCCCACAGAAATTTGGCATGCAGTAGACAATATTTATTTAATGAACATGAAAAATCAGAAAATCAAAAACTAAAAATGACAATATGAAAATATAACAGATAACAAAGATAAACAAAATCATGCATATCAACATAAATACTCAAATAGGAGAAATAACAACCATCAAGATAATAAGGATATATTTTACCCTCAAGTTTATTTTGGATGTTCATATGACTGATTGTATGAACTAAAATTTCAAGATATGTCACAAAATTTAATTCAAAGAAATGAATCACAAAAATATGTTCCCCAACATGTGCATAAATTGAATACAAATATAAAAAATAAGAACTAAATATCAAATGATCTTAGGACATGAGATCAAGAATTAAAAAAAAAAATCACAACTAGTCTCATTTTATTCAAAATAGTGATAAAAGTCATCAAATGCATTTTGCAATTATTATTGCAAATTAGGTCACATCTCAATTGAATGCCTACTTAGGAAGACAAGTAACAAAGCAAAAATCATTTAGGTTCCTAAGTTAAAAGAGTGAGGATTTATTTGTATACTCCTAGAAATTTATTAGCCATATATTTAGGGGGATTTAATTTAATATATGTTTGTCACTTGAAAAAAATGCTTGAATCTCTAAATTAGTCATATTTTGTAGGATTAAGATATCTTGAATCTTTAAAAGAAGAATAATGAATTTGGACCAGATTACATGAAAATTTCAAAAATAATGAAATTTAATTAAATTTTGTAATAAATAAATAAAACTAAATTAATATTGAGATTAAAACAAAGAAAATTAGTGAAAGCTTCTAGTATCAAATTATAAAATCCCACACTGATTTTATACAAATCCAACACTGATAGTTCAACAATCAAAATCAACACTAACTTTTCACACTTTTATGTCGATTTTTTTTAATAAAAAAATTGATATTAAAATTGGCTGGCACATCGGTATCAATCTTTTCTGAAAAATCAACATTGATTGTATACTTGTAATGTCGTTCTTTTATAAAAAAATCGGCGCTAAATGTTTAGTGTCGATTTTTTTTTTAAAAAAACCAACACTAAAAGTATACAACTTGGGTGTATTTCCATTTTCAATACTTATATTTTTAATGTCACTTGTTTTTGTTATCCGTCAAAAAACTGGCGATAATGATTAGCATTTCTGTACAAATGAAAAGACTGCAACAAGAGATTAAATACTAATTTCCAAATAATACAAAGAGAAATAAATAACCATTAAGAATATCTTTTTACGGCGAGTATATAGGCCAACAGAGCAACACTCGCTATGACCAGTTGATAAGGGAAATTGGAAGCAATCACATGAAATTAATTAAATACAAGTACATAATTGCAAGAGAAGTACTCCAATAATTCTTCAAGAATGGGTCGTTTCTGTAGAACAGTAGACATTGTTACCACATTTTCGTGTGGTAGAACCTCCACGGGCAGGACATGGACCGATGCAGATTTGTTTATCTGCATTCTGTATTCCACTATAGCCTACGTTGCCTACACTCGCCTGGAGAATCCGGATGTCTACCTCGGAGTTCATCCGGAACTCATCGGCCTCTGTTTCGGCTACCAACATATTTTCCTTCAGAAATGTGTGCCTCAGCCTCACTGTGGTGAGCGCAGATGAGGAAGAAAGTTGCAAATAGTGCGATGATAATTTTGCTTGGGTATCTCATTGTTGGTATTTTTGTTATTTTGTGCTGGCACTGAAGCTTATTGCAGAAGTTTACAGGAGGTCTCTAATTATTTTTAGTTGGAGATGGATAAAATATATGTGGTTGGAACCTGCTTAATTAATTCTTGATGCATTCATGTGCACATTGACACAAGTTGTAGTTGCTCTGAGGCACACATAGGCAAACAATTATACCCCCATCTATCCAATGGCCATATTTATCAATTTAATACTCGATAGTGTATATATTAGCATCTAATGCATTTTTCATACATCGATATTGGCAACTAACTTCAAGGATTACTATTAATCCTAATTTTCCAATTAAAATCGATATTGGCAACACGAACTAATGATCTTGTCCCATTTAGGCTTTTCTTTTGATGGGCAGAGGAAAGAAGAACATTTAGCCTGACCTTACTGATTTGATCAATGAAAGGGCAGGCGTTGGAATTGGAAACTTTATCAACCATTAAATGAACCGATAAAATTATTTATGGGAAATTTGATAATTAAGTAGGCCCCGTTTTGACAATGTTTATAGATTAATCAGTTGTCGGCCACGGCTAAAGCAATGGAAATTATTGAATGGTTAGTATTGAACATTGTTAAATACAAGCTGATCATTTTCTTTACAAAATTTGCTACAACGCAACCTTTTCTGTAAGGAAAAATTATAATTTTCTTTTGCTTCTTCTCTATATATATAGTAATTCTCTTCAGGTTAAATGATCCTTTTGCAACTATTGCACTGTTGGTGGAGAGAAGATCTCAACTGAAATTAACATCAGAAGACCAAAATAAGGAGAGAAAAAGTTCCTCAGCTGATATTACAGTGCGAGAATGGTGCCAATGAAAGACTTGCTTGGGAGACGATAGCAAAGAAAATGGACAAAAAATATATGCTCTCAATGGAGACGAGAGTTTTTTTTTATATTTTCCGTTAAGAGGGGCAGTGTCAATAAAAATGAAAAACAAATGTATCTAATCTAAATCGTTCACAATATATGTTTATGCGGTGTTAGAATAGAAAGGAAAATTCCTCCATCTCATGATGAAAAAGCTGCAATTAAATTAGGGTGACGTCCTGACAACTATTATTTTATAATTGTTTTTTAAATGAATTCAAAATAATTTTAAAGCACGTGTTTGAATTTATAATTATATTATATACATCAAGGAAAAATCTGCCAGTTTTTAGTAATAATAAGTTTTAGTAAATTAATATTATTCAAAATAAGAGTGAGAAACGTAAAATTTCAAATATACGAATGGCAGCGCGCCACTGGAAGTGGCGCGGACGAAACGCGCCACTGCTAGTGGCGCATTTCATTATTTTTAGGAAACGCGCCACCGACAAAGGCGCATTTCGTTCAAACCCCGCGCAAGTGACTGCGCATTTTGTATATATAACAAACAAACGCGCCACTGATAGTGGCGCGTTTCGTAAAAATAAGGAAACGCGCCACCGGCGGTGGGCGCGTTGGTAAAAATAATGAAATGCGCCATCGGTGGCGCGTTTCAAACACGCATGAACGCGCCATCATGCGGCGCGCGTATATCGTATATTTTAAAATTTTACGTTTCTCACTCTTATTTTTAATAATATTAATTTACTAAAACTTATTATTACTAAAAACTGAAAATCTGCAGAAAGGGTAGGTCCCTAATTTGAATGGGTAGTGGACATTTAAAGTTGTATAAGTTGAATTCTCATATTTATCTCAAAAGTATAGAAAACATGGTATATATAAGGGCACAATATATCAGGATTGGAACAAAGAAGGGCGGTCTAAAGAGAATTGATAGGGAATTAGGAGCTGAGACATTAAAAATCTTAATTTTTATTACTAAATTTATTTAGAAACTATTTAATTTTATGAACTTCTAACAAATTAGAGGGGGCCAAATCCTGTTGTTCCACCTCCTTTCTCCGTCCCTGACCACATATATACGTTTCTATGTTTCTCTTAAAGCGAATCATTCAGGCTTAATTAATAATTTTTAAGTTGAATGAAAATTTTAACAAAGTAAAAAATAATTTGGTATCATATGATTTAACGAGGAGCGGTAATTGTAATTCATATCTGCACAGCTCACACTACAGGAGGATGTCGCATTTGCATCCGGAAAGAGTCAATTGCATCTGCACTTTTTTATTATCATCAGCAAAAAAAATTTCCGACCTTAAAATTTTGATTTGAACATATCGCATTAGGAAAGCTAATGCAAGTATAAATTTATATTTATTTTGCTGATGCAAGTAAGTGTAGTTATTTTTTTTTTCTAAAAATGAATATTGATGCACATCAGTACACGTAGATGCAAATAAATATGATATTTTTTATGCTGATATACATCAGCTTATCAGATGCAAATAAATATACTAATTTTATTTCTGAACAACCAAAATAAATATTTATAAATGAGTATTTTTTTCCCGCCACTCGTAAAATTTTCCATTCATATTTTTCTCTGCGACTCGCAAACAAACCCAAACATAACCCTAAATCCTCTTCCCCGCCGCTCTCTCTCAACTCTTCTCCTCGCTTGCTGACTCCACCCATCTTTGCGCCAGGAATAAGCAGCTCCGCCTGGGTCACAGCACCGCACCAGCGTCGGCGCCAAGACCACCGCCCTCACTCCTTCGCTTCACCCGACACTGCCCTCTTCCTTCCTACTCGAAGCACCTCGCCTAAGCCCAGCAACAACCTCCGTCTATTGCTTCTTCTCCTCCCCACCAGGCCAAGGAGTAACCTTTGGCCTCTCCGATCGAGGCTAGGCTAAGGTAAGGCCACTCTTCGCTGCCACTTGAGAAGGGTGATTGGGTATTGCACGGAAGATATTTGTTGAAATGCCCAGAAGAAGGAGGCCCACCCTCGCTGCCACTATAGCCATCACAGTCAACAATTAAGAAGATGCGAGAATCCAGACTTGCCCAATCTCACTCCCCACTGCCTCGTTTCACACCTTTTCGTGTTATCTCCATCGAATTTGGTAACCCCTTTCCTCTTTCTTGGCCGTGTAGGTCTGTGCCGGGGCTGAGCCTCATGCTTTTGTGGTTGTGTCGGTAAGGATTGTATCAAATACCAATAAACTGTAAATATTTTACATCAATATTTTTAACCATAAATATAGTTATCTTTAAGTAAATTTTAAACTTGAATGTGACAAGATCTAAAACATGCAAATTGAATTATATCCATATTGAATTTTTTTGTAATTGCTTTTTACCAGAATCTCCAAATGGGTTGAAGATGAACATAATTTGAGGGACAAAAATGATAAAGATTTGCAATTTGTTATCCTCGAAATTGGTGGTATGATTATATCTATGCTATATTATTATTATGCTGGCGTAGTTGTTTCTTTTATTATTTGTGTCCTTTCATGTGAATTTGATAGAACATATGTTATGTTGTTGTAGGTGTGACAGCTATTGACAATTGTGGCATCGACATGTTGTTTGAAGTTCAGAAAAATCTAGAGAAAATTACAGTAAATTAAATGTCCTTAATTTGGAAAACTATTTTTTACTGAAGAAAATTATTATTTTTGTTCTTTTATTCCTGTAGGTTGGAATAACCAATCCAAGGCAAGAAGTGGCAAGAGAACTTGGTAGTGGCCAGGTTTGTTCAAAGCTTGGGAGAAAAATGAATTTTTCTTTCTATTAAAAAGGCAATTGATGTATTCTCATTTTAACTTGTGAAATCTTGGTTTTAAATTAAATAATATTAAGAAATTTTGGAGCTGTTTAGATTTATTTTGGAGAACTTTGGTTATGGGTGTAATATTTTGAGAAATTTTGGGATGTTGTGATGAATTTATGAATGTTGGTATGAATATTTTGAGAAATCTTGGTATGAATGACATTAGATCTATTAGGTTTAAATTGTGGTATGAATGTTGGTATTTTGAAAAATATTGGTATCAAAATATTAATAGATGCAACAAAATAAATTATCATCATATTAATAGATGCTAATATCAATAAATACATCAACAATTAGGTATCAAACTGTTTACCCTTGAAAAATCTCAAAGATAAACAGCTGAGTAAATGAAAATAAATATCAATTATTAATAATAAAACATAAGAAAGGGGGAAAGAGAAAGAGGTTCACTGGCCAGAAAAGTCGCTAATGAACCCCGGAACAAGTTCATTTATCCCACAAGGAAATCCTAAGTGCAAAACAAGGATATAAATACCCCACCATCTGTTGTTCATTCGACATGGATGACACTCAAGAGATTCAGGAGAGAGAAAGAGATCTCCTGAGGTGTCATACATGTGATCATTTTTCACTGACAGATGGGCCCCACACCTCAGTGACAGACATCAAGGAAGTCAAGGTTAAACCCTAAGCAATAAACTTCAGAGCAAACCCTAAGAAATTGGAGCAATGTAATTTCTATACAACAAGGACTGTGTCAATGCCAAGCCAGTATTTTGATACAATCAATCACAAGAAATCTCAAATGTGATTTTGCTTCCAAGGCTGGCCAGGTGCCAAAGCTGTGAGCAACCACCTGACTATGCCATGATTTGTGCCAATTGTTGACAAGTAATCAACTTTTGTCCAAGTCACCCTCATGAACATGAATTGGAAGTTAATTTCACAAGACTGATCAGATGCCAAAGCTGAGAGCAACCATCTGATCAGGTCTAGATTTGCATCAATTGTTGACAAGTAATCAACTTTTGATCAAATCAAACCCTAATAAGCATCAATACAAGTCTAAATTGGTGTTTAATTAGAGGGGTTTCTGCAAGAAAATTTTATTTGGCAGAGACATTGAGCTATAATTGAAATCTGAGATTAATTCAGAGAGGAAAATAGGGTTTTCTTGGAAAATGAATTTTTAATGCAAGGAGTCATGGGAAAAAGTGGAATTAAAAATTACAGTAGTGATCATCATGAATTTAGGGATTTTTAGTGAAAATTTCATAATTTTTGGATGAGTGGAGCTATTAAAATAAATTCAGAGAAGATAAAACAGATTAAATAAGCAGATCAAGGGGCTCAGATTCAATCAAGGGGTTATCTGGGTGCAACTTGGGGATATATACACTACTGGGTGCAAATTGGGGGTCTCAAACATACACACACAGAATCAGAGAAGAGAGAGAGGGTGCCACGTGTCAGCACCTCATTGGGCCACCTCAGCATGTTCGTGCCACGTGTCAGCACCTCATTGGTCCACCTCACCCATGTAGGTCCCACATATCTGACAAGTGGGTCCCACTTGTGCCACGTGGCAGCACCTCATTGGTCCACCTCACTCAGCCCTTGCCACGTGGCAGAACACTCTTTAACCTAGTCAGATCTCCCAGAGACACATGGCAGGCCCTGATTGGTCCACATCACAGGCCACATCAAGACACGTGCCCACTGCAACCTTGTGAATGGTCCACAAGAGCAAGGGAGGTGCCAAATGGCAGCACACAGAGAAGCCACCTCAACATGTCAGTGCCGCATGGCAGTCTCCCATTGGTCCACCTCAGCCATGTGGGTCCCACCACTACACTAACCTGACATGTGGGTCCCACCAGGATGCCACGTGGCAAGCCATGACAGAGCCACCTCAGCACCCAGTGCCACATGGCAACACAACAACAATACACCTCGGCATATCAGATTACATCTATTGCCACATGGCTGTATACTATTGGTTCAATTAGGCAATATGGACCCCACATGTGACACATGGCACTCATTAACAGATGCCACCTCAGCATGGATTAATGCTATGGCAGATGATCAATAGAGTAATTAAACAAGTGGCCCTATCAGATTGTGCCAAGTCAGATCAATTAAGCCTAAGTAGAGAATTAACCAATCCACAATTGAACTAATGGGCCGAGACCCAGCTACTTACATAGGGGGCACATTTGTAAGGTTTATGAGTGTACAGCTTACATAGGCAATCATGCACCAAGCCCATGCACAGATCTAAACAGAAATTTAAATCAAAGAGGAAATAAGATATGTACCTGGCTCATGCGTGTTGTGCCTCTGATGGTGGGCCCTACCTTGCTGTGGACTCTGTGCGCCGAGTGTAGCCTCCTCTCTTCCTTCTCCTTCTCCCCTCCCTCTCCTTCTTCTTCTTCTCGCCGAAACCGATGGCGCCATTAACTCCAATTGAGTTCTCTAGAGCTTTAAACTTCAAGTCTTTATGGCCAGAGATAGCCTATACATAGGAGAGAGGGGGTGAACACTTGAAATTAAAGGGGAATAAACGAATGAGGCAAAGTAAAGAGATGATCACCTCGGGTGATTAATGAGAGATTTTGATCATTGGTTCTAAGCTTGAAATTAATGATGCAGGCAAGCTCTAATCACCTAGGCGATGTTGTAAGTGAAGAAAGAAGCAACAATTAAGCATTGAATAGAAGCAATTGAGATGAGGTGATGAAATCGGGCAAATTGAGGAAAGTTGAAACCTTGCACTTTGAACTCGAATTGGCAGTGCTTGTAGCTTCCATATACTCATACGACACTGTTTAGATGATTGAGATTGGCAATTGGACACGAGAGGTATGGTTGGAGTCAAGGATTGAAATCGGGTGATCAAAATCCAAGCTTTGAAGAAGGACAACAATGGCAGAGGAGAAATAGGCAGCCTTTGTGTGTTAAGATGAGTATATATAGCATGAAAGAGGGCCTAAAGGTTCTGTGGATGAAGAGAAGTGAGAGGGGGGGGGGTCAGATTTGGTCAACAGTCAAAGATTGAACTTTGGATTCGTTTAGATGGGGCCCACATCATAACAGATTGAATAACAGTAATGGAAAGCCATGTTCATAAGCCAAAGCAGCTCAATTGTTGGTGTATGGATGGTGTATGACCTTAACTCCCTTATACACCACTTCAATTGTCTATATAAACCGGATTAACAACAACAAAAAAAAGGAGAGAGATAGAAAAAGAGAAAGAAGAGAGAGTATCTGAGAGATATACACAACAGAAAAGGGCAATTAAAAGAAGAGGATTGATTGCAAGAAGAGCAAAGGATCAAGAAACCGATTGATCTCAGTTTTAACTTGAGAACTCGGTTGTTATATCTCTGATTATTCATTAGAGGTTAGTCCTGAGCTCAACTTTGATTGACTTTGAAGCTCCAGTGTTCAATTTTCAATGGAATTAGTGTAATTGTATTTGAATTTTAGAATAACAGTATAATCGCAATCGAATTTTCAATTTCTTTCTTTTAATTTTGCTAATTCACATCTTCTTTCTTTAATTCTTGATTTGAATCTCATTTCTTGCTTTATTTCATGATTGAATTTTAAATGAAAACTAGTAATTGAGTTGGAGAAATCGATTGATCTCGGTTAAAACCTGAGAACTCGATACCAGTAAAGCCTTTGCTTTGATTCCTCGTTTAAACATTGGATTCATCTCAGTTTGTGTTTGCATTATGTATATCCAAGGTCATAGTATCATCCAAAGTCGATTGATCTCAATTTTAGCTTGAGAACTCGACGGAATTGAAACTTTCAGTGTGTTATCGCGCCGTACCAACTAAACTGAACTTTCAATCGGGATTAGAAAAAAATTACACACATAATCAAGCATATTTCGTTTGTAATTGTTGTCATGAAACTTGTGAAGTGAGTAATTAGCATTGTAAATAAGTTAATGATAGGAATTTCGAGCAAATTGTAATCGGTACCGAACAGTACCATCGCATTTCCATTAATACTCAGTTCAGTGGAGTTATAAGTCAATTTGGATACTACTAATCATGCTAATGTGTGTGTAGCATATGTAAACGATGCAAATTGAGCAATTAATTATCAGAAACATCGATTAATTTCATTGAATTTGCAAGGATTGCTCTTGGTACCGAACGGTACCAATCTGTTTCAAATGGTACTAACGTGCAACATTATTTACCGTATCGATTGTCGATCAAACACCATGGAAAGTTTTGTCGTGATGAGACGATGCTAAAGCACCTTCTTGATCGGGAAATGGTGGTCTCAGTCGCCGGCGGCGCCACCAGCACGAATCTTGGAGCTTCCATTGACCGAAGAGTCAGAGGATCGCAACAACACGGATATTGATGCGCGCGTGTGATTCTTGAAGGGATCGGACGATTAAAATAAGGCGCTGTTTTAAATAAAGATATAAAAATGAATCTGGACCTCTCATCCAATGCAACTCAATCTCAAAACATATCCAACGGCCCAAATAAGAATATGGTTAAATGAAAGATATGTGTTAATCTTGGTGCGGATTCAAAGGCCTAGATTAAGCCCAATATATCCAATTAATAACAGAAAATTAAAACAAAGAGTAAATAAATCATTAAAAAATATTTCTAAACTCCAAATCAACTCAAATTTGTTCTAAATTTTTTTTTTGTTTTTCATAGTATTTTTCTATATAAGAATATTTCAATTTTGAAAATATTATTATATAAAAATAATTTAAAAACAAAAGACACTATATTGCATTTATATATTTGACTTAGCTTTGATTTGTCATTTTAAATGTTATAAAAATTCCAAAAAAATTCAAATAAAATTATGAATCATAACTAGATATATTTTAGACTTTTCAAATGATTTTTTAAAATAATAATAATAATAATTTCATAAAATAATAGAATAAATTCTATTCTTTATTATAAAAAATAATAAATAACAATAAAATTCATTAACAATAGTCAAATATTATTTTAATCTTTTTCATAAAAACAAAAAAATAAATAATAAATAATAAATACACCTTATTCCATTTAAAAATTCCAAAAAAAATTTATATAATAAAGCCAATTATATCCTTTTGACTATTATATAGAAATCTAAAACTCAAATAAAAAATATAATAATAATAGAATAAATCTCATCATTTTCAGTTTACAAATATAAATAAAAATATAATAGGGATTAAATCATTCCTAATATTTTTATAAAATTTAATAAGGAGAATAATAATTACAATAAAGAATATAATAAATCTTATTCTTTTAGCTATTATAAAAAAATCTAAAATTCAAATGATAAAAATAAAATAAAATAATAATAAAAATAATAATAATAAAACAAAATCTTATTAGCTATTATAAAAACCATAAAATTCAAATACAATCATAAATAATAGCTAATTCATTTTCTATTATTTTTTTTATAAATAATTTTCTACAAATAATAAATAGAATAAAAGCAATAACAATAAAATCCTATTCTAAAAAGCCTAAAATTCAAATGAAATCATAAAATTCATAAATAGAACTAAAATAATAAAAATAAATTTCATTCTTTTAGCTATTATAAAAATCTAAAATCTAAATAAAAATCATGAAAAATAGATAATTCATTTTCTATTATTTTCTACAAAATAAATAGAATTTAAATATAATAAAAATAAAATCTTATTCTTTTAGCTATCATAAAAATTCTAAAAATTCAAATAAAATCATGAATAACAGCTAATTCATCTTCTATTATTTTTGTGAGTAATTTCCTATCAAAAATAAATAAGAGTTTAAAAATAAAAATATAATAAAATAAAATGATAATAATGAATAAATAAAAAAAAAACAAAAATATGATAATAAAAAAATTATAATAATAATAAAGGTAAAAATGATAAATTCATCTTTACAATTGAGATAATAATGAAATACACTACCTTGATAATAAAAAAAATCAATAAATAATGTGATAATATTTTTAGAGGTGACTAAATATGTTCACACATGGGATGTTGAGTGAGACATTAATTTCTGCACAAGTAATGCAACATTCAGGATAACCAGTCGGGACAAGAACATCTTGACGCTCGTTGAAGAATGACCAAGACTGCGACATCAACACAAGGAAATATGTCGACTTTAAGAGAGAAGAACATCATGATGTCCAAAAGAAGTGACATCTTAATGACTCGGTGTCATGACAAGTAATTCATGACCAGTTGAGCTAGTAAGACTGAACTAATCCGTCGATAAGTTTGTCTTCTAGTTCATCTCCCAAGATTATAGGATTGAATCGTTCTGTAGTTGATTCATCCACAAAACAGTGAATATGAACCGTTCTGTAGTTGGTTCTTTCACTGACACACGCCTCAATGTCAAACTGGTCTCGGTGCTTTATGTTTGACTTTGTGTGCAGTTGTGTTCCTAGGTTTATGAATCAGCTTAGTGCTTGAAATTCATGATCTAGAAGATCAGTGAGAAGAAACACGTGGGCCAAATCCACCCGTCTCCTGATTCACCAACCTCAAGATCAATCGGCTTAGTGCTTCGAGTTGTATTTTGTGTGATTGGTTGTTGACTAGTTAAGATTGAACCGTTCAGTAGTAGGTTTATCTTCTAGATCAACTGAGGTCAAGTCGTTCAGTAGTAGACTCACCTCGAACCCCTCCGTAGAGATTAATCTGATCAGTAGTAAGGTTATCTCTCGGGCCAGTAAAGACTGAACCGATCAGTAGTAGGTTCGTCTTTCATCCCATATTTCACTGGATCAACTTTCTGGCGAATCCAGGATGCCCTAATGATCCCCGATCATAAGGGCACACGACCACTTGACCATCATTTAGCTATACTATTTGTTTCTCCCTTTTAAAGATCCAGAGGTGCATCGAGGTTAACAACCCAGGGTAATTAACGGTGGGGGCTTGCGCCCACCGGAATCTATAAGAACTCACAATCACTAAAAACCCCCTAAATGTGCATTCAAATTGGTCTAAACGGTAAAATTAACCGGCGTTAAACAAATGCACGCTTAGGAGGGATCTCCGTGTCCTTCTTCCGCATCCCATCGCCAACACCACGGAAGGCGGTGCGGAGCGCGCGAAAAAAAGTCGCACACAAACACATTAGGATTAGGAAAGCAAATGCTAATGCACACAGTTTCATCAGTAATGTTCCTCCAAAAAACTAATATTTGCTTTAGGGAACAAATGCAAATGATAGTGAATCTTAAATCGGTCTTTCCTGATGTAATTCAATGTTGATGCAAATAAAAAATCGGATGCAATAGATTATCACCATCAAGCGTATTTACGTCTACCGTTTGCATCAGCTTTCGGATGTTAAAGACCTTTAGCATAAGCTTACTGATGTAAATAGGATTTATTGCATCTGATATCTCAGATGGTAGTGCGACGCTTTCCTGTAGTGTCATTTGTACACAATAAAAAATATAAATATTTTAAAAGTACATATTCTCTAACTCAAATTCTAAACCATATTTTATTAAAATATATTTATATATTTAAGAGCGTACAAATGATAATATGCCTCACTTCTTTAAGGAGTCACGCAGATTGAAGTCTTAAAATAATATACAAAAATAACATATATCATATTTTTTTAGAGAAAAAACAAGGATCAGTTATTGTAAATAAAGAGCGCTAAAGGAATTAATCTAATATTAATTAGGAATCAGTCAATATTTGTTTGAACCATTTGTCATTGCTATCAATCAACTACTGGAGGAATGCATCTCGCAGGTGATCTCGTTCACCACCCCACGTGACGCCTGCGTCTCCTCCGCTGTATGTCGCTTTTTCTGATCATCCTCCGATTCTGAAGCCATGTTGCACCACTTCGGTGCAGGTCGCCTTGAGGAAGGAGCTCTACTTCCAATTCTACAATCATCTCGTGCTAATCGATGGTGGCTCCATGGTAATTTTGACGCTATTTCGTCTTTCACTATAAAATTGTTCTAATTCGTTTAATTTCCTTGTGATTCTCATTGTTACTGGGTTGCTTGCAGAGCTTCGGCATGGAGAGATCAGGTGGCATCACTACAACAAATACTACTACTTATTTCAACGATTAATTAGCAACCATAGGTATAATTTAGTCCAAAGATAGATGAGTAGCAACGAGATAAACACATTTCCTCGGTCGGATCCCTTTCTTTCTCTTGAGAATTTCAGCGCAACGCTTCGACCCGTTTCTACCCATATGATACCCGTTTCAGCGCAACGCTTCTAATTCTACATATGGTCTCTTGTATAGTCTAAAAGCTTATTATAAAATGAAAGTTGACTGGAGATATTAGTCAACTCAGATGAATAATTTTTGTTTGTTTGTTTGTTTTGTTTATACGACTTATTTTTCTTTTTTAATTATTTTCTAATGATTTTAATCCAAACGGACATGCCTTGAAGCAATTCCTTTCTTCCATTATTTTTTTCGATTTGATTGGATAAATTACTCTTTATCATTTTTGTATCTCTTATCAAATTCCGTGAGTAAAATTTACTACATTGATTTTCTAGTTGCTACTCTGTCACATAATTCTCTAATAATTACCATTTGAATTTAGAAACAACAAAAGGTATATAAGTGTGTGTTATTGTTTATTTTTCAAGTAATGAGGGCTAATCATGGATTTCTAGTCTAAAGTATAATTTTCTTCCATCTGTGATTACTTAATTTAATCAAGGGTACTAGGAAACTAAGATTTTCAACTGGTCTATATAGAAAAAAAAAATTTCATGTAGTTTCTTTGTATTAATGTCTTTCTTTTTAATTTTTTTACTTATTGAAAATTTAAACATTTTAAAGATCAAAATTTTGTTTTCTTTTTTTTTTCCTTCGAAATAAAGAAAAAGATAAGATAAAACTTTTTAATCATTTTTTCTTCAGGTTCATTCTATGTTTCATTTAAGATTATAAGTTTGTAAAATCATGGTTGGTTTAACAAATTTTTTACATGTTTTAATAATAAATTTGAAGTAATAATAGATTTGTTTTCTCTTATTGAGATTGTGATTAGAAATTACTAACATATTTAGATCAGTAATTTTATTTTTTTCTTATTGGATTTCAGTTTTAATCAATTTTGAAAATTTATTTATGGATATATTGAATAAATTATTACAAACTTGAAAATACAATCCTGATTCTGTCAAAAGTTTTTGTTATTGATCTTATTCACGTATACGTAAGTGTTTCTACTCTAGTTATTAATAATCATTAAAATTAGTATAAATAGGAGGAATGACAACAAAAATATTTTTTGTAAAATTTAATTGATTTAGTTCTAGATAGCTAGAAAAAAGGTATCAATATAAATAACTGGTAGAACCATATACTGATCATTGGACGATCAACTATTTTGGAGATTATCCTAATAATTATTATAAAAAGTGTAAATAGTTACGCTCATAGTTAATAATAATTTATTAAGATGAATAGTGTCATAAGCAAAGAAAATTTCAATTACCTTTTATATTAACAACGCATGAAAAATACATTAATTAGTCACTTGATATATATAAATATATAGTTTCTCTAGTTAGAAAGTTTCCATTGATTAATTATCAAATATAATTAAACGTGACTTAATTGTGCTAAATACGTCTTAATCATGATAAATATATCTTAATAATGTATAATCATATTCTTTATAGTTGTACATATATAAATTTGAGCATCTCACAAATTGACCTTCGCAACGGTTAAAGCACAGATTCAAGACCATGTCATATCGTGCCCGACAACCGTGTCGTGCCGCTCTCGAACTGTGTCGTTCCGTATCGTATTCAGCCACGGTAGATACGGATTTAGAACATTATAGATGGGATCCGTCGACATTAACTAGTTATTTTGATAATTTTGACAATCAATTTTATATAAATTCTAAAAGTTTTAAAATATATATTTTTAAAACATATTCTTAAACTTATGAATTTCTTTTTCTTAAGATAAACTTTAAATATTTTTTATTCTCCAAAATAACGATTGAGATTTATGTGCTATTATTGAGGATCAGTTTCTTCTATTTGATCAGAGTAAAAAAAAAAGCACTAATCTATATTATCGTACTAATTCCCATTTCATTATTTTTTTCTCATTCTTGTATTTTTTTCCCCCTCTGCGTATGAGGTTCAGTTGATTGCAAAAATTTCATAGCGCAACGGTATGGCATACAGATTAAGATACTATCTAGTATGTTCAACGGGTCTAGTACTTTGTGTTAGATAGAAACAAATCCATAATTCTTTTGGTCTTCAATCTCGACCTAAAGGTTCATTTAATTGCAAAATTTTCGTAGCACAACAGCATGGCATATCCATAATTTCAGAACCTACGGGTCTAGTACTGTGTTAAATAGACATATCCATAATTCACCGGTGAACAATCAATTCCAATAGTACAAATTCGACAAAAACCTTTTTCTCGTACAATATAATTATATGTAGTTATTTTCTTTCTTTTTCACATGTTTCTTATCACACGTGCATGCATATTTTTGTTTGAACTTAGAGATGAGAATTTAATTGAATGATCTATCTATTTAAAATAAAAATATTAGGCATGCCCAATGTATAAATATCCACTTAATATAAGCAAAAATTAAATAAATATCACCAATATAAACAAAAATTAATAAATTTTATTAATTAATTTAAATTATGGAGGATGCTAGCCCCTCAACACTCCTTGTCTCTGCTCCTGCTTGAATAGAAACACTTCTTTATTCAATAGTATATTTATCAATCATAATAATATAAATAACACAATGCCATAGCATAATTAAAATAACAACTTAAAATCGAACTAAATTATACTTGACAAATTAATGCGTAAAACCAAGTATCCACTACATTTAGGGGTAAATATCATGAGCTAAACGGGGTTCAGCATGCAAGACTAAAGGTTTAGCAGGAGAAATTTCATCATCTGATGATACCATGAAACTAATTGAAGAAACACCACATGGTCTACGCCAAGTAAATCCCTGAAGAAGTCTCGCAAGCAACATAACAGACATAGTCGTACCCAGAGTAGCAGCAATACAACCTCGCCTTCCACTACTAAATGTTATAAAGCGCAATTCAGGTTCAGTGAGTACCACTTCCGAGCATTTTTTTGTCAAGTGCCTCTCAGGCTTGAACTTCAGAGGTTCTTCCCAAATTTTAGGGTTTCGGCCTAACCCAAACCGACTTAGAAGCACATGACTGCCCTTAGGGATGAAGTAACCAGCAAGCGTGGTGTCTTCCATGGCTGCATGTGGAACATTAAATGGCACAACCGGATGAAGTCGCATTGATTCTCTAATGCAGGATTTGAGATAGTTGAGGTGAGGGATGTCGCATTCATCAACAAGTCTTTCTTTGCCAACCACACTATCAATTTCATTCATGGCTTTTTCAAGAACATCGGGGTTGTTCATCATCTCTCTGAAAATCCATTCTGCAGCATGTGAAGGATTATCTGGACCCTCAAGTAAGAGTTCCTGCAAAAAAAGTTCTTTAGTTCTCTATCCAGATAGATGAATAAAAGGGAAAAATCTAATGAAATAAGTTTTCTTTTTCTTTGACAAAAAAGACTTCTACATGGTCACTAATTCGATCACTGAAATCATATATATTGAAAAATAATTTTTGGTAGTCATAGTTTTCTCAAAAAATGAAAAATAGATAATTAAAATATTGAAGAAATGTGCTACTCACTTGTATGGATTAAATTTGGGGCATAATTTTATTTTAACAAAGTTAAATATATAGAGTGCAAAAGTTACAAAAATATCATTGTGATAAAAATAGTTCCTTACAATACATTGTGCTTTAATTTCATCTGCAGTAAGTTTGAATCGTCCATTCTCATCTTTAAGTGAAATTAGAACATCAAGCCAGTCTTGCGGTTTCGTTGTTTCACTATCACTGCTGCCTTTCCTCCAAAATTTTATTCTATCATCAATAATAGGATCGTGTAAATTATTCAATGTCTTGAGCACATCCTTTATAGTATTTTGATGGCCATCCAAGTCTAAACCAGCCAGACTGGGAAAGTAGTCAGATATGCAAAAGGCAAAGAGATGCTCAAGATAATTGAAGAGAGCATTGGTGTGCTCAATTTCATCAGGTCCGGGGCCTCCGTCAGGCATCACTTGACCGAAGTATCTTTTGTTGAACAATTGGCTTCGCATTAAACTCACACAATAATGCCTTGCAACAACTCTGATGTCAATGTCTTTTGAACTTTGACACAGATTGCACACATATTGCACAAGGCGGTTTGCCTCTTCAGCCCTTCTCTCATACAGCCAATTGTGCCTCGCTGGGCAGACTATTTCAGAGGTCAAAATCCTCCTCATTTTCTTCCATTGGTCCCCAAAAGGGACAAAAACTGTACCTCCACAGAGAAAGTTTGTGGCAAAGGAAGTTGGTCTCGATGCAAATATTGCATCTTTCTTTCTGACTACTTCTAGTGCTATTTTTGGGCAGGTGATTGGTATGACATGAACATTGCCAATTCGAATGCAGGCAATGTCTGTATTCATATCTTTCATAAGGTGGTGTATCCACCGAAAGACAGGTTTGTGTTGGAGCATCGCTGGGAGACAACCAACAAGTGGCCAAGGGATTGGTCCAGGAGGGAGTTGGTTTTGCTTTGAGATTCTATTTTTTTGTGCTTGGTATTTTTGAAAGACAAGTACCAAAGCCAAGAGAAGTATGGCACCGGAAACTATGAGCGGGGAAGTCAAGAAGGCATCTATTAATATGTTGAGCAGCATTTCTATGTTTGTTGCTCAATCGGGGATTGTAAACTTTTGCAGGAAAGGAGATGTATGAGATCTAATTTTTCTTGGAGCAGTTGGGATTTAAGGTTGTGCTATGTGGTCTATTTATAATCCCCTGAGCAGAACATAGAAACTTACACTCGAATTATTATGAAAATTTAAATATGTTATCTATGATTTTGATACACTGAGACGGACTATTATCACTACAACAGATTTTATATTTAATATCGATTTTTAAATCCCTTTAACAACGGTTTTCCAACTATTATTGAAGAGGAGTATTAGAAAAAGTATAAACAATCATTAGTAAATCGCGTTGTTAAAACCGTTCTTGGAAGACATTTAATAAAGTTCTTATCCAATAACCGTTGTTAAAGGGTCCTTTAGCAACAGTTTTTAACTAATAATCATTGTTAAAGGGTTCTTTAGCAACGGTTTTTAGTTAAAAACCATTGTTAAATGAATTTTTAGCAACGGATTTTTACTAATAACCGTTACTAAAAAACTCTTTAACAACTGTTATTAGTTAAAAATCATTGTTAAATGTATTATTTTTTAAAAAAAATATGAAGTTAGATTGATATATGGTGTCAACAATGAATAAAGTCAAATTAATTAGATAAGACCAAATATTATTATATATTATTCAATCATTTAATAACTAATATAAAAAATATAATTATGCATCCAATAAAAAAATATGAGTTAGACTATGGTGCTACGCGTAGTTAGTGATCATATTTGCTACGGACTGAAATATACAGGTAAATCATCTTCTATTCTTGATTTAGTGATCATCTTCTATTCTTGATTTTTAGCTAATTTGAAAACGTGTTAAAAAATATATTTTATGATTTCCCAAATTACAATGTACAACGATCAATATATTATTCATATATAAATTTTTGGGATACAATTTTTTTTTAAGTTTTAAGTATTTATTTTAAAATTATGAAAATGATGCAAAAACATCCAATACATTATTATTATTATTATTATTAGAACTAATTTTTAAAAATCTAAAATAAATATTTATAAAACTCTAAAAATAGAAAAAAAAATTAATGCTATAATTATGAAAATTTTATTAAGCACCATAAATCAAAATTTTAAAGTCGGTCAAGTATACTTTTTGAATTTCAAAATATGAATATGAGTGTAGAATACAAAATCATTTTGTATTTCATTACTTACCATAATATATATATATATATATATATATATATATATATATATATATAAACGGGAGAGAGATAGATGTTGTGAACACGTTTGCATTTTGACCCAAAATGTACATAATTCAAATTATATGTTAACATATCATAAGTTTTGATTTATGGTACCCAATATATTATTCATATTAAAAAAATAGGGAATGGAAATTTTTTCCATTTTTGCTGTTTTCTAGGCATTAATTTTAGATTTTAAAAAAATTGGCTCTCAAAAATAATAAAGAATTGAATATTTGTATATTATTTTTAAAAATCTAAAATTAATACTTAAAAATTATTTTTATATCACTTAATATTTTTATATAAAGAATTTATTAAACACCATAAATTAAATTTTTGTACATACCAAAATATAATTTGAGTCACCTGCTTGAGCCGAAAATCAAACGTTTTAATTACGATAAATAGGACAGCCGCTGTCGTTCTCCAAACCTTAGCTTATTTGTTATGATTATCATGTGAAATACGGCCATAACAAAAAATTTGGACTGTATTCCCAAGCCTCTGTTTGGCAACGAAATTTCAACATATGATTTTGGAACCTAACAGATCAATAGTTAGTGTTGATTTATAATAAAATCGGGCCCTGATTATTGGAGGCTTGTAGAGACAGAATTCCTCGATTGTATGGACAAAACATGGTCTGAATTTTGAGTGTTGAAACTTATAATTTCGTACTTTTCCTTAAAAATGTGTATTTGTTGGGGTAAAAAATATGTTGAGAAAAAGAATGATATTTATATAATTCCCAATATATTACCATGAAAACGTTGAAAAACAAAACATATGAAATGTCTAATATATCTAACAGGAGATTAGCATATTATTTCTTAGCCCGCCCATTTCCATGCGCTAATTTAATTGCATTCGTCAAATAAAAATAAATTTTAGTTGCATTTCCCGATTAGGACTTAGTGATCTCTTAACTAACTAATCATTCAGCACAGATTTTATATTTAATATCAATTTTTAAATCCCTTTAACAATGGTTCTCCAACTATTATTGAAGAGTATTAGAAAAAG
Organism: Schoenoplectus tabernaemontani; assembly: GCA_037127355.1. Lineage (NCBI taxonomy): Eukaryota > Viridiplantae > Streptophyta > Magnoliopsida > Poales > Cyperaceae > Schoenoplectus > Schoenoplectus tabernaemontani. Next base: position 17,636,185 of record CM073749.1, on the reverse strand, counting down.
TATAAACAATCATTAGTAAATCGCGTTGTTAAAACCGTTATTGGAAGACATTTAATAAAGGTTCTTATCCAATAACAGTTGCTAAAAAGTCCTTTAGCAACAATTTTTAACTAATAACCATTGTTATAGGGTTCTTTGGCAATGGTTCTTAGTTAAAAACCATTATTAAAATAATTTTTAGCAACGGATTTTTACTAATAATCATTACTAAAAATACTCTTTAACAACTGTTATTAGTTAAAAATCATTGTTAAATGTATTTTTTTAAGTATGAAGTTAGATTGATATATAGTGTCAACAATGAATAAAGTCAAATTAATTAGATAAGAACAAATATTATTATATATTATTCACTCATTTAATAACTAATATAAAAAATATAATTATGCATCCAATAAAAAAATATGAGTTAGACTATGGTGCTACGCGTAGTTAGTGATCATATTTGCTACGGACTGAAATATAAGGTAAATCATCTTCTATTCTTGATTTATAGATCTCAATAAATTCTTTATATCAAAATATGATGTGATATAGAAGTTTTCTATTTTTTTAAAATTTTTTAAATATTAGAGTTGGATTTTTTAAAATGATTCAATAATAATAATAAAATAATTCATATTTTTTACTTCGTTTTTAAAAATGAGTTGATAATCCATGAGATTTTAGTTTTTGAATTTTTATTTTTGAAATATTGGATTGAGATTAACGAACGGTGAGATGGGCAATTTGTGAGAGCAAATGTTATTAGTGAAAACGAAAAAATAAATATCAGATTCAAAAAAAAAAAGCCAGAACCATTTAGCAACGGTTCTTTGAATGAACTATTGCTAAACACATCATTTAACAACTATTTTAGGTACAGAACCATTGTTAAAGATAGTGTTTAACAATGGTTCCTTGAAAGAACCGTTGCTATATGATTCTGCTATTTTTTAGTGTTCTAAGAGTCTATTTTAATAATATTTTTTTATTATAAACTGTTATTAAATAAGTTCTCAATATTATAATGATGCCACTGAGTCATTTTAAAAACATATTTGATATATAATTGTTGTTAAATAGATATGACTTTATGTTGTAGTGTTTGAAAATATTTATATTTAGCTAATTTGAAAACGTATAAAAAAATATATTTTATGATTTCCCAAATTACAATGTACAGCGCTCAATATATTATTCATATATAAATTTTTGGGATACAATTTTTTTTTAAGTTTTAAGAATTTATTTTAAAATTTTGAAAATGATGTAGAAACATCCAATACATTATTATTATTATTATTATTATTATTATTAGAACTATTTTTTTAAAATCAAAAAATAAATATTTATAAAACAAAAAAATGAATGCTATAATTATGACGGTCAAGTATACTTTTTGAATTTCAAAATCTGAATATGAGTGTAGAATACAAAATCATTTTGTATTTCATTACTTACCATAACATATCTATATATATATAAAATGGGAGAGAGATAGACTGCTGTGAACACGTTTGCATTTCGACCCAATGTACATAATTCAAATTATATGTTAACATATCATAAGTTTTGATTTATGGTACCCAATATATTATTCATATTAAAAAAATAGGGGATGGAAAAATTTTCCATTTTTACTGTTTTCTAGGCATTAATTTTAGATTTTAAAAAAATTGGCTCTAAAAAATAATAAAGTATTGAATATTTGTATATTATTTTTAAAAATCTAAAATTAATACTTAAAAATTATTTTTATATCACTTAATATTTTTATATAAAGAATTTATTAAACACGATAAATTAAATTTTTGTACATACCAAAATATAATTTGAGTCACATGCTTCAGCCGAAAATCAAATGTTTTAATTACGATAAATAGGACAGCCGCTGTCGTTCTCGAAACCTTAGCTTATTTGTTATGATTATCATGTGAAATACGGCGATAACAAAAATTGTGGACTGTATTCCCCAGCCTCTGTTTGACAACAAAATTTCAACATATGATTTTGGAACCTGGCTGCTGTCAGTTCAATAGTTAGTATTGATTTATAATAAAATCGCGCCCTGATTATTTGAGGCTTGTAGAGACAGAATTCCTCGATTGTATGGACAAAACATGGTCTGAATTTTGAGTGTTGAAAATTATAATTTCGTACTTTTCCTTAAAAATGTGTATTTGTTGGGGAAAAAAATATGTTGAGAAAAAGAATGATATTTATATAATTTCCAATATATTACCATGAAAATGTTGAAAAACAAAACATATGAAATGTCTAATATATCTAACAGGAGCTTAGCATATTATTTCTTAGCCCGCCGATTTCCATGCGCTAATTTAATTGCATTCGTCAAATAAAAATAAATTTTAGTTGCATTTCCCGATTAGGACTTAATGATCTATTAACTAACTAATCATTCAAAACAGATATTATATTTAATATCGATTTTTAAATCCCTTTAACAACGGTTCTCCAACTATTATTGAAGAGGAGTATTAGAAAAAGTATAAACAATCATTAGTAAATCGCGTTGTTAAAACCATTCTTGGAAGACATTTAATAAAGGTTCTTATCCAATAACTATTGTTAAAGGGTCCTTTAGCAATATTTTTGAACTAATAACCATTGTTAAAGGGTTCTTTAGCAACGGTTCTTAGTTAAAAACCATTGTTAAATGAATTTTTAGCAAAGGATTTTTACTAATAACCGTTACTAAAAAAACTCTTTAACAACAATGAATAGAGTCAAATTAATTAGATAAGAATAAATATTATTATATATTATTCACTCATTTAATTACTTATATAAAAAAAAATATAATTATGCATCCAATAAAAAAATATGAGTTAGACTATGGTGCTACGCGTAGTTAGTGATAATATTTGCTACAGACTAAAAAATATAGGTAAATCATCTCCTATTCTTGATTTATATATCTCAATAAAAAATTTTTTAATTTTCTAAGTATTAGAGTTGAATTTTTTAAAATGATTCAATAATAATAATAAAATAATTCATATTTTTACTTCATTTTTAAAAATCTAAAACTAATACTTATAAAATTTAAAAAATAAAAAAATTAATATCCCATCATATTTTTATACAAAAAAAATTATTGAGACCCATATATAAAGATTTGGAGATGATTTAACTATATTTTTTAGTCCGTAGTAAATTTGATCATTAACTACGCGTAGCACCAAAACCTAACTCAAAAAATATTTACTCAATAATACATACATACATTATGCTCATGTAGTAACATGAAAAACTATATAATTTATAAAAAAAATCTAAAAAAAAAAATGAAAAAATAAAAGTTAAAATTTTAAATGCGTTTTTGAGCTTGAAAATGAGATTTTTTAACCCTAAAAATGGCAGTAACAGATCAGTTAATCTTGTAGATCTCATAGTAAGTTTTTTAATGATCGCGTTGCACACTCAATCGAAATTTTCTATCAAATATTATGGCCGTTGGAAGTTGAGATGGTAAGATTTTGATTTTTATTTCTTCTACCTCTCTTCTTTCTTTCTTCTTTCTTTCTTCTTTTTCTCTCTGTCTCTCGATCATCTTTCTTTTTATATATGAAAATAGATGAAAATGAGTTGATAATCCATGAGATTTTAGTTTTTGAATTTTTATTTTTGAAACATTGGATTGAGATTAACGAACGGTGAGATGGGCAATCTATGAGAGCAAATGTTATTAGTGAAAATGAAAAAATAAATATCATTTCAAAAAAAAAATAGCAGAACCATTTAGCAACGGTTCTTTGAATGAACCATTGCTAAACACATCATTTAACAACTGTTTTAGGCACATAACCGTTGTTAAAGATAGTGTTTAACAATGGTTCCTTGAAAAAACCGTTGCTAAATGATTCTGCTACTTTTTAGTGTTCTAAGAGTCTATTTTAATAATATTTTTTTATTATAAACTGTTATTAAAGAAGTTCTCAATATTATAATGATGCCACTTTGAGTAATTTTAAAAACAAATTTGATATATAATTGTTGTTAAATAGATATGACTTTATGTTGTAGTGTATGAAAATATTTATATTTAGCTAATTTGAAAACGTGTTAAAAAATATATTTTATGATTTCCCAAATTACAATGTACAGTGCTCAATATATTATTCATATATAAATTTTTGGGATACAACTTTTTTTTAAGTTTTAAGTATTTATTTTAAAATTTTGAAAATGATGTAGAAACATCCAATACATTATTATTATTATTATTATAGAACTAATTTTTAAAAATCTAAAATAAATATTTATAAAACTCTAAAAATAGAAAAAATTGTATGCTACAATTATGAAAATTTTATTAAGCACCATAAATCCAAAATTTTAAAGACGGTCAAGTATACTTTTTGAATTTCAAAATCTGAATATGAGTGTAGAATATAAAATTATTTTGTATTTCATTACTCACCATAACATATCTATATATATACAAAACGGGAGAGAGATAGACTGTTGTGAACACGTTTGCATTTCGATCCAAAATGTACATAATTCAAATTATATGTTAACATATCATAAGTTTTGATTTATGGTACCCAATATATTATTCATATAAAAAAATAGGGGATGGAAAAATTTTTCCATTTTTACTGTTTTCTAGGCATTAATTTTAGATTTTAAAAAAATAGCTCTAAAAAATAATAAAGTATTGAATATTTGTATATTATTTTTAAAAATCTAAAATTAATACTTAAAAATTATTTTTATATCACTTAATATTTTTATATAAAGAATTTATTAAACAAAATAAATTAAATTTTTGTACATACCAAAATATAATTTGAGTCACATGCTTGAGCCGAAAATAGGACAGCCGCTGTCGTTCTCCAAACCTTAGCTTATTTCTTATGATTATCATGTGAAATACGGCGATAACAAAAATTGTGGACTGTATTCCCAGCCTCTGTTTGGCAACGAAATTTCAACATATGATTTTGGAACCTAGATGCTGACAGTTCAATAGTTAGTGTTGATTTATAATAAAATCGGGCACTGATTATTTGAGGCTTGTAGAGACAGAATTCCTCGATTGTATGGACAAAACATGGTCTGAATTTTGAGTGTTGAAAATTATAATTTCGGATTTTTCCTTAAAAATGTGTATTTGTTGGGGAAAAAAATATGTTGAGAAAAAGAATGATATTTATATAATTCCCAATATATTACCATGCAAATGTTGAAAAACAAAACATATGAAATGTCTAATATATCTAACAGGAGCTTAGCATATTATTTCTTAGCCCGCCGATTTCCATGCGCTAATTTAATTGCATTCGTCAAATAAAAATAAATTTTAGTTGCATTTCCCGATTAGGACTTAATGATCTCTTAACTGACTAATCAATCAGAACAGAAAAGGCTGAGTAGACGTATCTTATACAACCACTGCCGGTCCAGTAATCAATGTTCCCCGTTTTTTTTTAATTTATACATAATATTCTAGTATAATACTTGTAATTTTCTTAAGAAAAAGTATACTTGAACCATATAAAGTATAAGAATTATTCCATTGATGCTCCCTATAATGTAAAATCTAAACATTTTGATGTGATTATTATATTAATATTAATATTTGTTATTAGGCTTGACCACGTCTGTATACAATTGACACATGTCGAGGGCTACGTAATTCTGATCCGGCTATCTTGCCATTTTCCCTACCAGTTTCTTCAAAACAAGCTGTTTCTTTTCAATCTTGTATTATTTTTTATAACTGTTTTTATACTCGCAACGTCGGTTTCTGAGAATCAGATAAGCTCCGTTAGCCTAAACCTACATGAACTAGCCAAGAGGAATGGAAAGAATCGGAGAATATTTTTAATTGGCACAAAAATGCTAGGACAGCTCGATCAAGAGTAATTCATCAACGGTATGTAGTGTTTCCACTCTAGTTATTAATAATCATTAAAATTAGTATAAATAGGAGGAATGACAACTATAAATATTTTTTGTAAAATTTAATTGATTTAGTTCTAGAAAACTAGAAAAAAGGTATCAATATAAATAACTGGTAGAACCATATACTGATCATTGGACGATCAACTATTTTGGAGACTGTTATCATAATAATTATTATAAAAAGTGTAAATAGTTACGCTCATAGTTAATAATAACTTATTAAGATGAATAGTGTCATAAGCAAAGTAAATTTCCATTACCTTTAATTTATATTAACAACGCATGAAAAATACATTAATTAGTCACTTGATATATATAAATATATAGTTTCTCTAGTTTGAAAGTTTCCATTGATTAATTATCAAACATAATTAAACGTGTCTTAATTGTGCTAAATACATCTTAATCATGATAAATATTTCTTAATAATGTATAATCATATTCTTTACAGTTGTACATATATAAATTTGAGTATCTCACAAATGGACCTTCGCAACGGTTAAAGCACGGATTCAAGACCGTGTCATACCATGCCCGACAACCGTGTCGTGCCACTCTCGAACCATGTCGTTCCGTATCGTATTCAGCCACGGTAGACACGGATTTAGAACATTATAGATGGGATCCGTAGAAGTTAACTAGTTATTTTGATAATTTTGACAATCAATTTTATATAAATTCTAAAAGTTTTAAAAAATATATTTTTAAAATATATTCTAAAACTTATGAATTTTTTTTTTAAAATAAAGAATTCTTTCTACGGTTAGTAATACAAAATAACATCAAGTTTTTCTATCGTTTCTTTCACAAAAGTTTTATATAAATCTTTAAACAATTTTTTTATTCTCCAAAATAACGATTGAGATTTATGTGCTATTATTGAGGATCAGTTTCTTCTATTTGATCAGAGTAAAAAAAAAGCACTATTCTATATTATCGTACTAATTCCCATTTCATTATTTTTTTCTCATTCTTGTATATTCCCCCCTCTGCGTATGAGTTTCCAATTTAAGGATTTGACAAGGTTGACTACAATAACCATTGTTAAAGGGTTTTTTTAGCGATGGTTCTTAGTTAAAAACCATTGTTAAATGAATTTTTAGCAACGGATTTTTACTAATAACCGTTATTAAAATAACTCTTTAACAACTATTATTAGTTAAAAATCATTGTTAAATGTATTTTTTTTAAAATATGAAGTCAGATTGATATATGGAGTCAATAATGTATAGTGTCAAATTAATTAGATAAGAACAAATATAATTATATATTATCCACTCATTTAATAACTAATATAAAAAATAAAATTATGCATCCAATAAAAAATATGAGTTGGACTATGGTCCTACGCGTAGTTAGTGATCATATTTGATACGGACTAAAAAATATAGGTAAATCATCTCCTATTCTTGATTTATAGATCTCAATAAATTCTTTCTATCAAAATATGATGGGATATAGAAGTTTTCTATTTTTTTAATTTTTTAAGTATTAGAGTTGGATTTTTTAAAATGATTCAATAATAATAATAAAATAATTCATATTTTTTACTTCATTTTTAAAAATCTTAAACTAATACTTATAAATTTTAAAAAATAAAACAATTTATATCCCATCATATTTTTATACAAAAAGATTTATTGAGACCCATATATAAAGATTTGGAGATGATTTAACTATATTTTTTAGTCTGTAGTAAATTTGATCATTAACTACGTGTAGCACCAAAACCTAACTCAAAAAATATTTACTCAATAATACATACATACATTATGCTCATGTAGTAACATAAAAAACTATATAATTTATAAGAAAAGTCTAAAAAAAACAAATGAAAAAATAAAATTTTAAATTTTAAATGCGTTTTCGAGCTTGAAAATGAGATTTTTTAACCCTAAAAATGGCAGTAACAAGATCAATTAATCCTGTAGATCTTGTAGTAAGTTTTTCTAATGGCCGCGTTGCACATCTCAATCGAAATATTCTATCAAATATTATGGCAGTTGGAAGTTGAGATGGTCAGATTTCGATTTTTTTTTTGTCTCTCTTCTTTCTTTCTTCTTTCTTTCTTCTTTTTCTGTCTATCTCTCTCTCATCTTTCTTTTTATATATGAAAATAGATGAAAATGAGTTGATAATCCATGAGACTTTTATTTTTGAATTTTTATTTTTGAAACATTGAATTGAGATTAACGAACGGTGAGATGGGCAATCTGTGAGAGCAAATGTTATTAGTGAAAGCGAAAAAATAAATATCAAATCCAAAAAAATTGCAGAACCATTTAGCAACGGTTCTTTGAATGAACCATTACTAAACACATCATTTAAAAACTGTTCTAGGCACAGAACCGTTGTTAAAGACAGTATTTAACAATGGTCCCTTGAAAGAACCGTTGCTAAATGATTCTGCAACTTGTGAGTGTTCTAAGATTCTATTTTAATAATATTTTTTTTCTTATGAACTGTTATTAAAGAAGTTCTCAATATTATAATGATACCACTGAGACATTTTAAAAATAAATTTGATATATAATTGTTGTTAAATAGATATGACTTTATGTTGTAGTGTATGAAAATATTTATATTTAGCTAATTTGAAAACGTGTTAAAAAAATATATTATTCATATATACAGTGCTTAATATATTATTCATATATAAATTTTTGGGATTCAACTTTTTTTTTAAGTTTTAAGTATTATTTTAAAATTTTGAAAATGATGTAGAAACATCCAATACATTATTATTATTATTATTATTATTATTATTATTATAGAACTAATTTTTAAAAATCTAAAATAAATATTTATAAAACTCTAAAATTAGAAAAAAATGTATGCTACAATTATGAAAATTTTATTAAGCACCATAAATCCAAAATTTTAAAAACGGTCAAGTATACTTTTTGAATTTCAAAATCTGAATATGAGTGTAGAATACAAAATTATTTTGTATTTCAATACTCACCATAACATATCTATATATATACAAAACGGGAGAGAGATAGACTGTTGTGAACACGTTTGCATTTCGACCCAAAATGTACATAATTCAAATTATATGTTAACATATCACAAGTTTTGATTTATGGTACCCAATATATTATTCATATAAAAAAATAGGAGATGGAAAAAATTTCCATTTTTACTGTTTTCTAGGCATTAATTTTATATTTTAAAAAAATTGGCCCTAAAAAATAATAAAGTATTGAATATTTGTATATTATTTTTAAAAATCTAAAATTAATACTTAAAAATTATTTTTATATCACTTAATATTTTTATATAAAGAATTTATTAAACAAAATAAGTTAAATTTTTGTACCTACCAAAATATAATTTGAGTCACATGCTTGAGCCGAAAATAGGACAGCCGCTGTCGTTCTCCAAACCTTAGCTTATTTCTTATGATTATCATGTGAAATACGAAGATAACAATATTTGTATTCCTCGGATAAAACTTTACAAGTTGTATGGACTGGTCTGAATTTTGAGTGTTGAATTATAATTTCGGATTTTTCCTTAAAAATGTGTATTTGTTGGGGAAAAAAATATGTTGAAAAAAGAATGTTTTATATAATTCAATATTACCATGCAAATGTTGAAAAACAAAACTATCAATATTTAACGGATAAAACTTACAAGTTGCTTTACTTCGTGCGGAAGCGGTTCGACCAATACTGAGAAATCACGACAAGAAATCCGAAGCGGAAGCCTTGCGTTTTCCACAACCTAAATTCTTCAAGTCTTAACGAGTATCTTTTCTCTTTCTCTCTCTTTGATAATAGTGACAGTTCGTTTTTTTCGATAAAATGTGAGAGAGAGTATACTAGTGTATATTTATAAGCCAACGCATCTGCTCAATACACTTGTTCAATGCACCTCTCCAGTGCACCTGTTCAATGCACCTTTCCAGTGCATCTGTTCATTCTTATAACGGGTTGGGTTTGGATTCGGGTTTCCCATAATGGGCGTCCTGATAATTAAATCCAACATCTCCCACTCGCACAAAATGGAAGACCCGATATAAACTAAGAGAATATATAATTTCTTATCTCTGTTAAAATTCATACAAGAAAATAGGCCGTGACCAGCATATTTGAATTTGAGAGCATGTTATTATCCAACTGTTAGGTATGTATAACAACATCTAAGTAGAGTAAATATGCGGTACCCCGATCATCTAATCATATTTTAAGTATAATATGATCTCTTTTATTTATTGATACATCCATACTTATATATTCACAATCATGTCACATAAACATAATTGGTGCACCGGTGAATATAAATAAATATGATACTATAATGATCTTTTTCTTTTATCTAAAATCTCTTCATTCCAAAATAATTGTTATCCGATATGTTTCATTAGACCGCATCAATCATGATCATTGATAACATTCCAAAATAACTAATTGAAATGAAACTTCAAGTATTTAGTAAAAAATCAAAGAGTACTATGAGATTCTTTTTATCTCACGGGTCTCACACAACAAAGAAGCGAGAGATCATATCTTACATTACCCTATTGGTCAATTGCACATATGGTATGAAACATATGCTATGGTATTATTCTCCATTTTCTTATGGAGCGTATGTCTAAACTAAAATTTAATACCATACAAGTGATAGTTCAGATATATATAAAATATCTAACTTGAGTCCACAACTCTACTTACTTTTAAATACAATAACAAGACTCCCACTTGGCATAAGACAGTTAAGGTAAATAGTGGGTATTTCACCTTCGATCATAATTTAAATTCATATGACCTCATCTTGATTCTTTATCAAGGCGATATTATTTTAAGCACTTTTCTCTCACGTTTTGTATCATATTTAGCTTAAAACTAATCTCATTTCTATGTACTACAAAGACATAGAAGCGATTGCACAATGAGAAGGCCAATCAAGCTGTCGACATACCTTTTATTTTATATCTCATCTCATGTGTTATGCTAAATATCTTGATATTAAATAATTTATAACAATCATCACATAAATGAATTAAGAAAATAGCTTCCATTGCATTTATCCCACAAATATAAATATACATGATATATTGTTCAATAAAATATAAAATCATAATCTACGTAACCCTAGAGATTTGACATGACCAACAAACATATCTCTAGGTATTGCCTTTGTAAAAGGATCTGCCACCATTTTGTGTGTAGATATATACTGCATGCAAACTTGCTTTTTCGCCACCATGTCTCTAACGAAGTTATACTTAGTATCAATGTGTTTGGTTTTTGAATGATACTTGGGATCTTTTGTATAAGCGATTGTTGCCTGACTATCACTATGTACTAACACTTTGGGTCGGTTTCATTCTCACGAAACCCAGTGATTTAAAAATCTTCTAAGCCAAAGCTTCTTGTCTTGCTGCTTTGAAAATGCCACAAATTCGGCTTCCATTGTGGATAAGGATATACAACTCTGTTTCTTACTACTCCAGAGATGACTCCATTATTAAGTAAGAAAACATAACCGAGAGGTAGATTTTCTTTCATCTAAATCTCCTCACCGATCGACATCTGCATAACCCATGAGTTGTAGATTTTCTCCTTGAAAACATAATGAATAATCTGCGGTACCTTTCGAGATACCTAAGTATTCTTTTCACTTGCTTTCCAATGGGATTTGTCTGGATTAGCTTGATATCTACTCACCATTCCAACGGCGAAACGATATCCGGTCTAGTACACATCATAGCATACATGAGATTTTACTACTGACACTTGAGTAAGGAATTTTTTTCATTTGTGCTTTTTCATCTGGAGTCTTTGGACACATTCTTAAGCTAAGACCTTCGCCTTTTGCTATAGGAGTATCAATGGATTTACTGAGTCTTGCATATGAAACTTTTCAAGTACTTTTACGATGTAATGCTCTTGTGATAGAGCTAACATCTTCTTGGAACGATCTCTTTCAATCTTCACTCCAAGAATATATGCTGCTTCACCCATATCTTTCATATCAAAATTGGAGGATAACCATTCTTTGATAGTTTTCACATACTCCTTATTGTTACTAGCCAACAGTATATCATCCACATAAAGTGATAGTATCACAAATTTATTTTTGGATCTCTTAACATACACGCATGATCTTCATCAATCATTTTAAAATCGAATGATATGATAGCTTGATGAAATCGAATGTACCATTATGCGGAAGATTGTTTGAGACCATAAATAGATCTCAATAATTTGCACACTTTGTGCTCTTGACCTTCAACAACAAAGCTTGCGGGTTGTTCCATATATATCTCTTCTTCCAGATTGCCATTTAGAAATGCGGTTTTGACATCCATTTGATGCAACTCCAAATCTAAACCGGCACAAATAGCTAGTATCAATCGTATAGAAGTAAATCTCACAACGGGAGAGAAAGTTTCTTCATAGTCTATCCCTTCTTGTTGTGTATACCCCTTAGCAACAAGGCGTGCCTTATACACATGTCAATTGAGCCGTCAGCTAGACGTTTAATCTTGAGAACCCATTTGTTCCCAATTGCCTTACGTCATTCTGGGAGATCAACTAATTCCCAAACATTATTTGATCTCATTGACTTCATTTCTTCTTCCATTGCTTTCATCCATTTCTCTTTAGCGGGACAAGTGAGAGCCTCTCGAATATTTGTTGGCTCTTCTTCATCTTGCATGACAATCATGTAAGATTCATTCTCAATTGGAAAATGACGTTTAGGAACTCTAGCACGGTTGCTCTGCCTAATTTGTGATTGTGTTGAGCTTGGCTCGGCATCATCTGCTAATTTTCTCCCACTTGGATGAGATATTGTTGGAGGTTCAGGAATATGCACTAAACGATTTGCAACAATCAAATCATTTTGTTCATCTACCTCATATAGAGAAAAATCCTGAACTATCTCACCCTTTCTTGGAAATTCATTTTCTAAAAAAATGACATCTCGTGACTCAAATTCATTTACACTCTCACTTGATTGTTCACCAATGATGACACATAACCTTTGGAATGTTCGAGTATCGTATAAATATACTCTTTTTACCTCGTGGACCTAATTTACCATGCTTGATGAGACATATCATGAACAAAAGCGACACATCCCAGGTCTCGGATTACTAAGATCTGGTTTTCTATTATTCCAAAGTTCGTAAGGAGTAGAAGAAACAGATTTAGAGGGTACACGGTTTAGAATATAAACAACAGTCAACAATGCATCACCCCAAAAAGTGATTGGCAGATTTGCTTGAACCATCATTGACCTAACCATTTCTAAAAGAGTTCGATTTCTCCTTTCAGCTACTCCATTTTGTTGTGGAGTATATGGTATGGTCAATTGCCTAAGTATTCCTTTTTCTTCGCACATTTGTTTGAATTCATCAGATAAATATTCGCGACCACGATCCGTTCTTAAGGCCTTAACCTTTCTGTCTAATTGATTTTCAACAAAAATAATAAATTTCTTAAAGCATGCAAGAGCTTGATTTATGAGATATCAAATAGATATAACCGTATCGTGTATAATCATCAATGAAGGTGATAAAATATCTACCTCCATGTCGTGCCCTCACATTCATTGGTCCACAAATGTCTGAATGAATTAATTGCAATGGAAATTTAGATCTAGTTCCTGTTCCGAATGGTTTTCTTGCCATTTTTCCTTTTAAACAATTTTCACATGTTGGTAGACTAACTCGTTCAAGATGGCCTAGTAAGCCTTCTTTGGCTAATCTATCCATCCTTTGTTGTCCAATATGACCTAATCTCATATGCCATACATTCACATCGGTATTATCATTAGCATATATAATTAAAGAAAAATGAGTATTATAAGAAGTCATTATATTAACAACATCTAAAATAATAAAACCATTCGATACATATCCATAACCATAACATACATCATCCAGATACAACTTAATACTAGTACTTGCACATGTTCAAACTAAATCCAAATCTAAGAAGAACAACAACGAGATACAAGATTTCGTCGAATTTCGGTGCAAAGAGAACATCATGTAAGAGAAGGGTTCGACCATCACGCATATCCAACTTGCATGTGCCTATACCCTTGACCAAACACGAGAATTATTTCCTACATAAAGCCATTTTGATCCTTGAGGAATTCGACGAAAATCCACAAACAAGTCACGATCTTTGGCTACATGGTGCATTTGCCCCGAGTCTACGATCCACAAAGGATAAGAATCGGCCATAAAAACGAGCTGAAACATATGAAAAATATGAAATATTTTCTATTATCTGTACCTTGCGGGGCTCATTGCATTCACGAGCATAGTGACCTTTCTTGCCACAATTGAAACATTTGATCTTGGCCTTGTTATGCTTCTTAGAACTGTTCTGAGAAGCCTTTCCCTTGCCATGATATCTGCCCCTTATACTTTTTCTCTTGCTTTCCCTTTCCCTTGCCATAATTTGACTTACGTTTCGACCTTGTCCTCCATGAGAACTTGAGCAAGCCAAATGCACGGTAGTTTCGGTTTCTGAGGTTTTGATGCCTCAATACGATCTTCCTCAAGTTCTAAATGCACGACGACATCGTTGAGAGTTTTAATACCCTCATTATGAGTTAAATTCACTTTCATGTGTTCCCATGTATAAGGAAGTGAACGAATCACTTTGCTTGAACTTGTTGTTCATCGGTCAAAATATGGCGACATCCTTGACTCACTAATCATATTCGACATCTCTCGAGATGTTAATCACGCATCTTGTGATTAGGACGCTTCTTGTAAGTGTCAAATTTGATGGTGAGTTGTCTCAGTTTGGTAACAGAAGTTCCACCAAACTTTTGCTTCAAAGCAAGCCACATCTCTTTGGCAACTTCATATTGCCTGAACTCACGCATCACATCATTTTCCATACTGCTCAACAACGTAATGCGAGCAATGGAGTTCTTCTTTTTCCATGATTCAAATGCAGCACTGTCACTAATATGCTTGGGAGTTGTACCTTTCTCTGGTTCAGTTAGAATATGATCCAGGACTGTAAGAACCTCTTGTTCTTCCAGGACATACTGAATTTTCATGGCCCAAATTTCATAATTTTCGCCATTCAGTTTTTCACCCTTATTAAGTTCTGCCACAATATTTCTAGATGCAGATGCCATTTTTACTAAGAAATTTAAAAAAAAATTAAACTAAGTCAGGACATCACACAATTCTGATGACTTAAAATAAATTATTTAATACTTAGCATAACACATATAGTTTTGTAACAAACTCAAAATAATTTAATAATAATAATATTTATAGATTAAAATCGAAAGATCATCAAATTTCACAATCATCTTTTAATTCTATAAATTTTATTAATATTAATTATTTTAAAGTACAAAACTCCCACAAAAAAATTGATAAACAACAAATATATAAATAATAAAAAATTGAACAATAAAAAAAAAATCGAACTTAAAATAATTATTCAGAAAAAAATTCCGAATTTAATAGATGTATATATATAAATGAATCACTATTGTAACACAAGTTGTAGTATGGTGTAGTGGTAAGACCATTCTTACTTTAGAGTTCATGGGTTCAAGCCCCAGTGAAAGCAATATTTCTTTATTTTGCGCGGTTCACTGGATTTATATAGACCAAGTTCATTTAAAAAATAATTAAATGAATACAACCAAATGGTCCCCTCTTCCTCTCGTTTCGCATAAGTCAAGAAATTTGGAGCAAAAGTTTTTTCTTTGTATGGCTGTGATTTATTTGGATTATAAATTTGTCCAACCCAGTTGTACAAGATCCGAAATAAAAGTGTATGTTGATTTCTTTTCACTATTTTGCTATGGATCTCCAAGAAATGCACTTATAAAATCTCAAAAAAAAGTGAATTTTATAAATATCTTAAAATAACTAAGATTTCACTGAAAAATTTTCAGATTTATAAAAAATTTGCGATTTAAATCTGAAATTTATATTTATTTAATTCTGGAATTAAATAAAAATAAAATAATTATTTTTATCAAAAATTATCTTATGTAAAACTAATTTTACATATACATAAAACTCACTAAAAAATAGTGATTTAATAAACCAGAATATATGCTATAAAAGCTCTGATACCAATGTAATATTTAACGGATAAAACTTACAAGTTGCTCCGTTAATCTTCGTGCGGAAGCGGTTCTGACCAATACAGCACTATCACTGGTTCTACAAGAAATCACGAGCCGAAGCCGGAAGCCTTGCGTTTTCCACAACCTAAATTCTTCAAGTCTTAACAGAGTATCTTTTCTCTTTCTCTCTCTTTGATAATAGTGACAGATTCGTTTTTCTGATAAAATGTGAGAGAGAGTATACTAGTGTATATTTATAAGCCAACGCATCTGCTCAATACACTTGTTCAATGCACCTCTCCAGTACACCTGTTCAATGCACCTTTCCAGTGCATCTGTTCATTCTTATAACGGGTTGGGTTTGAATTCGGGTTTCCCATAATGGACGTACTGATAATTAAATCCAACAATATCTAACAGGAGCTTAGCATATTATTTCCATGCGCTAATTTAATTGCATTCTTCAAATAAAAATAAATTTTAGTTGCATTTCCCGATTAGGACTTAATGATCTCTTAACTGACTAATCAATCAGAACAGAAAAGGCTGAGTAGACGTATCTTATACAACCACTGCCGGTCCAGTAATCAATGTTCCCCGTTTTTTTTTTAATTTATACATAATATTCTAGTATAATACTTGTAATTTTCTTAAGAAAAAGTATACTTGAACCATATAAAGTATAAGAATTATTCCATTGATGCTCCCTATAATGTAAAATCTAAACATTTTGATGTGATTATTATATTAATATTAATATTTGTTATTAGGCTTGACCACGTCTGTATACAATTGACACATGTCGAGGGCTACGTAATTCTGATCCGGCTATCTTGCCATTTTCCCTACCAGTTTCTTCAAAACAAGCTGTTTCTTTTCAATCTTGTATTATTTTTTTATAACTGTTTTTATACTCACAACGTCGGTTTCTGAGAATCAGATAAGCTCCGTTAGCCTAAACCTACATGAACTAGCCAAGAGGAGTGGAAAGAATCGGAGAATATTTTTAATCGGCACAAAGAATGTCAGGACAGCTCGATCAAGAGTAATTCTTCAACAGTATGTAGTATGTACTTTTAAGGGGAAAAAAAATCCTTGACAGTGGGTTATTTTGATAACTTTGACAATAGACTTTAAATAAATATAAAAAAAATTAAAAATAGATTTTTTTTTTAATAGATGTGTTTTTTATATTTATAGATTGATGTTTCAAATTTTATGTAATTTCATTATCATTTGATAGTTCATCAAAGATCATGATCAAAATTTAATAAAATTTGTAACGGTTTTAATTTAATGATTTCTTTATTGAACTATTAAATGATAATAAAATTACATAAATTTGAAACACTATCAATCTATAAATAAAAAATATATAACTATAAACTTTTAGTATTTATTAAAAGTTCATTATCAAAATTATCAAAATAACCCATTGTCAAAGGATCCTCCCCTACTTTTGAATAAGAAAAACTTGATCACTACAGGAAAAATCTTTTTCCACACTGGGTATTTATAGGCTTATACACCGGTTATCTTCCATTGTAAATGCTGGGGTTGTAAAATGTTAGTTAAAACCCATCGTAGAAGACCAATCTTTTTCCACACCGAGGAGGCGTAAAAGTGCATTATCTCCGGTTTTCTACACCATTTTTATTAACTACCAACCGATGTAGAAGATATATAGAAATATTATATAAATTTTGTCACCAGCGTCTTCTGTTTTTCTACATCTTTTATTTGTTAATAACCGGTGTATATATACTCTATATACACCCTTTCTTTACTAATAACCGGTGTAAAAAATCCCTCGGTACTTTTTCTGCACCATTTGTTAATTATACCCGTCGTAGAAGACCAATAATTTTCAGCAGGGTACGGATGCTTGTACGTTGCTAGCCCTTTTTGCTAGCGCAAAATTAATTTACCAAATGACCCCAACAATAAGAGAATTAATTATATCAAAAGATCACCAATTAACATCACCAAATAACAGTAAGAAGATTAATAATCCATGACATACATTGGTATTTTCTAATTTACATAATCCATGATATACATTGGTATATTTTGATAAAAATATTACATAATCAAATAACCTCAATAATAAATTCAGCAAGCAAAGTCACTATGTGGTCAAGTTCATTTTGCGGATAGCTCTTAGGAGCTACGGGTTCAATAACCTGCATAATTATGAGTAAAGTTAGATATATGACTGATTTGGTATGCAATTTGATGAAGGGGCAATTTGTGTATCCAATTTTTGTGACCGTATGAAGAACATTATAAGAAAGCATCATCCATGACATAGTTGTGCCGTAAAATATGAGTAATAATATACACTTGTACTACCATGAATATTTTCTAATATATGAATGAAAAGAATTTTCAACAGTTTCATTTGATGAACAAGTGAAGCATTAACCTTAAACTAAATTCCTAGTCAAATCTAAAGCAGTTGAGGAGTTAACCAACTTAATTCAGACATTAGTCAAATCCACTCAAAATAGATTATTTCTGCCAAATGGCTTCGTGCATGAACTACAACCTACTGATAATTAATCAATACAAATTATAAAGCTCCAGACCAATAAATCTGAAGTTGGGCCCATAATTTACAACCCACTATGTCACAGAGGCATCTAATTAGGAACTTCGGTTACCTAGATCTTAGTTCACCAAACAAAAAAATATATTGCACTATGCTTTTGTAAATTTGAAAATCTATAATATAAATATCACCATATTTTCATTGACAGAGCACAAAACAACAACAAGTATAGTGGTGTATGTATATTACAAATCTTGCCCCTTCCTCTAAATACAGTGGTGTATTTTGTGTATGTAATTTTTGTTAAACCAACTTTCAATAATAAAGAGGCAAACAGTATGGTTGTTCTCACTAGAAATCAAATCTGGACTATGGTTGTTCTTTTGATGAGGTGCTGTTATAAAGAAAAAAAACAACTACCAAAGGCAAAGCAGCTCGGCCGGCTTGAATGTAATGTGTTACTATGTCAAACATCGATCTCATAACATAATAACCGCAATTGACATCGTCTGGTTGTCGTGGACTCTAAAAAATAGGAAATAAATCAATGGTAAAGAATAAAGCTAAGAATCAAATTATTGAAAAAATTACCAAACCCTAAATCCTAACATCACTCATTAATTTCTAACAAATAAGTTTAAGTTACTTACCTTCATTAACTCCCAAGTGAACTTGGCCGTGTTCTTATCATCTCTCCAGAGATGTCGTAAAGCACTGGAAGAAAAGTAAATGAAATATATATAATTTAGTAGTGCATACAATATCAATTATATGAAAATAGTCTTATGTAAAGCTAATAGAAGCATTAAACTACGAAAATAGCTCTATGTAAGTCTTACGTATCCAGAACCAATTTGATCTTCAAGTTCGATATATTTGTAGGACATAGAGAATCCACAAGATGAACAAGACATCGTGCGAGGTCTATAATAAGAAGTACCCAATGTTTCCTGCAATGGATTTTTAACTCCTATGAGATAGATAAAATATTGAGAATAAGTACACAAATATGTGAAGGTTAGATTATTCTAACCCCTGATGATATGGCAAAAGAATGATAGAAGGCTCGGCACCGACTTTGTCGAACACTATGTCAAACACTTCATTCATGTATGTCGTCGTCCCTACAAAATCAATCCTGAAATTTTCTGCTGCGCATCATTTTGGATCCAAAAAAACACAGATCGGCTTGCCTCATTGTTGACTTCCTGACATAACTTTTTACATAACCTAGATGCATGTATCGGATGTATGTACATAACACTTGTGTTCCAAAACAATGAAATTTTAAGAAAATATTAAGATTGAGAGTTCTTACATGCAGAAAAGCTTGAGGATTGAGATGTTGGCGTCTTGCTTTAACATCCCAATCAGGTCCTTGACATTCACAATCAATTGACCCACACAAGAGAAGTGATCTTTTTGAAAAGGTATTACCATTTGAACATAATCCTTAGGTTGAGCCATCAAAAACTGGTGCAGTAAGAGACACGGCTTAGAGAGGCATTGCAATATTGCGTCAGGAAGAAGTAGTTCCCGGTTCAATGTAGACATTGCAGTAGGCACTTGCTTCTTATTCACAGCCTTCTTAGGCTGTTTTGTAGGTGTAGTAGCCTATGGTAAGTAAAAAAAATTAGTCATAACAAAATTAATGGGTGGTTTTTTATATGGTAATTAGAGGCTTAATTCTCTTATAATGTGGATAAAGAAATATCTGCCCTAACAGTTCCACATAAGCTACTGGCCAAATGAGGAAAGAGTTAATTAGATCAGCAAGTCGATCTACACCATCCCCGATCGGAAAAGGAGGAGACCATTCGCGATACTCCTCCATCACTTTATCAATAGAAACCCTTACCTGATCTGGCCGAAGAGTTTGGTGATGCACGGTAGCCTCGCCGGTAGACGGGTGGCACTGCTCTTCCGCTACCTTTCTTCATTGGTGTAAGGTGTCTAGGAGGTAGAGGTTGCATTCTACAGGGCCCTACAAATTAAAAATAAAATCAGATCCTTGTACTAGTCAGTTAGTTAAATAAGATATATTAGTATTTTAAAATGATATAGGAGAACTAACCTCAAGATTTTGAAATGTATGTGGATTCATATTATTTGAGCCCACTTGGATATTATGAATGGATTCTTGAGGAGAGTAATCATCACCCTGCCCTTGCAACGGTTGCAGAACCTGTTGTCCCCACAACTGCGCTAGGAGGGTCTGAACCTGCTGTCCCCACCTCTCCTCTAACATCTGCTTCTCCTTCGTCTACTCTTCCTTGGAGATGCAATTAGCATGAGATGCCCCACTCCTCTTGCTTTTCTCGTAGATTTTCTTCTTGCCAACACACCCCGAGTATCCTCTAACCCTCCCTGGATGTTCGGGATTCCCAACCGCAACGGTCAACATCTGACTCGGTGGCAACCTTTGATCGACTTCTTGAGATGACAATGATCGCTGCCACGAGAGATAATAAGTTGAACATGTTGCCATAAAAAGAACCTCCAATTGTCAGAAATTATCAAAATAAAGTCTAAGGTCAGCAATCTCAGTTTCAATCATACCAATCGCTCGATGACCTCTTCAGTCTGCTTGTCTTGGGGTATATAAACTCCCGCCTCGTTTGGTCTGCACCTTGCCATCACCCATCTTTTACATTGTTCAGGAAGTAATTGTACCACTAATGAGGATTCTGAAGCTGTTGAAATGGTGTCGGAGTCCTTCCACTTTAACTTTGCGCCTCTATAACCAGTTGATCCAAGTCTGTGAGGAATCTTGGGCAGTTTTGCCGACGCTTGCCCCCGTTGACTCTTCTCCTATTAACAAAAGCAATTGTAATTGTAATTTATTTCATGAAAATAAAGTCTGTAACTGCAAATTATCACAGCAACAAAGCAAATCAAGAAAGGTATCTATTGATAATTTAGAGTTTTTTTGAAGCTACAGCAGTGTCACTCAGTACCATTATTATCCTCATTTTCTTTTTGCTAATTATCATGTCTGTAACTCCTCTCTTTTCCTTTTCCAAAGCTTGAACAATATGAAAGGATAGGTTTTTTAGGCATAACTGATGTCGTAGGTTTGATTTAGGGTTTTAATACCTGCCACTCGGGTGTGGTTTTTTGTCTTTTGAATTCCTTCCACTGTGCCTCCGAGATAGTCCAATCATCGCATGGATCTCCAGGATTCTCATTTAAGATATATTTTTTTACCAAATTAGATTTCTAGTTCTTCCAGCGCTAGCCCATCGTCTTTATTGTCTTCTTCTTGGTAACTTCATTCTCAACCTTGATGTTAAATACGTCCTAAATATGTGCATGTGTAATGACAAAAGGCAAAATGCATCAGAAGACAAAAACAATCATATGTAATCTATAAAACATGATGGACATAAAATTACCTTTATCTCAGCCTAGATATCATTTTTATCATCTTCTGAAACATCTTTCCAACTCTTGTATGTGTATGCCACAGAATCCTTCACCAACATGGCAGCAAAGCTAGCAAAATTGTTGGCATACTTCCCGATTGCCGAGCCATTTTCATCAAAATCAATAGTGGTTGTCCCTTTCAAAGCCCTCAATTTCTCATTTTGTCCTCGACCTTTTTCTACGATTTGAAACTTCTTTCGACATTTCTCTTCATAATAGAATAGAAGCATACTATAAAGCATAACTCAAAATTATAAAAGTCGAAACTGTCAAATGTTGTTTTCCATTTTATTTCTTAGCAATATTCATGTAATCAGTATTTTACCTTTCAAGTATAAAAGTAGAAGAAAAGAAATTAGTTACCAGAGTTTGAGAATAGGTGCTTCAAAGTCTGTCAAGGCTAATGGCAAATCTGCACAAATTAGAACTATTAGTTACTCCATATTTTCATTGCAAGAAAATTATATGTTCAAAAATGAATATCTGCTGGGGACTCCATGAGGTTCTGTGAATCACTGCAAATCCCAATCAATAGAATTATAGAAATAATCTGACCAATTCATATGGCAGATAAAAGCTGCACGAAATTTGCACACATGCAAATGTTAAAGATCTGCTCTGGCACAGATGCAAATGCCAGGCAGAGACAGAGCCACAAGGGCTGAAGTCTGAACCATAAGCAGCACAATTGTTTGTCCTACATTTCAGCCTAATCAGTCAAAAGTCATAACTCACCTCCACCTTCCTGATGATCTAAAAAGGAGTCAAAAGATTCTAGTGTCAATTAAATTACTTCAAAAAAAATCTCAAATATTATTTTTTTAATTTTAACTAACGAAATTAATTGGTTAAATATATTTTCTCAAGCGCAGAACCCAAATTAAAAGAAAAATCTATCAGTATCTTAAAAGACAGGAAAGATACCTTGATTAATTTTTCTGAGCACACTCAGGTTTGGTTCATTGGTACAGATGCTTCATTGGTACCAACTGCTTCATTGTGTATAAATATACCAGAGAAGCCTTGACTTTCAATGAGCACCACCTCTTCACTCTGACAAGCACTAATCAATTTTACTGTTTACACAACAGGCGGCTAGCAATTAAAGAAAAGGCGGCCAGTTGATGTTGTGCTCTGCTCTTGACACCTCTCGCTCTGACCGCCTTGATCGACTGCGACCAGCGAAGGAAGCAAAGGTGGAAGAGGAGGTTGGGGAAAAAAGAAAGGAGTTGCGCGAAGGGTTGTTGTGTGGGTGATACGCAAGGTTGAGCTGAGGGCTATCGTGTGGGGAAAAAAGAAAGGGGTTGTGCGGAGGGATTATCGTCATATTTTTAGTCTAGGGTTTATCGCCAGAGGCGAGGAGGGAGATTGAAATTTTGACCGAAAATTTTAGAGGGATTATCGATGTTTCATATTGTTAATTAAGGTTGGAGAGATTAGTTAATTTTTACTTTTTCCTTAATTGTTAATCCATGTTGTTAGGCCTGCATGGATAATGGGCTATCTAGTTAAATCAAACTATACACAAATTTGGACAACTGGAATGCATTTCAGTTAAACATGATCTTGCAAGATATGTACTATTTAACCCAAAAAAAAAGATCAATAACGAAGTTTATGCAAAACCTTACATCTGCGAAACATGAAAAATATTTATATTAAATACTTAGTAGTAATTATATATAATTTAAAAATATTTATATTAAATATCATAATAGTATCAATAATAATAGATTAAAAGATATAAATACTAATATGCACTATTTATATCAAATTTAAAATTATTTATACTAAACATTCAAATAATTTCATAGTGATTTTTGACAGTAATTTTATATGATAATGATAATTTAAGCATTCCAAAAGTATCCGAAAAAATACTAAAATAGCATTCAAAATTTAAAACATACATCAAAAAAAGCACAAAACGTTACATTCAATAAAATACTAAAAAAAAAATACATCCAAAACCTGTATTTATGTAGAAAAAATATATGTCAGTGATATATTTAAAAATAAATAACATTAAAAATAAAAATTGAAAGAAAATTATTACTACCTGGACGCAAATTACATGACTCATCGGTACTACCTTCCCGTAAATTCATCAAATTTATCGTAGTCTCCTTCATCCTCGATGTCTCCAACACCAACAATGTGTCTTTATCCAGGAAGGATAACATGTCATTTTCTATCGGCTGGATCAACAATGTAAAAAACTTGCTTTGCTTGTTTGTTGGCAAGTATAAAAGGGTCGTCTTTATAACCCAATCGGTTGAAATCAACAGATATCATGTTGTATTTGTCTTTTCGAATCCCGCGCGTATTCTCAATCCATTTACACAAAAACAAGGGTATCCGAAATCTCAAGTAATCAAGTTCCCAGATCTCCTCGATCCACCTATAGTAAGGTATCAGATCACCTTCATCACCTGATATTGCTTCTACTGTCACTCTACTGTTTTGTACGGCACTTTCACCATCTTGTTGTTTGGTATACCAGTTGAATCCATTCATGTCGTACCCTTGCCATGTTGTCACGGTCGCTTGAGGACCAAACGATAGCCGTCTCACAGTTTCAGTAACGGCATCTGCTGGTTGGGATTGTACCCTTTCCTTAAACCATTTACAAAATTTAGAGTTGTGCTTTTTGTTTATTCATATTTCTGGCGCTGAGGGATTATGTTATCGCAACTCATCTAGGTGCTCGTCCACATAAGGAGCCACAACAACGAGGTGCCGGAGGACTTTAAATGTGCCTTTTCCCGCATTTACAGTCCTGGTGTAGTTGTCTTGGATCCAATTGTACCAGTTCATTCGAGTCTACCCTCATGTCGAGATTTTGGCAGACCAACGGGCTCAAGTCCATTTAGGAAATCAATATAGAACTCAACAACCTCTTCAGCAACATATCCTTCAACTATGCTTCCTTCAGGACGAGAACGGCTTCGAACTAGTCCTTTCAACATTCCCATTGCTCTCTCAAAAGGATACATGTGTCGTAAAAATGTTGGACCGCACAATTTTACCTCCCTAACCAAACGAACAGTCAAATGCACCATGACATCAAAAAATGATGGTGGAAAGTACATCTCTAGCTCACATAGAGTCTTCACTGTTTCGGCCTGTAATTCATCTAGTGTGCTAGGATCGATCACTTTGGAGCAAATCGTGTTGAAGAAGAAACACAACTTGGTGATTGAGTCTCTGACATTATCCTCAAGAATTCCTCGGATCGCGACTGGAAGCAACTGGGTCAATAGGACGTGACAGTCATGTGACTTCATTCCAATTAATTTCATCTCCTTAATCGACACCTTTCTTGAGATATTTGAGGGATAACCAGAAGGAACTTTAATTGACTTCAAACACTCCAACAAACTGATCTTCTCCTTCCTAGACAAAGTATGTTTAGAATGATCTTCGGGTTCAATTCCCATATTGATCATGTCCTGCCTCACTTTGGGTCTGTCTTTTGTTTTTCCTGGAATGTTCAATAGCAACCCAATCACAGATTCACTTATGTTCTTAACAATGTGCATCGGATCCAGGCAATGCCTAACCTCCAAATGTGGCCAATATTCAACGTCCCAGAAAATTGACTTCTTCTTCCATAAACCGTCTGGAATACTATTTTCAAACTTTTTTCCAAAACAGACTTTTATGTCCTTCACCATTCCATATATTTGTTTTCCAGATTTCGGTAGTGGTGCTAAGGCTTTTTCGGTCTTTCCATCAAATGCCTTCTTGTTCCGTCGGTAGGGGTGTGAACTTCTAAGGAACCTACGATGACCTAAATAAATAGTTTTCTTGCAATTACTCAACCATTGGGAATGAGTGTCTTCCCCGCAAATAGGACATGCTTTGGCCCCTTTATTCCTAAAACCTGATAAATTACCGTATGCGGGAAAATCATTAATTGTGCAAAATAACATAGCACGAAGGGGAAAGTTTTCCTGCAAATGTGAATCGAATACCTCCACGCCATCATCCCATAATGCTTTGAGTTCTTCTATTAATGGAACTAGGTACACGTCTATGTCATTACCTGGTTGTTTAGGCCCAAAAATTAGCAATGACATCATCATATATCTTCTTTTCATGCATAACTATGGAGGAAGATTGTAAATACACACTAAAACATGCCATGTAGTCAAACGACTACTCATGTTGCCGTAAGGATTCATGCCATCCGTGCATAGCCCCAATCTCAAATTTCTAGGTTCATTTTCGAACTTCAAAAATGTTCTGTTTATGTTCCTCCATTCTGGAGAGTCCGGAGGGTGTCGTAATAATGTATCATTTTTCCTACAATCTGCGTGCCACCTCAATAATTTAGCATCTCTCTTATTACCAAAAAGACGCTTCAACTTGGGTATTATTGGTAGATAGAACAATACCATTGCATATGGTTTCTTCTTTCTATCATCTTCGACCCTATCGTCCCTCGGTTTGTATCGAGATGCATTACACTTTGGACATTTATCCAGATCCCTATGTTCATTTCGGAATAGTATGCAATCATTCAGACGTGCCAAAATTCTCTCTACTTCCAAGTTCA
The DNA here is from genome assembly GCA_037127355.1 of Schoenoplectus tabernaemontani. Taxonomy (NCBI): domain Eukaryota; kingdom Viridiplantae; phylum Streptophyta; class Magnoliopsida; order Poales; family Cyperaceae; genus Schoenoplectus; species Schoenoplectus tabernaemontani. The sequence goes on along the minus strand of CM073749.1, from coordinate 17,609,657 downwards.
AGGGACAACAATTTATTTGCCCTATAATTTGAATCTGGCAACACATTATTTTCCGAAAGCATATCTCCCAAAAGTTTGAGTAGAGATGTGAAACTAGCGTCGCTCCAATTGTTCTTGGCTTTCAGATTATACAATTTGAAAATCGCTGAAATTTTTGTATATTTCGTACAACTTGGAAATAAAGGTATGTTCGAGTCCTTGTGCAAATTTTCAAAAATATCAGGAACATCATCAACAAAATCTGCGGGCACGTGATTCATCATTTCATCCAATTCATCATTACACTGTGGAAAATTTACATTTTCAGTCGGTTCTACATGTTCAACATTTTCAGTTTGTAATTCATTTTCAACATTAGTTCCTAAATCCGGTAGATTCATGCTAGTCTTGGCATCTACATATTCTCCGTGCTTGGTCCATCTTGTATACCGCTGTTTAAATCCACGACGAATCAGATGTGATTTAACTTCTTCAACATCCTTCCACCTAATGAAGTTTTGACAGTCACAACAAGGACATAGAAGTTTCACTTCACCTCTTAGTCTCATATTTTCTGTGGCACATTTCATAAATTCTTCAACTCTTGACAAATATTCATCTGATGTCCGATCGATCTCATACATCCAAGTATTACGATCCATCTGTAGAAAATAAAATTGTTCACATGTCAGGGGTTTAGGGTCAAGACTCAAGGTAAGTTCCCGAACTGATACCAACCTAAACTAATTTAAGTTCCGAAAAATGGTCCTATATGATAATACAACTGATATGCTAATGCTAATTAATTAGTAAATATACACCATATCATAAATTTTAAAATTTAAATAAATCAATAAAAAGATGCAAAAATAACCTCAAAATAACCGGAGACAGAAGAGATGACTACGGAGTCGAGAAGATGCAAGCTCAAGGCTGGAGAGCAGAATTGATTTTAAGACCAAGATTAAATAATTAATTAAATATTTAAATATTAATTATATAAAAACCGAAATAATAAAGGACAAAAATAAAAAATATACCAAATTTGATCAAAATCAAAATTTCTTTGCTTCCACGTGCTCTCCTTCTCTTTATCCTTATATTTCTGATTTTCCCTATTTTTCCTGAATTTTGTACTATTTGTTTGGACTGAATTAATTGAAGAGTAGCTAATGGGAGAGTTAATGGTGAGAGAGATGAAGTTTCAGAACAGGATCGAGCTGGCGGCTGGGGTATGGAGAAGGGTCAGTAATTAGGTCGACGCGGGTTGGTTGTTTTTGCTCTATTTATTTTCTACACCAGTTAAATATTAAAGAGTGTAGATGATGGTTTTCTACACCGGTTAAACTATTAAAGGGTGTAGATGATGGTTTTCTACACTGGTTTATAGTAAACAAATGGTGTAGATGAGAACTGATATTTTCTACACCGGGTTTATTAAATAAAGGGTGTGGATGTCTTGCTTTATACAACAGTTATTAAAATAACGGGTGGAGAATTATTCTGGAGGGCGAGACCGGAAGTTCTACACCCGTTTTTAATATAACCGGCGTATATGAGGGGTTGCAGAAAATCATTTTTCCTATAGTGGATGGACCTTTTATTGGGGTGTATTTCTTCCATTTTTCTGCAATTCTGTAAAATAAAAGTCATGATCCTTCTGTCAGTTGTTTGCAGAACAAAATTTCATTAGGACAAATTAATAAATCATGTAATAAAAATAAAGATTAAATAAATCAGTTAGCTTTTCTCAATATTTGCATTGGCAACGATATATGACATGCTATTTTTAACTAATTATTTTGAAGTAGATTATTTTGAAGATATATTCCGAATTCTTTAAACTCGAGTAATTATCTTTGATGTTTCACTTACAACTTAAGAACAGATGATTAACTGAACTAAAATGAGAACTAAAATAATTTATCAGATTTAGGAGAAGGGAAAAAAAATGCTCTGAAAGCGATATTTTTTATAATTCAATTGTGTTTATAAAATATTTTCTCTCTTAGTGCAGCCAGGGGGCGGGGGTGAAGGGGCGAGACTTACAAAATTTTTTGATAGGGAGAAAGAGGGGGAGACACTCCCGGGTATTAAATTTCAAAACAACCTTTAGAACTGAAATTGAAGAACAATCATTTCCTAAAAATTTTTAGAAATTATTTTTATTCCAAAATCGGTGCTAAAACACCTTTAGAAGCGGTTTTCTTTACAAAATCAGTACTAAAAATTGTAAAATAATTTTGTAGTACGATTAAAAAATGATTTTCTGATTATTTGTATTCTTTTACAGTTAAGAATCTAAACAAGTTATAACAACATATTATAAAATAAATTTATGTTAAATACAAATATTAGAAAAATGCATTAATTAAAATAATTCAAAAATTAATTAAAAATACATAGTAATTATTACATTAATAAAAAATAAAAATAAATTTAAAATTACACTAATAATTGAATTTTTGGGATGAATAAAAATATTAGAAATATAAATATGCTCAAATTAAACCTGCATGTATATTTAAAAAATATAATTATTAGTATATAATATTAATTTAAAATGAACACAGAAAAAAAAATTAAAACATACAAATTAAATAAAAAAAATATTGACTCATATTAGGTGGTGTTCGAATCCTTTGATTTCCGTCGTTGGTTCCACAACCTTATTTTTGAACTAAACACATAATTTATCTCCTTCAATTCGGAGTTTGGGACGGGTTTGGTACTTACAGAAAAAGATAGTATTTCATCAAAATAATTATATTTTCATCATGCACGATGTCTCCAACGCCGATCGGGTGTACCCTTCTTAAATTCACGATAAATTAAATGATTTCTCACTTCTTCGATATCTCAAAATTTCTGTAACTTTTGACAATCTCAACAAGGACAAACTAATCCCTCTGTCTCATATCTTCCAAGACACGTTCTACAAATTCATCATTTCCTCTTAAGTATTCGATTGTATTTCGCTTGATTTCATACATCCATGTGTTACGATATATCTAAAGAAAAAAATTTATTCTTATGTCATATTTATTTAGTATAAGAGTCTAAAATTTAGGGTTTAGAATTTAGAATTTTGAGTTTTAGATTAAGTTTAACATAATATTTTAGACAAACCAACCATCCTAATTTATTTTTTAATACTTTATCTCATTAGTAAACTTAAACTAATCAATTTGATATTTTACAAAAATTCGACGATATTTTTCTTAAGCTTCCAAGTACACTAATACACATTTGTATATACATTCATATTCATAAGAACAATAGGAGATACTATATTGAAATTTTCTCAAACATTAAATTACAAATGTGTGTACCGATCTCTTCCTCTCCTAGCTGACGAGAGGAGAGGAAGAGATCAGGAGAAGAGAAGACAGAGGGTTAGTTAGGGTCAAAGAGGAAGAGATTAGGAGGGGGAGAGAGACGCCATCTTCGTAATCAATTGTTCTCCGAGGACAGAAAACAAACAGAACGCCTAGAAGGAGGAAAGGGCAGCAAAGAAAGAGGATCTATAGCTATCTTCTCCAGCTCCAGCCTCTCACCAATCGGATCAGTACCTTTGGGTAAGCCCTCAACGCCAGCGGCGGAGACAACGAGGGCGAAATCAGCAGGAGGAAAGAAGCACACAGAAGATGATCAAAAGGATATAATGCAAAAATGTAGAGGGATCAATGATATTTGTGCCCGACTAATCAGTTTATCATTCTCTTGGTCATTAGCTTAGTTATCAACCGATCGAGTCGGTTCGTCCGTCATCATGAAAAAGAAATCTTTGTCAATGGACTTGGATGATCCGTTGGCTGAATTTCTTTTATTTTCCATTTTTTTTAAGAAATTGAACTTCCATTAATTCCAACATTTATTTTTTTATATAATCTTTTTAAAAATTGAACCCATAATACCGGCCCTGAAAACACACATGGAGTTGAACTGTAGGCATAACTCATAAGTGCTGTTTTTTGAATTTGGTCTGATCAACTCTTAGGGTCCGTTTGGCAAATCAAGGAATAGCTTTGGAAGAGTGGTAATTTTGAAAGAGTGATAGAATAATATTTTTTTGGAAGAGTGGTAGAAGAGTGGTATTCTTGACTATTCGGAAGAGCGAAAATATCGTTTGACAGTTGTTACTCAGAATAGTTAAAATATGAATAATTATGATACTAATAATGATGATGATAATAATAATAGTAAAATAATAATCATAATAGTAAGATAATAATAATAATAAAGTAATAAATAATAATCATAATAAATAATAATATTATAATAGTAATATAATAAAAATATAAACATAATCATAATATAGTAATATAATAATAAAAAATTATAATTACAATCATAATTATAATAATATAATAATAAATAATCATAATTTTAATAATATAATAATCATTATCATAATCATGATAATAATAATTATAGTCATAATCATAATAATATAACCATAATCATAATCATAATAATATAATAATAAAAATATAATCATGATCATAAAAATAATTATAAATAATAATAATAATAATAATAATAATAATAATAATAATAATAAATTAATTATAAATATAATCAACATATAATAATATAATACAACATAATAAAATAATAATAAAGTAATAAAAAATAATCATAATAAATAATAATATTATAATAGTAATATAATAAAAATATAAACATAATCATAATATAGTAATATAATAATAAAAAATTATAATTACAATCATAATTATAATAATATAATAATAATAAGTAATCATAATTTTAATAATATAATTATAATATAATAATCATAATCATAATCATGATCATAATAATATAACCATAATCATAATCATAATAATATAATCATAAAAATATAATCATAATCATAAAAATAATTATAAATAATTATAATTATAATAATATAATAATAAATTAATCATCACAATAATCAACATATAATATAATACAATATAATAAAATAATAATAAATAATAATAATCATAATCATAATCATCATAATATAATAATATAATATAATAATTATATTTATAATAATAATAAATAATATAATAATACTAATGGTAACGATAATATAATAACAATAATGATAATAATAATTTAATAATAATAATATAATGATAATAATAATAATAAATAATAATCATAATATTAATATAATAATAAATTATAATCATAAATATAATATAATAATATAATAATACTAAATCATAATCATAATCATAATATAATAATATAATATAATATAATCAAACAATAATCGCTATTCCGACGAGAGCTAATCCGGTATTCCACCTATAAGTTGGTATACCGGATTAGCACTATTCCGCACTCTTCTACTTAGTCTAAAATTCGTTTGGCAAATTAATTCATCGGAATAGCTATTCTATTCTAACTTTTTGCTATTCCATTGGGTGCCAAACGGACCCTTAAAAAAATCCAATCTTTATTCGACTCTCATAAGTCTGGTCTAATCCTTTTTAATAGTAAAGGACAGACTTAATCTTTAAAAAATAAGTCTTTCTAATATTGTCCTTATCAAACCCGACTTTTTCTGGCTCTTTTCGGATATTTTATTAATATTTTGTATTGTATATTAATTACACTTAAAAAATCTAAAAACACAGAAAAAATTAAAATAAAATGTCAAAATAGAATTAATATTCTTATACAAATATAAATTAACATTAAGAAAATTACACAATCAACAAAAAAAATATATCAAGTCCTTAATCATCAACTCTTATCTGATCATTACTCGGCACTTAATAAGAGTCGGACTTCTCAATGTTCATGCTCACCTCTTAAAAATTAAGTCATTTAAATCTAGCACTTATCAAACTCAGGTCTTATTCAACGCTCTCCTAAACCCATTAGATCAACCCTTGAGAAATCCGACCCGGCTCTTGACACGATACCTATTGAACTGAAACCAGGAATGGTTCTGACAACGTTATATTAAAATCGAAAGACTCTGGAAATGCAGTTACAATAATTCTTCTATGAATTGAAAAAAAAAAAGTACTATTAATTTATTAATGAGGAATTTTTTTTGTCTCCTAACAATTTTCTTTCATGAAAATCCCTCAATCATGTGCGGACGGTTAATTTGAGTACATGTTTTATTTTTTTCTGCTTCCATCGATCCTTTTACATTTTCCATAATAAAACTCACACGCTCTTCTATCATTTCCCTAACCAACTTCTAATTTTGACTTTTCCTCATCATTTTCTCATTAATTTATGTCCTCTATGTATTACAAGAAAGTGTTATGTTACATTCGATGTGTATTTTTGAATATTAAATTCTCATCTTTTAGTGCCTACGTGGATAAAGTTACATTGAATGTAGAGTTGTAAACGGATCGGATACGAATAGATAGTGGTCTTACTATATCCGCATTCATTATAATTTTTCAAATATTGATAGTCCGGATACAAATACGGATCTGATATTCAACAAATATTCGACAGATATTCAAATACGCATAAGATATCAGACAGATACAAATACGAATATAGATATATTTTGAATATTAAATAAAAATATTATATGTTTTATTGGAAAATAATTACATACTATTTTTTGATAGAATCATTAATTATAAAAAATAAATATTAATTATGAAAAATAAATATAAATTATTATATTAATAGTTCAAATATAACAATGAATTATAAAAAAAGATAATACATTAACACAAATTGGTTATAAAATAAATTAGATTTATAATGTACACTAAAAATCTAATTAAAAATATATAATAGAAATATTTCGGATATTTATTCGGATAATATTGGATCAGATACTCATTTCATATAAAAAACTTATAGGATATAAAAAAAATGGGGTGTTTTGAGTTTTCTAAACCATTATTTTTTATTTTTGTCAACTCGAACTTAAGGAGGAGAAGTTATTGATTAAAATAACTACCGTAATATAATTGAAAGTCTAAGATACCTCACTTACACAAGACCAGATATAACATTTATCGTAGGGGTCGCAAGCCAATTCATGGAGAATCCGAGATACCCTCAATTGAAAGTAATAAAAAAGATTCTTATATGTCAAAGGGACGAAGGATCTCGGATTGTTATATCGAAAGACTAATATTTTTAAACTTGCATGTTATATGGATAGTGACTGGTGCTGTGACATTGATGATCGCAAAAGCACCTCGGGATATGCATTATTTATAGGAGGCACTACATTCACATGATTATTAAAGAAGCAATCGATCGTCACTCTATCAACCTATGAAGCCGAGTATGTTGCGGTATCACTCGGTATGAGTCATGCAATCTGCTAAGAAGACTATTGCAGGAGTTAAAAAAACCCACAACTTGAATTAATTGAGGTTTGAGTTGACAACAAGTCGGCTATAGAGTTAGCCAAGAACTCGGTACATTATGAAAGGAGCAAGCACATTGATGTTGTAGGGATTCGGAATGCCCAAATCCCATTAATGCTCAAGCTGCGGAAAGACCGTAGAATAAAAAATTTACTTCTACTTAAGTTAGAGATTAAAGTATGTCGGATAATAACGAGAGTTACGACATTTAATCATTTACAATATTTTACTTCTAACTTAAGCTTAGAGTTAAAGTGATGTGTCGGATGATTACCGAGAGATACACACCTCTTTAAACCTTTATTGATCTACTCCATGATTGATTTCTAAAACATTAATCTACTTAACAATTAAATAGATTAATATAAGATGTTATACCTCGCTTCCAAATTTCAATTGGAATGAAAATCGGCTTATCTCGGAGCACCAAACGTCTGATGCCTCTGTTGGTTATCCACCAGGACTAACCAGAGAGCGGCTTATTTCTTTTGCCAGAAATATCGTAAACCGCGGTTTCTCGCAAAAACACTATTCACCCGAGAAAAAGATGAAATAGTACTATTCACGACTCGCAGTAATTCTGTTTCACAAATGTGCAGAAATACCGCAACTTTCGTAAAAATACTATTCACCGATCCCGTGAATTCTGAAACAACCGTATACCGAGAGAGAGAAAGTAGAACTGATTTGGTGGAACTTTTTCTCTCACCCTACCCCTCTATTTATAGAAAAAATGGAATTGACAAATTACCAAAATGCCCTCGTGAATAGTAGGGAGGTTTCAAAGTGAAAAGACCAAAATACCCTTAAAGTTCATCCAATTTACCAAAACGCCATTGGGCTTTTTGGCCAAATTACCGAAATACCCTTGGACTTTTGGAAAAATTACCAAAATACCCTTGGAGGTCGTCATGGGCTTTTCATGGGCCTTTTTGGGCTTTTCGGATTTTGGGCTTTTTTGGGCTTTTCTGATTTTGGGCTTTTAATTATTAATTAAGACTTTAATTATAAATGGGCTTTGGCCCATAATTCAAATCCATAATTAACATTTAAAATCCAAATCAAATATATATAATTGTCATCTACAATTATATTTTTCTCTCGGTTGTTGTTTCGGCGAATTTATACGACGTGTCCAACACGTTATAAATTCAATCTGATTTTTGCTTCTTGTCATCTCTATGACAAATATAATTATATGATATATAATTAATTATAACCATCTTATTATTAATTATAAATAATTCATAATTAATCAATAAGATTCTCCGATTAACTCCTATACGGTGTGACCCGACAGATCCGTGTTATGTTGGTAAATAGAGTTAAAACCGTTTTAACTTCTATAATCATAGGAGGCATCGGCGAAATGCACTATGACCATCCAATTACACGAGATGATAATGTATTGTACAATATCATGATCCAAAACTATTTACTTGTGTTTAATTCTTTTGTCTCATAGCTATCGATCGCTTTCAAGGTAGGTATGTGTCATCCTTGCAAACTTAATCTTTTCTTGATCCCGAGTAAATTATCAAATATAATTACTCTTGTAATTATACTCTAGCGAGATAATCTTACTCTATCAAGGGGCCCAGTGATGTTATAACTCATATAGAAATACGAGGGACAATAGTACTTTTGGCAAACCATCTCTTCCTCTGCATAAGTTATGTATATCGAAGAGCTACCTTTATAGCCACCTTTTACGGATAACGTTTGGTAGAAATCACACACATACATATCTTATGTAGGAAAGATGAATACCTCATACTTTAGAATTTAATACTGAACGAAAACATTAATGATACGAACACAATTCCATTTAATGTTTCATTCGGGGTCTATCAAATACGATGTTCCTTGAACATCTATCTATGTGATTAAAATGACAACTCTTTGTCTATGGTATGTAAAACTTGACCATCATTTAATCCACATACTAACCTGATAACGGTTAATTAGTGTTCCTGCTAATTACCTTGGTAAGTGACTTTTAAGAGTATATTCTATATTATGAAGTTTCACAATTCCAGTCATGAACTCGAAATGATTCATAAATTCAATAATACTCAAGGAAATAAAATATCGTTTAAATATCCAATTCATGAACAAAGCTTTATATAACTAATTTATCGTATTATTGACTTCAAGATTATTATAAACTAACAGATGTGAGATTCCATTTAATTCGAGAACATATAAAGGATGATGAAGTGCAAGTTATTTATGTGCAGAGCAATGATTAAGTTACAGATATTTTCACAAAGGTTTCATCGAAGCCATTATTTGAGAACTACAAGTAGATACTCGGGATAATGAATCTTTGAGACTTGAGTTTAAGGGAGGATATTAAAAGTTATAAACTCTAAGTTCTGATCCCGAAGAGCCAAAATCTCGGAAACTCGACCACCTCAACAACTCCAGTCCCAAAGAAGTGGCAAGTACAATGATCACAAGCCAAAGACAAAACTCGAGATGGATTATAACCTAACAGCTTGAGAACATCTGGGGCTCGGGATGAACCTCGCCCCAAAGATAACATAAGCACCTCTGACATTCGCCGCATGTCTCAGAGATATCTGATGGAAGCAATGAAGTGATAGAAGTGTGGTCGGAAATTAATGCTAGGAAGATCGGTGCATTTATTGTTAGTTTGTAATAATTTTGAAGTCAATAATACAATAAATTTATTATATAAAGTTTTGTTCATGAATTGAATATTTAAATCATATTTTAATTCCTTGATTATTATTGAATTTATGAATCATTCCGAGTTCATGACTGGAATTGTGAAACTTCATAATATAGAATATACTCTTAAAAGTCACTAACCAATGTAATTAGCAGAAACACTAATTAATCGTTATCAGATTAGTATGTCGATTAAATGATGGTCAAGTTTCACAGACCATAGATAAAAAAATATTATTTTAATCACATAGATATATGTTCAAAGAATATCGTATTTGACAGACCCTGAATGAAATATTAAATGGAATTGTGTTCGTATCATTAATGTTTTCATTCAGTGTTAACTTTTAAAGTATGAGGTATTAATCTTTCCTATATAACATATGTATGTGTATGATTTCTATCAAACGCTGTCCGTAAAAGGTAGCTATAAAGGTAGCTCTTCGGTATACATAACTTATGCGGAGGAAGAGATGGTTTGCCAAAAGTAATATTGTTCCTCGTATCTTTATACGAGTTATAGCATCACTGGTCCCTTGATAGAGTAAGATTATCTGCTAGCGGTATAATTTTATGAGTAATTATATTTTATAATTTACTCAGGATTAAGAAAAAGATTAATTTTACAAGGATGACACACACCTACCTTGAAACTGATCTGATAGCTATGAGACAAAAGAATTAACATAAATAAATAGTTTACTAGATCATAATATTGTACAGTACAACATCATATGTGTAATTGGATGGTCATAGTGCATTCTGCCAGATGTCTCCTATGATTATAGAAGTTAAAACAGTTGTAACTTTATTTACCAACATAACACGAATCATGTCGGGTCACACCGCATAGGAGTTAATCGAAGAATCTTATTGATTAAATATAAATTATTTATAATTTATAATAAGATGGTTATAATTAATTATATATGATATAATTAAATTATATTTATCATAAAGATGATAAAAAATAAAAACCAGGTTAATTTATAAGCGTGTACGACACGTTGTATAAAATTACCGAAGCAACAACCATAAGAAAAATAATTATTCAGAATAATTATATTAATTTGAACCTTAGATGACATCATCCATGACATCATCCATGATATCATAATGACATCATCCATGTGATCATCCTTATCCATCAAGGGTATTTTGGTCTTTTCACTTTATAACCTTCTTATTATTCATGAGTGTATTTTAGTAATTTGGCGATCACATATTTGCCTATAAATAAGAGTGGAGGGGTAGAGAGAAAATCACTAATTTCGGGATATCGTGTCTGATCAATTCACTTCTACTTTCTCTCTTTCTCGATTTACGGTTGTTTCAGAATTCACAGTATTGGTGAATAGTGTTTTTACGAAATTTGTGGTATTTCTGCACCTTTGTGTGAAATAGAATAACTGCGAGTCGTGAATAGTACTATTTCGTCTTTTTCTCGATGAATAGTGTTTTTGTGAGAAACCACGGTTTACGGTATTTCTGGCAAAATAAATAAGCCGCCCTCCGGTCGGTCCTGGTCATTTATGACATTCTCTTAAGTTAGATAAAATAATATTTTAGACAAGGATTAAAATGTATGTCTCTCGGTATCATCCAACATACTTTAATCTTTAGTTTAAGTAAAGTAAAATTTTTGTTTTACTTTATGAACAAAACCCAACATTTATGACATCGGAGGATATTAAGAATTATAAAAATATAAATATTTTATAAACAAATTATTATCACTTTCAGAGCATTTTTTTCCTTCTCCTAAATCTGATAAAATATTTTCATTTTCATTTTAATTCAGTTAATCATCCGTTCTTAAGTTGTAAGTGAAACATCAAAGATAATAACTCGAGTTTAAAGAATTCGGAATATATCTTCGAAATAATCTACTTCAAAATAATTAGTTAAAAACAGCATGTCATATATCGTTGCCAATGCAAATATTGAGAAAAGCTAACTGATTTATTTAATCTTTATTTTTATTACATGATTTATTAATTTGTCCTAATGAAATTTTGTTCTGGCAAACAACTGACAGAAGGATCATGACTTTTATTTTACAGAATTGCAGAAAAATGGAAGAAATACACCCCAAAAAAGGTCCATCAACTTTTGCTTATTTAAAAGTAGGGGAGGATCCTTTGACAATGGGTTATTTTGATAATTTTGATAATGAACTTTTAATAAATACTAAAAGTTTATAGTTATATATTTTTTTTTATAGATTGATAGTGTTTCAAATTTATGTAATTTTATTATCATTTAATAGTTCAATAAAGAAACCATTAAATTAAAACCGTTACAAATTTTATTAAATTTTGATCATGATTTTTGATGAACTATCAAATAATAATGAAATTTTATAAAATTTAAAACATCAATCTATAAATAAAAGAACACATCTATCAAAAAAAATATATTTTTAATTTTTTTATATTTATTTAAAGTCTATTGTCAAAGTTATCAAAATAACCCACTGTCAAGGATTTTTTTCCCCTTAAAAGTACATACTACATACTGTTGAAGAATTACTCTTGATCGAGCTGTCTTGACATTCTTTGTGCCGATTAAAAATATTCTCCGATTCTTTCCACTCCTCTTGGCTAGTTCATGTAGGTTTAGGCTAACGGAGCTTATCTGATTCTCAGAAACCGACGTTGTGAGTATAAAAACAGTTATAAAAAAATAATACAAGATTGAAAAGAAACAGGTTTGTTTTGAAGAAACTGGTAGGGAAAATGGCAAGATAGCCGGATCAGAATTACGTAGCCCTCGACATGTGTCAATTGTATACAGACGTGGTCAAGCCTAATAACAAATATTAATATTAATATAATAATCACATCAAAATGTTTAGATTTTACATTATAGGGAGCATCAATGGAATAATTCTTATACTTTATATGGTTCAAGTATACTTTTTCTTAAGAAAATTACAAGTATATATTATACTAGAATATTATGTATAAATTAAAAAAAAAAAAACGGGGAACATTGATTACTGGACCGGCAGTGGTTGTATAAGATACATCTACTCAGCCTTTTCTGTTCTGATTGATTAGTCAGTTAAGAGATCATTAAGTCCTAATCGGGAAATGCAACTAAAATTTATTTTTATTTGAAGAATGCAATTAAATTAGCGCATGGAAATCGGCGGGCTAAGAAATAATATGCTAAGCTCCTGTTAGATATATTAGACATTTCATATGTTTTGTTTTTCAACATTTGCTTGGTATTATATTGGGAATTATATAAATATCATTCTTTTTCTCAACATATTTTTTTCCCCAACAAATACACATTTTTAAGGAAAAAATCCGAAATTATAATTTTCAACACCCAAAATTTAGACCATGTTTTCCATGTTTTGTCCATACAATCGAGGAATTCTGTCTCTACAAGCCTCAAATAATCAGTGCCCGATTTTATTATAAATCAACACAAACTATTGAACTGTCAGCATCTAGGTTCCAAAATCATATGTTGAAATTTCGTTGCCAAACAGAGGCTGGGATTACAGTCCACAATTTTTGTTATCGAGGCTGGGAATACCGTCCACAATTTTTGTTATCGCCGTATTTCACATGATAATCATAAGAAATAAGCTAAGGTTTGGAGAACGACAGCGGCTGTCCTATTTTCGGCTCAAGCATGTGACTCAAATTATATTTTGGTATGTACAAAAATTTAACTTATTTTGTTTAATAAATTCTTTATATAAAAATATTAAGTGATATAAAAATAATTTTTAAGTATTAATTTTAGATTTTTAAATATAATATACAAATATTCAATACTTTATTATTTTTTAGAGCCAATTTTTTTAAAATCTAAAATTAATGCCTAGAAAATAGTAAAAATGGAAAATTTTTCCATGCCCTATTTTTTTTATATGAATAATATATTGGGTACCATAAATCAAAACTTATGATATGTTAACATATAATTTGAATTATGTACATTTTGGGTCGAAATGCAAACGTGTTCACAACAGTCTATCTCTCTCCCGTTTTGTATATATATAGATATATTATGGTGAGTAATGAAATACAAAATGATATATTATCAAAGTATTCCACATTTCATGGGTAGTTGTCATGTTATCAAATATCAAGATTACTCCCTCACTAATCGAGTTCAGTATGACATTTACTACATTGTCATTTATTTTCTTATCCAACAGTGATTCAGTGATTAACTTACTGATGGTATCATTATATTTTATGATATAACTAGTCTCTATAATATATCATACTTCAAGTATATTCAAATAATTTATCTTGATAATTTTTTCCAATGACTAAAAAATCTTAGTGGTCCGACCAAAAATCATGGGTTCTTTGACAATTATAGATAGTGTTATTTGATGAATCTAACCGTTTCTGCTCTGATACTACTTTGTTTTACTTAGGACCTTAAACTTAGATTCAACTTATACACCTTTTATCACTTTCACAGTTTAATAATAGTAAATGAATTTAAATGAAGCAAAGAGAAAGAAGACACAAATTTTGTTGGAGTTCGATTATAAAGAACTTATGTAATCGGAATCCATGATCACTAACTGTCATATTACGTCGAGTCACTAAAAATCCAATATTCTTATAATTATGAACATTCAATCCCTTATATCAGGTAATCAAGTAGTCGATGGCCAATGCAAAAAAAATAAAAAAGTGAGAAATAAATCTCACAAGAAATCTCTTAATGAATTCTCTAGTCTAACTCTAATAGAGATATTGCACTGATGCTTAACTCGTATATGTCATATTGAACATGACTTCATTCCAAAAACTCATATCATAATTACAAAATCATGGACTATAAGAAAAGCTACCCTCAGAACTTCCATAGTCAATGCGGTATACTTACAAAATAAGGAATTAAGGAAACAATAGTAATTCTCTTACTACTAGAATATTTTTGCAAAAAAAAAAAGATAGAGGGAAATCAAAGTGCTGCACAAAAATATGGAGGGAAAAATTACATTGAACAAAAATTCTAGAAGGAGCATTTATAGTACTTTTTATTCATGCTAAACACGTTGGTCTTGCAAGTTGGTATTACAAGCTAATTTAAGAAATAAAAGACAACTTTTAAGAAGTGGTATCATTCTTACTGCATGAGGGCTGGTCTTGCTTGCTTGTGTTTCAAAGGGAGAGATATAGCAAGATCAAATAAAATTTCTAGTAGTGTTATTCACTACAACACATTTTGGATTTATTAACGGTTTTTAAAGCCCTTTAACAACGGTTCTCCAACCGTTATTGAAGGAAGTGTTAGAAAAAAATATAAACAATCATTGTTAATTCGCATTTTTAAAATCATTCTTAAAAAATATTTAACAACGGTTCTTAGCTAATAATCATTATTAAATGGTCATTTAATAATAGCTTTTAACTAATAACCGTTGTTAAAGGGTACTTTAGCAATGATTTTTAGTTAAAAATTATTGCTAAAGGTCCATTTAACAACGGTTCTTAGTTAAAAACTATTACTAAAGGATCCTTTAACAACAGTTATTAGCTAATAAACGTAAACATGAATTCTTTAATAACGATTATTAGTTAAAAATCATTATTAAAGGTATTTTTTAAAAAAAATAGCTATAACGTTCTTTAAATATGAAGTCAGATTGATATATGGAGACAAATAAACAAATATTATTTAACAGTAAATAATGAATATGGAGTCAGATTTATTAGATAAGAATAAATATTATTATATATTATTCATTCAATAATTAATATAAAAAATATATAATTATTCATCCATTAAAAATATATTTACTCAACAATACATACATCTTACTCAAGTAGTAATATGAAAACCTATACAATTTCTAAGAAAAAAATAAAAAAAATAGAAAAAGTTCAAATGCATTTTTGAGCTTCAAGATGAGATTTTTTTTTTTCCTAAAAATGACTGTAACAGCATTAGTCGTTAACTCTGTAAATCTCATTGTAATATTTCTGTAGCTACATAGCACGTCTCAATTGGAGTTTCCTATCAAAAGTTATGGCCGTTTAAAATTAAGATGGTCGGATTTTTATTTTTATTTCTTTTGTCTCTCTTCTTTCTCTCTCTCAATCTCTTAGGTCTCTTTTATATCAAAATAGAAGAGGAAGAGAGGTTTAATCCGTGGGATTTTATTTTTTTAATTTTAATTTTTGAATCGTTGGATCGAAATGAGCGAATGGTGGGATTGAAAAGCCTAGCAATTCATAGGAGCAAAAAAGGTGAATTATTATTGGTTGATTCCTTTGTGTCAAAGAAAATTCGAGATTCACCTTTTAACAATGGTTCTTAACTAAGAAACATTGTGAAAGGGACATTTGACGATAGTTTTTAAGTAAGAATCACCGTTAAATAATCATTTAGCAACGGTTCTTAGTTAAGAACCGTTGTTAAAGGTTCATCTCTACTTTTTGACTTTCAGCTTTCATTTTAATAATATTTTTTTATTAATAACCGTTGCTAAAGATATTCCCAATATTTCAATAATACCACTAACCCCTTTTAACAATGAATTTCATCTATAACCGTTGTTAATATTTGAGTGTTGTCTAAGTCCATTTATGTTGTAGTGTTTTCTCTTGCTATAACTCATTTTTGTTGTAGTGATTATTAATCAAATTTATATGGGTAAATATGTAAATGAAATTGAAATGCAAGTTCAAATTTCAAAACCTTTGTTGAAAACGCTTGGGATCCAAACTGGCTATTTGCGTGATAAAAGGCATTGGGTAAACTCGGATTGGTATGCATGCAGTAGCAGCATGTCGCACTTGAATTGGCCATATTGTGGTGGATATCAATCCATAGTTTATATCAATTATCATACTTTTTATTTAGGTTCTCCCACCTCAACAAGGATGACACTTACCGAGCAATTTGTTGCTCAAATGGCTGCACCCAGTCTCTTTAGTGGTACAAGGCAGAATATGGTGAACAATACTTTGGCAGGTGTGTGTATTTCATTACATAATTTACTTTTATTTCCTTTGAGGAAAACTTTTTTTTTTTTGATAAAATGATGCCTTGAGGAAAACTTATTTTGCTTGCTTTATTAGCATTGAACTATGATGACCTTATCAAGTGATTCAGCCATATATATATATATATATTCAGCGGTTCGGAAGACATTAATTGCTGCTTTCTTTAGTTTAGACTTTAGAGGATGAAAATACGGCCCATGTATATATCGGCTGTAATTTATTTCATTGCTGCTCAAATTTTTTTTTCTACCTGGCATTTTCTACCTGTCATTTTTTTTTATTTGGGTAAATATGTAACTGAAATAATTGAAATGAAAAATTAAAGTATAAGTTTATCTCCACCTTTTGCCACCGTTGATTGAACCTAACACTTACGATGGGTGAGTACAAACAGTCACACGCTGTTAATGGGAGCCAACTTTCATCGATGGTAGCTAGGTTAAAATTGTTAAATAGAGGAGATGAAGTAGGGACCCGCATTAGCACTCAAAATGGAAAATTATTTAGTGTTCTATGGAATTTGTCTAAATTGCAGAAGCGCGCAGGGTAGAAGATTCAATCTCAAGGGGATTAAGTGCTAGCAACAAGCAGAATAAAAAAAGAAAACAAAAGACCGTAGCAAAAAAACTCAGCAAGGATTATAAGAAGATGATGTCACTTTTACCTGAACCTGGACTTAATCGTCCAGTAACCATCTTTTCTCTCCCCTGCTATCTTCGTGAAACCCACAAAGCCATGTATGAACCAAAGCTGGTGTCGATCGGTCCTTATAGTTATAATCTTGCCAATCTTAGAACTCTGCAAGAACACAAGTGGTGGTGTGCTCGTGACTTCATGCATCGTCACAATCTGGATACCCAAGAATGCATGCTCATGATAGCAGCAAACGAGGCAAAGGCACGCTTGTGCTATAGTGGATTTATATTTCCCTCGCTTGAAGAATTTGTTCAAATGTTATTTTTGGATGGATGTTTCATGCTCGACTTCATCGATAAGCACCACAATGCCAATCCCGATATCTTTCTAAACATTGAAAAAAATAAGTCAGCCATATTGACTGACATTCTCTTGTTCGAAAACCAAATTCCATATTTTATACTCCATGAACTCTTCAATCTTGCAAATGGCAACAATACTTGCAGTGAAAGCTCCTGCCAACTACGTGATAAAATCTTTGATTTACTACCATCTAAAACTTTTTGGTGGAAGCCGCAGATAACATGTGATAAGATCTGGCATTTACTTCATTTTTCTTACATGTGCTTGGTGCCTGTCCCTAATTCCAGGGCCAGGCGTGAAGACGTCGAGAAGATCAAAGATAGAGAGCTTGGATTCTACGATGCTGACAAGGATAAATATTTGGTAATGCCCAGTGCTACTGAGCTCACTGAAGCAGGTGTTACATTTAGAAAAAAAATTGAACCCCAACATCTTTTTGACATAAGTTTTGATCAGAATAAAGGTGTTATGGAAATACCTGCCTTATTGATTCATGATTTGAACCGTATCCTGTTGGCTAACCTTCTTGCATTCGAGCAATGCTCATATGGGCCAGAGGGGCACATTTCTCACTTTACCTCGCTATTTGATGATTTAATTGATACCGAAAAGGATGTTTCCTTGTTAGAGAGTTCTGGAATCCTCATAAATATGATTGGGAGCGAAGAAGAAACATCATTTTTCTTCAACCAACTTGGTAAGTGGAATGTATTCGAAGATAGCGAGGAGTACCAAGCACTCAAGACCAAAGTGAGAGAATATTGTGACTCACCATGGCCCAAGTATCGTGCAGTGCTGAAGCGTGATTACTTCACTAATCCATGGACAATAATCTCAGTCATTGCTGCAGTTGTTTTGCTTCTTCTTACCCTTCTACAAACCATCTTTACAATATATTCAACCTTTAAATAAGTTTTGTATACCAATCAAAGAACATCACTTCTACCTATCAGCCTACTATTACTCCTCTGTTTTTTATGCTTGAGTGTATATGCTTTATTATGCAATTCGTTTAGCAAATTAAGGAATAGTTTTGGAAGAGTGGTAATTTTGGAAGAGTAATAGAATAGTGTATTTTTGGAAGAGTGGTAGAAGAATGATATTCTTGACTATTCGGAAGAGAGAAAATATCGTTTGACAGTTGTTAATCAGAATAGTTAAAATATGGATAATTATGATACTAATAATAATAATGATAATAATAATAATAGTAAAATAATAATAATAATAATGATAATATAATAATAATAATCATAATCCATAATCTTAATATAATAATATATTAATAATAATAAATTATAATTATAATAATAATAATAATAATGATAATAGTAATAATAATAATATAATAATAATAAATAATAATAAAGTATAATTATAAATAATAATAATTATAATAATATAATTATAATATAATCATAATATAATATAATAATAATAATGATAATAATATAATAATAATAATAATGATAATATAATAATAATAATCATAATCCATAATCTTAATATAATAATATATTAATAATAATAAATTATAATTAAAATTAAAATAATAATAATAGTAATAATAATAATGATAATATAATAATATAATAATAAATTATAATTATAATTATAATCATAATAATATAATAATATAATTAAAATTTATAATCATAATTATAATATAATAATAATAAATAATTATAATTATAATAATATAATTATAATATAATATAATATAATATAATAATTATAATATAATATAATAAGAAATAATTGTAATCATAATAATATAATAATAAAATAATAATATTTAATAATAATCATAGTCATAATCATAATAATATAATCATAATTATAATATAATAATAAAATTATAATAATAATATAATAATATAATACTAAAATCATAATTATTATAATAATAAATAATAGTAAAATTAATCATGTAATAACAATACTAACAATGATATTAATATAATAATAACAATAATTATTATAATAATATTATATAATAATAAATAAATAATCATCATAATATTAATATAATAATAAATTATAATCATACTAATAATATAATAATAAATCATAATTATAATTATAATCAAGATATAATAATATAATATAACATAATCAAACAATAATCGCTATTCCGACGAAAGCTAATCCGGTATACCACATATAACTTGATATACCGGATTAGCACTCTTCTACTTAGTCTAAAATTCGTTTGACAAATTAATTCATCGGAATAACTATTCTATTCCAACTTTTTGCTATTCCATTGAGTGTCAAACACTCCCCAAGTGTTTTCTCTCTATTCAAGTACCTACCTGTTACGTACAATGTATCTTTCAAATTATTGGTCATGTAATAAGATGATAAAACTGAAACGGAGTTTGTATCCTTAATTAATTGTTTTTAATGCATAATGTTCTTAATTAGATTACGATAGGTGACTATGATCATCTCTATTCTATATAATTTGGCTAGAGGGTATTTATTTAAAATGAAATATATATTAAAATATTTTGATTATATTAACTACAAAGTATAAATACTACAGAAAATGTTCATTTTTAATATGCAGTCATGCAAGTTAGTTAAATGTCTTTATTATCTGAAACATGAGAGTTGATTAATGACTAGCAAGTTAAATTAATGAGGAGAACAGCACAACGACCTTAATCAAGGTATTCTAACTACAAATAATTGTTGGATTTAATTATCGGTACGCCCATTATGGGAAACCCGAATCCAAACCCAACCCGTTATAAGATTGAATAGATGCACTGGAGAGGTGCATTGAATAGGTGCACTGGAGAGGTGCATTGAACAAGTGTATTGAGCAGATGCATTGGCTTATAAATATACACTAGTATACTCTCTCTCACATTATCAGAAAACGAATCTGTCACTATTATCAAAGAGAGAGAGAAAGAGAAAAGATACTCTGTTAAGACTTGAAGAATTTAGGTTGTGGAAAACGCAAGGCTTCCGGCTTCGGCTCGTGATTTCTTGTAGAACCAGTGATAGTCTGTATTGGTCGAACCGCTTCGCACGAAGATTAACGCAACTTGTAAGTGTTATCCGTTAAATATTACATTGGTATCAGAGCTTTTATAGCATATATTCTGGTTTATTAAATCACTATTTTTAGTGAGTTTTATGTATATGTAAAATTAGTTTTACATAAGATAATTTTTGATAAAAAAAAATAATTATTTTATTTTTTTAATTCCAGAATTAAATAAATATAAATTTCAGATTTGAATCGCAAATTTTTTTTAAAAATCTGAAAATTTTTCAGTGAAATCTTAGTTATTTTAAGATATTTATAAAATTCACTGTTTTGGAGATTTTATTCTTGGAGATGCATAGCAAAATAGTGAAAAGAAATCAACATACACTTTTATTTCGGATCTTGTACAACTGGGTTGGACAAATTTATAATCCAAATAAATCACAGCAGTACAAAGAAAAAACTTTTGCTCCAAATTTCTTGACTTATGCGAAATTTTCTATTTTTGGGCTGAGAGGTTGCTGAAGAGAGAGGAAGAGGGACCATTTGGTTGTATTCATTTAATTGTTTTTTAAATGAACTTCGTCTATATAAATCCAGTGAACCGCGCAAAACAAAAGAAATATTACTTTCACTAGGGCTTGAACCCATGACCTTTAAAGTAAGAATGGTCTTACCACTACACCATACTACAATTTGTGTTATATTAGTGATTCCTTTATATATATACATCTGTTAAATTCGAATTTTTTCTGAATAATTATTTTAAGTTCGAATTATTTTTTTTGTTCGATTTTTTTTAATATTATTTATATATTTATTGTTTATCAATTTTTGTGGGAGTTTTGTACTTTAAAATAATTAATATTAATAAAATTTATAGAATTAAAAGATGATTGTGAAATTTGATGATCTTTTGATTTTAATCTATAAATATTATTATTATTAAATTATTTTGAGTTTGTTACAAAACTATATGTGTTATGCTAAGTATTAAATAATTTATATTAAGTCATCAGAATTGTGTGATGTCCTGACTTAGTTTAAATTTTTTTTAAATTTCTTAGCAAAAATGGCATCTGCATCTAGAAATATTGTGGCAGAACTTAATAAGGGTGAAAAACTGAATGGTGAAAATTATGAAATTTGGGCCATGAAAATTCAGTATGTCCTGGAAGAACAAGAGGTTCTTACGGTCCTGGATCATATTCTAACTGAACCAGAGAAAGGTACAACTCCCAAGCACATTAGTGACAATGCTGCATTTGAATCATGAAAAAGAAGAACTCCATTGCTCGCATTACGTTGTTGAGTAGTATGGAAAATGATGTGATGCGTGAGTTTAGGCAATATGAAGTTGCCAAAGAGATGTGGCTTGCTTTGAAGCAGAAGTTTGGTGGAACTTCTGTTACCAAATTGAGACAACTCACCATCAAATTTGACACTTACAAGAAGCGTCCTAATCACAGCATGCGTCAACATCTTAGGGAGATGTCGAATATGATTAGGGAGATGTCGAATTTAGGTTGTGAAAAACGCAAGGCTTCCGGCTTCGGCTCGTGATTTCTTGTAGAACCAGTGATAGTGTTGTATTGGTCAGAACCGCTTCCGCACGAAGATTAACAGAGCAACTTGTAAGTTTTATCCGTTAAATTATTACATTGGTATCAGAGCAATGGAAGAAGAAATGGAGTCAATGAGATCAAATAATGTTTGAGAATTAGTTGATCTCCCAGAAGGACGTAAGGCAATTAGGAACAAATGGGTTCTCAAGATTAAACGTCTAGCTGACGGCTCAATTGACAGGTATAAGGCAGGCCTTGTTGCTAAGGGGTATACACAACAAGAAGGGATAGACTATGAAGAAACTTTCTCTCCTGTTGTGAGATTTACTTCTATACGATTGATACTAGCTATTGTTGCCGGTTTAGATTTGGAGTTGCATCAAATGGATGTCAAAACCGCATTTCTAAATGACAATCTGGAAGAAGAGATATATATGGAACAACCTGCAAGTTTTGTTGTTGAAGGTCAAGAGCACAAAGTGTGCAAATTATTGAGATCTATTTATGGTCTCAAATAATCTTCCAGACAATGGTATATTCGGTTTCATCAAGCTATCATATCATTCGATTTTAAAATGATTGATGAAGATCACTGCGTGTATGTTAAGAGATTCAAAAATAAATTTGTGATACTATCACTTTATGTGGATGACATACTGTTGGCTAGTAACAATCAGGAGTATGTGCAAACTATCAAAGAATGGTTATCCTCCAATTTTGATATGAAAGATATGGGTGAAGCAGCATATATTCTTGGAGTGAAGATTGAAAGAGATCGTTCCAAGAAGATGTTAGCTCTATCACAAGAGCATTACATCAAAAAGGTACTTAAAAAATTTCGTATGCAAGACTCTAAATCCATTGATACTCCTATAGCAAAAGGCGAAGGTCTTAGCTTAAGAATGTGTCCAAAGACTCCAGATGAAAAAGCACAAATGGAAAAAGTTCCTTACTCAAGTGCTGTAGGCAGTCTCATGTATGCTATGATGTGTACTAGACCGGATATCAGTTTCGCCGTTGGAATGGTGAGTAGATATCAAGCTAATCCAGGACAGTCCCATTGGAAAGCAGTGAAAAGAATACTTAGGTATCTGAAAGGTACTGCAGATTATTCATTATGTTTTCAAGGAGAAAATCTACAACTCATGGGTTATGCAGATGCTGACTGGGGAGGAGATTTAGATGAAAGAAAATCTACCTCTGGTTATGTTTTCTTACTTAATAATGGAGTCATCTCTTGGAGTAGTAAAAAACAGAGTTGTATATCCTTATCCACAATGGAAGCTGAATTTGCGGCATTTTCAGCAGCAGTACAAGAAGCAGTTTGGCTTAGAAGATTTTTAAATCACTTGGGTTTCTGTGAGAATGAAACTGACTCAGTGTTAGTACATAGTGATAGTCAGGCAGCAATCGCTTATACAAAAGATCCCAAGTATCATTCAAAAACCAAACACATTGATACTAAGTATAACTTCATTAGAGACATGGTGGCGAAAAAGCAAGTTTGCATGCAGTATATATCTACACATAAAATGGTGGCAGATCCTTTTACAAAGGCAATACCTAGAGATATATTTGTTGGTCATGTCAAATCTCTAGGGTTACGTAGATTATGATTTTATATTTTATTGAACAATATATCATGTATATTTATATTTGTGGGATAAATGCAATGAATGCTATTTTCTTAATTCATTTATGTGATGATTGTTATAAATTATTTAATATCGGTATATTTAGCATAACACATGAGATGAGATATAAAATAAAAGGTATGTCAGACAGTTGATTGGCCTTCTCACACAGGCAATCGCTTCTATGTCTTTGTAGTACATAGAAATGATATTAGTTTTAAGCTAAATATGATACAAAACGTGAGAGCAAAGTGCTTAAAATAACATCGCCTTGATAAAGAATCAAGATGAGGTCATATGAATTACAATTATGACCGAAGGTGAAATACTCACTATTTACCTTAACTGTCTTATGCCAAGTGGGAGTCTTGTTATTGTATTTAAAAGTAAGTAGAGTTGTGGACTCAAGTTAGATATTTTATATATATCTGAACTATCACTTGTATGGTATTAAATTTTAGTTTAGACATACGCTCCATAAGAAAATGGAGAATAATACCATAGCATATGTTTCATACCATATGTGCAATTGACCAATAGGGTAACAGAAGATATGATCTATGCTTCTTTGTTGTGTACTCTTTGATTTTTTACTAAATACTTGAAGTTTCATTTCAATTAGTTATTTTAGAATGTTATCAATGATCATGATTGATGCGGTCTAATGAAACATATCTGGATAACAATTGTTTTGGAATGAAGAGATTTTAGATAAAAGAAAAAAATCATTATAGTATCATATTTATTTATATTCACTGGTGCACCAATTATGTTTATGTGACATGATTGTGAATATATAAGTATGGATGTATCAATAAATAAAAGAGATCATATTATACTTAAAATATGATTAGATGATCTGGGTACTTGCATATTTACTCTACTTAGATGTTGTTATACATACCTAACAGTTGGATAACAACATATGCTCTCAAATTCAAATATGCTGGTCACGCCTATTTTCTTGTATAAATTTTAACAGAGATAAGAAATTATATATTCTCTTAGTTTATATCGGGTCTTCCATTTTGTGCGAGTGGGAGATGTTGGATTTAATTATCAGTACGCCCATTATGGGAAACTCGAATCCAAACCCAACCCGTCATAAGATTGAATAGATGCACTGGAGAGGTGCATTGAACAGGTGCACTGGAGAGGTGCATTGAACAAGTGTATTGAGCAGATGCATTGGCTTATAAATATACACTAGTATACTCTCTCTCACAGATTATCAGAAAATGAATCAGTCACTATTATCAAAGAGATAGAGAAAGAGAAAAGATACTCTGTTCAGACTTGAAGAATTTAGGTTGTGGAAAACGCAAGGCTTCCGGCTTCGGCTCGTGATTTCTTGTAGAACCAGTGATAGTGCTGTATTGGTCAGAACCGCTTCCGCACGAAGATTAACGGAGCAACTTGTAAGTTTTATCCGTTAAATATTACAATAATAAATTATGAAAAATCCCGAGGCCAAGTTTAATTAATCTTACTCTCTTAAAAAGGAGCTAAAGAGCTAAGGGCTGGAGAGTCCAGAATGGTACAATATTTTCATATGGACTATAATATCCTCCATCCATCAGACGGTCAAGATCATAAATTTAACGGTTCAGATGTGATATCTGATGTATCTTCTTCTCTAATCCGAACAACAAAAAATTTGCTGATTCGCGCTCACGTCTATCAACTCCCTCCTCCCCCGTCGTAAAAACCGTCTAAAAAGTCTTCCCCGATCAGATATCTCTATTCTATTGCATAGAGAGGAAAATCATCGATCGCTTCTCGCCTTCCCTCTTCGCCTCAAACGCCTCAAAACCTCCTAGGTCCCCATATGGTAATTTCATTTTCCTTCTAAGGGGATTTTTTTTTACCTTGCTCAAATTTATGATTTTGGTCTGAAATTCATTACCTTTGGGGAAACTTAAGGTGCTCTCGTGAATATTTAATCGGTTTATTAAATTTTTGAGAACTATTTACCTGCGAATTTTGTGGTTTGGATTGATTTCTATTGAAAAATAAGGATAATACCTTCTGAGCTTTGTTGTTTGTTTTTACGATCAGATCTAATAATTATTTCTTACTTTCGTAGTTATTTTGATGTTACAATTGAGAAATGCGCTGATTGAATGTGTATAATTTCAGCAAGCTAGCTTAAATTCAAATTTAGGTTTTTGTTCGTATAGCAGCCAAATTTTGAATAACTTAATCACTCACAGTTTAAGAAATTGATTAATTTGCAATAGTTTGCTATGTAATTAACTGATAAGTCTATTTTTCAATTAAGAAATTGATTTTTTTTTGTTTACTTACTACACTCGTTTCTTTTTTTCAATTGATAAGTCTATTTTTAATGTAAAGTAAATATTGTTTAAGTCGCATGTTTATTATATTGTGGGTAAGATGGATTTTCATGGTTTAGATCACCTGATTTTGATTTAAAATCAGTGATTGTTAAAAATTTTTTTGACAAAAAGTAGTTATCCACCACTTATTTCTTTAGAAATAATAGGTCTGGTACCACACCTCGGTACCATGGGGATTTAAAAACTACATTAACGGCTAATTTATCTAAAAAGCATTATCAAGTCACAGTTTTCACATCAAAATACTCATATAACCAAAACATAACAACTATTTAGTAAGCATGACAGTTAACAAAAGTAAATCCAACACAGAATCACATCAAGAGGTTTTACGCTTCAAGCCATGACTGCACCATTTACAAAGTCGGGCAACTAAAAAATTGGTTGTAATAGATATTAAATGGTAGCATTAAATTCAATTTGCAACAATGATAATTGGTTGTTAGTGGTTGCAATATGTCCCGTAGCAATAGATACACAACAATACATTTTGTTGCAATTGTTATGTTTAATGCAACGAAAAACTAGTTGCAACATGACATAGCAATAGAGTTATTGCTACCAATCATGTGGTTGCATCGTGTGTTTACTATAACCAATATACGGTGGCAAAATATCATATATTGCAACTAATTTTATGCTTGCATCTCATGTTTGAGACAACTAAATTTTCATTGCAAACATGTGTAAATGCCATGTAGTAATAAATTATTGCAACCATTTATAGAATCACATTAATAAATCTAATTTAACATTGAATGCTTTAATTGTTCAAATGAGCCACTGAATTATTTTAATTGATAGTTTATGATAATTAAATAATTAATGATTCTAAGATTCCAAAATATAATTTTATTATAAAAAAATGCTATGAGATTAACAACATAATATAACTGCAATCTAATTAAAGACAAGTTCAAAGAACAACATTCATAACAAAATAATATTTTAACATCCAATTTTACATTGATATTAAAAAATACTACCAAATTACATAATAATTTGTAGCATATAACTAATGTTAATTAATCCACTGTGCTTGCACTTCTCCAAATGACAAATAACTCCTCCAGTAGTCTCTCATGATTATTATCTAATAGAAATAGGGAAAGACAAAACAATCAATAAATTAACAAATTGGTACTACAAAATTATCAATCATTTGGTCCACAAAATTCTAATTACATTGCTTAAAAATGTCATTTATAAATATTTAGCACCAATTTTGTTTAGTAATTTCCCCAATTTAATACTAGTACATGACTTTTGTACTGTTAAAGGGACAAATAAATAAAGGACTCATGTACCTTATACTATTAAAGGGACAAATAAATAAAGGACTCATGTACCTCTTGATGAAGCCATATTTATGGCTTCCCATTACAAGGATGTCAGCATTGATCCTTTTTATCGTCCTATATTTATCTCTCTAGCATCTCCTACAGTCAACTTTACATCCACTTTGACCTTCAATAATTATAAAATTTAACAAAGATTTTTATGTACATTATCAAGTACTTGAGATGAATTTTGCAAGCATGGTGAACATAACGTAGGATGATATTTTTTACTTACATTGTAGTCTTGGCCTATTTTCTAAGCCCTGCCCGTAACAAAATCAGCGAGTTACTTGTCAAGAGAAGTTGTCACCTCTTCTGAGAACAAAACACCTACAGCGGACATGCACAAGCACAACTAATTAAAAATCAAATTTTGGGTAGGATTGTTGAATCTAAAAAGAAGAAACATATTGTGATACAAAAGCCTATCAAATGCCAAAAAGAAGTCTTTCAACCTCTGCCTAACTACAAGAGGCCATAAAAAGTAGAAGGAATAGTGGCGTAACTTTCAAAAACTTAACTGATGTTTTAAGTCTTGCATAAACAAACTGAATATATTACCCAAGATATTAATTAAAAATAAGCTCACCTCATTTATTTCACAAAGGTCGATGTCATCAGCCTCTAGACCAGCTGCCTTAACAGCAGCAAGAATGGCAACAATAGGTCCAACACCCATCACAGCTGGATCAACATTATCATAGTAACGTATTATGTCTAAGCATATTCTTTGCATTCAAACTTGATACATTTTATAAAATGCGCTAAATTTCATATTAAGCCTAAATTTAATAATATTTCACATCAGTTTCTATGCATCAATGTATTTTTTGGAACTCAACATCTTTCTCAGTGTTAATGGAAAGAAACATTGTTGCCTAAAGTTGGCAAACACTTGAACTAAACAAAAAATTACTACCTAAAGTTGTTTTGATCATATGAATAAATATCTCAAGATCTGACCCGTTAATTAAAGAGAACAAAACATACCTTCTCATGCAACTCTACAATGCGGTGTAGCAGACATTGAAAGGAGATGATTGCTTTTAGAAAACCTCACCCAATTCATGTCTTGTTTTTTTTTTTTTGATAACTTATAATGGATCAATTAGATAGGAACATTGTTCGGGAAGCAGAACTTGCTTAGAGATTTAGTAGCAAAATCATATTCAATGTTAATAAAAAATATTGCTTGAAAAGTGAATTAAATTACAATATTATGAGATACAATTAAGACCAATTTCATACAACATATTCCATCTCATATCATAAAGAAAGAGAAATTTTTTTACCATATAACAAAGAGGCAATTGAGGCTGGAATTGATGAGGTTTAAGAGACTAATTCGGCATATAATATCTGAAAATTAACCTATCATAAATTACCAAAAAAAAGTATTAGCATCAACAACGAAATGAGACCAACCAAGATAGCTAAATCAGTTCCGGCTGGCATCAAACCTCACGTGCAAATTTGAGAAGCGATAAACTTAATTCAGCCTCAAATATAAACTAATTAAAAATGGTTTTACTTAAATTTATTATCAAACCAATGATAAAATGAATGTAGTTTCTCCAATGATGAAAAATAAGCATTCCCAATTAAGAGTGGAGAAACAAATTGAGAAAAAAAGAGGTAAGATCAAACCTGAACTTAGTAAAAATTTTAGTGTAAGTGTCGCTTGAACATAATATGTGGTGATTCTTGCAACTTTGAAGTCTGAGGCCAGGGTAAGGAGAGACAGTGATGGATCGACGAAAATAAGCAAACAGATAGAAGGAGAGTGAGGGTTATGGCCAAGGGGTACGGCGGCATTGGTGAGAAGAGGGGAAGAGGTGTTCTAACGAACGCAACGTAAAGGAGAAGACTGGATAGTTAGCCGGAAAGGGAGGGGAGAGGCGAGAATGAGGGGGTGTGATCATGGGTCGGGGGATGGGTTTCGCTCGGGCTAGAGGAGTTCTTCACAACTGTGGGAACAATGAAGGATGCACGAGGCAAAGAGTCCGAGAGTCTGGCGGAGGGGTGCGCGATGAGAGAGGGAGAGAGAGGAGTAGGGGTGGTGCGGTTACGGGGAGAGTGCTAGGAGGCGAGAGTGA
This sequence comes from Schoenoplectus tabernaemontani, assembly GCA_037127355.1. NCBI lineage: Eukaryota > Viridiplantae > Streptophyta > Magnoliopsida > Poales > Cyperaceae > Schoenoplectus > Schoenoplectus tabernaemontani. The sequence goes on along the minus strand of CM073749.1, from coordinate 17,579,621 downwards.
TGGTTTGGAGGTGCGGTTATGGGACTAGTTTTTGTATGGCAATTACACAGTCGGAAAGGGGAGAAGGGAGAGAAGAGTGGAGGTTACAGGATTAGTTATCAAAAAAAATGATTGAGTTGTACACGAAAGAAATTCACAAGATGAGAACCATTAATCTAGCCTTTCTAATTTACTTGAGATTAAAGAATTTATTGTTGTTATTATTGTAATAGTATGAAATACTTGTACAATTTGTAGGGATATATATTATTTATTTATATTTATACATATTATATATCAATATATTTTAAAAATTATGTATAATCTTAATATAATATCAATATCACTTAAATTATATTAAGCATTTAATTATAATATGATTATATGAATAGATATATTTTCTTTAAAATAATTATTAGAAGGACAATCGATAGATATATACTTGTGCTACGAACATATCGATACATTTTAATTACCATATTAATACACTTGTGCTATGAAAAAATCGATATATTTTAATTACCATAACTAAGGAAATCATCAAATTACTAATATTAATAATATTTTAATTTAAATACAATAATCATCCTCTAGGCCGGACAGAACGGGTATGTTAGAAGAAGAACTGTTAACGACATTGGCCGGGACGGGTATGTTAGAAGAAGAACTGTTAACGACATTGGAGAAACAGTCGAAGGATGAACGGGCAGAGACATCACTCGGGCAGCTTAATTTCACCGTTTGGTCAATCTCTGACGGAGGGACCCGCATGACTTTTAAATAAAGGGCAAACACGTTACGCTGGAGGGGAAGAAGCACATCTCAACGGTGGACATTTAATTAAAACGCTGATGTGTCAAGCTGGAATTGATTAGAGCAATTTACCTAACGAAATCTTGTAATTCTTATTTTGTTAGAATCGCCTATAAATAGGCTGTAATTGTATCCAAATGGATTAAGAAGAAAATAAAGAAAACTTTGATTTCTATCTAAGTAATTTGGTTCAGTTCGAGCCTACCGGTACCGTCAGTACCATTGAAATTCGACTCAATTATTTGTCAATTTGTCTCAATTCTTTCCAAATTCACTCTCTGAACATCACAGGGTACGGGTGGGTAGGCCCATGAAATATCATGGGTGGGCCGGGTCGTCAATTTTAGACTCGATGGTACAAATCGGGTAGGCCGGGTCGAGGATTTTGAACGATGAGTCAGGCCCTGGGTTTGACATAAACCCAACCCTACCATACCAATTGTCATCCCTGGGTTTGACATAAACCCAACCCTACCATACCAATTGTCATCCCTAGATAGGGCATTGTCTTTTTTCACTAGACCAAAATTTAATTCTCAAAATATTTAGACTTATAATGGACAATAGATTTATGATATACATTAGATGACTTATTATAAGATTTATTATGAATATTATATTTTTATGATGCACATAAGAGTGACTTATAATTCATATTAGAGTTATAAACTTATGATGCATATTAGATATCTTATTATGTATAATATTAGAGGTCGGGTTCAGCGATGCTAATATCATTTTTCTCAGCATTTGCCAGGAGATGATTTTGAATTTAATTCATTATATTTCTTTTATGTATAATTCTTTAATCTATGCAATAATAATATTAAAAAATGAGTTACATAATAAAGTTATTAATATACATAATAAATCATGTAAAATGCATAATTAGTCTCTGCCATTGACTGCATCAATTGTATTCGCTCCCTTTTAGAAAAAGAATAACATATCTTTTATTTGACATGGAGTACATTACTTGAAATATTTATTACAAAATCATATTTAATAGGTTAGTTGAGAACTTCTAAATTTTTTTTTCTGAGGTTTGGTTGGTCTAGTTATTAACTATTTATATTATTTTATTAATTTGTTCCAAAATTTAATTTTCAATAATTTCCAAATCATACAATATATACTTCTAATTTTAAATTTGGATTTGTAACTCTAAACTTTACATTTATGATGAAGTTACTTATTATTATAATCTATATCTATACTATATTATAAAGTGTGTATGAATTAGATTTATCCATTAATATTATAAGATAATATAAAATAACTAAAATATCTATATTTTAATTTATAATTGAGATTAATTAATTTTATAAAAGCGGCAATTCAGATTTCGTTCATATCTATTTTTCTTCTCCATTTCGTTCGTTATTTTCTACTATACATTTATAGGAGGTTAAAAAAAGAAGTTGTATATCAAACAAATTAAGTATCAATTATTATTATATTTTATTGTAAAAAAAGGAAACTTTGAACATTCATATGCAGAAAAAGAAAAAATATTATATTTTGTATATATTTTTATTATTTAATTAATTTATTTATTTAAAAATTTAAGAGTGTTTGTGATTGATTAAGACATAAATTTTATAAAGTAAAATATATAATTTATATATAATAAAATTAGTGTCAAACACAAATATTTTTAAAAATAAGAGGATCCGCACACCGAACGGGTTCCGCCCTTTATGTTGTCCTCTTAATTTTAAAAATATTTATATCTACCATTAATTGTTAATAAACATGATGCCATGAACTTTATCAATAATTAATTATAGAGCAATCTTAATGCTTGGTTTGAATAAATAATCCAAAAATATATTAACTTGCAAATATATTATATTTCATAAATATTTTAAGATTTAAATTGGATAATATATTGCTGATGCTCTTTATTATATACTAGCATAAAACCCGCCTCGTTGTGCTGACCATCTTAATTTTAAAAATATTTATATCTAGCACATAATTAAATGATAATTTTTACTTAAATATAATAATATCTATATCAATCATAAAGACTTTTAAATTTTTAAATAAGGTCGTATAATATGTTGTTTTATTTTTTATAAATAAAACTTAATAATAGTTGATATTTAATTATTTGATATATAACTTCTTTTTATAAAATAATTATATCTAAAATTGAATTTCTTATAAAAATATTATATTTTATTTAGATTTAATTTATATCTAAAACAATTATGGAGGTCTTAAATTTTAAATAAAATTAATTTATTATTTAATAAAAGATAATGCACGTAAATATAATAATTTTTCTTTTCTAAGGTTGTATAATTTATAGTTTTATTTTTTATAATAAAATTTAATAATAGTTGATCTCTTAATTTATTTGATATATAAGTTTTTTAGAACTCTTATAAATGTATGACAAAAAATAATAAATGGAATGGAGAGAAATAAATGAGTTTGACTAAAATCTAAACCGTCATTTTTATAAAATTAAATAATCTCAATCATAAATTGAATATAGATATTTTGATCATTTCACATTATCTGATAATATTAATGAACGCCTTCAAAATATACGCTCTTTATAATATAGTATAGATATAAATAGATATGATCATCATATAATTAAAGAAAAAATATTGTGGTTACATATTTTTATTATGTCCTGCCAAAGTGAATTGAAATAAAAAAATAACTGGTTTTAAATACCACTGCATGCGAAGTGGTGAGATGTGACCGGTAAAAACTATGCATCCGTAGAAAGGTTATATAAATAAAGTCATTAAAAATGGTCAACCTATTTGTGAGCATAAAAATAACATGAAAAGTAACTGCAAATTTTAGCCAGATAACTCCTTTTATTATATTCTTATTGTCTAATTTTAATAACCGTCAATAACTCATGTGTTATCTCATATTGGTTAATGATATAATGAAATAACTTCTTTGCATATCCAGTTATTCAATCACCGTCTTTTCTCTTTTCTCCTGCGTTTTTGGTTGCATTAGCCAATTTTGAGGTTGCAAGTATTTTTTTCGGGCTTCCATTAATTTTCGTTGCAATATATTTAATTGGTTGCAAGAAGAAGCTTTTAGTGCAATGGATCAGTCTTGAAGCAATATGTATAATCTAATGCATCAAATTAGTTTTCATGTTGCAATAATTTGTTGCAATAGTTACTATTTGGCGTAGTGCGCCAGATAGTCTATGATCTTGTCCCAACCTACAAAGCCTTGAAATATTCCTCTCATAGCAATCTCTTGCACTTGATAAATTTGATAACAACTATTATAAGCAAAGTACTAAACAAAATATTATAACTATCAATGTCCAATGAGAGGGGGAGGGTGTAGGTCATTCCGTGCGCCACACCGGTCCTCTTCCCCTACTGGTACCGTTAGTAAAGATTGTCCGAAAAAATTTAACACAATTCTGACACGTGTTTGTAATGTTTTTTTCTTTCAAATTATTATGAAATAGTTCAAACTTATTTTTAAAATACCACTGCACAATGTTACTAATCGTTTTCTCTAAAAACTATTAGTAAATAGATATTAGTAAAGCTTAGTTTTGTTGTAATGATGAATCATTGCCCACATTAAAAATCACTACTTCAACAAGTATTTATTTTGTGTTATAATATTATGCAGTTTATTATTATTATCAGTATTTGAATTTTCACACCACATGTTGGTATTATTGGATCAATACTTCAGTTCATTTGAATCATTACGGACCGACAATTTGCATCGTGACAACGACCATAATAGAATTTAAATTTAAGTTTGCCAAGTGGAATATTATCCCAAAAAAGAAAGAAAAAAGAACAGTAGATCTTTTTTTATTGTTTCAGGTCGAGTCAGTTTTTTCGATTTCTCCATCTTTTTATATTGTTTTAGGTCAATTAATCTTTTTATATCGTTTCAGGTCAATTCAATCTTTTTCGATCTGGTCAATTCAATTCAATCTTTCAGATCTAGATCTCGATTATGAGGCAGCAAAATATGACTCTGAGTTAGAGAAATATGTCCGGATCTAAATTTATCTATACTCGCATTGGATCTGATTATTTTTAAAAAAATTAAATTAATTTCTGATTTGAGATCAAATTATTTATAATATAATTAAAATTTATTTAAAATATATAAATAATAATATATAAATTAATTTGATCCGATTATATTTTATTTAAAAAATAAATAAATTGATCCGACCCGCTGGTTTGCCAAGGGCCCATCGCCTGTTAAATTATTGTTAAGAAACTGTTGAGCTTTCAACGTCTCTTTCATAAGCTAGCGGGCGAACGCCGGTCCTTTCGCGCTTGGTGAGTAATGAGTATCGTCTGATTCATGTCTCTTTCATATACCTGGCCGGTTCCTATATATAATTCTTTTCCACAATAATTCTAATGATGACCGAAATATTACATGAGGCTTATTTCACCTCGTATCAAAATATTTTAGAAGAATAATGTCAGTAACGAAGTCAGAACAATCATAAAGGAGGGACAAAAAAAATTAAAATATTTTGATATCTAATTATTCAATCTAATTTACTATAATATATTATATAAAAATTGAAAATGGGTTATTAAGAAATAAATTAACTATAACGTTCTTAAATTTAATAAAAAAATATTACTTATTTACAATAATAAGTACAATTGATCATTAAATATTATGAAACATAAGATATAAAAAGATGTTGGGGGAAGTGATAGACACACAATTTTTATTATTACTTGAGAATATTAGTCTTATCATTCATTTAATCAGATATCTTTTTTTTCAAGATATCTCTTTTGTAATATATATAGAGAGAGAGTAAGATTACGGTGCTATGCATAGTTAGGTTTTTTTTGCTATGCTATTTTAAACCGTCCGATATGTTATTAAGATTTGTGCGGATGATGTTCGCTGATCAGCAATATATTTGAAATCGGTTCAATCACTCAGTCGGTTTGTTCTTTAATTTATCGATCTCCTCTTTTTGACATAACTTGATCTCTTCCTAGACTCTTTGTCTGAACCCTAGAAGGCGACCACTATTTTGTGTTTTGTGAAGCACCATAGCATCACTGTATATATATATATAGAGAGAGAGAGGGGAGTAAAGATACCGTGAACTTAACTCAAAAAGTATATCAAATCATCTCCAAATTTTAATTTATCATTCTCATTAAATTCTTTATATGAAAACATCTAAAAAAATATAAAATTTAGTCTATATCGAGATATTCATATGAAAATCATTTTGTACGGTTTGATCGACCTTTTTACACTTTAATAAAGAAGAACCTATCCGTAATACGAAAATGATTTGTACTATGCATAACACGATAGCCCAACTATATATATATATACCCACCGTGCTCCTATCACAGACAACATCTTTTAATCTCTCTCTTCTCCATTACCGACCCTCTCAATCTCTCTCTCAGAATCCTCCCTGAGACTTGAGAAACTTGCTCTCAGTATACCCCTGAAGCTATTTACCAATCTTGTTCGCCAGCTGACCGTGCACGCCCCTCAACTGTTCTTCTTGATCGCCAGCGAGAATGGGTAAGAATAGAGTCGCCTCAACTCATGATAAAACTCGGTTGAATGGTCCATGGTTATTTAATTGTCAATCCTGTTTACATTAATTAATTAATTATCCTACTTTTTATTCAGATTCTGACACCTCAAAGGATATAACAAGCACCAAGAAGGATGGTTCCCAACATGCGCCGCTTTTCACATTTCCTTCATTTACTGTATATATATATGGAGTTCATCATTTTTTTTTAAATAAATAACATTACATTAAAATAGAAAATTTTACGTACTATCGCATATTCATTCATTGATCCTTTTATACATATAATATATTTTTAGTTTACAAATTAAAATCTGCATATACGTATAATTAATATATCTTCAGTTTTCAAATTAAAATGCCACAAACTTTAAAATAAACCCAAAGCTCAAAAGTCATCATCTCTTTTCAATGATATATTAACAAAAGTCATCACTTCTAATATTCATTCTTTAGAATCAACAAAAATCTTTTTAAAAGAAATTTTTTTCTATTAGTCTTGAAGAGAGACTTGAAATTTATTAGCTATATTTTATTAGTTTTCTTACATCCTATTCTTTTATGGAAAAAATGATCGGTTTTTGTTCATTAATATTTTATTGGGAATTGAATATATACTAAATGTACACAATAAGTCTTTAAAAAATTATAAGAGAATGAGGTTCAATTAGTAGGATACTAGATCAACTTAATGCAGTTCACTTTTGTGTGTGCACGTTATATATATATAGTGATACTATGGTGCTTTATGAAGCATAAAAATTTTCATGATTCACATTCGTATCTCGAATTTGAAAGTCAAAACAACCGATCCGAACATTGAACATGATCTTCATATTGAAATATCTTCGGAGATCAAATTATATATATTTTTTTAATTTTTTTTTGCTATTTTTAAGATGGATTGAAATCACTAGTATTGGATGGTGCACAAATCGTCAGATCAGTAAACTTTATATTAATCTAAAAATAGCAAAATATTTTCAAAAAAATAAAATAAAATTTGATCTTCAAAAATATTATTTCATTGTAAAGATCATGTTCGATAATTTGAATTGGTCATTTGAACTTTTAATTAAATTCAAGATATGAAGATGAAATAAGAAAAATTTTATATTTCGGAAAGTATCATAACCTCAGTATATATATATATAGATAAATGCACACAGTCACACACACAAATATCAACAAAACATACAGTACAAATTGATATATAAAATAGTAGCGTTGAAAAAAAAAGGGCTTGAGTGAACCTTTCTTACTAACTAAATCTGCCCCTATTTCGCCATAGCCAATAAGTGGAGTGCCCTCACATGCGGCAATTCCTTTACATGAAAATCCAAGGCAGAAAATAGCGGTGAAAAATCCGTCAGAAGGTGTGTGTATCTTAATTACTTAATTTACGTTTTTTCCCTTTTGAGGAAAATTTAAATTATTTTTTATTAGCATTCATTTACAATTAATATCAGTCTTATCAAATGACTCAACCACATATTCAGCGGTTCGGAATACATTACTTGCTCCATTCTTTAGTTTAGACTTGAGAGGACATGAATATACGACCCATTTATATATCGACTGTAATTTATTTCATTGCTGCTCAAATTTATTTTATACCTGGCATTTCATATATAAGGAAATATTATTAATTTTATTTTATTTAATATGTAATTGGAATAATTGAAATAAAAAATTACAAGTATAATACTTCTCTCCATATTTTGGCATTCTTGATTTAACATGACTAACTTAATTTCGATGGGTGAGACACAGTCACAAGTTGTTAATGGGAGCCAACTTTAATTTGTCCAAATTGCAGAAACCCGCAAAGTAGAAGATTCAATGTTATCCCCATTTGGATTAAGTGCTAGCCAGCAGAAAAAATCTAAAGAAAATACCACAGCAACAAAAGAATTGGAAGATTTTTTCTTTAAAAAAAAGAAAGAATGGGATGATTCGCATCAACGTCCAACAAGCCTCTTTGCAACAGGTGTGTGTGAGATTTACGGTATTTTTTTTCTTTTGTGGAAAACTTAAATTACTTTCTTTATTAGCATTCATCTACAATTAATATCAGCCATATTCAGCGGTTCGGAAGACATTAATTGCACCTGTCTTTAGTTTAGACTTTAGAGAATGAAAATACGACCCATTTATATATCTGCTGTAATTTATTTCATTGCTGCTCAAATTTTTTTATAGCTGACATTTTCATTTATAATGATATATTATTAATTTTTTTTGGGTAAATTTGTAATTGAAATAATTGAAATGGAAAATTAAAGTATAAGTACTTTCCCTCCACATTTTGCCATTGAAACTAACACTTGAGATACAGTCACACTTTTTTAATGGGACCCAACTTTTATCACGGGGCAAAACTCGGTTGAATGATCCCTACTTTTTAGTTATCAATCTAGTTTACATAAATTAATAATTTGTCCTACTTTTTATTCAGCTTCTGGCTCCTCAACGGATATAGCAAGCAACCAGCACGATATTGGATCGTCAAGACGGGAGGGTACAATTATTATGGGTTCACTAGCTTTTTATTTAATAAATAATATTGCATTAAATAAAAATATATTCACATACTAACAAATATCCATTCATCAATCCTTTTATACATATAATATGTCTTTATTTTACAAACTAATCCTTTGTTACATATATAATACATCTTCAGTTTATAACTTAAAAATGGCACAAACATTATTAATCCATAGACAACCTATTAAATAAAAAATCCATTTTTTTGGCTCAGATTGATCGGGTTGATCAGATCAAACGAATTGAACTTACACCCTACATGTTTCCAGTGGAGATAGAGGTGGAGCGGCAAATCCTTTCTATGGAAAAAAATGAGTGGTTTTTATTCTTTATAATTTTATTGATAATTAAATACTAAATATGCACAATAAGTCTTTATAAAATTACAAGAGAATGGGATTCAGTTCGTAGAATATTTGATCAATTTAATGGGTTCACTTATGTAAATATACAAAAATATCGATAATGTAGAATACAAATTGATATATAAAGTAGTAGGATATGTTTGGCACTCAATGGAATTGCAAAAAGTTAGAATAGAATTGCTATTCTGACGAATTAATTTGCCAAACGAATTTTAGACTAAGTAGAAGAGTGTTAATCCGGTATATCAAGTTATAGGTGGTATACCGGATTAGCTCTTGTCGGAATAGCGATTATTGTTTGATTATGTTGTATTATATTATTATATTATGATTATGATTATGGTTATGATTTATTAGTATTATATTATTATATTATATTATATTATGATTTATTATTATATTAATATTATGATTATTATATTTTTATCATCACTTGTTAGTATTATAATATTATTTATTTTACTATTATTTATTATTATTATATTATAATGATGATTATTTATTATTATATTATTATATTATTATATTTTGATTATGGTTATATTATCATTATATTATTATATTATTATAGTGATGATTATATTATTATTATATTATAATGATTACAATTATTTATTATTATTATTATTTTTTATTCTTATATTATTTTGATTATGACTATGATTATTATTATTATTTAATTATGTTATATTATATTATTATATTATGATTATATTATTAAAATTAAAATTATTTATTATTATTATTATTATTATGATTAAAATTATATATTTTTATTATATTATGATATTATGATTAAAATTTTATTTTTATTATATTATTATGATTACAAGTATGAATATTATTATTTATTATGATTATGATTATGGATTATGATTATTTTATTATTATGATGATTATTAATATTATTATTTTACTATTATATTTATTATCATCATCATTGTTAGTATCATAATTATCCATATTTTAACTATTCTGATTAACAACTGTCAAACGATGGCTTTCCGAAGAAGAAAACTAAAAATCTGAAGTTAGATGTAGGAGGGTCCTTTTTTTTCTTGTCGGATCTATTTGATGGAAAGGATCATATATATTAGTCAATTTAATTTTAATAAAGAATGGATAATTATTTAAACAAAGGATTGAAAAAATGAAAATTTATATTATAATTTAATGAGAAAATAAGATATTTTAGAGTTTTTATGAGGATATTTGCTATTTTAAATACTAGCAATATACTCATGCTTTGCAGCGGACTATTTTATTTAAACATGAAAATATTATAAGATAATAAACATTCACATTGATCTAATATTAAATTATAAATTCACCAAATTATTCCAGCATATATTATCACCATTAGTTTCTTACTAGACATGTATAAGGTTGTTAATCATAGCGCATATCTTAAGTCTTAAATCAAATTTTTATATAATAACATAAATAAAAAGATATTGAGTATTCTAATTTATAAATCATGTGCATAAATGGAAATAATAGTATAGATGGGAAAGAAATGGAGAGAAAGAGGGGAATTAATGGACGCGATTACATACGTTCGATCAACAAAAAATAGATATTAAAGTCTAATTGAGGGATTAAATAGGTATAATAAAAAAAATACCATGACAAAAAATGGACCATTCAATTCTTTGTTGCTTTATATAATACTATAGATTTTGATGGGCACACCTAAAATTAACCCTTCTTACTAACTAAATATAGGTGGAGCGCTTTTAACAGGCACGACTGATCGTTATCCCGTAGCAAGCTTAGGATTTTCTTTATTTGCAGATGAAAGGCAGAAAAAGTTCGTGAATAATCCTTCAGAAGGTGTGTCTACTTCATTACTTAATTTACTTTTAGTACAACACATTCTAGATTTAATAATGATTTTTAAAGCTATTTAATAATGGTTTTTCAATCGTTATTGAAGGGAAGTGTTAGAAAAAAAATATAAACAACCATTGTTAAAACCGTATTGTTAAAATATTTTTGAAAGATATTTAACAACGGTTCTTGACTAATATCGTTGTTAAAGGATTCCTTAGCAACTGTTAAATTAAAAATATATATTTTTAAAATATTTTTAGCAATGATTTTTAACTAATAACCATTGCTAAAGGACCCTTTAATAACGGTTATTAGTTAAAAACCGTTGCTAAAGGTTTTTTTTTAAATATTTTTTCTAAATTTAACTTTCTTTAAAAGGTACAAGTCAGATTGATATTGAGTCGTATTGATTAACAGTAAACAATGAAGATGGAGTCATATTGATTAGATAAGAATAAATATTGTTATATATTATTCATTCAATAATTAATATGAAAGAAATATAATTATTCATCAAATAAAAAATATTTACTCAAAAATTATGGCCGTTTGAAATTGAGATGGTCAAATTTTGATTTTGATTTTTTTTCTTTCCTCTCTTCTTTTTTTTCTCTTTCTTTGTCCCTCGCATCTCTTATATATATAAAATAGGAAGGAGGGAGAGATCTAATCCGTGGAATTTTGATTTTTGAATTTTGATTTTTTTTATCATTGGATCGAGATGAATGAACAGTTAGATTGAAAAATATAGCAATTCGTGGGAGCAAAAAGCTGAAATTCTATTGGTTGAAATATTTTTGTTAGAGAAAAAATCACATTGCACCCTTCTACAACGGTTCTTAACTAAGAACCATTGTTAAAGGGACCTTTAACAATGGTTTTTAATTAAGAACCGTTGTTAAATGATCATTTAGCAATAATTCTTAGTTAAGAACCGTTGTTAAAGGTTTATCCCTACTTTTTGACTTTCAGCTTCCATTTCAACAATAATTTTTAATTAAAAACCATTGTTAAAGATGTCTCTAATATTTCAATAATGCCATTGGCTCTTCTTAACAATGAATTTACCAATAACCGTTGTTAAACAGATGTTGTCTAAACCTTTCTTGTTTTGTTGTAGTGTTTTTTTTTCTTTTGAGCAAAACTTAAATTACTTTCTTTATTAGCATGCATCTACAATTAATATCAACTTTATCAAGTGACTAAGCCATATATTCAGCGGTTCGGGAGACATTAATTAATTGCTCCATTCTTTAGTTTAGACTTGGGAGGATGAAAATACAATCCATTTATATATCGGCCGTAATTTATTTCATTGCTGCTCAAAATTATTTATACCCGGCATTTTCAAATATAAGGAAATATTATTTGGTTTAATATGTAATTGAAATAATTGAAGTTAAAACTTAAAGTATAAGTACTTTTTCTCCATATTTTGCCACCGTTGATTGAACCCAACACTTACGATGGGCGAGACATAGTCACACATTGTTAATAGGAGCCATCGCTGGTAGCTAGGTTAAAATGTTAAATAGATGAGATAATCATTAGCATTCAAAATGGAAAAATATTTAGTGTTTTATGGAAATTTGTCCAAATTGCAGAAACGCGCAAAGTAGAAGATTCAATGTTATCCCCATTAGGATTAAGTGCAAACCTACAGAAAAAATCTAGAGAAAATACCGTAGCAACAGAAATCCGGGAGAATTCGCATCAACGTCCAACAAACATCTCTACTGCAAGAGGTGGAGAGCCCTCACTAGCAGCAAATCCTTCCAAAGAAGATACAAGGCCGGACATTTTGGTGAATAATCCATCAGAAGGTGTGTGCACTTCATTACTTAATTCACTTTCTTTTTTTTCTTTTCAGGAAAACTTAAATTATTTTCTTTGTTTATATATCGGCTATAATTTATTTCATTGCTAGCTGCTCAAATTTTGTTATATATACCTGCTATTTCATATATATATATATATATATAAGGAAATATTATTAATTTTATTCAGGTAAATTTGTAATTGATATAATTGAAATGAAAAATTAAATAGAGGAAGTAATGTAAGACTATTCATTAGCACTTAAAATGAAAAACTATATAGAGTTGTACTGAGATTTGTCTAAATTGCAGAAATCGGCAAAGTAGAAGTTTCAAACCCAACGCAATTAAGTGCTGGCCAGCAAAAAGAAATCAAACAAAAGACCGTAGCAAATGAAGTTTGGGAGGACTATATGGAGAAGATGTTACTTTTACCTCAACCTGGGCTTAGTCGTCCAGTAACCATCTTTTCTCTACCCTTCTATCTTTATGAAACCAACAAAGCGATGTATGAACCAAAGCTGGTGTCAATCGGTCCTTATAATCTTGCCAACGATGGCCCGCTTAGAACTCTGCAAGAACACAAGTTGTGGTGTGCTCGTGACTTCATGCATCGTAAATATATGCATCCCCTAACATGCATGCTCAAGATGTCAGAAAATGAGACAAAAGCACGCTTGTGCTATAGTGAGGAGATAAAACTCTCTAGTAAAGAGTTTGTTCAAATGCTTTTACTCGATGGATGTTTCGTGCTCGACTTCATCGATAAGCACCACAATGCCAATCCCGATACCTTTCTAAATATTGAAAGAAATAAATCAACCATATTGACAGACATTCTCTTATTTGAAAACCAAATTCCATATTTTATAGTCCATCAACTTTTCAATCTTGCAAATGCCAACAATAGTTGCAGTGCAAGTTCCTGCCAACTACGTGATAATTTTTTTGATTTACTACCATCTAAAACTTTTTGGAAGAAGCCCCAGATAACGTGTGATGAGATATGGCATTTACTTCATTTTTCTTACTTGTGCTTGGTGCCTGACCCATGTTCCAGCGTCAGGCGTGAAGACATCAAGAACACCAGAGATAGAGAGCTTGGATTCTACGATGCTGACAAGGATAAATATCTGGTAATGCCCAGTGCTACTGAGCTCACTGAAGCGGGTGTTACATTTAGAAAAAATAATAAACCCCAACATCTTTTTGACATAAGTTTTGATAAGAAGAAAGGTGTTATGGAAATACCTGCCTTATTGATTCATGATTTGAACTGTATCCTGTTGGCTAACCTTCTTGCATTCGAGCAATGTTCATATGGACCAGAGGCCAACATTTCTCACTTTACCTCGCTATTTGATAATTTAATTGATACTGAAAAGGATGTTTCCTTGTTAGAGAGTTCTGGTATCCTTATAAACATGATTGGGAGCGAAGAAGAAACTTCTATTTTTTTCAACCAACTTGGTAAATGGAATGTAGTGAAAGATAGCAAAGAGTACCGAGAACTCAAGACCAAAGTGAGAGAATATTGTGACTCACCATTGCACAGGTACCGTGCAGTATTGATGCGTGATTACTTAACTAATCCATGGACAATAATCTCAGTCATTGCTGCAGTTGTTTTGCTTGTTCTTACCTTTCTACAAACCATCTTTACAATATATTCAACCTTTAAATAAGTTTTATATACCAGGCAAAGAACATCACTTCTACCTATCAGCCTACTATTACTCCTCTGTTTTTTATACTTGAGTGTATGTGCTTTATTATGCAAGTGTTTTCTCTCTATTCAAGTACCTACCTGTTACGTACAATGTATCTTTCAAATTATTGGTCATGTAATAAGATGATAAAACTGAAACGGAGTTTGTATCCTTAATTAATTGTTTTTAATGCATAATGTTCTTAATTAGATTAGGATAGGTGACTATGATCATCTCTATTTTATTTAATTTGGCTGGTGTGTATTTATTTAAAATGACCTTAATCAATGTATTATAACTACAAATAATAAATTATGAAAAATCCCGAGGCCAAGTTTAATCTTACTCTCTTAAAAAGGAGCTAAAGAGCTAAGGGCTGGAGAGTCCAGAATGGTACAATATTTTCATATGGACTATAATACCCTCCATCCATCAGACGGTCGAGATCATAAATTTAACGGTTCAGATGTGATATCTGATGTATCTTCTTCTCTAGTCCGAACAACAAAAATTTTCTGATTCGCGCTCACACCTATCAATTCTCTCTTCTCTTGCATAAAGAGGAAAATCATCGATCGCTTCTCGCCTTCCCTCTTCGCCTCAAAACCTCCTAGGCCCCCATATGGTAATTTCATTTTCCTTCTAAGGGGATTTTTTTTTTACCTTGCTTAAATTTATGATTTTGGTCTGAAATTCATTACCTTTGGGGAACTTTAGGTGTTTTCGTGAATATTTAATCGGTTTATTAAATTTTTGAGAACTATTTACCTGCGAATTTTGTGGTTTGGATTGATTTATATTGAAAAATAAGGATAATACCTTCTAAGCTTTGTTGTTTGTTTTTACGATCAGATCTACTAATTATTTCTTACTTTCGTAGTTATTTTGATGTTACAATTCAGAAATGCGCTGATTGAATATGTATAATTTCAGCAAGCTAGCTTAAATTCAAATTTAGGTTTTTGTTTGTATAGCAGGCAAATTTTGAATAACTTAATCACTCTCAGTTTAAGAAATTTATTAATTTGCAATAGTTTGCTATGTAATTAACTGATTTGATTTTTTTGTGTTTACTTACTACACTCATTTCTTTTTTTCAATTGATAAGTCTATTTTTAATGTAAAGTAAATATTGTTTAAGTCGCATGTTTATTATATTGTGGGTAAGATGGATTTTCATAGTTTAGATCACCTGATTTTGATTTAAAATCAGTGATTGTTAATTTTGTTTTGACAAAAAGTAGTTATCCACCACTTGTTTCTTTAGAAACAATAGTTCTGGTACCACACTCCGATACCATGGGGATTTAAAAACTACATCAAGTCACAGTTTTCACATCAAAATACTCATATAACCAAAACATAACAACTATTTAGTAAGCATGACAGTTAACAAAAGTAAATCCAACAATGAATCACATCAAGAGATTTTACGCTTCAAGCCAGATAGTCTATGATATTGTCCCAACCTACAAAGCCTTGAAATATTCCTCTCATAGCAATCTCTTGCACTTGATAAATCTGATAAGAACTATTATAAGCAAAATACTAAACAAAATATTATAACTATCAATATCCAATGAGAGGGGGAGGGTGTAGGTCATTCTCTGCGCCAGATTGGTCATCTTCCCCTACTGGTACCAAGTTTAAATTGCTTCCTAATACCTCTGCTGGTAATAACATAACATTTTGAGGTAATATAAGATGTAGATTGTTAATTTCAATTTAGTAACCTGATATAGAATATCTTGTACACTACTAGAATTGTTGATATTTCTGTGGAATGTCCCTATATTTTCCCTGGGATATTTTGGGTTCGATGGAAATGCCAAAAGATAGGGTTTCCGTTGATTATTTGCCTCGCACGTTCACGGTAATAAGTATTAATGGAAATAAGTTTTTATCATTCGAGGCAAATATTGTCAACGCTTGGAAGGAAATCTCCAGATTTTGCGCTTTTACGGAAATACCTATCTCAGATCCGACGGAAATTGTATAAAGTATTATATATCTGTACTCTCAACATTTCTGTGAAATGTTTATATCTTTTCCGTGGATTTTTGCACAGAAATGTTATTTATCTTTTTCTGATATTTTCTCTCATTTGATATGTTGATATTTGTTTTACCATTCCAATTATAATTCAAATTATATATGAAATTTTTCACAGTACATCCCACACCACATGATTGACAAAAGAAGTCTAACAATATTAATTAATTGTCCATGGATCATTTAAAATTACAAGATAAATTCAAAGGAGTTGAAGAAAACAGATGGTTAAATTTTAAAATTAAGGATTGTCATTTTCATTGCTAAGCAATGACCTCCATTGAAGCCCAGTAACATACCCCACCTCATCTCCCTATGGTGCCACCTGAAATAAAAATGCAAATAATATTATTTATTCAAACCGTGACTTAAGGCAAGTATACATTATTGGGTGAAAAAAATTCATCAATTGATAATTGGTCAACACAATTGAATGGATGGTTAAATTGATCCAATTTATTGACAAAACCATAATGTCAATTAGACAAATTAATACCATTTAACGAAAAAGTTGAAATAATCAAGGAGTCTTTTTTTTAAGAAACTACCTGTATCATATTATGTGTCGCGAGCATATGGATCATCATCATCTTCTTCTTCTAAGTTTGACTCATTGATTAAGAGTCTATCAGTGTTGTCGCTTTCTATTTCTTCTATCTCAGTAGATGTTGTTGACAATAGATTAATTGGATTGACGATTGATTGTTGGGGTGAAGTGTTTGTTCCTCTTGAAAAACTTCTTCACCGTCTCCAAGAACTAACTTTCCTTTCTTCTGTGTTTTCATGGCCACCCACCAATTTTTCTATCTCCCCTAGTCGACGCATATGGCGGATAATACACATATTGTTTGCACCGCCAACACAAATGGATCGTAGTAGCGAAGCCGAGAAGCATGCTTAACCTCAACAATGCCACGTTCTTCGTCATTCTTAACACCATTTATTATGTCAAACCAATCACATTTGAAAAGAAGCACCTTATTACCTCCTTCATAATTTAACTCAACCACTTCTTGGAGAACCCCGTAGTAGTCTTGTTGTGCCTCATTATCGCCCGATTGTCCTTTAATACGAGACGCCACTATTTCTATTTACTCGTTGATCTATCTTGACCGTACGTCTTAGTGTGGAATTTGAAACCATTTATTTCATATCCACCATAGCAAATTGCTTGTTTATCCGGCTTCAATGCAAGATTGCGAATGTCGGCATCAATCGTGCGATCATGATCAACCAATACCCTCTTTCGCAACCAATCAAAAAATCACATCACACGAAGTTTTTGTAAAGGATTACTAGATGTGACTTGTCCGAGTCGATCTTAAATGTATCGAACTCCCTGCATATTACATCAACAATCATATAATGGAGTTATTTCCAACCAGCATAACAACAGTAGCAAGAGTTTGTCCTAATTGAGTAACCCTAATTTACAAAAGAGTAAGATATGGTCTAATGAAGAACTCACTCTAAATACGGTTGAATCTCAGGGCAATTAAAAAGGACAAAGTTGTGTGCGGCAGTAAATTCTTTAGCATCAAGAGTTCTTCGGTTTCTCCGACCTATCGAGTGGCCATGCGCCTCAAATATTGACAATTTTTTTCTTGAAGGTTTTGTTCCCTCTTTTTTACGGTTTCCCTTGCTTGGTTGCTCGGCAAAATAAGATGAGCAATACGTAGATATTTCTCGGATGAGAGTTGCCTCGACAATTGAAGCCTCGACTCGTGCTTTGTTCTTCACCTTTAGTTTTGTATATTTGTTCTTTACGCAAGTAATAACTTCACTTTAATTTTGATGATATGATGATGATATGATCCTATTAAGACCTAATAGAAAAGTATACCTTTCACATGCGTACATCCATCGGGGACCCACCGGCCCTCCTATCCTCGCCTCACGTGCAACATGTATGACTAAATGTTCCATAGAATCGAAGAAACTCGGTGGAAATTCCATTTCGAGCTTGCATATCGTTTTTATAATTTCTTTTTCAAGCCGATCCACACGGTTCGGGTCAAGCTCCTTTGCACATATTTCTCTAAAAAACTTTGAAATACTGCATAAAAGATCCCATATTGAATTGGGAACGAAATCTCGAAATGCAACCGGAAGAAGACGCTCTATGAATACGTGAAAATCATGGCTTTTAAGTCCACTTAGTGTGCAATTCGTCAAGTTGACACATCTCGACCAATTAGATGCATACCCATCCGGAAACCTAACAAGGTCCTTAAGCCACCTCATGACCTGACGCTTTTCGGAGAGAGCTAGGGCGTACGGAGCCTTGGGCTTATGATTATCCTCTCGTTAGGTGTAATGAGGGTCGATTGCAATAAAGTTTTAAGTCCGCTCTAGACTTGACATTATCCTTGGTTTTGTTAGGTACGTCAAGGAGCATGTAAATCAAATTTTCAGCAAAATTTTTCTCCAAATGCATCAAGTCAATATTATGACGCAAAAATTCTTTGACCAATATGGTAAACTAAAAAATATGCTTTTTTTTTGCCAATGGTGGGTTTGTCCATATCCCTCAATTTGGTCTAATTTTGTTGTTTTTCCCCATTTGATCGGTTCTAGTTTGTTTAATTCCTCCAACACTTCCTCCCCCGTCAACATTGGAGGTCGCGGATCATTATCGACCTCACCCTTTAGGAAATTGTTCACATCTTGGCGAAGTTCATCACTTTGATCTAGAAAACACCTATGACAACCAAACCACGTTGGTTTCATTCCATTGAAGAGGCGAAAGGATTTTATTTTACTCATGCAGTAAGGACATGCCATCCTTCCATGTGTACCCCACCCGCTTAGCATCTCGTAGGTGGAAAATCGCTTCTTGTCCACATTAGCGATGCCTTCATGATGAAATGTTGCTTCCTTGACACATCGTATGTTTCAACTCCATCCACCCACAACATTTTCAGGCTCATCAACCAAGGGTTCTAAAAGTACGTCGATATCTCGGCCGGGATGGGTCGGTCCAGGAAGAAGCAGGGCAAGAAAGATTGTATCTTCTTTCATTAGAAGACCAGGAGGAAGATTATAAGGGAACAAAAATACCGGCCAACACGAATAAGACGCTGCATTTGAGCTGTATGGCTGAAATCCGTCAAGATGAAACGACCCTAGTCTAACATTACGTACCTACAAAGAAATGCATTCCTATTATAATATACATCAACGACAAATAATAAGAATCTAAACAATGTTATACAAACCTCTTCGGCGAAATCTTCATGTAACTTATCAAATTCCAGCCAAGCATCACTATCACGGGGTGCACCATCATGTCGGGATTTTCTCGAGGACCTTCATCATGCCACCTCATATGGTTTGCGCCTCTTTCGTCATATACAATCGTTGCAATCTCTCTGTGATTGGTAAATAGCGAAGGACCTTTTTCGCCCTAGGCTTTGCCTTTGGTGTTGGATTGTTCATACCTTGATTCGTGGCAAACATCACACTCCGTCTTATCTTTGTGTTCCTTGTGATACAACATGCAAAATTTCTCGCAGACATCTATTGTTTCGTATGCCATACCAAGTGCCTTCACCATTTTCTTTGATTGGTAAAAATTTTCCTAAATTTTCCTTTTCCTAAGCATGCCTTTAATTAGAGCCATCATTCCATCAAAGCAACTCGACTCATGTTGTGTTTGGATTTTAAATCTAGACATTTTGTAACTACAGAGATAAGACGTTGTATCTTTCACATTGAATTTTGGTTGAACCTGAATCAATTTCCCATAAAGGCTCCTCAGATTTTATCAGCATGTCGAAGAAATCCTTTGCCTTTCCCCTAGGTGCCTCTTCTTCATATCGAGCATCCCAACAGAAATCAGGACCCGCAGCATTTACAAGCATCTCATCCATCCGATCGGTCTCCCGATTCGCTGCTGTTGGAGGATTGGAACACGGCTCTCTGTGATGTGTCCATTGATAATAATTATCACGAAACCTTGTTGATACGGATGCGACCCTAACGGTTTCCTCCGGATGACCAAAAGTTCGACATTTTTTACAGGGACATGAAACATACTTCTTATTATCTCTCTCGGTATAAAGTGAGGGATTGGAACAAGCTAGCTTCACCATTCTCTGCACACCTTCAACAAAGGCCGGATCCACTTTCCCATTGGACAACTTACGGTTGTACATCCATTGACGATCCTCGGCCATTACTAGTTAAGTAATGAGGACAATTAGATTTGGAACTAAGATGTACATCTAACACCAATGGACATTTGGACATTATGATGTTAGTTGGTAAGTTGATGACCAAGACATTTGGACATTTAGACATTTGGAAATTAAATAGGGAATAAGTTCAACAAACCTTTCTAAACTTTCTCTTTTGCTCAGCAGAAAGCTTTAGTTCATTCAGACCTTCAAAATCTGCATCATCAGTTTTTATACAATGATCCAATAAAAGTATATAAGAAGCTATGTAGAGGGAGAGTTGATAACCTGGAGAATGAGAATTAGGAGAGGATCGGACAAGTGAGGAGAATCAGGAGAGGATCGGAGCAACAGATCGGAGAATAGATGAAGTGGGAGAGATGGTAAGGAGAATGCGGCGGCTTAGTGAAGAGGCGAATGGGAGAAACCAAATTTCTGAGAATGGGAGTAGTCTTCATTCAGTCGATATATATTGGGGATAAATTTTACTATTTATTTCTTGAAACA
This sequence comes from Schoenoplectus tabernaemontani, assembly GCA_037127355.1. Lineage (NCBI taxonomy): Eukaryota > Viridiplantae > Streptophyta > Magnoliopsida > Poales > Cyperaceae > Schoenoplectus > Schoenoplectus tabernaemontani. Next base: position 17,558,255 of record CM073749.1, on the reverse strand, counting down.
CTCACACCGATGAGAGATATATTCACAAAACTAGTTATGTTACCCACAGAAATAATGGCTTATGCCTCTTAACTAACAGACACCTTTTGGTGCGTACCCAACTTGTACGCGCAGTTTTAAAATTCACAAATAAACCAAAGCAGCCCAAAGCAGCCCAGAGTAATCTTCTCGGTTTGCTGCTATACCCAAAGAACCCAAACCAGTTTTTTGCAGTTAGAACATTGGAACAACTAGTACTTGCTAACTTAACTTAGAACAACCTAACATGAAACATCAGTCCAGTACTTCGTACTAATTACTACATAAATAAATTCATCAATTACAAGCTTAAAAATCCTCCAGTGGCTTTTTACATGAAATTCAACTTATTGTCCATGTCCACCGAGGGGTCCTTGCTTCCGTAAGAAGATCATCTTGCTCTGTAGGTGTTGCCCCTTCTTGTCCTTGTTTCGCAAAGGTCAAACACAAATAAACGTAGTGCTCAATTAAATGAAACCTATGTAATTTCAATTGCCATTAAACCAATTGAGCCGTCAAAGAAAAGAGGGAGCTAAACCTTGCCCAGTTGTGCAAAGCACGGGTTTAACATTTTTCTTGATTGAAATTCCAGTGCGGTTAACTCTTGAAATGCACAGGGGTTTACCCCTTTATCAAGCCAAAAAAACTGAAGATGTTAACCTTGTATTGTGTGATCAAAACCTTGGTTTAAATAGAATCCCACCAGTAAATGCACATAAATCCTATTCAATGCACAGGTAACTATCACTATAAATTTTAACTCTTGAAGCTGTGAAAGTAAGAACTACGAAATTTTACAGAGGTTAAGCAGCTTACATGTAAGGCTGGAGGATTCATCCCTGTAGCTTGTAGTATCATCTGGATGCATGTCTTATTGTACTCGTCATTTCTTCGAAGTTCTTCCAATTGGGCTTTGTGTCGCCTCTCCTGGGCAGCCAGCAGGCCATCTACATCTTCGCGCGTGTACAAACCTTTCAAACTCTCTGCAGTGGTGGCTGTGCTTCTTGTAGGGGACGGTTCTGGTTGAAGTTTCGACTCGATCTCCGCGTTTTTCTTGCTGACTCTAGAGCGGTTCCCGAGTCCAAATAGCCTCCCTCGCTTCTCACCCCCCACAGCAATCTCCCAGAGCTCTTCACCAGTTAACTCTCCGCCATACACTGCTTTGATCTCGTCAAACATCTCCTACAATTTATATCAAATCAGGAATTGGCATCAGTATGAAGGACACACTAGAACAATTACACATGACCAGCTTCAAATACTCAAAAAAGCAAAAGTTCATATAATTAATTGGTTTTTTTTTTGCAAGGCATCATGTTGTAAGATTAGATGGTAAAGTATAACCAATGCCATAACAGATATTAGGGTCAGGTGCAATGTATGATGCACAAAGACATCATTAATTCACCTCTTTCTCTTTTTATTAACATGAGCTGTCTGTTTCCCCCCCCCCCTCTTTCTCTTTTTAATTATAAAAGCAATGTTGAAGAAAAATGCAATCAACAAACAAACATATTAAATTTAAGACAAGTCTATCTGTAATAAAAAGAGAATATTATTTATACCGCAGCCTTTTTTGCCTTCTCATTGACGTACACCCTTCCATTTGGTGTATTCCTCGTGTGTGTCGCATCAAACAATTCCTTAACTCCGACATCACCGCCTTCTTCGCCAAGCTTAGCTTTCTACAATTTGCATGCATTCCACACTTATATTTCTGGTTTTGCAATGACATGCATATTTTATGTAATATAATTAAAATGGTATCCATACCAACGACTCCTTGTGCGCATACATGCTTCGTGATCCTCCCACGTGATGAACTATGGGCCCTCCCTTTGTCATGTTCTCCCGCACCGTGATACTGTTCTTTACCCATTTTTCCTTACCCCATATGTCACAGAGTCCATTCCAGTGCTGCACATTCTTACACCATAGCGGAGGGTGTTCTTTCCATTCCTCCTTGTCGTCCCCGTATTTCTCCTTGCAATTAGACCTCCGCTCTATAAGTTCAGTGGTGTACACGCTCGCTGCAATTGCCTCATATACATCCAAGCAGCGCCTCACTTTCTCCTCGGGCCCCCACGTGTATCTCTGAAGGAACTTTCGAAGGATCTTCAACCTGTCAGCAACCGAGAACATGTTGTACGACCTGTAAGGTCCCGGCATGTTCTCCACAGCGAGGAGCCTTATTGTGGTCTTAACCTTGGTGCATCGGGGTGACGTGGCGAACTCGCCGTCCCCAACGACCGTCAATTTGGGTCTGGCCTGTGGCGGCACTGGTTCAGCTTTTTTTGCTAGCCCCCGCCCGCGTCGAACTTGGTCCCCCTTTTTGTTACGGACCCGTGTCCGTTTCTCCATACCTTGTACGGTTTCTGCATCTAGGTCCTGTCCAGTTTGCTTCCGGGGCTTCACCACACACCGAGGAGAAGGACGTGTGTCTTTGCGAGCGAAACCTCCTCGATCCATCATCCTCAACCGCAGCTTGAATATTGGAAGTGCTCATCGGTTGAGTCCGTGTCGGTTGAGTTCCGAGATTCTTGAACGGACGGCTATAGTCCTCGTCACCGAAGGTTTCAACAGCTCTTCAGTGGAGTCCCCGGACTCCTGGCAATGCATTAATTATATGATGATGATTAGAATCAGTTTTGGATTTAATACAGATGAAGGCATGTAAAAAATTAAAAAAATGGAAGGCGACAGACAGTGGTCAAAACACCGGGAATAGATAAAGAAGTTACAAGTTACAATTGATTACATGGGACCCAAGCAATTTACCTCATCATCAGTATTTGGTTGCGTGCGAGGCCTCTTCCTCTTCGGCGACGAACCTTCTACAGCCGGTTGCAAAGCCGCAAGGCTCCTCGTCAGGATGCGTCTTGGTGCCTTGGCTGGTGGTGCCTTGGCCTTTGGCATCACGGCCGGTGGTGACTGGGCTTGTGCCAGCTCTGCTTTTTTCGGCTTGGCTGGTGGTGCCTTGGCTTGTGCTGGCACAGCTATCTTCGGCGTGGGTGGTGTTGCATTGCCTTCTGCCGGGCCGGCTTGTTCGGCCCTGGCAGCTGCTGCCTTAGCCAGTGCCGACCTAGCCGGGGGTGGCTTGGCTTGTGCCGATGGCGGCGTTGGACGTGGCGGGTTGGCAGCTGATGGCTTGGCAGGTAGGTCCTTGGTTGTTGGTGGCTTCGCAGGTGGGTCCTGGGCGGTTGGGGGCTTGGCTGGTTGTTTCTCGGCGGTTGGTTGCTTGGCAGGTGGGTCCTCAGTTGTTGGTGGCTTCGCAGGTGGGTCCTCGGTGGTTGGGGGCTTGGCTGGTTGTTTCTCGGCGGTTGGTTGCTTGGCAGGTGGGTCCTCGGTTGTTGGTGGCTTCGCAGGTGGGTCCTCGGCGGTTGGGGTGTTGGCTGATTGTTTCTCGGCGGTTGGTTGCTTGGCAGGTGGGTCCTCAGTTGTTGGTGGCTTCGCAGGTGGGTCCTCGGTGGTTGGGGGCTTGGCTGGTTGTTTCTCGGCGGTTGGTTGCTTGGCGAGTGGGTCCTCGGTTGTTGGTGGCTTCGCAGGTGGGTCCTCGGCGGTTGGGGTGTTGGCTGATTGTTTCTCGGCGGTTGGTTGCTTGGCAGGTGGGTCCTCAGTTGTTGGTGGCTTCGCAGGTGGGTCCTCGGTGGTTGGGGGCTTGGCTGGTTGTTTCTCGGCGGTTGGTTGCTTGGCAGGTGGGTCCTCGGTGGTTGGGGGCCGGCTTACATTCGACTTCCTCCGTGGTGGCGGCCGGCGTCCAAAATACGTCCTGCTTTCAAACAACGGCTTGATTACTTCCTCCTCAGCGGGTCTTTTCTTTCCTCGAGGCGGCCTGGGTCCAAAAAACACCTTGGTCAAAGTAGGCGCGGTTGGTGCTGGTGGTGGGCCTGCATGTGCCGGCTTCAATGAACTTTGGGCCTGCTGGTGGAGGTTCACAGTGTATCACAAATTTGTGGATAATCTTAATTTGAGTAAAACAAGGCTTGATTGTCAGCTCAGTTATCTGAGCCTAAACTAAACAATTTGCCCAAGTTAAAATCCAAGCAGTTTATTCCAATAAGAAATAAATTGAGCAAACCATTAGTAATCATGTCCATCCAGAAGATGCAATTTAACTTTATCATCACTAATCGAGAAGAAAAAATTTATTGAATGAGATGTGTCTACCTTATCTTCCTTATCTTGTATCCTGCAAGGGCTCTCTGGGGAAGGTCCTTCTTCTTCCTGTTTCGAAACCGAGCTGCTCCTGGTCGTCATGCGTCCGGATGCCGCCTTGGCTTGTGCCGGCTCAGTTGGTGCTGGTGGTGGGCCTGCATGTGCCGGCTTCAATGAACTTTGGGCCTGCTGGTGGAGGTTCACAGTGTATCACAAATTTGTGGATAATCTTAATTTGAGTAAAACAAGGCTTGATTGTCAGCTCAGTTATCTGAGCCTAAACTAAACAATTTGCCCAAGTTAAAATCCAAGCAGTTTATTCCAATAAGAAATAAATTGAGCAAACCATTAGTAATCATGTCCATCCAGAAGATGCAATTTAACTTTATCATCACTAATCGAGAAGAAAAAATTTATCGAAGAGATGTGTCTACCTTATCTTCCTTATCTTGTAGCCTGCAAGGCCTCTTTGGGGAAGGTCCTTCTTCTGCCTGTTGCGAAGCCGAGTTGCTCCTGGTCCTCATGCGTCCGGATGCCGCCTTGGCTTGTGCCGGCTCAGTTGGTGCTGACTCGGCGGTTGTCCTTGCCGGTTTGGCTGGAGTCACCTCATCTGAGACGTCGGTATCTGGGACCCATAAGGGGGTGCCAGGCTTCAACGAGTTTGGGAGTTACACCGCTTTATAAACCCGTACGTGTCCGGATGTCTTGTGGTAAAGTACTTTTGACCGGGCGGCGGTTTGCCATGTTACTGACTTCCTTCAATCGCTTCGCGAGAGATGAAGGTGCCGCCCACGTGCTATGGCGGCGACGGCTTTGTGCGGCGGCCTTCGAACGAGTTAAACGTCCCGCCATCACCCCAGTAAATATCGTATGATGTTAACAAAAAAAATCATTAAGTATTTCAACTAGTAAATAGTATGTTAACAAAGTCGAGCACTTCTCCCCCCCCCCTTTTTTAACTAATAGCCAACAGATGCAAGTATATGAACTGAAAATGAATTCACACGGGATGCCAACCTATGTTCATGCAAAAATAAAAAGGATGCAGCACTGAAAGTATATATTATTATGCAATTGAGATGCAAACCTTACCAAAAAAAAGGAAAAGGCTATCAATGAAACAAACTTACCAAAACCAAAATGAAAATGTACCAAAATGAAAATGCACCAAATCTAAAATAGATGTTGGGTTCAGATCTATCGGGTCTTATACAAGTTTATGAAGAGAAGTACCAAATCAAACTCTGTAAGTCGATTACAGGAGCATCATCGTCAAATGACAAAAATGGAAGTACAAAATCGCATCACTGAACAAAATCAAACTATGAGTACTACTGGATGTAATCTAATAAGAGCACGGGACTAGATCTTACCAGGAGAAGCGAAGTCGGCCAATTTCTTCACCGAGAGAGCTAGGGTTTCGATCGAGGGTTCTCCGCCAATAGAGCTGGTGGCTTCGGATCTAGGGTTTCGATCTGCCAATTCTCCACCGAGAGAGAGGGGTTTTGGTTGCGTGCGGGATGATTCAAGGGCGGAGTAAAATGAGAGTCGAGAGAGGCGAAGTTCTTCACCGAGAGAGAGGGTTTTGGGAGCTAATAGGATTTAGAGCTAATAGGATTTAGAGCTGGGGTTTCTAATGAGCAAGGGGATTTAGGCAGTTCGATCTTATTTTAGCGGCTCTGATGAGCAAGGGGATTTTTGGTATTATACATCATAACCGTTCAATTGTGATCTGACGGTCCATATAACCCAACAGAGAGCTGAGCTCAGCAGAGGATGTGATGCGTTTTTGGGAGATGGACAACATTAAATGGAAGGACGTCGCACTTGTTCTTCTTCCTTATATTTAAATTGTACCTATTTTGAACACAATTTTGAAAGCATATTGTAAAAAATTAGATTTTACATTTTACAAATGAATTTATATTAATTAATGACCAATCAAAGAAATGTAGACTTTCATGAGAAATAAAAATAATAATAATTATAATGAAATAATTATAAAAAAGACAAATAATAATAATAATAATGATAAGTGTAAATTATATTATCTAAATTACAAAGTAATTATATATAAAAAATGTTTATTAAAATTTTGAGATTTGTACAAGGATTCTATTTAATTTCTTCATGTATTATTTAAGTTAAGATAATTCATTTAAGTTTGAATTAAATAGAGAAATTGATTAATATGTAATTAATTGGTATTTATTTTGAAATGAAGATGATAAGTTTGAATTTAAATTATAGAGAAATTGAACAATATTTAATTATTTGATATTCATTTTAAATCCGAGTTGGTTGTTTAAATCAATTCTTAATTATTTGAGAATATTTTCGTTACTTATTTTATTATAAGTGTAATTAATTATTCATGTTCATTTAATTTAAACTCGTTTAATATTAGTGATCAATTTTTGTTGATATTTGTTTCGCAATTAATTGTTCATAATTTAAGGAAGAAAATTCTTGATTTAAATAAAATGGAAGTATTATATATTGATTATTTACTTTTTGAATTTAATTCAAACTAAATTTCTTAAAAATATCAATCAATAATATCAGTAATCTTCATCATCAATAATCATCATCACTCGTCTTCATCATCAATAATCATCATCATTCACCTTCGTCATCAACAATCATCATCATTCATCTTCATCATCAATAATCATCATAATTCATCTTCATCATCAACAATCATCATCATTCATCTTCATCATCAATAATCATAACCATTCATCTTCATCATCAAGAATCATCATCATTCTCCTTCGTCATCAATAATCATCATCATTCACCTTCGTCATCAATAATCATCATCACTAATCTTCATCATCAATAATCATAACCATTCATCTTCATCATCAATAATCATCATCATTCACCTTCGTCATCAATAATCATCATCATTCATCTTCATCCTCAATAATCATCATCATCAATAATCATAACCATTCATCTTCATCATCAATAATCATAACCATTCATCTTCGTCATCAATAATCATCATCATTCACCTTCGTCATCAACAATCATCATCATTCATCTTCATCATCAATAATCATCATAATTCATCTTCATTTTATTTTATCTATTTATTTTGAAATTTCATTGTCAAGATTGTCATCATAACCATTGTCAACATATGAACAATTTATCAATTTACAAAAGTTTCATTTCAAAGTTGTTTAAAAAAATATTTTAAAAATAGCAATAATGCTCTAAAATTCACGAAATTTTATTTCCTACAAGATTTTGATATGAACAGTTTATTAAGCTAAGTGTTATTGTCAAAATTTTGATATTTTAAGCTAAGTATTTCAGAAATTTGTCAAATCTAGAAAGCTTAACTTTTATAATGTATATGTGCATGCTGCACCTAAATAAATCAATACATCATTGTATTTTTAATTTTGTCTATTTAAATAATACTTTTAAAATATCAAATTATCAATAAATGTGTGAAAGACAGATTCTCAGTCGACTATCAGATTTGCTCGTATATGGTCTGTATAAACTTCAAATCAGTTCAAATTTCTTCTTACACGTTGCTTCATATGCAGATCGATCGCATAAGAGATGTATTCAAGTGTTTGATGCCCTGAGTGCATTCAAGTGTTTCAAAAACTCTATAACCTAAAAACAAAATCATAATACAAATTGTGCCACTAACTATAAGCAAAACATAACTAAATAAAGTAAAGCACAAGTAAAAATGACAGCTTGTTTTAGTGACCAAATTATACTAAAAATATATATACAATTGAGATACACCAATATTTTTTTTTAGGATTACTACTTTTGTATGATTTTCTAAAACTAAATAGAAAATGATTTTTTTTGTCTCGCTTTTATAAAAAAAAGTGACAAGATAACAAAGTAGATTGTATCGCGAGAATATTTGATTCGCCATAATTTCTATTCTATTTTTTTTATTTGTCGAATATTCTGAAACTTTATGTTTTTTCAATGGTTATCACCCTAGGTCAAATCGAGATTGGAATCACCACAAATATGTGAACTAATGAAAATAAATTGCTTCGCAATAATAACATATCTATAACCAATCTATATGATCGATAAAATTAACAGGTATGTCTGTAATTTTATTTTCCAATTCTCAAAGATTATTTGGAGAAGTCCTTATTTCCAGCATATCATATCTTAACTTCTTTTTGTTTTTATCGATGCATTAATTCCGTGGAAGGTATCACTTTAAAAAATTTAAATTAGAAAAATACCACGTAACTCTTAGCTAATTGCCACTCAAAACCCACTTAATTTAGATAAGAGTGAAGATCCATTCATAATGGATTATTTTGACAATCTTGGCGATGAACCTCTAAATAAATACAAAAAAATCTTAATATAAATCAATTTAAAATTTAAAATTTAAAATTTTAATATATATAAATTGATCAAATCCTATCTGATGTTGACCTGATCGGATCCAATTTCATAAAAATCAAACTAACCCCATCCAATTCATCCGCATAATTTTCACCTCTAATAATATAAGTTTTAATTATAATTCAACGGAGTTCGCCTCACGGCGCACGCAGTTCAGTTTTGTAGTCTTGCGGAGGGAACTTTCCTCGAAGTCATCAATGCTACAACCATCAGCGATCTGATTTCCCTCCATATATTGATCTCCCTCTGCCGCGCGATCCAAATTAGTGGCGCCGGCTCCAAAAAATTGGTCCCCAAATTTTCATTTCCCCCCAAAATTAGATGGTTTATTTAATGGACCGCCAGCTCCTTTCTCTCTTTCCGATCTCTACCCTTCCGTCTGTCATTCTCTCCTCAATTCCTTCTCTCGTCTCCGTCTCGTTTCCCCCCAAATTGGATGCTTCTATACAGCTTCTGCACTCTTCTCTTCTCTTCAAATTGGTTACTCTTCCACTCTTCTCTTATCTCGGTTTTGTACTTTATTTTAGCTTTAAGAGTTCGATATATTTAGAGTTTAGGGTCCTATTAGGGTTTAATTAGGGTATGTGGTATTTAGAGTTTAGGGTACTATATATTAGGGTTTACGAATCTGCTGTGCATTAATTACCTACCTTGACAATGCAATTGAACATACGTTATGCTTAAAAATTGTATAGTGGTATCACCTTTGAGGCTGCAATTGACATGTTCAAAGGAGGAATGAGTGAATCCCCCCAATGACTTACAGAATGTTTTCTCCTTTTTCCCTTTTGAAATTAGTGATGCAAATATCCTAAATTACCATGCAATTGTGTTCTTTACCAATGGAAATAGAGGCATGTACTATATTTCACAATATTAAGAACTCACTCGGTACTATTTGTCATCTCGTATATTTCACGATTCTCCCATATGGCTCCTAACACCGAACATCGCAGCCTTCCGAGAGGCAAAAGGGTAAAGTACACCCAAAGAAGGTGCAGTCCCAATTCCTCCAGACCCAGAGGAAAACCCGGCTGTTTCGACCGAACTGTCTGCCTCTGCATCTGCCTCTGCGTCTGCGTCACAATCTGGAGTGCTAAAGCGCAAGGGGAGAGGACCTGGACAGATAATTCCTCCACGGCTACCAAGTGAAAGACCTGTGATTTGGCCAGTGGGAAAACAAGAGTTTACCACAAGAGAACAACCCAACTCGGATCACCTCGGTCATCACTAAACTGGCCTTGCAACTGATGCCGGGGCCTTGTATTAGTTTCTTGTTGTTTGATCAAAACACAAGAAATGCTCTCGAGGATGGGTTTTTGGTACAAAAAACTACAATCATTATTTTATATACAAGCGTAGCTTAATTAGGTCTAGGCTCTTAATTACTGAATTACTAATCATTAATTTATTATGAAGGAACGCTTCACATATAGGACTACTGAAAATGTCAACCATTGTAAGGAGGTGCTCGAGGCAATTGCTACAAAGAGGTACGCAAATGAGCTACGCGAGGCGAGGAAGAGATGTCGAAAGAAGTTTGGGTGGAATACAGAGGGATGGAAGACAATGGTTCCTCATTGGTGTAAGACCTTCAGATACTGGCATGAACTTTGTGACATCTATGGAACCTCCGAATACAGGGCCCTTTCACAAAGAAACCAAGCTAATAGATGTGCTTCGGGGCTTTCTACTTGTCATTACTCTGGGTCAATAAGTGCTTATCAACATGGCCAAAAATTGGTAACTACATCTTTTACTAGTCATCAATCATGTTAAACCAAAATCAGTATTTCTATCTTATATTTGCATACACAGATAAACAAGAGGGGGAAGGGGGGTTAGCTAGTATATGGGGTTGGCAGGAGTTCTTAATTTCATGATTAATTAATTTTGTTTTGATGGTGCTTATATCTATTGTAAGTCTTGAGGTTGCATCTAGTAAGATACAGCTAAATTCATATATGACAACATTACATTTCATGAGCCAGTGCATATTCCCCATACCTTCTCTTCATAATTGCTTTAAGTTCTACTATGATCATTTCATAGAAAAGGGCATTTTAGATCATTGTTACAGCTTGCACCTTAATTATTTTGTATTACTGTTAAGGTCATATGTTCAATAGTCCATAAGCTAAACTTTGCTCCATATAATCATATATGTTCAATAATTCATTTGATCATATGTGTCCAATAATCCATTTTGATAACTAGTACATCTCCTTTTCTTGTTTGTTGTCTGTAGGGGTAATGGCATAGTAATGATCTGGTTTAATTTGAATGTAAATTTCCTTTGAATCATGCAAAAATTTTATATTTGATTCCAGCCATCCTCTTTGTTGCATTTTCAGCAAAAATTACTTGGTAGAGAGCCGACAGTTGAGGAACTTTATGTACACTTGCATGTTGGTCGAGAAAATGGCCAATCACCGGTCGTGGCTCAAGCAATAGCGGAGTTGTATTCCAAGGCCGAAGTGATGGACGCAATACGAGAGGAAAACAATGATGGGGATGAACTCCCTACAGAAGAGGAAGGGCAAATCATAGTAGATGTTCAAAGCTATGAAACTAGTTCATTGAAATTTGTAAACAGTAAAACAAAGGAAGTCTTTGTAAGTTTTCTTGCAACTTGATTGTAATGTACAATTGTGGGAGATGATCTGAACCTACTGAGGGTTAACTCGGGTTCTTGGCTCTGTGCTAGAGGTGATATTGAATTGGTAGATAGACCTGCACACGAAAGAGGGAAATGAGACTTATGATTAATCTTGGCTTTTTTTACTTAATTCCTTGAAATTGAGCTGTAAATGGTTGAATTGGGGATTTAACCATCTCCTTCTTTGCTCTTGGTTGAACTCCTGCTTGTTGATTATGATAATATAACTTGGGGACTTTGATCTGTGCCTGGGAGGAATTAAATTGAACATTGGGTTTAACTGCTTTTGCTTGATCTGTGGGTGATATGTTGTTGTTGTTGTGATGTTGTTAAGTGTGGGATTTGGTTGTTTGTCAATTACGGTAATATGAAATTTGAATTAGTTGCACTATTAATATGTAGAGTTGATGTAGCTGACTGTTTCTTCATTGAACCATATAGTCGGGTCTAGTTGTAATTAGTGTATTGATCCTTGTTTTCTAGTCATGTGCCACTCAATTCCTTATCAGAATGATGTCTTTTCGTGTCTAATATCTATCGTTTCTCAATAGGAAAAGGCAAAGGAGATGTTGCTAGATCCAAATAATGAGGGAAGAGAACCTATTGAAGTCTTTCGTCTAGTCGCTCGCTAAGAAGAGCCATGGCAGTAGACCGGGGCTTCGGGAGTAAATTTGAGGATAGCATGCCCGCATCGTTGAACTCACGATCAAGAGCGTCTTCTACAACATCTCGTGCTCACAGGTGGAAGCGATGGAAGGGCGCAAGGAAGAGTTCAAACAAATGATAGAAGATCAAAATGCACGTTTTAGTGAGGAGATTGACAAGAGAGATAAGGTAATAGAAGGGTACGAGGTTCGCTTCTCGACATGGTCGCAGCCCATGCCGCGAAACAAAGCCGAAATGCAAACGATGATTAGTCATCTCTTTGTGATGGTAGGAATGCAGAGGCCACCTTATCGTGTAATGAATCATAACATTAATTGTAATGACATTGTTGCTTAAATGTATCACATTGCTCGATTAATTGAACTTGTAGGGTAATGGTTCTATTCCCCAACCTTATCAAGCTTATGTTTCGCAACCCTTTCAAAGTGCTTCGGGATGCATGTGCCTTCTTCTTCTCGTGGTAAGAAATTTTGGTGAGGGTATTGTTAATGCTTGGGGAATTTAGGGCTTTTCGGTCAATTATTGTCATTTGATATTTATGGACTTACATTTCACTTTCTCTACTTAGAACAACAATGGTTTCAATTTTGGTGCACTTTTGGAAATGCAAGTGCCTCAGACCCAGATGCATCCTATTTCGCAGGTAAGAATCTATTTCAAAGTTGATCCTTTCACTTCCTGTACTTAACATCCCAAAAAATCTATTTCTGTGTTGATGTATGTGGATGGGGGTTACCAATATGAAAAGTTGTGTTCAAGCATGCTTACTGATAAGTGCTTCAACTCTTTTGCTAGCTATACTTGAATGCTTATGTTTTCTATTGTTGCAATTGTGCTGAACAATTTCAGGGGGTGCATTTGCTTATGTCACAGATTTGGTTTGTTCATGTGCAATACTGACTTTGATTGTATTTTCTCTTTTGGTTATGTATACTAGGGAATAGGGTTACAGGCACTTTTAGATCAAGCCTCAAATGCCGAGGCAGACATGGGTCAATGGTGCGCCGAATCAAACCAGGACAATGGAGCAAAGTTATGAGTTTGGGAAGAATGACATGTGTTGTATTTTGTTAATTAGCATAAATACTGCCTGGAAACTTTTATATTTTGTTAATTGGCAGGGATTACAGTTAGTGACAGTTGTATATTTTGTTTAACTATAGCTATACCTGTAAATTTTGGTACTCAAGTTGTATGGATACTTTGATAGGTCCTGCTATTTTGAGCGCATCTTCTGATACTTTGAGAGCACCCAATGCAAATTTGGATGCTACAGCATACATTGGTGCTCTCAAAATATCAAAATTAGCTCTCAATTTATCACTGCCCTACTTTGATATGATAATTACATAATCTATGTGATTTATGGTGATTTCTAAAGTTTACTTGTTCACTAAATGTGATTATACAGAAATGGGATGATATTATTAAAATAAATATATGCAAAAAAAAAAAAAAAAAGATTTTACACACGTAAATAATGGTATGTACACCGACGTAAATAATGGCCACATTTCCAAAAACCTGCGTAAATAATTATTAATTATTTGGAATGTTTTCAAAATATTTCCGTGGTTTTTAGCATAATAATTTCCGTGGAGATGCAAACCAGGCAAATGATAGGATTTTTGCGTCGATAACACAGTGGGGTCCACGATCGACATTTCCGTTCAAACTCGACAGAAATATAATAGTGCGTGCGTGGGAGAAAATAGCAGCCGACCCCACTTGGTAACTAATCTCCGTTGAATCTACTTCTGTGGGAGCGCCAGGGTAAAGGAGTATTTCTCTGGGATTCGATGGAAAAGGGACCATTTATGTCGGGGTTTTTTGCGTGAGGGATTTTCCCTGGCAACACCACAAAATATGGGTCATTTCCCTGGTTAGACCCACACAAAAGGGGTTTTTTAATCCTCAGAAATACAAACAATTCTAGTAGTGGTAAGATATGAACAGAACATAAATATGTCATGCCGATTTCTATGTGCTAGAATCAGTACGATATTTTTTTTCTTTTATTATTTGTGTTCCAATGGCACTAAAGAAGGCATATACTTCATTTTTTTTGACAATTATATACTATATTTGGAGTAGTTTATAAGCTAATTTCTAATTTTAATTTAAATATCCATATTTGAAAGAAATTCAGTCAAATTCAAACTATAGAATTATAAACTCTTTACATATTATTTAGAAACAAGTTTTAATAACAATTTGCATACATAATATTTGAAAGAAATTTAGAGAAATTCAAAATATAGAACTAGAAACTATTACATATTATTTAGAAATAAGTTTTAATAGCAAATTGCATATATAATATCACAGATTTCCCCCCAAAATAGTCATTAGAAGTTTTCATCTGATGGCCCACAATTATTACAACAATTTATTGATTTCAAATGTAGGTGTATTCGTTAGACTTTCAATGAATCTCTTGACTTTTGATTACTTATATAGCAAAAACATTGATTGCAATAAGACATTGTTACTTCTTATATCTGAAGCTAATCATCTTTCTTGTTATATTTCATAGAAAAAGCAGAAGTTCACTAAGAGGAAAAGTTTTGTCTAATTAATGGGGATCCGTTGGGAAAAAAATACTCGAAACCAAAAAAAAAAACTTGCCCCAGTATAAAGACATAATTGGTTGGGATGACTCGGCTGGGGAGGAAGCTTTTGACAATGCAAAGGCCCGCTTCTGGGCCCAGATAAACGGCTTGCAGCCTGAGCCCCCCTACCCGATCCAAATTCTCTTATTAATCCCATTGATAATGATGCCCCGCTATGGAACCACAAGTTATACCAGAAGCTTGGTGGTTCTCTCTCTGAAGATGAGAGAGATAGCAGCATTGATGATTGGTGTAGTGATGGGTCGGGTGAAGGAGGTGTTATTATATGGGACTCACACTATGTGAAAAAATAAGAAGACGTGGTTTGTCATAATATCTCGACCTGGTGGGGAGAGAGGATTATCTGATTACTTTGACTGACTGTAGAGATATCCCAGTGCAGCAGTGTTCAAACTAAAATGACATCTATAAGTGCAACGGTAATTAATACAAACGTTGGTTTGTGCAGCAGTGTTCAAACTAAAATGCCATCTATAAGTGCAACGGTAATTAATACAAACGCTAGTTTGTTTTATCTTTCATTTAATTTTCACTACAGGAAAGCGTCGCACTACCATCTGAGACATCAGATGCAATAAATTCTATTTACATCCGTAAGCTTATGCTAAAGGTCTTTAACATCCGAACGCTGATGCAAACGGCAGATGTAAATACGCTTGATGGTGATAATCTATTGCATCCGATTTTTTATTTGCATCAGCATTGGATTACATCAAGAAAGACCGATGTAAGATTCACTGTCATTTGCATTTGTTCCCTGAAGCAAATATTAGTTTTTTGCAGGCACAATACTGATGGAACTGTGTGCACTAGCATCTGCTTTCCTAAATCTAATGTGTTTTTTGTTATCATATTTTTATTTTTTGGTAACTAATTGCTGATGTAATTATTAATATTAACATCAATTAATATTGATATTTTCTTTTATTTGCATCTGTAATTAGATGATATCTTTTTTTATTACATCTGTTAATATGATGGCATCTTCTTTTAGTTGCATCTGCTAATATGATGGCATATTTGTATTACATCTGTTTCGAGTGATGATTTATTTTTATTGGCACATGTCAAAGCGATGATAATTATTTTATTGCATCTGTGTTAGTGATGATAATTTTCTTTTAGCATCTTTCTTAGTGATGATAATTTGCTTTTTGCGACTGTTATTGTTTTGATATCAATAATTTTTTTGTATCTTTTAGCGGATGTAAATAATACTATTTAGCTTCCAAAGACAGATGAACTATCACGTGCTCTTCCATTTTCAGAAAAGCCCTAAACCCAGATTTCCCAAAATACCAACAGCAGTACCACAATTTAAACCCAGACCTAATGTCATCCATACCAATCCATACCAATATTTCATAAATATTCATGCCAACATTCAACATTCAGAAATTCATCTCGACACCCCAAGATATCCCAAAATATTACACCCCATAACTAAATTTCTCCAAAATAAACTCAAAAAACACCTAATTAATCTACTAACCATACATCATGGAGAATACATGCTGATCACATCATCCTCACTTGTTTCATCAACATCAAAATTAAATGATATCTCGTCATAATCTGAGTCATCATACCTATTTCCTCTCATGTCCGGAACGTAATCCTCATCATCGTCATCATCATCATCATCATAGTAATTAGCACCCATAACACCTGAAGAAGCTGTGATTTGTGTTGAGACCTATAAAAAAATACAAACAATAATATAGGAAATAAGAAGTTGTTCATGAACCAAGTAAAGAAAAGTTGGGGTTTGCATTCTTATGGTTTTTTTACTGCTGACTCGATTGTATGGGGTTTACATTCTTTTTACAATTGAACAGATGAATGAATTCAATCATACAACCATATCCTCTCTCTTTCTTTTACATTTAACAGTTAACAACACATTTTAGAAATTATAATGTAAGGAATGTAGTGTATAAGAAATTACCGAATTGGAGCCATTTGAAACGATATTACCCATGACTGGGAATTGTGTGCATCGTCCACCCGGTAACTTGGTGGAATCCATCAGAGCCGGCATGCCATAAAAATGGCCATGCCTTTTCCCACCCGATGCTTGAAACCATACTTCCTGGTCTAGGGACGACCATGTCTCTTTGTTTGCACCATATTTTGTAGTCATGAGTTGGGTGTAATTCTCCTACAAAAACTGACCCGTTAACACAGATCGGCTCAGGTTTATACTAAATTAGGTCAGATTTTATATTAGGTTGGTTCAGGTTTATACTAGGTTAGTGGAATGATACTATATACAATTCAGTCAACACAAACATCATCATTTTAGCACATTTAACTAAGGTTTATTTCGTACATTTCCTTTGTACAACAGAAATTCAGCAGAAATCAGCCAATTCAACAAGGTTATTCATATCACCCTCCTTTGTCTAGCTACCCCGGCCCATTAACACAGCTCTAGAGTTTGGAACATGCCTTAATAAAGGGGATCAGTACACTTACCAAAGATCTTGTGCACCTTTCTGTCGGTAAGGAACTCATTCTTATCTTTCTTGGTGTGAGTTTCCACATACACCTCAACAAATGTCACAGCCCTTTTCAGTTTCTTTTCCTAAAACAAAATATTTTAGTTTGGATTCAATAAAAAAAATAGCATAATAAATTACTGATCTGAATACCGTACCTAAATTACTGATCATATTACTTACCAGTGTTGTTGATCATATTATAATTTGCTCTGGTCCCTATTCCTATCAGGTTGACCCAAGTGTATCAGATATAAAATTTGTTAGTACACACAAGAAGTTCAAAGTTTTTTTCATACCATGTTTCTAGCGCGAATATAGGAATTGGAAGAACCATGACGGTGATATACACGAACACCCCCCTTCATACGGTTCTCTCGCATCTATGCGGACTTCTTCCGCCATGCTTCTGAGCTCCAATAGTCGCACAATTTTTCTCAATGTTCTTTCTTTAACATCCATGATGGAGAAATGGCTTCCAGCTGCTCGGCTCGCTGCTTTTTGCCTTCTTTGCTACGGAACGCCTCAGCACAGTGAGAGTGTTCCCATATCTGGAGCCTGCAATGCGGTGGAAGACCTCACAGCAACGAGACTCATTCTCGTGCTTGCCCCATCTATATTTCATCTACAAAGAAGAAATATATAATCAAATAAACAAATATACTTGAGGTATGAGGTATTACTGGTACAGTTCTCGTATGAGGTTGTGTTTTGTTGGTCTGATTCTGATCTGATTGTTGGTTCTGATATGTTACCTTTGTATTCTGATAGAGCGTGGAAGTTAAGATACCAGAATAAGAAGCTTGGTTAGAACAAAATAGGCCATAATCTAATCAATCCATCAAGGATTTGATAGTGGCAGTTAAGATACCAGAATTTCCTTGTTGCATATATAGTTCACCAGAGTTTCATAATTTTATCAAATATCAATGTATCTTATTTCTGTGGTAAAAATAAGTTACATATTCTCTTGATGGAAGTGGGCTACATAGATAAATACTTACATCAAGGAACAGAAATCAAAAGATGTGCTTACCAAGAAAGCCCGCAAGCACTCTTCCTTTAAATTTTTGAGAAATGCACCATACGTGGAGTATGACCCTTTCGCATTTCTCTTGACAAGTTGTGAGATGGTGCTTACAACTTTCGTGTCAAAAGGGATTGATTTGAAAGCCTTATTCCCGATGACGTAGAGTTTGGGGCGTTTGTTGAATCTCAAATTTTGACTAATTTTAGCCTCTCCCCTTCCTTTACGCTTCTCGGTAGGTGGTGGTTGCACTTCTTCTCCGTCAGTTGATGAGTCACCTTCTTGTTCCTCAGATCCTTCTTCCTCATCAGGCGCTTCTGCCTCGTCATGAGCTTCTACCTCGTCATGAGTTTCTGCCTCGTCATGAGCTTCTGCCTCGTCATGAGTTTCTTCTTCTTCTACCTCATCCTCATCATAAACTTCTTCTTCTTCTACCTCATCCTCATCAGAAGCTTCATCATCTCCATCTATAGCAACACAAAATATTCAGACATATAATACAGAGAAGTTTAAGGAAGGCTTATTAGTATTAAGTTAATATTGCATAAAAATTGTTTATGATATGAATTTTAGGTCAGCAAAATGGGTTTGCTGGGGTAATAAGGAGCTGGCATAATGATCAATATATTTTTTGTATATATTCAGCAAATCAAATATTCTAAAATTGTCCCGCAAAATTGTTTAAGTGAAGGAAAATAGTTATAAGGTATGAAATGCTACTTGATTAGCTGGAAATGAAATGCATTGAATTTTGTGATTGGTATGAAATGCTACTTATGCACAGAGGGAAAGCTTTAAAACATTCAAAATAATTAAACAATATAACCTGTTGCATTATCCTCGCCCACTGGAGGCTCCTCATATCTGAACGAGGTTTCACTACCCTCGTGCTGGTGTGCTTGAGGCTCCTCACCGTCCTCCCTGACTGTATGACCTGCTGGCAGTTCAAGGGTCCTGTTAGGTGGCAAGTTATTCTCCTTGCGTCGTAATATCAGTCTCTTTATTGCCCTTTTCGCCATAGGGGAAGTCTGTCTGCTGGAATGACCTAATGATGAACCCTTATTGGCAACCCTTTTCTTGGAGACTTACTCATTCAGAATCTGAATCTGAATCTGTAACATCATCATGATTGACATTGTTCCCGTCTCCCATGTCCCGAAATTCTCTTTGGTTTTCGCTTTCATCGTCACTTTCGGTCATTTCCATTTCTTCATCATCAGAAATCACAAGTTGTTGCATAATATATTCAATATCATCAGTAGAGAGAGGTTCTTCTTCATCTTCGTTGTTGAGCACCTCGGGAATGTCATCACCTGCACCAATTGTGAAAGGACACGGACCATCTTCTTGGAAAAAATCAGTCCTGATGGGCATCTCATTTTCATGTTGCTCATTCAAACGAAACCTTGGTAAATTTTTAGATTTTACCTTATAAACCACCTACCAATTTTTTCTTTCACGTTTAGGTGATGGATACCGTAGATAATAAACTTGGAGGGCATCAACAGCAAATATAAATGGCTCATAAACAGAAAGGACAGATTTATGGTTCACTTCAACAATACCATGGTTCCTATCAACCTTCACTCTTCTTTCAACATCAAACCATCGACACTTGAAAAGAAAAACCTTATTATATAATCCACGATATTCTAATTCTACAACATCTTCTAAAATTCCATAATAGTCGTGCTCGGTACCATCGTACCAACCCCCTTTTATGCAAATTCCACTATTAATTGTCGTCTTATCAACGCCATAGGTTTCGGTATGAAAACGGTATCCATTAACATCATACGCACCATAGCATGAAACTTCATTGTATGGTCCCAATCCTATATCCCTAATTGTGCGATCTATATTACGATCGGTACTCACTCTCTTTCTAAACCAAGACACAAATTTTTTATCTCGAATTCGATTAAGCTCTACATCTGAAATTTCAATTTTTTTACCTCTCACTGTTTCATCATATTCTCTACAAAATAAATAGCAATTAGAAACAATGCAAAAATTATAAAATGAGCATAATAACACTAAAGTCAATTCTTACTCGACATAGTCTTGCACTTCAGGACAGTTTAGTAAGACGTATAATTGTGCTACTTCCCATTCCCTTTCTCCTATTGTCCTTCGAGCACGCCTGCCGATTGGTCTACCCGGATAGGAAAAAATTGAAGCCCGCTCCTCAGATACTTGCTCTCCCCCATCATCATGCCTCAAATTTTGATTTAGTCGCGTGCGTACATCACTCTTGAAATAGATTGAACAAAAATTTGAAGTTTCTTCAATGATGTAAGCCTCTACCATAGAACCCTCTGGATGTGCTTTGTTGCCAACCTTCTTCCTCAATCTCCGCAGCTCTCTACAATATAACATTACTTTTAGATATCCCAAACAAAAAAAAATTTAGAGTCAGTAAAAGAATTTATGTAAAAATAAATAAATAATGTTACCTTTCAAAATGATACATCCAACGAAATGAAACTGGACCACCAACTTTAGCCTCGTATGCCAAGTGAACCAACAAATGTTCCATCGAGTCGAAGAATCCAGGTGGAAAGATCTGTTCAAGCTTGCACAATATCACGATAATTTTATCTTCTAACCCTTCCAAATGAGACACTTCCAACTCGGTTGCACACAAATCTCGAAAGAAATTGCTAAGTTCAGTTAATGGCTCCCATATATAATCGGGAAGAAAATCACGAAATGCAACCGGTAATAACCGCTCCATAAAAATGTGACAATCATGACTCTTAAGACCTTGGAACTTGCACTCTTCAACATTCACGCTTCTTGACCAATTCGATGCATATCCATCTGGAAATTTTAATTCCTTCAACCACATACAAATTACTTTCTTCTGAACTTTTCCTAGACAAAAAGGGGCCTTTGGCTTAAGCCATGACCCGGTGGCACGTTGTTGCAATTCCAATTCAGGACGATCACAAATTTGAGCCATATCGAGACGTGCTTTGACATTGTCCTTTGTTTTTTCTGTGTCCATAATAGTATAAAAGATATTACCGAAATTATTTGCCTCAATATGCATGACATCTAGGTTATGCCTAATCATATTGCTTGACCAATAAGGCAATTTCCAAAAGATACTTCGTTTCTGCCAATTATGTGTCTCCATGTAACCATAAAACTCTTCACGCTTCTTTTTCGATTTACCAAATACCATATTTGGATGAAGAGACCTACAAAAATTAAAGATTACCTTTTATTAATCAATACAACGGAAAGTGATAACTATTAAAAAACTAACGTAATAAATTATACTTTTTACATAATTAATAATTTTAGAAATAACATACTAGTAGACACTTACATAACACTCTCATGGATATTCTCGCCACTCAAATGTCGAGGAGGTGAGTCAAGCACTCGAATGTTCTTTTAAATTTTCTTCTGTCTCGACGAAATTTGTGTCCCTTTGGCAACAATACTCTATGATCAAACCATGAAGCTTTTCTTCCCTTTTTCAATCGAAATGCTGTAATCTTTTCCATACATATCGGGCAAGCTAATCTTCCATGCGTAGACCATCCAGATAACATTCCATACGCTGGAAAATCACTAATTGTCCAAGAAAGTGCTACTTTCATTCGAAAATTTTATTTTTGGAAAGAATCAAAGGTTTCTACTCCAACATCCCATAACATCCTTAATTCATCCAATAAGGGTTCTAAGAAGATATCTATTTCTCTACTTGGACTTTTCGGGCCTGGAATAACAAGAGTTAGGAATGTATTTTCACTTTTCATCACCATTCCTGGTGGGAGATTGTAAGGAACGACGAAAACAGGCCAGCATGAATAAGGTGTAGCGCTCAAGCTAAAGGGAGTGAAACCATATGTTGCTAACCCAAGTCGAACATTTCGCAACTCATTTGCAAATTCATGGTAAGTTCTGTCAAAGGACTTCCATGCTTCTCCGTCAGCGGGATGTACCATGACTCCTGACTTCTCACGAACACCATGCTTGTGCCACCTCATTTGCTCTGCGATGGCAGGAGACATATACAATCTCTCGTAGCCTTGGGGTTATAGGAAGATAACGAAGAATTTTTCGTGCTATGGGTTTGCCCTTTTTCTTTCTCATGTCGGTCTTGTATCGAGACTCACCACAAATATCACATTTATCTTTCAACAAGTTATCCTTATAATATAACATGCAATCATTCGGACATACATCAATCTTTTGGTACTTCAAACCGAGACCACTTAGTAGCTTCTTAGACGCATGGAAACTTAGAGGTAATATGTTCTCCTCAGGGAGTGCACTCTTCAAAATAGATAGCATCCGATTGAAGCAATCTCTAGGCATTTGGTAGTCTGATTTTAAATTCAACAATTGAGACATAATCGACAACAATGATTCTTTACTCTTCACATTGCTCCTGTTAGCTTTCAACTCCCATAAAGGCCTATCTGCTGCTTCAAGCATTTCGTAAAAAACTTTGGCGGTGGCATTAGGAATTTCCTCAGGTGACTCCCAATTGAAAATTAGTCCAAAGAAAGATCTAACACCATCTCATTCATCATGTTCATCTCCCTCTTCTTCATCCACTAACACCCTATTTGAGTCCTCGGTATTCTCACCATGATACTGCCAACATTCGTAGAAAAGAGTAAACCCTTTACGGAACAAATGACTTCTAACTTCATCACCTGTCAGGAATTTGGTATTATCACAAACTCGACAAGGGCATCGGATCAGGTCTCTATTATCTCGTCTCATTACACATGGAGAATGCTTAAAAGCTTCTTCAACAAAACGATCTACTCCAATCAAAAATTCGGGATTAACATTTTTGTCAGCAAGATATCTCTGATACATCCAACTACAATCCCTTGACATTTTCAAACTGCGTTATATATTCAAAAAATCAGCAATTCAACCTCATATATATATTACAAATTAACTTAACTGATGGATTATAAGAGAATAAAAATTTCAGCTACCCAAGTTTATACAGTAATCAAATAATTGCATATTTCTTTTCTAATAGTCAGAGATCAGAACAAAAAAGAATAACTAATATTAATCTTACAGTTGAGAACTTTACGGATGAGCCAAGGGCTTAAGCGAGAGAGGTCAACACAGGGTGGGGAGAGATCGAGCGAGATCAGAGTTGCAGGCAAGCATTGCCCTAGAAAACAACAATGATACGAATATATATATTAATTGTCAGAAAAACCAATTGATACCAGTATGTTTCTTTCTTCATCTACTTAAGTTATTACAAAACACTTATCTCTCTCTCTCTTCCCCCCAATCACTGGTATTTCTGCAAAAAGAAACCTAAAATGTTTGGACGAGATCAGAGTTATAAAAGGCAACCAATTGTTACCAACTGTCGCTCCCTTTCTTCAGCTCTATTTTGTTGTTATATATAATTAGCAAGTTACAACAAACAAAAATGGCGCAAGCAGAATATAACAACCACTAATCCTCCAATATAAATCACAACCGGGAAACTTGCTACGCTTAAAAAGAGTATTTATGGGTTCATACTTCATAGATGCACGATATGTCTACTGAACGAATCGCCTAAACTTGCAATATGGACTGGCCTGTCATAACAAGTTTATCAAACAAGTATTCAACTGAAACTATAGGCCGAGTCTAATATATATGCTAAACATGAATCACCGAAATTGAAATCAACAGATTTCTCATTATACTAGTTCACATAGTAATCCACAGACATCCGACAAATTAAGAAAAAAACCCTCCCCCAGAAAACAACATAGGGAGACAAATCCTCTTTTCTCGAGTTGATGAAAAAAAAATTAGTAATTCATCCCGGAGTAACAGGTTATGAACACAATAAACAGCCGCTAGAGAAAAGATGAGCCAGAGAAATGGCGCAAGCAGTTAATAACCTTTTTTCAACTGAATGCAGCCAGAGAAAAGATGAGCCAGGTACGCTCCATCCGCTTGGGCGAACCGGGAGGTCTCCAATGAGTCCAGCGATCGAGGAAGATCGGGGGAGAGAGGTAGACAGGAGGTAACAGATAGAGAGGTAGCGAGATGGGGGAGACGCTGACGGCTGGTTCGATTTGGGGGAGACGCTGATTTGGGGGAGACGTTGACGTAAATAAAAAAAATGCTCATTTATAAATATTTACTCTGATTGTTGAGAAATAAAATTAATTATATTTATTTGCATCTGTTGAGCTGATGTAATTCAGCATAAAAATTATCATATTTATTTGCATTTGAGAATACTGATGTAGTACTGATGTGCATCAGTAATCTGGTGCGCCTCCACCCATTCATTTTCAGGAAAAAATAAGTACACTTACTTGCATCCGCAAACTAGATATAAATATATTGTTGCATCAGCATTGCTAATGCAATATGTGCAAATCAAAATTTCGAGGTCGGAAATTTTTATTGTTGATGCTAATAAAAAAGTACAGATGCAATTGACCCTTTCCGGATGCAAATGCGACACTTTCCTGTAGTGTTTGAATAATTATTCATAGATGTCGAAAGCACTCTCCTTTCCAACATTGAGGTAATGTTCTTGTCTAATTGTAACCATCTTATTTTATTACTAAAACATTTGTTTGGTAAGTTGGGAGGTATTAATTATTTTTTAGAGATGTGGGAGTCGTTAACTTGTTTGATCATAGTTCTTGCTACATGCATCCTAACTGCGAGTTCAGTCTAATCAAAGGTGATTTTTTTAGGGTTATTTTCAGTTAATTAGATATTATTTGCAATTTATTTCACTGGGATAATCCATCTGGTTTGTAAATGTTTTTCAAGTTTGTTGCCAGGTCTTTTCATTGACAGATTATTTCTACAACAATTTAATATTAGTTCCCACATAAAGATTGTTTTTAGTGTCCAGTTGTATTTTTCATTGTACACATAGATTGTTTGTTAAGAGCATGATTTGCTTTAGTTTAATGCAAAAATGTTTAGAACATAAATCGAGGGAAAATGAATAATAAGATTAAGTTTTAGAATATTTAATTTTGTCTATCATTTTCCTATGTCATACATGGTGCTGATATGAATGTCAGTTTTTATTCACTTCCTTTTATTTAGGTCTATGCATGAACAAGCATGCCTAGAAAAGATGAAGGAAAACAAACATGTCAAGAAAAGTGAAACATTTAAAGATCTCATTCCATTTTTTCAGGTATGTTGCTAGTTAAGAGTACTTGTCAATTGTTCTGGGTTCTATATTTAGTTTGGGTTTGTGGTTTAGTCAAGTTTTTAACAGACCTGTGGTTGACTCAGTATGAGCCAAACTATGACATTGACCCTGACCTTAAGGGTTTAAATGAAAAGTTAAACTTCAAAATGATGTGATTCTATCTTACTTAATTTGCCTTCAAAGAAGTTTTTTTGGCATAATCTGTCTTAGGTTTTCCCATATGGTTGAAAAACTTTTTCATATCAAATGAAACTAAATCCTTTGCTGATTTATTTTCAACGAAAAACTACAATTGACATGAGCTCTTCCTTATCATGGAAAGAGAACATATGATTGCATACTATGTAGCATGCTCATGGGTATGGCCGTATGGGCGTATAACATGTGCAATACGGTACTTTTGAAAAATGATGGACCCGACATATCCTAGACATGGCTTTAATTTCTTTAGACATTTCATAACTAAAATAAATGTTCTCCAAATTTTAAAATATCATACAACACATTTTGATAATTTTTTTGTAAAAAATAAAATTATTCATACATTGAATCAGATTCAAAAAATTGAAATTTTACCAGATTCTAAAAATTGAAATTATACACTTGGTACTTAAAGTTCAAAATCTTCCAAATATTCTACCATTTTTTTCTGGTAAGGCAAGGTTAGGCTTTCTGATGGCCTACTAAACACTATTGAAAATATATTGAATAGTCCTTAAATTAAAAGTTCTAATTAACAAAAAAAAATTAACTTCATATTGGACAAGTAATCTTGTTTAATGTGGAGTAGAAACTAGAAAAGTAACAAACCAACAGGTTGACTATATATAAATATATATAATTAAAGCACTAGTTTATCAAAAATGGGTTGATGTTCCAGAGGTTGGTGCAATCTCTGTTAAAAGAGAAAAGATGGATAAAAATATGATTTTTTTCTATTAGACACTTTTGTATCTTTCTTGCTTACAAAACAACAGAATACAAGTCTATTTATAGCCTTAGACATGACTCTTAAAATTCATAATAAAAACATATAATAAAAACAGGATTCTAAACAGCACCCTTTCAGTTGACCACTGTCCACTAAAATCGTCATAACTCTTTGTAGGGAACTCCAAACGATTTGTAATTTGAACCATTGGAAACTAGACTTCAAGATCTTTCCATCCATAGGTCATATACTAAATTCCACATCCATTTGCCCCTTCAAATGATGTCATTAATCAGCCTTAAAATTCTGTCAAAGTGTTGAAGCCAAAGAGTCTCCCTTTATTTCCTAATTTATTTAACTTTAATACTAAAATTAAGTTTATATTTCAACAATCTCCACAGTTATTTGACGTCTCCAATTTGATTGCGCACCAAAACTTTATTTTTCATTATTTTCTCTTATAGTAATGTTCTAAGTCGCATCCTGATCCACTGTGGTCCTGCTTGCTGTCAGAAATCAATACCAGCAAACACACAGAAAGAGAGAAGAAAAAATTGTGGTGCAAAAGCTGCAGCACCTACTTGATTTTTCTTAGCCTTTTTATATTTATAACTTAACGCAAAAACGTAGAAGTAAATATCCTAATACATCTCTATCCAAAAATAGAAAACAGTTTCCTGTTTCCATCCGCTGAATAGGAGAATATAATAAAAACAAATAACAAAAGATATTATTAGAATCTCTAAAATAAGCAAACTAATATTGAGAATATTGCATCATTATTCAGCCTCAAAAACGATCTTCTGCTCCACTCTGTTTGCGTGCCGGTTGTGTGCCGCTTGACACAACAGCTTACACCTGACATTCTCCCCCTTAAGCCGTTGTGTCTCCTTGACAGTCTGCACCCCGATTCTTTCCCAATGGCGTAGTTAATATGTCAGCAATCTGATCATTGGTCCCGATGTGTTCGACCTCCACTCTCCCTTCTTCTACACACTCTCTTATAAAGTGAAAGCGAGTGTCAATATGCTTGCTACGATCATGAAAAACTGGGTTCTTGCACAGCGATATTGCAGACTTGTTGTCGACTTTAAGCTTGATCTTTTGAGATTGTTTACCAGATAAATCGGTACGCAATGTTTCCAACCAAAACCCTTGACAAGCTGCTGATGCAGCTGCTATATATTCAGCTTCACACGAAGATAGAGCCACCACTCTTTGCTTGTTTGATGACCAACTAATAGGATTGCTTCCAAGAAAATAAATCACACCTGTAGTACTTTTCCTGTCATCTAAATCTCCGGCCAAATCACTATCAGAGAAGCCTACAAGGTTGCGATTTTCATCTGGCATTTTTTTGTAACAACAACCCATGCCAGTTGTCCCTTTCACATACCTTAGAATGTGCTTCACTGCTGCCATGTGCTCAGTCATGGGAGATTCCATAAACCGACTCACGATCCCTACAGAATATGCTAGATCGGGTCTGGTATGTAGCAGATATCGAAGACTCCCTACAATGCTCCTGTACCGGGTCTGATCAAATGGTGAAGAACCACTGTCTTTTTTGAGTTTGAGTCGAGCTTCCATAGGTACCTGTGCTGGATTACATTCTTCCATACCACACTCCTTCAGAATCTTCTGAGCAAAACTCTACTGACACAAAGTAATCATATTAGACACTTATTTTACCTCTATGCCAAGATAAATGTCAATAGACCCAAATCACTCATTCTGAATCTTTTCATCATCTCCCCCCTTGAACTTTGCTATCTCTTCTTCACATGTTCCTGTAATGAGCAAATCATCTACATAAACTCCCACCAAAGTACTTCCTTCTCCTTGCTTCCTTATGTAAACTGCATGCTCAAATCGTGTTCTCTCAAAATTCATGGATCTCAAAGTACTATCTAGTTTGAAATTTCAGGCCCTTCGTGCCTGTTTCAAACCGTATAGCGCCTTGTGAAGCTTTAACACCTTGTGCTCTTGACCTTTTATCTCAAAACCGGGTGGTTGTGAAACATAAACCTCTTCTCTTAATTCTCCATTCAAAAAGGCAGATTTTACATCTATATGATGCAATAACCACCCCTCTTGTACAGCCAACACCATAATCATTCGCACTGTCTCCATTCTAGCTACAGGAGCAAAAACTTCTTCAAAATCCATCCCATGCTATTGGACATACCCATTTGCCACAAGACGAGCTTTGTGTTTTGTAATTCTTCCTTCTGAATCTTTCTTCAATTTAAACACCCACTTGAGTCCTATGATTTTCTGCCCCTCGTCAGGTTCTACAAGACTCCAAGTTTTGTTCTCTTCAATGGACTGAATCTCCTCTGCCATAGCATGATTCCAGTTCTTATCCTTGCTTGCTTCATCAAAATTTCTCGGTTCCTCTATCCCAATCAAACACACAACAGAACAATTCAATTGAACAGGTTCAGTTTCACTATAAATCTCTTCCAAGCTTCGTAGCCTTACTGGAGTTCCATGGGAACTCATCTGATCTTCATGATCATCGACACCCATTGAATTTTGTGTAAGTGTGTGTTGACTCGGGTTACCAGATCTCACATCTTCACGATCATTTTGAGATTCCTCATCCGACTCATGCTCCTCAAATTCTACTAAAAAACCATCAGCTTTCTGAATTTCAGACCTTCCCCTTTCGATGTCCTAGTCCCACACTTTATCTTCCTCAAATACAACATCCTGTGTCACATGCACTTTTCTAGTGACAGGGTTGTATACTCTGTATGCTTTGGATCCTTTTTCATAGCCGAGAAACACCATGAGAGAGCTTCTATCATCAAGTTTTGATAAGTGTGGACTTGTTGACTTCACGTGTACCAGACATCCAAAAACACGAAAATGATTTACCTTAGGCTTCCTCTTATACCATGCCTCATAGGGAGTCATTCCTGCCAGACTTTTCGTGGTTGCTCGATTTAAAATATACACACCGTAGTCACTGCCTCTCCCCAGAATTCAGCAGGAATTCTCATGCTCTTCATCATGCTTCGAGCCATACCAAGAACGGTCTGATTTCTCCTTTCAACCACATCGTTCTGTTGTAGAGAATATGGTGCGGTTAAGAATCTTTTTATGCCTGTTTTCTTGCAATATTCAACAAAAACATCCGAGTTGAATTCATATCCCCTATCTGTTCTAAGTGCCTTCACCTTTTCCTTCTTCTCTACCTCAATTTCTATCTTAACTTCTTTGAAAGCAGCAAAAGCTTTATCTTTGGTTTTCATGAGAATAATCCACATGTATCTACTAAAATCATCCACTAATAATAGAAAGAATCAGTTACCGGCTGGTGTGGGAGGAGTAATGCTTCCACACAAGTCCCCATGAAGTAATTCCAATGATTCTCTTGCTCTGAATTCTGCTTGTTGAGGAAATGAAAGCCGACGCTGTTTGCCAACTAAACAGACTCTACATACTTCGACTGCACATTCAATCT
The DNA here is from genome assembly GCA_037127355.1 of Schoenoplectus tabernaemontani. Taxonomy (NCBI): domain Eukaryota; kingdom Viridiplantae; phylum Streptophyta; class Magnoliopsida; order Poales; family Cyperaceae; genus Schoenoplectus; species Schoenoplectus tabernaemontani. The sequence continues at coordinate 17,528,594 of CM073749.1, read as the reverse complement.
TTGGCAATCCTTCTACCAAATTATCCTGACACATCCGTTTTAAAGACTGAAAGTTCAAGTGCCCATATCTTGCATGCCACTTTCGTGTATCATCTTCAACACTTGCTCTTAGGCACACAGACTTCACTAGGTCGAGCTTTAGAATGTACAATCTGTTCTTGGATCTCTGCACACGGATGATCAGCCTCCCATAATTATCAAGCACCATTAGATTGCCATCTTCAAGTTGCACTCTGCAGCCATTTTCTTCTAATTGCCCCAGGCTGATTATGTTGCTAGTTAATTTTGGGATATAATAAACATCAGTTAAAACTCTTTGTTCTCCTGTGCGCCCTTTAATCATCACAGTGCCACGCCCTCCTATAGACACTGCTGACCCATCTCCAAGTTTCACAGTTCCTTTGATTGTTGTATCAAGATTTGTGAGATGTTCTAAACACCCTGTCATGTGATTACTTGCTCCCGAATCCAAGTACCACATGTTCTCCTCTACTTTCACCTTTGCCCCTAAACACAATGCCTCAGACCCCCCAACTGTTGTTTCAACGTTTATGATTTCATTCATGAGAAGTGCTGGCTCCTCTTCCTCTTTCTCCATCAAATTTACTCTTTCCTTCTTAGGTTTACGACATTCTGATGCAAAATGCCCGTAAATTGAACAATTAAAGCACTTAATTTTTGACTTATCAAATTTCTTATACCCCTTCTTCTCATAATATTTAGATCATCCTTCTTTGCTCTCAGAACCTTCCTCTTTCTTCTTTTCTTTCAGAGAAAGTCCCTCCCACTGAGTCCGTGTGAGCATCAACTGTTCACCCTCTTCTTTATATGATTGTCTGACCTTTAGACTTTCCTCAAACACTCTCAGTCTTCCAGCTGCTTCAGCCACCGACATCTCAGACAAATCACCCCACTGCTCGATTGTTCCGATGATAGGTAGAAATTTGTCTGGTACGGCACTAAACAACCTTTCAACTACAACCTGTTCACTCAAAACCACCCCAAGAGATCTGATTTCTCCTGCTACACTAATCAAACCTTGCGAGAATTCCACTATACTCACAGAGTCTGACATGATCATTCGATCAAACTGCCTTTTCAGCACCTGTGCCCTTGCTTTTCTGACACAATCTTCTCCTACACTCATCTGTTGTATGGTTCCCCAAGCCTCCTTTGCTGTCTCTTTTTCAGCAATTCCCATCACCACAGCATCAGGCACCGCCTGGGAGATAGCAGCTAGAGCGCCCTGATCCTTTTCTTTCTCGACAGGTCCGGTACTCTCAACTGCTTCCCATAACCCCAAAGCTCGTAGAATTATCTTCATCTTTACTGCCCACAAGTTGTAGTTTGTGTCATTCAGCATAGGGTACTGAATCGGCACTCCAACTCTCGTAGTTGTGCTAGGTGGTTTTGACTCTCCGTTCTTTGCCATGGTTCAGAACCTTGCTCTGATACCAAATGTCAGAAATCAATACCAGCAAACACACAGAAAGAGAAAGAAAAAATTGTGGTGCAAAAGCTGCAGCACCTACTTGATTTTTCTTAGCCTTTTTATATTTATAACTTAACGCAAAAACGTAGAAGTAAATAATCTAATACATATCTATCCAAAAATAGAAAACAGTTTCCTGTTTCCATCCGCTGAATAGGAGAATATAATAAAAATAAATAACAAAAGATATTATTAGAATCTCTAAAATAAGCAAACTAATATTGAGAATATTGCATCATCATTCAGCCTCAAAAATGATCTTCTGCTCCACTCTGTTTGCGTGCCGGTTGTGTGCCGCTTGACACAACAGCTTACACCTGACACTTGCTACATACTTTCATAATTTCATTGGTCCCTCCTAGTACTACAAATATTGATCATATGCAGTGGCTTCTATGTATCAGAGTGTCAGAGAAATGTCAAATATGTGACCATTCATTCGTCTTCTCTGACCGTGTCAGAGCCGTGTAAATGCATGTCGTGTACGTTTCCATTTTCAACATGTGTCAAACACCGGTACAAATATTCTGTAACTTGTTTGTGCTACGTAGATTGCATGTTTCTTCTTGAGCTCATCATGTGTTGTTGAGCTTAGGTTTCTCTTTCTTCATGCAATCATACTCGTATGCGAACTCATATCTCTGATTATTTTTCTTCTTAGTTCCTGGGTTTTATGTGGTTTTAGAATTTAATGGGAGCTTAGCTTAGTATTCATGTAGCTACAAATTGAACCTTAGTTTCATAAGAAAACTATCTTGGATTAAATTTAGGAGAATGGCAATTAATTTCTGCAATGATTCACTCTATAATGACAGTAATTTGGAAATTTAAATGATCAGCCAAATAATGTCATAGAACTATTATGTAATGTACAAAAGAATTTATACATTTTGGAAATTATAACTAATAAGAACTTTCTTATACAGTTTGATAGACAGCATGAGACAATTACTAGATTATTAAACTTATGACTTCAAATTGAGGTAAAACTCTCGTAATTTGTCATACATTTTTTTGTTTTTGGTATAAAGGGCTACAAATCTCATATATTAGAAGGCGAGTTATCAACATGTGTAGCAGTCAAAAAAAGCTGCATATTGTGGTTTTTTCATTATTTAAGCATTCACATAGCACACAATTAGAGGATTCGTACTGAGTTGTACCCATGAATGACACATTTCGGTATTTGAGATCGATGTTGCAGAGTGAAGAAGAGATCGATGAAGATGTGAGTCATAGAATAAGAGCTGGATGGGTAAAATGGAGACAAGCATCTGGTGTTTTTTGTGACAAGAAGGTCCCAAACAAACTAAAAGACAAGTTCTACAGGACGGTGATTAGACCCGCGATGTTGTATGGCGCAGAATGTTTGACTACAAAAGGACAACACATCTAGAAGATGAGTGTAGCTGAAATACGGATGTTGCGTTGGATATGTGGCCACACAAGGAAATATCGAATCAGAAATGATGATATTAGGGACAAACTTGGGATAGCACCAATTCAAAAGAAGCTAATCCAACATCGTTTGCGATGGTTTGGTCATATCCAAAGAAGACCTCCTGAAGCATCAGTACGCAGCGGTATTTTAAGTCGTCCTGAAAATACAACAAAAGGAAGAGGTCGACCGAAACTGACATGGGAGGAAGTAATAAAAAGAGATTTGAATGTGTCTATATTTGTTTCAAATATTTGTAATGTGTCTATATTTGTAATAAAAAGAGATTTGATAATAACAAAATATTTTTTCTCCCGTCATGCAGTCACCGGGTCATTAACAAATGTCTAAACAATGTGTCTATATTTGTGACAATGATGTGCAAGAAGATAATTGTATTATTTTCAGTTGCCTAATATTTACATGTCATGTTTTTGGTCTGTGTTGTTTGGTACAACCCATATTCATGATTATACCAGGTTACCTTTGAAAGATTGGAGGGGGGAAGGGTTTAGAGTGGTGTTAGATAGTTTCATAGAGATATGATGGACTGGTGTTAATATTTCTGAGAGTGAATAGTGATAGGAAAACTAAATGGAATTCTTTACTTCGGAGCTACAATGGATATCAGAGAGAGATTATGTGTTAAATATCTTTTTATATTTCCAATGGAGAGATACAGAAAATAGAAGCTCCCAAGTAAAAGAATATTATCTTTTTAAATAAAGCTCGCTTAATGGGTCACCTGTGGATAGAGAGAATAAATAGTAAGACACGGGCATAATATTACCTGTGAAGAGAGTACATAACATTCATAGAAATAGGCGGGTAGAATAAGAGGTGATCAGGTCTTGTGGAGTTGTTTAATGAAGGGATCAGATTTGGACGGTTTATGATGATAATACTAATTAGGTGAGTGTTTCTCCAGGGAAATAGAGGTGTGTGTTATGCGTATTATTCTCTTCTTTAGGTTGCAGGTATGGTTATTTGCTTCAACTTTATGATGAATTTTTTAATCATAGTTTGTGAACAGTTCGTTGCTCTTTTTTTACTGATGGAATTGATTCCACTGTTGGGCTGCTAAATCAAGTGGACTTGTTGGATGTCAGTAGGATAGTGTAAATTTTATATAACACTAGACTACTAAGTGGGAAATCAAATGATAACCTACACGTAGTTTGTCGAAGTTCGTGATGTATGCCTCTGAACACAATATTTAAATATTCAGACATTGAAATCTTGTATCAGCCTAAATTTGTTTTGTCCATATTGGACAATAACGTCACTAATGTGCCAATTAGATAACTCATTTGCAGGTAACATTCACAGTAAAAGACAATCCCGTGTCTATTAGTTGTAGTTGTTGGATACTACGGCCCTTTTTAGCGGCCAATTGGCCCATTTGAGGCCCATGAAAACTGATTTGCATGACGTATTTGGTCCATTTGAGGCCCATTAAACCTGATTTATATGACGTGTTTCGTCCCACTTCTGCTCGTGAAGCCTGATGTATTTCGGCCATTTTGGGCCCGCGAAACCTGATGTATATGAAGTACTTCGGCCTATTAGTGGCCCTTATATCCTGATGCAAATAACGTACTTCTGCCCATTTCCGGCCCATGATGCCAGATGAATAACGTATTTGGGCCATTTTAGGCCCATGAAACCTGATTTTTATGAAGTACTTCGGCCTATTAGCGGCCCGTGTAGCCTATAACGTATTTCAGCTCATTCTCGGCCCGTGATACATAACGTATTACGATAATTTTTCAGCCTGTTAAATGGGCTTTACTTAACTAATTGGCCCATCACGGCTATTGAAACCTGATACAAGACAAGTACGGCCCATTTGAGGCCTATGAACTCAGATATATAACGTACAAAGGCTTATTTGAGACTCATCAAGCTTAATATATAACATACTACGGTTCATTAAGGAACGTTAACGGACCTTATGAGATTAATTCAGTACAGCATCATTCAGCCCGGTTTGTATGGCCTCTAAAGCTGGATTTAAGACATAATCCAAGCCTCAAGTATCGTTAAAGGCCGACACTCAGCCTAAAGACAAACTAATGCCACTTTTCAGATGGTCTAAACGACCCACCAGTCCATTTTGGGACGTAAACAGTGATTCATAATCGTCGTACGGCCCACAAAGGATGTCATCAATCCGAGGCTGACATTTCATATAGGACCAGCTTTAGCCACGATAACAATGAGCAAAAGGACTATTCAATATTTAGATTTAACGACAATAAATTAGTAAAATCATAACAAACAATAGTCCATAAGAAATTCCACAATGAAACATACATCAGATTAGTATCTCCCAGACACCAACATGAAGGAGAAAAAATTCAACCTATTGATTCCACAAAACCAAACAAACAACAAAATAAAGAGGGCGACCAAAAAACCAACAAATAATGAGAAAGAAAATAGTCTATACTTGAAATGCAAAAAACCAATAAATAACAAGAAAGAAATGAATCGCTACTCAAAAGGCATAAATCTCAACCTCCCAATAATTATTAGATGAATTACAGTCCTAAAAAGTCTTCCACTTAGCTCTCTCAAGAGAATAAATGGGATACATACATGCTATGATTGTGATGGCAGTTCACTTATTTCATTAATACAATAGGAGATGATGACTATAGAACTTCAGCAACTACAAAGAAGAGAAGCTTTAGTTTATAAAAAATTTCAATTTTAAGTTATTGCACACGTGTAAGCTTTGAAATGTGAAATATGTTCAAATTCAATAACAAGTACTACTCACAATCAGGTTAGAATATAATTTTGAATTAATAAAGCCAGAATAGGAATTCACGCATATCTCATTGAACAGTATGTACTAGAGGCATTTTATTTTGTGAATTGAATAAAGATAGAAGTTTATCATGACATGAAATCATTGAAAAATTCGTCTCTTGTCATCACCAATCCTAATTGATACCAGTCACTCTGTGCATGAGCCAAAAGGAAAATTACTTCTATTCCACAAGTTATGTGAAACATAATTTTATCAAATTCTCTACATACTTAAAGAATAAATGAAATATAAGAGAAAAAGAACCCCATCAACAACAATTGCAATCAAAATTCTATTCCAAATAAAAGAGTACATACAACCCTCCATGCCTTCAGGAATGTAACATAGAATTTCATTAGACAACAACCTTTGACCATAATAAAAAGATCCAATTTTGTGCTCCCAAGACCAATCAAGAATTTGAAATGACTAAGTACATGCAACCATGAACTGGTCAAGACAAAAGTTAAGACAAAAGTTCAAGAACCAAAAGCTGAAGTTTCTTCCTAAAAAGAGAACTAAAGAACACTATCAGTGCTAAGACCTGTTACCAACGCAAAGTTGCGGATTGCTTTTATTGGCACTTAAACATCATCCATTACCCACTTGTTACAAGATGAGGTAATAATTCCTGGAATACATACCCACCTTACTATCAAGAGGTAAGGTGTTTGCAGAAAAAGGTATAGTCAATAACAGAAAGGTACTAGGAAGAATATATTACAAAATAATAGATGTATTGTAATTCTTTTCTGAAAAATACTACAAAGTTATTTGCAAAACATAGTATAAATTATTTGCAACGATTGCACCTTTTCTTACAAATATTGCAGATGATTTGGCATAAATTTTTCTGAGTAATGTAACAAGATTGTCAATTACAAAAACAGAGATTAAATAACCACCACAAATATATTGACTCACATTAACTATTTTTTTTGTATCAGCTGAACTCTTTCAGTCTCATCCAAAATATCATCAGGAAACTACATGCACATCTCAAAAGAAAAATATAGCATCGGATATCATCAAAAGTAGACACAAGGAGCAAATAAAATTTTTCAACTACAATAATTATAAGTTTATAACACAAATTTATCTAGTTATTTTTATTGAAATATGGATTCTGATTTTCCAAATAATGAACTGTGCAGCTCAACATTAAACCAAATAGATGAATCAACCATATCCAAGTAAGAATCAACCAAACTAACACGAAAATTTACTCTTGAACTTATGAAATATTGTTTGAAGAATAAAAGTATGGACGCATATTTTAGATTTTTTTAATTACAAATGATTTTTTTGAGATAATTTGGTGTCAATTAAACAACAAAATTACCTTGAAGGAGTACATATATTAATGCAACAAGAGAATTACTGCATTTTGTGCCGGCTCATTAAAGGGTTCCAACTCAAAATATCATCAATTGCTCTGTTGCTGTTTAGCTCTAATGATATCCAATTTGGCATTGCTGCTAACCTGGGCAAGCATTGTTTAGATGTTAAGACCATTGCTTCGGTGAAATCCTACATCACAAAAAATATCAATTAGTAAAAATAGGTTATAATATTATTCATAGAATAGTACAAGATGAACACATCAAGCATATCCGACCTGAGTTATGACCTAAATTGAAACAATAATTATAACATAAATCTAATTATTTTTATCAAAATATGGATTCTGATTTCCCAAATAATGAACTGTTGAGCTCAAAGTTGAACCAAATAAATAAATTGACCATATCCAAGTAAGAATAAACCAAACTAACATGAAAATTTAATTACTCTTGAACTTGAAAAACATTGTTTCAAGAATAAAAGAATTGGCGCATATTTTAGATTTTTTTTTAATTGCAAATAAAAGTTTTGTGGAATTTGGTGTGAATTAAACAAGAGAATTACAATGGAGTAAAGATAATGCAACATAATGAGGCTATAGAGATAGCTTGAGCACAACACAAGTATACCCGTCAAACAACCAGTGTGCATCGGATTGTTCTGTGTAGGGAATCGTATAGAAAATTACCAAAAATAATTTGAATGAATGCTCTTAACAAAAAATCTAAATGCGCCCAAAAAAAAGATAATCGGATTCTAGAGACAAGCTTGATATGGATAGTTAATTGACCTATTGCTCAAACAATAAAGAAAAACCTCAAATCGGACCGGTTTTCTAGTAATAAGCGCTTACTATCATTGCCATTCAAATCATCTCATTCACTTCTTACAAGGAATTGGAATTAAATATAACTAGTGAGGTTGATCATGTACACGGAATGTTGAACTTAATAAAGAATGTGTCAAATTAAAAAAAAAGACAGAAAATCACATTTTAACAGTAGAGATTTTTCTCAGCGGCTGAAATAAGTGACCAAGTGGCTAGTTCTATTGTAAAGAGAACATCGAGGGCTCGAGGGAGGAGTAATAGAATCTAGACTCAAGAGGGAGAAGAAGGCGGCTGAGGTGAAGGAGGACTCGACACTTGGTCCCGATCGAAGATCGAAGGAGTAGGCATATAGTCGTAGATCTGAGGTACTGGAGGACTCTAATGCGCTAGGCATTGTTGGATCGGAGAAATGCAGAACATTTGGAATTGATGGGTTTGAGACGACGAGAGCCAGAGAGAAACAAAATCGGCCTTAGGGTTTCCAAAAAGAAGAAGACATTTGTGGTTGTGACGGCGGGGGGCAGAGTGAGATATGAGATATATTGAAAGGCCCAAAGCCCATTGTTGTTGCAGTTTCTTCATCTCCTCAGTCCCCACGAATCAGCATCCTCTACAGTCTACATAACTCTCTCTGTGAGATTTTTATTCTGAAACGTCCGATCAGATATCAACGATTCTGATTTAATAATAATAACGGTGAATAAAAATTCATATATAGACTTTCTTATAACCATTCAAATTAAAATGAGTCATTCATATTTTCTTATGAGATCTCCGCAGAGGCTACCCACCCCCAGCCCGGATACAGTTGTACTTGCCAGCTGGGCTCAACCGCTCAGATGTGTTTTGATCAGGATCATGCACGAAAATTGGGGAAATCCCGCCCAAGCGAGATGAGCATAGGACATTTCGTAAAAGTGCTACAGGTAATTACAATTGACCCTCATACTTATTGGACAAAAATATATGACTTGTTGGCATAACCAACTACTTACAAATGTCAGTTAAGTTTTTGAGCCTTGCTAGTCGCATACTAATTAATTAAGGGTGTGTTTTGTTGATGAAAGGATTAGTGTAAGAATAGTATTGTTTGGGTTAGTAGTTGAGAATAGTATGAGATTAATGATATCTCAAGAAATGTGAGAAGAGTGATAATTTTTACTATTTCGGGTTAGTAAAATGTTTTTTGGATAGAAACGTGAGATTAGAGGAGAGAATAATTAAAATAATTAATTATTTTTTAGTATTTTATTTAATAATAATATTTATTTAATACTACTTCATACTAATATAAAAGAAAAAAATATTTTTTTATTATTTTCACTATCTTCATAGGCGCTAATCCGCTAACCCAACGTTTTGTATGGGTTAGCGGATTAGCACTGTTTTGCCGCTATTTTCAATTTTAATTTTGTGTTTGAATGGTTGTTAACCCGAAAACAGTATTACTAGTGCTATTCTACACCATCCAAACACACCCTAACATTTCTACTGCTTTATGCATGATCATAAACAATATGAGAAATACTATACACTGTAGTGAAATGAAAAATCCTCTCTATGTTTATTAATGATTTTATTTAGTATTGTTTTTCATATCAATAATTTGGTTTAATGCTAATATTACCAACTCTGCTATATTTTTTTAAGGACAATTAGAAATTTTTTTATTAATATTTCAATATTTCACACTGTTCTTCAAAATGAGACCTTGAAGTATATAACTGAGTAATGATGACGAATATGAAATATGGAATTTGATACTATACGTATCGAATTTTAAAATATAGTTGAGTAAATAGCGTTATTTAAGATATTTTGGATTATGGCGATTTTGATTCATCAATACATCAATATAAGTGCGTAACTAATGAAAGATGAATGCTTGTTTGATAAAAGAATATTATTAACTAATTGTTATTAATCTCTGTATAGTTGACTCCATAGTTAGGATTCATATCTCTGGCCCCCGTTTCTTAACACACTGTTATGTACAGCTTGTATAATTTGAGCACTACATCAACCTGATTTACTAATACATCAGATCTTCATATATGCTAAACATTTTTTTGTTGAGGCCCAACACCTTTCTGATAACACTTTAGGTTTGTTATTGTTTGTTAAACAGTTTTAATAGGAATGGACGAGGCTGGAATTCAGACCCAAAATTGATCCATTAACCAAAAGGGCAAATTTTGCTATAATCCTCCTATAGAACCAAAATAAATAAATAAAATTTAAAAAATTCACATCATCTAATATGATCGCGTTGAGTTTTTCATAATATAACATAGTATGAATTTTCTTTTTGAGCCAGATACCCGAAAAAAAAACTCGACCAAATATTTCTCCAACAATTTTTCTATTTTTTTATAAAAAGGTCAGTTCAAATAGCTTAGAGCCTTAGACCAATTATTGCGTAGATAACGAGGACCAACGATTGCTTAATATCCAATGGTATCCTCTGCGGATAATCTGGTTCGTTCGTTTTGATCGGACAGAACAAATCAAATATAAAACTGAAAAAAAAAAAAACGTTTACACGCGCAAGTTTCCTCCCAGCTGCCCTCTCCCTCTTCGTCACTTCTCCTCCAAGACCAAAAAAGAAAAAGAAACGACATCAAACGATGTCGCAGATCGTTGTCAGAGTGTCACCATCTATGGCCAAGGGCAAAAAGGTCGTTCTTGTGGGTTTTCCCGACGCCTTCACCTAGTTGCTCAAAACTCTCATCACTTTCCTTGCTCGAATTAGAAGGAAGCTCCCGTGCATCCTTTATTGATTTTAGGCCAAAAAATGTAAGTAGTTGTTGCAATTAAATCAAACCACACCCCATTTTAGTTCTTAGATTAAAAACAGAAAGGGTAGATTAACAAATCAGTTTCACCACACCCAAAATTTGTAGTTGTGACAAAGAAAAAATAATGTTCAATCGTAAAACATTAAGCTTAATAGGCATGTATCAGGTTGTTTTGAGTCTTAATTAAGACAATCAGAGAGAGAGAGAGAGATGTAGAAAAGAGAGAGCGAGATAGTACTGGTCTGAAAATGGGAAGGAACTGAATGAAAAATTTGAGCACCCATTGATCCAATAAGCACCTAATCATCATTATAAGATGCACAAATTTATTCAAACTATTCCGACCTACTCTGGTTTGTATCTGTGCTGGTGCGGGTTGAGTTGTCCAAGATGAAGGTCAAGGGGAGGAGGGTTGCTATTTTGAAATTTTTCACGCACCAATACCATGTTAAAACTATCAAATTGGTGCTGAAGTTGTGTGATTTTCAGATAAAACAGTAGATAAAATAGGCTGAAAGAGGGAAAATTGTACAAATGTGATCAATTCAATATTTGTATTTCAATTAATTTGACTTCAAATTTGTCTGATTTTGGACTAGTGTATGGAAACACTTTTTTTTGCTTTCATCTACTGATGTATATGTAATGTTTCAACTTTCATTAATTTGAAAATAGAAATAGTTGTTTTAAAGAGTTCATTTTGTGAAGGTGGTTGCAAACGGTTTGAATTTGTTAGTCCATTATGTTTCTATTTGTATTACAAGAATTTATGTTACTAATTAAAACTTAGCCTGTGAATGAAACTGGCAAGCTTCTTCCAGTATATTAGAAGCCTGCCGCAGAGAGATGCTCATGTTGCGTTTATAAAGTTTGCAAGTTAAGACTGCAGAAGGTATTTGACATCAAAATGTATGCTGATTTTGGTATATTGGTACTTGGTATTAGTACTCTGATGGAATAGAATCAAGAAATCCATAGCTCTTGAAATTGTGATTCCTTGTAAAAAAAAAAATAGAGGCCAAGCAACAACATCTCCTTTAGTTTTCAGGCCATGACTACTCTAATTCTTACCATAGAACCAATCATTTGGATTCCTGCTTCCATGAACAAGAATTGCCTCCCAAGATGGTCAACAACTAACTGGTGAGTAAAATAAATATAGAATTCATTCCTGATAATTGTTGAAATACTGGTATGGCAAGTGCACTGATCACAAGCTGTGGCCTGTTATGCAGTGCCAACAGGTTTCTAAAGGAAAAAAGAAGGATAGAGATTGTATTCCCTTGTTTGGTTTTGTTGCTGGATGATGCATTTATTGAGATGGTATAGATCTTAAATAGTTAAATTACTTTTATGTATTTGCATTACAGTCAAATAATATAGCAGTACAAACATATAAACTAGGAATACATTGTCATTTGGTTCTCTCATATCCAGCTCATTAAATCTTTCTAAATTTTCATCTCGAAACTGGTTCTCTCATAATATTTGGTGAGCTGAGTGAGAGAGTGGAGCGACGTGGTGAGCTGAGCCAGGGGTGGACCTATGCACAGGCAAGTCTCGGTCGGTATCCGGTTTTGATTTTCTAAAATATATGTAAAATAATAAAAAAAAAATATTTTGAATCAGAAAAATATAGTTCAAAATTATATGAGTGCCTAAAATTAATTGAAAAATTGTATCTTTTATATATATATTTTGAGGATTTAATATCTGCTCATATAATATGTTCAAATTTGTTAAGAAGGCTCTGTCACTGAGCTGAGCGAGAGCACCAAATAGGATAGGACTCCCTTGAGCATAGAGTCCAATCGTCCGACCAGAAAAAACACCTCACCCATTAAAAACAAAAGACAGGGACTGATTAGTGATAAACAAAAATTCGGAGTAGAGATAAGAAATATAGAAAAAGTTATTCAAAATAAATAAAAAAAATGCAATTGGTGTTCCTGTATGCTTAAAATTCGCATTTTCTAAATTTTTCATTTGTGTTTTATTTTCGATTATACACGTTCAATTTAAAATTTTTATTTTTTAGGTCACACCAACCAAATATTGTAAATATAAAAAAAATGGCATGTTGTACTAAAAATTGAACTCGATAGCAATAAAAAATTTCACTGTTCGAATTTATGGAAAACAAATAATATAGGAAGAAAATGACATTCACTTAATTTTCTTAAAATGACAGGCGACACACTCGGTGCCAGTACTTATCCAGTCCTTCCTACTTGAAGATTTGATAGGCCTGGCATAGATAGACATAACACCTTATTTCAATCAATGAAATTTGGCACTTGGAATCTTTCGCAAAGTGACACATAATTATATATCAGTGTCTGATTAAGCAAAACCCCAATAATAGGCCGACTTCAGTCACTTCACGAGAAAAAAGTAGATAATCTTTCCGAGAAGAATCTAACATTTATATCCAACAAAAAATTATAAATTCCATTTTTAATTTGAGTTTAATTCGTTCGATGAGATTTCTGAGATTTTTTTTTTTTTGCTGTCAGTTCGTTTTGAGTTTGATTTATTATTTTTTTAATGAATTAGTTCAGATTTTATTCATAATTATTTGTATATATTTTAAACTATTTAAACAATATATATGTAATAATAAAATTATTTTATTATGAAATTAATAAAATATTATTATTTTACTATTAAATTTAGAAATATTAATTTTTTTAAAATTTTATTATAAAATTAATAAAATATTAGATATTTTTATAAAATTGAGTTCGTTTGATCTGAAGTTAAAATTTAATTTGAGTTCAAATTTAATTTAATTCGAATTTGATTTAATTTGATTCGTTTGTAAATCAACATGGCACACCACCGGAGCCGTGCATTTTTAGTAAAATAGAGAATGATTTTATCACATCTGATCATCCCCCCCCCCCCCCCAATGGTTCTGTGGTTGCATCCGCTGTTCTCTACAGCAGAAAAGAAGAATCCTACAATCCTACTTGTCCGTCCGATCTAAAATTTATGATCAGGATCTGAAACCATTACATTCTGAGCTACTATGAAACTTCGGTTCTAAACGTGGGATCCAAATCTAACGGTCTGAAACTCTCTCTTCAATACCAGCGAACTAAACCGGGAAAAGAGAGCGGGAAGTGCAAGCCCACCTCTTGAGGCGGTTGCATTCGGAGAGAGGGAAAGAAAGCATTTGTTGCCACGTAGCAGAAACGCTTAATGACGTAGTCCCAGACTCCCAGTGAAGAAAAAGCGCGAAAATCCTTGTATAAGTTCCCTCTAATGCGACCACATAATCCTTACCCCTAGGATCAAGCTTCTTTTCTTTCTATTTCTTCATCACCGATCTTCAATTCCACAAAAAAAAGTACCTCTAACAAACCTAAAGGGAAGAAGAACAAGGGAGAAAAGCTGAGAAGGAAAGTTACTTTCTTTTTTTTTCTTTTGTTTTTAAAGAAAAAGAATTGTGTAGGGGATGGAGAGCGGGGATGCGACTGTGATGGGAGATATCAATCAGCTCCCTGAAGAGTGTCTCTCGCAGGTGATGTCCCTCACCTCCTCACGTGATGCTTGTGTCTCTTCCGCTGTTTCCTCCACCTTTCACTCCGCGGCCGATTCCGATGCCACGTGGCAGAGCTTCCTGCCACCTGATTGCCCGGCTATGCTCTCTCGCGCCGTCGCTCCGGTTGAGTTCGCCTCGAAGAAAGAGCTCTTCGTGCGACTCTGCGATCGTCCCGTGCTTATCGATGGTGGCAAACTGGTAATTTCACCTTTTCTGCTGTAATTATTCTTCTTTTCGGGTAATTTCTTAATTTTAATTTCTGAAACAGAAGCAGACACCTGAATTTTCTGTCTTGGCACCTGCACCGCCGTAAATTTTCAACTTTCAAATGATTACACTTCTGTTTTGGGAATTGAACTTTTTCTCACTGTCTCTATCAAAACAGAGGAAAATTTATACCAAATTGAGACTCTGATTACTGATTAAGGTTTCATACAGTTGCTTAGACGCTTCAAAATTATTTTCTGGATGTCTTATAGGCAGTTGATATTTGATCGATTGTAAATTTCACCTAATTGGGGAAGTTAGAAAGTTAAAGAGTTAATTTCTTCAAGTCAAAAAAAAATGAAAAAAGTAGTTTAAGCACCTGTCTTTCTTTGTTATGTCAATAAAACATTCAATATTAAATTGTTATTTGATTGTGGTGCAGAGTTTTGGATTGGACCGATGGAGCGGCAAAAAGTGCTTCATGATTCCGGCAAGAGCATTGTGGATTGTGTGGGCTGGTGATGAACGTTACTGGAATTGGTTGACACTTCCTGATTCAAGGTTTGCATCTTTTTGGTTATCATGACAGCATTTTGAATAAGAAATGTAGGATATTTTGGGGGGAATATGCAAATTGTCCCCATACTTCAAGTAGCACACTTCAGAATTTATTTCTACTTATCTAATTGGGTTTCAACTAAACTTTAGTGGTGGAACTGTGAAAAACGAAATTAATAATCCAACCCCACACAATGTGGAGAAATGAGGTGGATTCTTTAACTTTAAGCAAAGAAGGGAAAAACTAATTTTCAGTCTGCTTAAATTTATATCATCACAACAACCAGTATTATTTAAAAATGAAAACTAAACCATTTCAAAAGAACAATTGTGGGACCAAATGTGCTTAGGGTTTGTACCAGATTTCTGAGAACTGCAACCTGTGATGTCAATCGAGGATATTTAGTAGTTTCTGAGATCTAACATGAACCTTTCTTGAAATTAAACTTAGTTGGAGCTCTACCCATTATTATGTACAGTCTGGATTCTCTGGAGATTCAGATTCCTCTTTGTGTGATTAGAGAAACAGTGCTCCATACCGGCTTTAAAATCTTATCACTGAGAACCTGCGGCATAGTAATAAAGACATCATGCCAACATAGTAATTGCTTAGGGTTTCTCCATCTTATTTTTCCCAGAAAGTCTGTATGGGTGTAACTGTTTCATCTTCTCTTTAATTTGGATGTAGAAATCAGCAATTGCATAATTACATATTCTAGAAAGATTATTTCATCCATGTCAGAATCCATGTAAAAAGACTTGATGCCAACATAGTAATAACAAATATCCTATTTGCACTTTCACCATCAATGTTAGCGGTAGAAAAACTTTGGTGCAAATTAGAAAGACATCAGGGACTTTGCATAGTGTACTTGAATCTCATTGTAAACTTATGAAATTGTTGCTTACACAACTATTCTGGTACTAATAATAATTAGGCTATATTCTTCAAATCCCAAAGGAAAAGGAAGGGCAGTGTTGATTTCAATATTTGCACCTGTTGATAACATATCACAAAATCAACTAGCATTACTTGTGAATAAAATAAATTAGGATGTATTAAAAACTTTGTTTTCATATCTTGCATTGTGGCAGGTTCTCAGAGGGGGTCAGCCTTGTGGATGTATGCTGGCTTGACATACGTGGCAAGATCAGCACCAAAATGCTCTCTCCACATACTCCGTATGCCGCATATCTGATTTACACATTAGCAGACACAGCACGGGGCCTCGGCACGCCTCTGCAGGAGACAGCTATCACTGTAGGAGAGGAGGCAGTGTCAAAGAAGTTGGCTTGTCTCCAGCCTGACGATCGAGGCAGGAGAAGGAACCTTTTGGGACCATTCAGGTTGTGGGGAGTTTGGGGTGCTGGTGTTGGCATGGATAATGCTGTGGGTATGAATAATTTCAATGAGGTCGAGAAAAATGCTAAACTGCCTCAGAAATGGGAAGGTGAAGGAGACAGGGATGAAGATGGGTGGATGGAAATCGAGATGGGGGTTTTCTTTAACTCGAACGGAGAGGATGGTGATGTTGAAATGAGCTTTATGGAGATCAGAGGGGGTCATTGGAAGAAGGGCTTGATTCTTCATGGGATCGAGATCAGGCCGAAGCACTAACTTTCTAAATGTACATGATGCACACGAAAAAAAAAAAAGAAAAAGGATCATTAGTGGATAACAACAATAAGAGAACGAGGCTCAGTGTTATAGTTATATGTATTTAATATGTAAATTTTGTTATAATTATCTGTGTATTTAATATGTAAATTTGTGTGTTCTTTTAAAAAGCCTTGAAGATGCTGCATTACGTTATTTTATTTATTGCTTCCATTAACATTTCATAGATTTAGTAAAGATGAAGAGATTTGATTCTTTTAGAATGCTGTAGCTAGCAAATTTGGTTAGGTTATGCAAAATGAATCCAAAGATATGGAAATTTTATAAAGCTTTAGTAAAAATAACAACAGAAAAGGCAGAAACCAATCCTGTTTATAAAAGAATTCGAGTGAACTGATTTTGATTTCGATTGAGAAATTCTGATCATGAAGTGAAGCCGGCTAATGGCTGCGACCGTGCAAATTGCTTCTTTTTTCTTATCAGATGACAGAAAAGTAAACTTAATTCTCTAAAAATTTGCGATGGCATTTTCATGTAAGAATATATACTGTCAACATATTCGGAAAAATAATATATCCCTTGATTAGGGCAGTTCCTCATGAAACTATTAAGAAATTACATTGTTGCCTACATTGGAAATGAACCCACTCTATCAAGAGAGATTTTTCAGAAACTAAGCTAAGATAATATGCAGATTTCAGTATCTGCGCGCAAGCAAAGTTGAAATATTGACATCAATTAGCATAATGCATATCGATTTTTTGAGCAAAAATCATACACTGCCTAACATCGCAACTGAAAGTGCATCGAGATAAACCAGAATAGCTTTCGGTCGAACAAATAAATCCATATCCTCATTCACTAATCGCAATTGAGTTTGGCAAGAGGATATCACAGTATATCAGCCCAAGTTTCCTCAGCTTATTTTAGCCATTTAGATCCACTACAAAACGAAGGATTTTCCTAAACAACGCCTGGCCACAGTATAATCCTCAGATGGAAGTTTTGGAACAACCAAAGAACAAAACAAAAAATTGAGCAAAAATAAATAACCAAGATTCAAATCACAGGAGGAGCTACATAATCCCTAATAACAGTTTCAAGTCTTCACCGAGAAAGGGCAGCATTGAGGCCCAGGAGCATGTTCCCGTTTTGTCCAGCTGGTATATAAGCCACATTTGGTGACTTTGACAGCGCAGCAGCAATCTCCTTGGCTGCCTCAATGCACCTCAGCTCAATCAAGCCTGTACCAGCCATTGCTGTCGCCTCAGAGATCAGGCGTGCCGACTCCGACTCTCCCTCAGCACGCACAACAGCGGCAAGACGCTCCTGTTCAGCACGTGCCACAAGGAACTTAGAACGCTCAGCCTCTTGCTGTGCCACCTGTTTCTTTTCTACTGCAAGGGAGAACTCAACACCATATGAGAGGTGTGTGATGGCTACATCATCAAGAATAATGTTGAACTCCCGTGCACGACGGATCAATGAATCACGTACCATGGCTGACACATGTGGTCTGTCAAGCAGCAATAAAACATTTAGCTACATTCTATTTTGTTTTTTCTGTTTTGAAGAACAGCATAATGGGAATTAACAGATAATATGGAGACTATGGTATGAAATTTAAAAGAGATATTGAACTATCTACATTGTATCAAGTGAAATTTTGTAGTAAGGGTACAGTGGGGGTGAGAACGTGGGGTTGTAGTAGCCAGTGTTATGATACATATGACTTGTAGAAAATACTACAAAAGATGATGATTCAAGGTGATGTGATCCTCACAGACTGTTACATGTGCGGTATCTTTCAGATAACAAATAGATTTCAAGAACCGCTTGGCAAATGGTTGGTAAAACATATAGGCTTCAATAACTAATAACCATTAAACATGAAGATACCTTTTATGAATAAAATCAAACAGCAGATAATTAACAGCTGCTGGTTATCAAGTAGAAACCATGAACATAAATCAGAATTCACAAATAACTGTTAGCATATGGAAGCAATAACAATTCTTACCTCAGTCTATAAGTAAAACATAACAAAGCATACAAGAATTTGAAAACAGAACTAAAAACCTTTCGGTAAGAAGCTGGTCAGCATTGAACTGGGCAACCACAGCTTTGAGAACCTCGTTGCCGATGGAAGGAAGCACCTTTTCATCATACTCAGTACCAAGTGAAGTAAAAATGGTTGGAAGGTATGACACATCAGGCCGCGACAGCAGCCTCAGAGACAAATTCACCTGTATTACAGTAACAAAATCATGTAACTAAAAACCCATTGTGCCATACTACTAGAAGAGTCAAGCTCAGCTGTGAAGTTAAGTATTGATGCTAAAATCATTTTATTGGAGAAAGTGAGCTATTCAAAACGGTTGCACAACATGACTATCAATCAATGTATAACAATAAAATCAACAAATAAAAAATTATAACATTACCATTATACATTTTTAAGATTTTAAGTTTCCAATATAGCTGCAATTTGAACTCAAGAATCAGTTAATCTAGCTTTAAAAAATCCCACAATTGATAGTACAGACGAAAGAATAGGTTGAAATTCGAATCACACACAATCCATTCAATGGATAATTTAAGCTTTGCAAAGGAATTGACTCTATCCACATAAAGGATCATGGCCAACCGCTAGAATAAAAATAAATACTAGATGAGCAAGAATAAACTGATTTTCGACAAAAACTTTACCATCTGCAAATCTCTGGTGCCAGAATTAGATGTGAAGGTGTGAGGCCTGGTGCGAATATCAAAGATGTAAGGCTTCTGAAGCCATGGCACCAGAAAGTGGGTCCCCTCTCCGACAGTCTCTGGCAACACCCCTCTAAACCGGTCGAATATCACCGCTCTCTGGCCTCCATCTACAGTATAGAGAGAGGCGCCTAGTAGCGACGCGCCAGCACCGAGTCCGATTGCCGCTTTGGAGAGATTTGTGAGAAAAGAAATGGCGGCCTGACCGCCAGGACCTCCAGCAGCTGCCATGGAAGGAGATCGAGTGTGCTTGAGTGGAAAATGTGGTTTTTTGAATCAAGTGAGAGTGAGGAGAAACCCTAGATGAAAGATAGACAAAGGGTTTTATATCAGGAGGGGGTTTAGGAAGAGGAGACTCGTTCCTGGCTTGGAGAGGAAGAAGCGAGGATGGGAGTGGGGTCGGGAAGTCAGAGAGAGAAAGATAAGCCATGGCCCATGATAAAATACTGGTCTCAATTGCTATAAATCCGGGCTCAGCAACAACAACAATATGGACCTAGTTCAACATGTAAATTACATTTATTCTTTGATTAAAATTTAAATATGAGGAAAATAAATCACAATAAGGATGCTGGATATATTAAATTGAAAGGAACAAAACTCTGTATTGCGTTTAAAATATATAAGCTTCCATAATTTTGAATTTCGATTGGAATACATAAACATATAAAAGGATTTTTAAAATTAAGCAAGAAAATTTGGAGTATAACAAAATTATAAGCATGTTGCTGCTAGCTAAATTGGCAAGGCATAAAAAAAATTCGCCCAATTTAAATACATTTGATATTTCAGTAACAATCCTTTTAGCTTATAAGGACCATTTTAATAAACCTTAAAAGAATAACAAGAATCAACAGTACATTTTATAAACAAGCATGGGCACACTTGACAACACAGCAAATAAATATTTAAATATTCAATCAAGCTCAGGCACAAATAATATTTACTACATTGTTATCAGTTTAAAATTAAAATTTAGCATTTTGAGAGTTATTTTTGAAAAATAATCTCAGACTGAGTTTGTCTCTACATTGATCCGCCATTGAGCCAGTTGTATTTTTTTGTGTCAATATATTATCAAAATAAATTATAGATGTTAATTCGTAGACTGTTCACGGCTTCAAAGTGATCTTTTATTTTATTTGTTGATTAGGTATGTTTATTATAGCACCAAAAGATCGAAAGTCAACAACAATAATAATAACAATATAGCTTTTTTTTTATAAAAAAAGTAATAATAACAATATTTCTAATGTTTAGACTACCAATAACTAAATGTGTTGTATAATTAGATCGTCTTTCCAATATTTATCACACTTATCTCAAATCCATCCTCAAATCTCCATTTTCATCTTGATTGTTTGTAAAAACGATCCATCTCAATCTCCCATCCAGCCATCCATCGCCTCTTTTATTGGCATTTACGCTGTAATATCAAAGGTAGGTGCCATCTCTCGGCCTCCATTTACAAGTTTTTCGAGATGTTGATGGCAAACCGACTCCTGGAATTAAACGTGCTTTTGTTGATATAGTTATCACTGATGGAGAGCCAGCAAGAGAATAACTTTAGAATATATATGTTTATATTTTTTGTAATAATATACCTACTTGAACCCATTTAAAAGTCGACTGCTGAATTCCATAATTATAGTCTAACAATATTTATATACTAAATATATTAATGTTGATTTCTTATACAATAATAAGCCATTTTGGACATGGGCACAAATTTTTACAAGGACTGAATACTACAGAAAAAAGTTTTAGTGTGATTTTTAAATAGATTTAATAATAACTTCTGAACCATTAATAAAGAAAGGTATTAATAAAAGTATTAAACAATCGTTCTTAAAAAAAATTGTTAGGGGATAGAAAGGTGAAGTTATAATAATAGTTTTTACCTCAGAACTGTTACTAAATTCAAAGCTCTAATAATGATTTTTTATTTGGAACTATTATTAAAGTCTGAGATTTAGAAAGAGTTTTGATATAAAAACCATTATTAAATATTTTTTATGGTTCTGACTGGTGTTATGCTTTCTTTGTCTAGCTCCTAAGCATGTTGTATGATCACAGAGTAATTTACCGACTTCATTAATTGCTGAGGAGATATTGTAATCCGCAGGCCCCAAGTCAGAAAGAGGGATTCTGACTCGCTGACTACATTAATTGTTAATGAGACATTTCTTTCTTTTTTATTTCAAATTCAGCGAAAGGAAGAAATGCTTTTTTATTTCGAATTTACTAGCTTTTATTTTGAATATGTTAATTGTTGATGTGACATTTTTTTCTTTTATTACAGTCCTCTCTTTCAATATCACCTTGATATCTCAGTCAATCATCTATCTTCTCAGCCTTTTTCACCTTTTGTGTTTTTTTTATCAAATGCTGGCCCACTGAAGGAGCTGACATAGGAATTCTCTCTGCAATAAAATTCATCCAATAGATTATCACTAACCTAACACTAATAATAACTAAGAAACAAATAATTTTGTTTAGAAAGATTTAAACTACCATCAAAAAATAACTCTTATGGGTCCATCCATATATCTTTCTTTTTCTACCAAGAAAATAAAAACAAAAAAAAACTAATTAGTTCAGCAAAAATAATCAAAAGGTTAATTGCAGAAAGAGATTAATTAGATCACATTTTCAAAGTTGATCATACAT
Organism: Schoenoplectus tabernaemontani; assembly: GCA_037127355.1. Lineage (NCBI taxonomy): Eukaryota > Viridiplantae > Streptophyta > Magnoliopsida > Poales > Cyperaceae > Schoenoplectus > Schoenoplectus tabernaemontani. The sequence continues at coordinate 17,506,506 of CM073749.1, read as the reverse complement.
TTTTGTCAATTCAATCATCACATTTTCTTTTTCATCTTCACTATTATAAATTGTTCTTATCTCAAGCTCCATCCATTGGCCCTTTTTATGACATTTATATTTGTTCTCAATTTTAATATCCTCCTTTAAAAGGTTCTATTCATGACAGAGTTTGACGACATTGATTATAAAAGGCTAAAGAAAAATATTGTTTTTGCTTATATCGATACCAATGGTTACTGATGCGTGTATCTTAACTAGGCCTTGTAAAATTATCTAAAATTTAAAAAATATTCTGCCGACCTCTATTAATGTCATATACACTTATCCATTTTTTTTTATTATTATTGTAAAACTCTCCAATTTCTATCTCTAACTAATAAAACCTACATACCAAACTATATATATGAATGCAATAATAAAATCCATACATACATTTATCATTTCATGCCACATATGCGCGGGCGCGCATATATATATACATACATGTCATTAGTTTAATGCTTCATTTAATTTTTTATGGCATTTCTAGCTACCTATAAAAATCATTTTTTAGTCCATTTATTTTCATTATATTTTATTTAAATAATCAACCTTATCATTTTGTTAGTTTCCACCGATATCATACAAATCTTATAGTAATTTGGTAGGAAAAAAATACTAATATCGTAATGTGCGTTGTACAAAAAAGATGAAAAATCTAACAAGTTGTGTTCCGGAAGTATATGGTATATTTTTGAGTAACCGTTTAGTTTAAATAGATGGTTTCATACAAATTCAACCGAGAATGAAAATGTTAGTTACATGAACAAACAATAACGTTAGTTAGAACACATTTTGAATGAATCAAGCCTCGTTATCTTGCTTTTACTTAATCATATGAAAGAAGTGACTGTAAAATGTGAATTCAATTAAAATATAATAAATTTCTAAAAATAAAATTATAATTTAGATATTCATGGTAAAAATTCAATAGTTTTCACAATTTTTCTTGTAGTTTGCTCACCGATGAGGAAACAAATAATCAAGACGGCAATTTTCAGAAATGTAGATTAATTTTAACAATTAATGTTTCCAAGAAAATCGAACACAACCATATAAATTCGGTTCAATTTGATGACATCTCATTGGTCCACAATTAGTTATGTCTTTAACGCTTTTCAAAAAAAAAAAAAAGATTAGATGTGGATTATTAGCCGAAGACAAAATTTGATGAAATTAGATCATTAAGTAATTTATGTAACGATGTCCTTAACGGCGCCTAGTGGTGCATGAGTGGAGCCAAATCTATGTTGGGTGTCAATAAAATTTTGAAATATACTATTATTTTAAATAAACAATTTTGTATTTATGCGTATGTAAGTCATAATTCGAAGTTCTTTCATTTAAATTATTGATCTAATAGCTCAATACAATCTTAATTTCAAAATATTGTAAAACAACATCTATTACTTTAAAAAAATTGATTAAAATAACAGAAAAATATTAATGTTAGTATCTTAAAATTGATCGCCTTTACATTACAGCTAAGATATATCAAAAAATGGTTTTATATAGAGAGAAAACAATGATGCATTTTACATGCATTAAAAGAGAAAAAAATGGACGAATGAGAACATAGATGATATAACATAATACATTTGCAAACCGTTCTCTAAATCCTACTATAATACATTTTTTTACCATTCTTTATCAGATATATTTCTTAAATTAATTTCCGATGATCTATTATAAGTTTGGAATTAATCTGTTTTCCAGATGAATTGCAGTTGAAAAATTAAACTATTCCAATTAATTCTAGCACTAGTTATATATCTCAGTTAATTAAAAAGCATCCAGCTGGCGCCAACATATTTTATCTTTGGGGTCGACCCAACTATCAAATATTTTTTCCAAATTATTTTGTGAGTTGTGATCTACTCCAAAAAAAATACTGATGTAAACAACTGGAGGTTATATTTATTTACGAATTGAAAAGCTACAAAATTGAAATAAGAGATAACGTGTGGAATTATATTAGTACTTTGAAAAGAGGCACATGGCGAGAATAAGAGATTGGAGCGACAAAACATGAAATCATGAAATTGCTTATGATGAAACAAAAATAGGTCTCAATTCACCAATAAATTAATTAACATAACTACTATACATAGTAGAAATAAAGTAACTTGAAATGGACATAAAGTAAGTATGCTTGAATTCACTAATTAATAACGTTCAAAAATATTGTTATTGTGATTATTGCTAACAGATGAGGCTCTTCTACCAATAAAAGTAAAAGAAAATTAGACAAAGAGGAAAATTAATTCATGCAAATTACTAAATTAACAATCTACAAGAAGAAGAACGTATATAATGCATCGAATCTTTGACAGCATAATCATAATAAATTAAACTTGGACATGTAATTAATCAATAAATAAAATATTAATTACGAAGGTAATTTATAATGCTTGGTTTTATTTCGATGACTTGAAGAATTATTCCCTTTTCGAAAACTATCCGTGTATACCTCTCCAACATTTCCATGCATCCTCATTATTATAGAACTCTCCAACTTCTACCACTAACCATCCATCACCTCTCATCCTTAGAATATCCACATCTCATTATCAAATTGATTATTAAATCTTACTTAGTAATTATCATTTTAATTTTAGAGATACAGAGACTAGACAAATTTCAATAAATGCTTAATTTTGACAGCCTATTTGATAAGCCACGTTAACGTAAGGAGTAAAAACTTAATCACGAAAGTGTCATTTTAATAATTTCATTCTATTCAGAGATGATATTTTTAATTTAATTCTAAAAAATTATCATATTAATGATGTGATACTCATGACACTCCTACTAGAACTTACAAATCTATTAAAAAAAACTAGAATTATCATCATCTTTTATCTTTTCTAATAATTAAAAGTAGTGTATATTGAAATTTCTGGATTTTATTTTTTCAATGCACTACGTGATTTGAAATTTTATGCCGGCTCAAATTAAGAAAATAAAATTTGACCGATCTAAGTGTTATTTTGCTCGATTCTGCGGATCAGAAATCAAGGATTCAAAATGTCTGGACTCTTGGTTCATAGCCAACAGCTAATGCCTAATCAGTAATAATAAAGCAGCTCCTTATTAAATTTAATGTGCTTTGCTATCATAGGCTACTCTTCATCCAAGGATTTTCTTTCTTCACGTGCATGGGCTCAGAGTTCTGAAAAATAATTCCAATTCTGAAAAGTAACCGATAAAGCAAAGAAAAGTTCGGGTTTAAAACGTTAAATACGTTGTAGTTGTACTCATAAAATAATGCGTGTTTAACGAATAGTTCACCAATCGACGATTTTTTGTCGATTAATTCGTGATGGTGCTAAAAAGAATTAAATTAAACGTGAATTCTTCGTTGATAATTCACAATTTTTTGTTAATATGCTTGTCGATAATTTAAGATGTAACACTTAGCTCCGATGGATCTGTCCATTCAAAAACTCTATGAACAAAAAGCAATCAACCACACGTTGCTAGGAATCAACAATTAATTAATTAATTAATTAAACTACGTACAATAGTCTTGAAAATTGAAATATCATTGTGCCTCCATTGTCCAATGTCTATCTATGAGCACATCACATGGCGTTCAGAGAGCTGGCTGCTGCTATAAGAACATGCTTGTCCTTCTTTTTGGTGGCCAACACAACCGGCTCAACGGCCCCAGATAAAAATAGAAGCAGAATATATCCGACACAAGAAATGACTTCCATAACCATAATATTAATGGAGGCGACAGAGAAATTATAGGTATATATTAGTAAATTAGAAGAGATCAATATATCTCATAAAACAAAAGCATATGATAAAATTTAATCTCTATATATAAATTTTATGTGATTGAAGGGTAGGGGCAGTGGCGAAGCTTCATTCAATTGTTTTGGGTTGTGATCCCCTCTTAAATTTAAAACTTAGTAAAGAATTCATTAATAATTTATATAAATCACTATTCATTATAAAGGTTGGTCCCCTCATAATTGTGATTTATTACAGGTAAAACTCCGCTACTGGGTAGGAGGGAGGGGACACCCTCCAGTCCCCTCGTCTCCGCCCCTAAATATCATGAGTGAGAGAGAGACTAAGAGAGATCACCTCCGCGATGCAATCAACGGCAAGATAGTTGATTGTCGGTAAATTAAGCAGCTTTGGTTATCTTCATTTTCTTTGAACGGGGGAGTTATGTGAGCTCTATTTTAAAAACAATTATAATGTTTGTTCGTGAGTTGCATAGTGTTAATTTCGGTACGGAGGCTGTAGGCCTATATATATTTTTTAGAAGGAAAAACAACTATCATTGTTATAAATAATTTAGATAAAAATAATAATAGTAATTTACCATAGCAAAAATTATACTTAATACTAATAATAATAGTGATAATAACAATGATATTTTGGTCAGGATTTCTGTAAGTCATCTCTAATTATAATTTAGTAAGGTGGTACATAAATTCAAAGTTTAGAAGATCAAATATGAGAGTTTTTTTTGTTGTGCAAAAGTATAATTATGATATTTTGCATTGCTAGAGCGAAAAATAATTGAAATTATTAGAGGAAAAATGAGAGGCGTCTACGAATAATAGATATGATATTTATATAGGGGTGTAAATGGAGCAGATAATATTTGTTCCATTTGGCTCTGTATCCAAAACTTATCTGAAAATATATCATCCGTATTTAAATATTAGTTATTTATATTCGTCCTTGATTCATATCCGTAAGAAATGATGCAGATACAAATACGAATTTGATTTTAGACTATATTATTCATATCCGAAATAGAGTATATATTATGAAATTTTATTTATAAAATTATATTATTTGTTAATATTTTTATTTATATACAATATTATTATTATATATATTAATAAATATTTTCATTGTAAATATTTATTGTTAATATAAGTATTTATTTTTATTATATATGCATAGCTATTAGTAATATACATTAATTTTTATTTCATATCTATCACAAAATTCATATCTATTGAATATCTATTTCATATTCATATTCGTTTAAGACAAATTTGTTTTTGAATTTTGACATCTATTTAATATCCATAGCCGTATTCATATTTTACAAATAAGAAGCAAATACAAATATGATTTCAAACACTATCAATATGTTCCATTTATAGCACTGTATTTATAATTTCAGAGAGTAAATTTTTTATTTGAAATTTTCTTGTAAGCAAATAATTAGCATGAAACTCCGCAGGTTGTTCAATGTAATTCCATCATACTTTTGTACACACACTTCTGGCAAATATATACTGTTATATATAGCCGCCTGATTATTTTTAAAAGTCTGCTGTCATTTTTCTACTAAGAAAATATCTCGGTCGAAAAAAAAAATCTCAAAATTATTATTTTTTTACTGTAACGATAAGAAAAAAATTTAATGCAACGGACCAAAAAGGAAATAAATGGCACAACTTGTGTAACCTGTAAAGATCAAGCTTGTTAAAGAAGAAATTATAGATTTGTTGAGAAAAAGATTCAAACATATAATAATTAAGATCTGAAACATATAAACCGACGTCTCAATTAAAAGTTTGATAATAATAATAATAATAATAATAATAATAGTATTAGTATTATGTATTATCATTATTAGTAGTAGTAGTAGTATTAATTATTTTTCTATAATAAATTATTGTTATCATTATTGTTAGGCTATTAGTATTGTTATCATTATTATTAGTGTTGTTATTATTATTTTTATTTATTATTATTAAATACTACTACTATATATCATTATCACTATAAAGTATAAATTTTGATATAATAAATTATTACTATTATTTTGATGTAATAGATTTTTTTTATATAGTAAATTATGAATTCTTTATATACAATTATCTGAGATTATTATCATTAGTATTAGTATTAGTATCTGTATTAACTAGTATTAGTATTGTTATTGTTATTATCATTATCATTATCAACAACAACAACAACAACAACAACAACAACAACAACAACAACAACAACAACAACAACAACAACAACAACAACAACAACAAAGCCTTTAATCCCAAATAAATTGGGGTAGGCTAGAAATGAAACCCAATCGGAAAACATAAGATCAAAGATCTCAAATATCAGTGATAATAATGAATATGTTGGAAGAAAAATAAAATAAATAAATAAAATAATAATAATATATAAATAAAGATGATAATGATAATGATAATATGCTAATAATAGTAGCAATAATAATAATAATAATAATAGTATAATAAACCTCTATTATAAAATCTATTTCTAAATCTTAAAATCTTATTTTAAAACATAATTCTAAATTCTAAATCTTAAAATCCTATCTAAACCTCTATTTCTGAAATCTATTTCTAAATTCTAAATTCTAAAATCCTAAAAAAAAAAACTAAGAATATGAAATCTATAACTCTACTATTAGACTCTAACTCCTAAATCATGGTTCAGATACATGAATCGTTATCTTCCACGCACTCCTATCCAAAGCAAGCTCTTTGGGTATATTACATTCCTTCAAATCTCTTTTTATTGCTTTCTCCCATGTTAGTTTCAGTCGACCTCTTCTTCTTCTTGTATTTTCAGGACGACTTAAAATACCGTCGCCATCGATGCTTCGGGGGCCTTCGTTGGATATGACCAAACCATCGCAAACGATATTGGACTAGCTTCTCTAAATATTATTTAAAATTATAATTTGACAAAAATATCCTTCACAGACCTATCACTACGCCAGAAAACCCCTTTTGCAGCGCACCATTTACGACGGTTTTCGATTAAAAACCGTAAATGGGTTTACGGCGGTTGTTAAAAGAAAACCGCTTGCTAAGTTTACGGCGGTTGTTAGCTAAAAACCGTTGTAAATGGGTTAGCGGTTTTTAGCTAACAACCGTCAGTAAACTTAGCGGTTTTCTTTTAACAACCGTCGTAAACCCATTTACGGCGGTTTTTAACTTGAAAACCGCCGTAAATTAATTTTTATTTTAGAAAAGTTCTTTTCTCACGGGATCCAAATCTTCCCCCTTTCCCCCTTTCCCACAGCTCCATTAATGTGGAAAACCTAGTCACTGCATCACCTCGCCTCGCCTCGCCCCGCCCAGCCTCGCCTCGCCCCGCCTCGCCCCCGCCTCGCGCGCGTCGCCTCGCGCGCGCGCCTCACTCCCCGCCTCGCGCCGCCGCCTTTCACCTGCGCTCATGCCGCCGCCTGCGCCTCGCGCGCCTGCCTCGCCTCGCCCGCCGCTGCCCCCGCTGCGCTTGCTTTCGCCTCGCCATGCCCGCATTGCCGTCTTCTTTGCCGTCTTGCCGCCTGTTGCCTCGCCTCGCCTCGCCGCTTTGCGCCTCGCCTTGTTTTGACATTTTTTTATCAAGTTTTAATATTTTGTAAATATATCTTATATTTTGTTGTATTATGTATGTATATTAGATAAATTAGTTAATTAGATGTAGTTAATTAGTAATTAAATGTAGTTATTATTATTTTTGTGAAAATGCATGTGATGAAAATATTATATATGGCTAGCATATATGGGCTAGTCACAGAAATAAAAAGAAACAATTAAAAAATAAAGTTTTACAGCGGTTTTTACGAAGAAACCGCTGCAAACGAATTTAAAAAAAATTACAGCGGTTTTTAAGGTAAAAACCGCTGTAAAAGGTGATGTTTACAGCGGTTTTTAGTTAAAAACCGCTGTAAATGGTATTTTGCGGCGGTTGTTATATAAGAACCGTGTAAACAATTTGCGAGCGGTTTTCAACAAAACCGTTGTTAAATTTTGCAGCGCTCCCAATAACAGCGGTTGTACAACCGCTGCTAACTGGGGGAAATAACCGATGTAAAAGCCTATTTGTGGTGTAGTGTATTCTAGTGTAGATCCTCAGTAACTGGTAGAAGGTTATAAAATTTTACTGTCCTAAATTTTAAAATCAGTTTCGATTTAAGGTGTATATACGTTAATATAATTTCATAATATTAATGATAGATGTTAATTCCTAGACAGCTAGACTGATTTGCAGCTTCAAAATTCATTATATCATTATCATTATAATTATAATTAAATTAAGTAGAAATTTTGATACAATAAATTATTGTCATAAGTAGTCTATAATTTTATAGTGTATTTTAAAAAGTAATTTAGTGTATAATTGTTATTGTTAAATGGTAAATAAATTCGAACAACTTTTATGAAATCTTTATATATATATATTGTGTTATATAATATTATATTATTTTTAATTCATATAAATTTACCATTATAAAATTATATATTTTGGTATAATAATTAGTACAATAATTGTCTTGAATTATTAACATATCTTAATAATATAATAAATTCTTTTAAGAAGGAAGAGAGCCAGAAGAGAGAAGGAGAAGGCCAGAGAGAGAAAAGAGGTGGAGAAAAGAAATGTTATTTTGTTTCGGGAATTTGCTTTAGCAAAGTCGGCCGCGTACGGAAATAGTATTTCCGTCCTTATTACTAACATAAATTCCAAACGGTTCTTATTAGTCTCGTGATTTGTTTTTTATTATTAACAAAAAATGGGGATTTATGGGCAGTACATAATAAATAACGGTAATATACCCATCAAATTAAGCTTTATTTGTATATCGACCCATCAAAACTTATAATGTGAATATTCACCATCAATATAAGGAAACCTATAGATGTTTACTCATAATAGTGTTATACTAACTAATTTACTTCAAATTTCTTTAAAATTATAATTTGACAAAAATATCCTTCACAGACCTATTCTAGTGTAGATCCTCAGTCACTGGTAGAAGGTTATAAAATTTTACTGTCCTAAATATTAAAATCGGTTTCAATTTAAGGTGTATATACGTTAATATAATTTCATGATATTAATGATAGATGTTAATTCCTAGACAGCTAGACTGATTTGCAGCTTCAAAATTCATTATATATTGTGGAAGGATCACTTGACACTGGCTATTATGACAATTTTGTTAATATAATTTAAAATAAATTTGGAAAAACTTAAAATAGAAAAATAAGTAGATTTATTTTTGAATATATAGATTAATAGTGCTTTGAATTTCATATAAATTAAGTATCATTTGATTTCCTTAAAAACCAACAAAATTTTATGCAATTTATAAACATTAATTCCAAATTAACAAACTTTGATAGAGTATCAAATAATAGTTAAATAGCACGAAATTTGAAATATAATTAATATATAAGTTATATAATTTATTTATAAATGGTTTCCAATTTTCAATTTTTTTCATACTTGTTAAATTTAGTCGTCAAGATAACCATTATCAAGTGAGCCCTTCGTTTATGTTATTTACTTATTTTGTATAATTCTCAGTGTCCCTATATATATCACGAGGCCTCCCTGCTTATATAATTAAGGATGTTATTTTATTTTATTTTTACAATTTATGTGTTATTTCGGGTAAATACAAACAAAAATCAATTCTCGATTAATCAATTCAAGAGCTAACTAATTATAAATAATTCGAAAAAAAATCAGGCAAAGACGACAATATTTCATTAATTTAAAAAATTCAGCTGTTTGGATTCCGTATCGATCGCCTGCATGTCTGATGAGAAGCACATCCATGTGTGGATATTAATCCCATACAAAAATTCAAGGTCTCAGACTCTGCAACACAATTAAATGTTTACAGAGTAGTAGTAATAATAATAGTAATAATAATAGTAATAATAATAATAGTAATAATGACAAAACCATAATTCTTAATACTACTTAGGTCTAATCTCAATGCCTTGTACAATTAATCCACATTTCCAATATTGCCCATCAACCTCTCTCAATCTCATTTCAACATCTCCATCCTCTTCATTTTCAATGTAAAATTCACCCATCTCCACCTCCTTCCACCCATCCCTTCTCTCCACGGGAGTTATCGCAGCACCGTTGCTGAACTCAACAGTCTCATAAGGCACTCGCCATTTCTTAAGCCTTGTACCTATGTAGCTTCCATGGAATGTTTGGAGGCACACACTCCTTTCGTTGATGTGTTTGCCGAGAGTAACAAATGCTTGTTGTTTGATTTTGCCGAGCGGGCAACCGAGACCGCTTGATCTCTCCGTTAACTTATAAACCAGATATGCAGCATATCTTGTTTTAGGGGACAGTGCCTTGCTGTTGATCTTGCCAACCATTTCTAACCAGCATACCTCTATTAACTCTGCTACCTCAGCGAACCTGTGTGTTCAATATAAAAGAATTAAAAAAAATATCGTTTCATTCTTCTTAATTTGTTTGCATGTATTCTATTTTTAAGTAAGTCAAGTTCTAGCAATGTGCCAACTTATTTCTTTTGTATCTGCGTATTTTGAATAGCTAATACAATACTCCTCAACTTGTCTTCAATTTTATTCATCGCTTATGACTATATATATATATATATATATATATATATATAGTTTGTCTAGCATGCTTTCGTTAGCATTTCAACCGAAATGCTAACGACTCAAATTTTAATTTCTCATGTTCAAAATTTTAATTTAAATACCTCAATAAAATCTTTATATCATAATCTTATAGAATACTAATTTTCATCATGTTTGAAGTTAGTTTACTATACTTAATGATTTTTAAAAGATAGACCTGAAATAATAGAAAATTAATAAAAAAATGTATGTCAAAAAAGCTTAATTTCTAAAAATCATTAAGCATAGTAAATTAACTCCAAAGGCGATAAAAATTAGTATACTATAAGATTATCATATAAAAATTTTATTGAGCTACTTAAATTAAAATTTCGAGCATAAAAAATTAAAATTTGACTCGTTAACATTTTGAGTTGAAATTTTAATGGAAGTATGCTAGATAATCTCTCTCTCTCTCTCTCTCTCTATATATATATATATATATATATATATATATATATATATATATATATATATATATATATATATATATAAGAGAGAGAGAGTTTGGCTACGGTGATTCCATAAGCACTTCAGCTAACTGTTTATGGCTCAAATTTTAAAATTCTGTGGTCGAAATTTTAATTTAAATAGCTCAAAAAATTATCAATTTTGATCACGTTTGGAGTTAGTTTACTATATTTAATGATTTTTGAAAGATAACAAAATTTGACCTATAAAAATTTTATTTTTAATTATTTTTAGAGCCATCTTTCAAAAATTATTAAGCATAGTAAACTAACTCCAAATTTGATGAAAATTGATAATCTACAAGATTATGATGTGAAGAATATTTTAAGATATTTAAATTAAAATTTTGAGTACGAAATTTTGAAATTTGAATTTCGGCTAGAAATGCTTATGGAATCACCGTAGCCAGTCCATATATATAGTTATGCTATAATTAGTTGTGAAGTATAAAATATTTTTGTACTTCGCGTCATATCTCTTATTTTTAAATTCAAAACACCGATCCGACTATTAAAAGTGTTCTCCATATTGAAATATGATCCACTCCATATATATAGTTATGCTATAATTAGTTGTGAAGTACAAAATATTTTTGTACTTCACGTCATATCTCCTATTTTTAAATTCAAAACACCGATCCGACTATTAAAAGTGTTCTCCATATTGAAATATGATTGGAGACCAAATTTTTTATTTTTAGAATTTTTTATTTTTTTGAGAATTAGAAAATCGTTCTTATTAAAAATCATAAACTCAATGTATTTTCATCCCCTCAAAAATAAATAGAAATTTTTTTCTAAAAAATGTAAAATTTGATCTCTAAATATATTTCAATATGGAAAACACTTTTAACGGTCGGATCGGTATTTTAAATTCAAAATGAAAGATACGAATCGAAATACAAAAATATTTTGTACTTCGCGACTAACTGTAGCATAGATAGATAGATACTCATACAGAAAATTTGTCACATCCATAATATGACAAGTGTTTAATCCACTAATCCAAATAGCCATTTTATTGCTCTTAATTATATTGACATCGTCGACCGTAATTTAAGAACTCGCATGGACTACGTCCCACTAATTAAAATGAAATGATGGAACTCAAAACATGTCGCGGGTGCAAGCCTTGCTACTATTTAATTAAAAAATGGCATTTCGTCGAAGAAATAATAAAAGAGCGGATAACAGAAAAATATTTCCTTATTGCAAAAAACAATTAAAAAATGAAAAATGAAAATGTCCGTACCTGGAATCAGGAAGAGAAATCCAGTTCCAATAATAAGGCACATCAGCATGGGCTATCTCCAGTGCTCTCGCCGATAGCATGTAGCATTTTGCTCCACTGGATCTGTCCAGTCCAATGCTCTACGACCGAAGCAATCATCATTAATTAGAAAATTACCACTTACCAGTAAACCACATATTCATTCATTCATTCTAGAACTGCATTTATTAACTCTTAAGAAAGAGAAAACTCAGAAAAGTACCATTTTGCCCCCGTCAATCAGCACGTGGCCATCGGAGAGCTTGAAGAAGAGATCCTTCTTTGAGGAGAACTCAACGGGATCAACAGTCCGAGAGAGAATGGAGGCACAATCCGGCGGGAGAAATCGTTGCCACGTGGTGTCGGAATCCGCAGCCGATCGGAAAGCAGAAGAGGCGAGGGAGAAGATACAAGCGTCGCGTGGAGAGGTGAGAGAGATCACATGAGAAACGCATTCCTCGGGAAGAGAATCGATCGTGAGAGAGAATGCACCTTCCATGGATGATGGATTGGTCTTAATTCGGTCTCCTTTGTTTAGGAAAGAAATTGTGTGGATATCGAAGAGAAATATATAGTTTTAGAAGAATTGATTCTCGTATTTATAGGACAGTGTTTATTTTCGTTGCATATTTTTGCTTTGACGTAGAGCGCATGGCGGCGGAGGTATATATAAAGGACTAGCATGGGGATGAGATCACTATGAGAGGTTGCTTGTTCTCCGTTCATGAGAAAATGGAGATATCCGGTTAATTATTAATTCCAAGAGACTGATCTGAGTGCATTCCCCTATTCTCCAACCAAAGTTAATTATCATCTTTGTTATATGATACAAGTTAAATTTTAGCAGATTGTATTTCTATGTTATTTATATATAATAGTGACTAGTGAGGGAGAACTATTCCTATGATGCAAGCAATGGAGATATCCATTCCACAAAAAATGAAGATTATCAAAAACCAAATACTCAAAAGAGAAGGGCAGAAGTATGTGTTAAAAAAATCCATCCCGTAAAAATCCGACCCGCAAAATCTGTCCCCGTAACCCGTCCTGTTTCGACCCGTGGCTAAATCCGTCAGATCCGTGACCCGCTAGAACCGGCGGGTCTAGCACGGGCCCGGGCAGAAAATTTTGAAAAAAAACTCGTGTTAGACCCGATCCGTTTTGGACCCGTCCCGACCCGACCCGTCCCGTTCGACCTGTGATAAACCCGCCCCCGACCCGACTTGGGAAACCCGTGCAAACCCGACCTAATACCCGGTAACCCGGAAAATTCAATAAAATACAGAAAAATTATTTTTTTTGTCAAAATATATTATAGTTATATATTTTTAATATTCTTAATAATTATTTTTGAATTTTTCTGATTTTTTAAGAATTTATTTGGGTTATTTTTTGAATTTTGAAAAAAAAAAGGAAAAACCCGTCCCGTTCCCGACCCGACCCGTCCCGACCCGTCCGACCCGACGGGTCTACGACGGGTCGCGGCCAAACCCTCCAAAATAGACCCGTTCTAACCCGTCCCGTGAAAACTCATTGACCCGTCCCGCCAAAACCCGCTGACCTGTGCAAATCCGTCCCGACCCGACCCGCTCCGTTTTTAATACACTAGGCAGAAGGCGCTTTTTGTACTTTAATTTAATTAAGGAATCACTTTTCACGTGTAAACAATATTTCATGAAAAGGGATAAAAACTTGCAAGCTAAGTATCAACGGTGCGTTTGGGAATTTATGCGATTGTTTTTTGCTGGCATTTTTGGAATTCCGTTGTAGAATGATTTTTGCTATTATTGTTGGTATCGTTGCCATATGATCTATTAAATTGTAAACAAAATGACTTCAAACCTTTTATTCTAAAATTAGGCAGTATTGACAACATATTAATTGTCAATTATATGAATTAATCATAAAAATAAAATTGTATTTTAAAATTTCAAACGTCGATTGCATATTCTTTAAGTTAGTTTTGAGACTAACCTAAATCATATTTTATTTAAAAAAAAAAGATAAGGTAAAGAAATTGTAAGAAATCATATATATGTATCCAATGACTTTTTGGATGTACAACTCGATATGCTTATAATTAATTCGTATTTTAACCAATAACATTATGGCTTTAAATATACGTTTCAAGCAATTAAATATCTATAGAGTTTCTAATTACAGTCATGCTTACTGAATTTCTAGGTAGGAATCTTTTTTAAGTGCGCAAAGAAAATGCCCAGCTAGTTTGATATTGGCACCGTGGATAAAATTATTCTAAGATTAGAGACAGCGCTAAATCTGACAAACTGAATCCAAACATACCCTACCTCAGATTCAAAGGAGACCAAAAGTTGGTGATCCAGATCATCCGACCATCATATTGTCATATAAGCTGATAATATATATATTTTTGCTATACCAGCCTTCCATCGATTCTCCTCTTGGGTGTTCACACAACCGAATCTAGTAGGTTATGATGCTACGCGTAGTATAGATAATTCGTATGTTATAAATTATTTTTTATTTTTAAAATTTAAATGGTCGATCTAATCGGTTAAATTATTTTTTATACAAAAATTTAGTTAAAAAATAAATTTTTTATTTTTAAAATTTTTTTTACTATTCTTTTAAAATAACTAGAAAATCATTCTTTTAATGGATCATAATAATTAAATCAGTTGATTTTCTAACTATAAAAAGATCCTAAAAAATATATAATTTAGTCTACAACTAGATTTTCATATGAAAATCGTTTTGACTGGTCGGGTCGATCATTTGAACTTTAAAGAAGAAGAAATGGTCCATAGCATATGGGTCATCCATGCTACATATAGTATCATAGCCAAATTATAAACATACATACACACACACATATAGAGAGAGACTATTGTGAAAATGTTTGCATTTTAGCTGATATGTAAATTCATCAAAAAATATTTTTAAAGTCTCAAAAATTTAATTTATGGTTTTAATTAAATTTATCATATGAAAACCTTGTAGGATACAAAAATTTGGAGTGTTTTCAATTTTTAAACCACTCTTTTGAATTTTTGAAAAAACAGCTCTAAAAATTATAATAAATATTCAATGTTTGTGTTATTTTTTCAAAAATTCAAAAGAATGTCTATAAAACTCAAATCATTTTAAATTTTTGTATCCCACAAGATTTTCATATAAAGATTTTAATGAAAATCATAAATTAAAATTTTTAATATTTTAAAATATATTTTTTTGACGCGTTTTATATATTGGCTGAAATGCAATTATTTTCATAATTGTCTATATGTGTGTGTGTGTGTGTGTGTGATATATATATATATAGAGAGAGAGAGAGAGAGAGAGAGAGGTTACGGTTAATCGCAAAATAAAAGAACTTTACTTCATGTTTCCATATCTCATGAATCGAAGGCGGAATTGTCAATCTAATTTGCTCAATACAATCTACAAGAAAACTGAAGAAAAAAAATCAAAATCAAAATTTAACCTATAAATTTTGAATGTCAGCAACTTGTCATGCTGAGTGTGGGGACTATTAGTGGCACAAAGGATCCAGATGCTAGCAAATAGAGTAACACGAAGGTATCAGAAATTGCAACTAGTTGAATTGCATCTCTCTGCCTTTTGATTTATTGATTTTTTTTTTTAGGAGACTGCTTTTTAATCCGAAGATGTGCAACTTTTCTTTTTAAGAAAAAAACAGCAATAAAAGGTACCAAGGACCTTTTAGTATAAGATAAATGACATATCTACGCAATCCACATGGAAAACACGTCTGATCTCCACACTCAATTTGGGTTGGTTCAACTTTGCTTACCCCTGTTGCTATAAGCAATCTATGAATATAAAACTATTAAAAATCAAATGGGTGTTGTTTAAGTCTCTTGGACGACGAATGGCCCAACTGCAAATCATCTATTTACCTCTCCAGATGAGAGTTTTGGTTTGCAAGAATCTCAAATAAATTGGGGTAACAGGAAAAGAGGTAAGAAGGGGTCAAAACCTTGCAAAGATAAAAAGCTGAGACAATAATATCCACAGCTTCATAAACCCAGAGAGAAAAATGAAGGGCAAAAAGCAGCAAAATGAAAAACGGTTCTAAATGAGGCAAGAATGAAAAACGGTTCTAAACGGTTCTAACTTCTCAATTGGATCAAACGGAGTATAAAACAAATAATGATATTATTGATTGTACACGCATCATTTCATCCCTAATTCCACACTCTAAGCAAAATTTAATCTAAGCCTAAAATTTCCAAAATTGGCTTAAGAATGAAGCATCACTCATCATCATCATCATCATCCTCCTCTTCAGAAGCTTCTTTGAGCCACTGTACCCATTCAAATTAAAGATAAGTTATTTTTTTCATCAAACTATAATGCTTACAACTGAGGTAAAGAGAGCATTACCGTACCAAATACAAATGATAAGCCAATAAGCCTTAGTTTAGGTAGTATTATGCAAACCATCTGTATTACGTTGGCTAATAAGCCAATAAACCTAGCTAAGGCTCCAATGCCACTAAAACATCTATGTCGAATCAACCAAAATATTATGTATTAGTAATTATCACCCAATTCTCATTTCCCGCAACTACCACCTAACTATAAGAAGCAGCATCAGGTTGAAGAAGAATTGATGAAATAAATGGATTGTCCCAAAAGTTCCAAATTATCAAGTTGCTTTTTCACCTTTTGTTACCTAAAATCATCTTCTCCCTTTTTATTTTATGTTATATCCCAGTTCTTTTGAATGTAGTAGTTAAATTTGTATATGAGGAAAGAAAAGGTGGATCGCAGGGTTTAGTTGCTACAATAGACAATAATGCTTTTTTTTTTTTTTCTAGCAACAATCTAAATATCTAAAAGAATTTTACTATACTGTAAATAGCAGCAAGCATAAAAATGCCCTGTCATTTGCAAATAGGACTAAATTGGGATATATTTTGCAAAAACTAGACAACATTACATTAACTCAGGCTGGGGGGCATGGCAGCATTACAAAACTGGCCAATTTTATATTAGCCAATATTAGATTTATAGGATGGCAGCACTCCAATCTGGTTCTGCTAGCAGCATGATTTTTGGAGCCAATGAACCCTAATTGGACTATTGAGGTGAGAGAATACCCTTAGAAAAGCTTCTGACTGCTTGACAAAGACCTTGTCAGACTCGTCAGCCTCGGCCTTCTCCGACTCCCACTTAAGAATGGCATCTTCAGTTATTACTTCCTTATCATATAGCTGATGCAAAACCTATCAAGCCAAACTATATTAGTATGTACAAAGGTCGTGCAAGACAACTTTCTTATTGGTTAGGTTCAGTTGTTAGAGTATTAAGTGCCACAAATTTCGCCAATCTAAAAATTTCAAATATCACTTCCATAGAATTTCTCAAGTTTAATCAGATCCGTCAGACTTAACCACAGATTGTTCAACGAGGCCCTTCATATTGTAGAAGTATCAGAAATAGAATCATTATGAAAGAACTATTCAAAATTGTTAAATGCCATAAAGATTACACCAAATCTGTCTTTTTCTTTATTTAAGTAATCATCAATTTATTCAAGAACAGCTTGTGTATATTTAAAAGGCTGCAGGTCAAAGGGATAATGCCCCTGAAAAAAAAAGAATAGAAAACAAAGAAATAGATACCATTGAAAATATAGAAGAAAATTCTCTGGTAGTCTCCATGCACATCTCCTCAAACTTCAAGATGACTTCGATCTGCAAAAAAAAAAATATATGCGAATAATCCTCAATTGAACAAAAAAATTTGAACAGCATTCCAGCAGCAAAATATTGATAAAATAGTAGCACTTCTACCATATCCTTTTTCTGTTATGCACAGATTACATACTCTTTCATGCAGAGAAAATATTGATAAATTTGTTAGAAGTAATAATAATGTGTCCAAACGTTCTAAATAACCTCTTTTGCAATTAAATAAAATAACAGTCTGAAAGCAAATAAAAGACGTGTTTTCACATACTAACATACTTCAATATAAGAGGTTTCTTGGACATTTACAAGTTAAGGTTTGCTTTTCCAACCAAATAAATCAAATATACAACATCAAAATATTTTTAGTAAACATCTATGAATGAGAATATTTCAGTATATTCTGCAACATTCCTATCTGTTTGGTACTAGTACAGATCATCTGAACAATGAGCATAGATAACCACACAATTACATCTCAAAGGATAAAAAAAAAGCAACAAAAGGCCAGAATGTTGATGGTAGAAAAACTAATGTAGGAAACCTACCTCCTCATCCACATTTGTTATGAAATAACTCAACAGCCCCTTTGATCTCTCAATTGCATCTACTGTTGCATTTAGCAAACTGGCTGCACATTTGTTGCAACAAAAAGAGGTTAGGTTGGACTTTCTTAAATTTAGAAGTACATAAGCAATAGGTATCGTTTTTTCATATCATTGAGCAATCTACGAAATCTTTGATGTGTTTATATTTTTTATAATGTTTTCTTGAAATGTACATTTTGAGGAGCTGGAAGCAACAATGGCACTCTTAATTACAGATTGGAAAACTGCTCCTGCACACTCAGCATGTGTCACATTGTATGACATCCTGAAAAAAAAAAAAAGTATTATGTCAACTGCTGTTGTGTTAAACTTCTCTATTCTTGTACTCTACAACATTATATAAATGCAACCCATTTAGATAAAATAAAATTTGCAGTATGTCAGAGAAAAAACATAGCACGCCTGAGTGAATTGATCTCCAATTGCACATTTTCCTCAGCCACCCCACCAAGAGCTCTCTCAAATGTTTCCTCAACCTGAAAAGAAAAAAAATGTAAAGAAGACTAAAGAAAGAAAAATAACATATTATGAAGCATATGATTTGCCATCTGTGATCTACGATTACTAAAGTTATCACAATTCATTTTGGATTATGCTTGTGCTAATGAATAAACGTTAGTAAACAAAAAGTAAATTCACATGTAGTCAATGAAAAGCTAAAAGAAGAACGTACATACCTCCTTGTCAAACTTGGCAACATCTCCTTTGTACTCACCATCACTGTCATCAAAATTGGCACTCTTAGTCTCAGATAATAGCTCCCCAGAATGTGTTATGCCAGTTTGTTCTTCATCTGACGATGTTCCGGCCGCATCAAGCATCTTAGCATAGAATTGATTTAATTTCTCCTCTGGAATTGGGGCCACAGAGTACCTCCATTCCTCTTCATTCCCAGTTTCACAACTTGACCATATATAACCAACCCCAGACAGACCACCCTACAAAAAAAATGGCAAACTTAATAATCAAGATTATGAAATTAAAGAGTAAAAAAAATTAAAATCATTATTGTGTAACAAAAGAGAAACATCGTAGTTTGAGGGGATGTACCTCTGATAATCCTGACTGCTCGGTATCAAATGAAGCATGATCATGTTCAACATTTGCGGGATTAATACTAGCAATAGCTACATGGACAGAATCATGTTAGAATATTTGCAAACACAAACAACTTTTCTTCAAGGTTCAGAAAAAAACGTGAAAAGAATGAGAATTATAAATATCACACATGGGCTATCAATAACACCGCTCTCCGTATCAGCATACTCGAGCTCCTCGTCGCTGTCCTGCTTCGATGGTTGCGGAAGCAGTGAAACTCTGGAGTATGCTGGTACTGTTATATTCTGACCTACCTCGACCTAAGAAATATTACTTTGATGGTTAGTTATCACTCTATCATATTCTGAAAAATATCAGATGAGGAAGACAGAGAAAGAGGAAAGAGACCTTTGGGTGTTTTTTTTTTTTTTTTTTTTTTTTTGAAGTAGTCCTTTAAAGGTGTTTAATCAAAATACTAAGAACAAGTGCATTGGAACTGAAATAAAAGAAATTTTGGTACAGTACCCCCACAAACCAGATCACTCAATTTTTGCGCATCTCTGATGCCTATGGTCATCGACATTCGTTGGGCTAAATTTCACATAAATTGAGGATGTATGTTTCTATTACATAAATTTTCCTGTTAGCTTCAATGAGGAAAAGACCAAATGTTGTCCCTCCAGTGCTAATGGTATTGTTCAATTGCAATTCGACCCGACGTCAGTGGAAACATAAGATCTCATATGTTTTTCTTTTTGAGTGGACAAATATTCACCATTTTAATCAGTTCCCCCATTATAAAGCCAAACTCTGTAGTAATATCAACAAAATATATGAAGTACCTTAAATGACAGTATCACACCAGGCTCAAGTGCCGTACCAGCGTGCAGATGGACTCCATCACAGACAACCGAATGGCTCAGTCGACAACCATCTTCAATTGTCACATTATCCCAGATATAACATCCATCAATGCAAACATTACGGCCAATAGTGCACAACTCACCAATAACTGAGTTAGACACTGAGCTGTTGTCACCAATGGTTGTACCACTGCCAATTGCAGTGAAAGCACCAATACTTACCAAGGGAGATAAAGTGATATCTGAAAAGGTCATCAATTTTAGTTTTACATCAATCTTTTTAGATGGGAAAAGAAAGAACAGTTGTTGTCATACAGCATTTCCTATAAGGATTACAGTCCATAGAACAGTAGCACAACCAGACTCAACAATAAAGTTATCCGTCAAGGTATTTATAATTTTAAGTGTAAAGCTACTATATACATAAACTTACTAAAGTAGTTTGTAAGCTTAACTCAAGAATCCATAGAACATATTTCAAGCGATGAATCCAAACGTCAAAACCTATCTACTTCATGAGTGATCTGTTTATATGCAATAATTGTTGATTTTCAATTTTATTTAGAGTGAAGTCAAGAGGTTAAAAGATGACAAAAAAATGAATGCATCAGAGTAAACTGTAACCCTTCACAGTTTTGACCTGCTTATCTACTTGATGAATTAAAAAAAATAGTAAATTTGTAATAAATATATTATTCATGATAGATTCATTTTAACAGTTTGAAGTCGATTAAATGAAATTTTAAATTGAGTTTACCAACAATCTTGGTAAGCTTAATTTAAGTACATACCATCTTCACTCTAATTTTAACAGGGGGGTGGTATAATTTGATGGTGACGGATGGTATAATTTGACGGCGACAGATGAACTTATTTTATGATGTTTGCTTCAATTTATAAAAGCAGTATGAACCAATTCAACCAGAAATTGTATATGTGTGTGTGTGTGTGTGTGTGTGTGTGATTTTTAAACAGATCTGAGTAACCCAAGAGCTGAACCTATGCCATAGTTAATGACCAATATTAATTTCTCTGTGCTATAATTCACCTGGGGCTTTATATATGCCTTCCCTGTGTAATCTCATTTGTGCGTGATTACCAGAATATAACACATCTGGTACAAAAGGAAATGACCATCGCTGAATTATGTCCTTGCTTATTGTGGCATAGCTCCTGTAGTTGTCTACACGTGCAGTGTAACTTGAATCAATCTCATGTGTATACATCTTTTTCCCCATAATCTGAAAGTAAAATCACAAGATTAGACAATGCACATGGTTGAGGACTTGAGGTACTCATAAATAATCATTCAGTTGAGATGACCAAAATGGTCATCTATACTATCAGAAAATGCCATTATTCCCTAATAACTGCAATAGTGATATAAGTTTTGAGTTTCAATGTGCTGGTCAATGGTCATAGGTCCATAAGACCAACCCATTTCAGCACCCCTGTCCATTATTCAAAAATAGATCACTCATAAAAAATAGGGTGGGGAATGGGGATCCCTTGACACCTATTTAGTTTGACAATCTTGACAATCAACTTTATATAAATTCATAAAAAATCTTAAAAATGGAAAAACAATTTATAAGCATATTATTAAGCTTATAGATTGATTGTGTTTCAAATTTGGTGCATTTTACATGTCATTTGATATTCCATCAAACACTATTAAATTTAAACCTTTAAAATCATCATATAATTTTCATGACATTTGATGGAATATCAAATGACACTCAAATTGCACCAAATTTGAACCACAATCAATCCATCAGCTTCAGAAAATGTTTATTTTTTTTTTCATTTTGAAGATTTTCTATGAATTTATATTAAATTGATGGTCAAAACTCAAGATTCTCAAACCAAATAGTTGTCAAGATTGTCAAACCTTATAAAAAATAATAGAAGTTCCAAAAAAGAACAAAATAAAAAGGGGAGGGATCACTTGATAATGGGTTATGTATAAGCTTTTTCTATTTTTGAGTTTTTTTTTTGTATTTATTTAAAAATCCATTGTCAAGATTGTCAAAGTAGCCATTAAAGAAGACCAAGTAATGGTTGCTTCATTGGGATCAATCTTAAAACTTTGAACCCAACAGATTGAAAGATAAAAGGAGGTTGAGAGAAAGGGACTTACATCATCATGAAGTAATCCCTTAACAAAGTGACGACGAAGATGTTGATAGTCAAAATTATCCAAGAAGATTGTTAGCACCTCAGGTGAACATATATCGATATAGCAATCCTACATATTTTCAGGAAAAAATTATCAAAGCCGAAATAAGTGAAGGGGATGAATGATTTGCATAGTATCAACAATGAGTGAAAGAGGTGTTCATTGGAATTAATCTTCAATAATAAAAACAATTTCCATTGGGCTGGATGTTATTGCAACTTGAAAGGTCAGATATGACAAGAATCAAATACCGCCATATGCCAATAACAGCAATTCAAGTTTGGCTAATGTTTTGTAGCAACAAAAAAAGCTTAAGACAACTATAACGAAACATAACCACAAAATATTAAAAAAATTCTCAGTTTGAGGGGCATGAACATTGACGGCTTTGTATACTACACAGGATATTCAATTGAGTACTTTATAATTACAAAAGAACATTACAATGCAATAGAATTAACTAGTTCTGATAGATTTGTTTCAGAACTACAAAGCATGACAACTGAAGGTTTTACAATGGCATTGCTAGGAATCAAAAAATTAACTCTATATCAAAATAGAAAGATCATGCATCAGTATGTTTCTACAAAATGAAGCTGTAATATTTAAAAGCATTAAATTTTGTAATATCCAAATATAACATTTTTGGAACAAGATGGAGCAAAAGTCTATTGCCATTTACAGAGGCTGACTGCGTACTGAAAATTTTGTTGTCATAATTTTCTTCTGTAACCCTATTTCAGGACTAAAATAAATGAGTCTATACTGTTAATTTCACTCCAAACAATGACTTTATTTTTGTTAAGTAAAATTGTGTACCTTTTATATCTATATTTTTTTTGGTACAAGAGCTAGAGCTCAACAATGGACACACTAAAATTATTATAATAGGCACAGAATTGTCACCTCTTTTACAATATTTAATTCCTCCTTTAAGCATATACTGTCTCTCACTTTTTGTAGAGGTGCATATGGATAAATTGATTCTAGATATAATGAGCACCCTCAGAGGTATACTTCTGTACAGCATTTTGCTTAAAAAGGAAAAGGAATATGTTACCTCCAAGTCAGTACGTAGATAGAGGGACACATTATCAACAAGCAAGGACTGATCAAGCATTACTGCTCGCTTAGAACCGTCAAATCGATCTTCATAATATAACAGCTGCTTAGTCTCAGGATCAATAGCCATCACGATTTCATCATTCCCAAGGCGGGTCTGGTGAGTGAGAGGCATCGGCTTGGATTGCTTGACAAACATGGTCATGACTGTATCAGGATCCTTCTTCCTCCTGTCCTTGTGAGCCTGGAGCGCCTCTGTAAGACTCATGTTGCTTATTGTGTCGCCCGTTATGAGAATGAAGTCACCTCTTATCTTCACAAATGAAATGAATATTTTATATGAGGGCACTAAAATTAACTACTTTTGGGTTTTGCTGCATTTTGACAAAACTTAAAGAATCATGTAGGTTCATTTAGGTTGTCAAATTAACTACTTTTGGGTTTCTCTTTCCTTCATATGCATTCAAAACAGAGCAAAACTATCAAAATTCAGAATATAGGTGGACATAGTTCCCTATTCTACTGAATTCCTATTCCTTATTTTCTATATCTGTTCAAGGTCACCTGACCCTGTTCTCTACAGAAATGACATCACCTCAAAGCAGAAAATACATACAATGAAAATGATCTCAAGTGAAGAATAGAACACAAATGAAAACATTAAAAGTTGTACTGTAAAGGAGAAAACTCTCAGCACATACCACGTTTTTACCCTCAATGAAACGGAGAGCATCGCCAGCACTGATGGAGAAGTTGGAATCAATGGTGGTGATGGAAAAGCCGGCATATCTCTGGCCCCAGTGCGACTTGCTTATGTATTCCTTCACCTGCTCAGCATGTGCACAGCAGAAGAGGAACACCTCCTCCACCCCCACAGACTCCAGCCATGCCAATGTGTAGTCTATCATCGGTGTGTTCACCAACGGCAACAACACCTGGAGTCAAGTGATCAGGCAGTTTTGAGATGAGTAACTGGAAGGGCTGATTTGATATATCATAACTGCACAGCTGTACCTGTCAACCTATGAAAGAGGTATGAATGATTGTGACACTACACGTATGCTTTCACTTGATTATTACTTTTCTTATTTTTTGCACATGCAGTATTTCTACTACCAACTGACAAACATGTAAATTGGAGCATAAGACTAAGTGCAGTGTGACAAATTGTATCACTGCTTCCATTTCTGTTTTTCAGTTTTATCGTTTACTTCCTTGAAAGGCTTAAACAACATACACAAGGGCATTGCACAAGTGCAAAAAACAAAAGAAAAAGTAAACAGAATTATCTGGCGCCGTTGTGCAGCTAAGTCAAGTCTGTTTTATTTCGCCCCCTCCTCCATACATAATCGAATAGTACAAGATTAACCTACAGTATTTTACCACACACAGTGAGAGAGAGGGATTGCCTTGGGGCGCTCGAGTGTGATCGGTCGGAATTTCAAATTGAAGGTGTCGGCGAGCAGTATGGCCTGAAGCGGCGTCCGGGCGAGCTCCTCCGGGTCGTTGGAGGCGGCGCTCTTGCCGCCTTTCTTTTGCGCCATTGTCGCTTCTTTCCAAAAGCTTCAGACCTTTCCTTCTTCTCCTTCTCCTTTTATTTTTGTGAATTAGATTCTTCTTCTTCTTCTGAGGGTTTTTCCTTTTTTTTTATTTCCTTGTTAATTTCTTCTCCCGGGGTTTGTAAATTTATTATTATTATTATTATTTGTTTTCCCCTTTTTGAGGGTTTTCGGATTGTCGTCTACTCGTCTTGTCCAGTATTTGCCAAATGTTGGAAAAAAAAATGTCGTTGTGGGAGGATTTTGTTAATGGGCTCCAATAACCAAGGGACACTTATTACAGTCCGAATTTACAAAAGAGAGGTTCATTTTGAATGGGCCTGACCTCCATCAGCATACCTTTTATGAAAGGGTTGGTTGAGATTATTATCAATGACAACTTTTAAGAATTTTTTTCTAAATTAAATTATAATATGTGGTCATTAAATTTAAATTTTATAATGACGAATTGTAATACGTACTATTCTTTGTATTTCTCACATGGCGCATGCTCTGTTTTTAAAGGGAATCAATGCGTATATATGAATATGACTAACTTATATTTTTAGGCATGTATTTTGAACAGAATAATTCAAGAATCAGAATAAAAATCACCTCGAATCAGGAATGAAATAAATGTCATCTATCTCAAGCAAAGCAAGCTCGATAGCATGTAGTACTTAGTTCCACTGGATCTATCCAGTCCAAAACTCTACAGACAAGGCAAAATAAGCAATCAACACACATTAGCTAGGAATTAACAACTAATCAAATGAATTGCGTACAATGGATCTTTTTTGAAGAACAGATCCTTTTTGGAGGTGAATACAACAGGCTCCACTGCCTGAGAAAGAATGGAGGGGTGCGTAATCCGACGGGAGAAAATGATTGCTAGATGAAATCATATTCCGCCACCGATCGGAGGCAAGTGAAGCCGAGAGAGGTTGTATGCATCATGTGGAGAGGTGCGCGAGATGATCCACAATATATGCAGTCGCGGAGGAGACAATCAGTGGTAGATAATGAACCTTCCATTTGCACTTAATTTGTTTTGTCATATAATTAACTAGCTTGGATGCAAATCTGAACTGTGACTTTGTTTAATTTGTAGCACAAGTTCTTCTCCTATTTGTAATGCTATGTTGTTCTCAATTTGCATGACAGCAGCATGCATGAATTAAAATATGATGTCTAATTGTCTATAGACTATATGACTCTATCTCTGCCTTCCCCTTGCATAACTCTCCTGTTATATATGGTTGATGTTACATATAACATATTAGGCTTGCAGTAGAAGAGCCCCATTACATTTTTATCCAAACATTCACAATCATTTCTGAGTCTCCACTCTCAAATGATGCTTTTAATTTCGTTTTTTTTTAATTACTGCAATTTTAAAAAAATGTATTTAGTGATAATAGAGACATAAAAAATAAATGCTTTCCAAGCCTGCTTATAAATTTAATCTTTTAAAGTAAAAAGTAACACACTTGAGCATAATTAGCTTCAATTATTGAGGATGCGCCAGGGAATATTCTGGTTTGTACAATTAAATTCCCTAACATGGCAACCATTTTCCCTCCATGTGCCATTGTACCCTCACATTTTTCTCATCCTTTGATTATATATGTTCACTTACGTCTAAGATATATGTACTTATAGTCACTTGTATAATATGTTCATAGGTGTAAGATGTATCTATTTATATTTAATTGTTTAATCCTAATAATTAACATCACTAGTTCACAAATACCAATTAAGAAAGATAGCTGCTATTCCTCTATCTAGCTTTAATTAAGGAAAATGCTGCGATTATTTAATTCTGCTTTTATAATAATTGTGAGAACATTTGGGTGAGAAGAAACTACAAATATTTTTTTAGAACAAGGAAGTGGAAATAAAATAATAAATAGTGGAACCGCACACTTTATATAGTATTCTGGTTCTGATTAATATCGCTTTCAAGCTCTTGCGTGTTTAGAATAAATCAGTTGGTAATTCTTGTTATTCTAAATAAACGTAAAATATGAATTCTAGCACAGATAAAAATGGATAATTTTTTTTCACGGCCAAAATGCATGTTCAAATCCCTTAAGACGCGTATGCAAGAAATAAATGTTGGAACCAAAAAGATCATCATAAAATTTTCAACAAAAATAAATGTTCGGTATAAATGTGGAAATGCAGCAAAGAAAAGTAAAACAAAAGGAATTGCCAATGTGCTCTGAATCAAGCAATCAGGTAAAAATAAATTCTCGCCAATGTGCTTTAATTAACTATAAAAAGAATAAAAAAAAAAGATAAATTCCATCAAGAACTTTACAAAAAAAAATGAAGGCATCTTTTATTATTCGAGTCTTTTGGTAGTAATTTAAGTATATAAATGAGTCCAAATTCTCTGTTGCGCGTAATAGAATATCTTTCTGTCTTAGTGATCCTGACTGATGCTATCCACACGAAAATTAAAGAAGACCCTTCAAATTTAATTATTCAAAGATCTCATCTGTCAGATACATGCACAGGGAGCTTTCATAAAAAACCTTGTTTTCATATCACCATCAAAATTACAGTATTCCTTATATTCCCAATAATCCAAACATTTTGGTGCTTTCTCTCTTCTTATTTAATTAGACTAATCTTAATTAAAGTTTAAATCCTTTTAGTTTATCATTTCAAAATTGAAGGTGTTTCTTTTACCATATCCTCCTAAAAGTAGATAGAAATAAGGCTAAGAGGTCACATAGAGTCGAGAAATCTCAAAACTTCCGCGAATTTATTTTTATTGACAATTTCACAATCATATAATGAGAACTTGTTCGTCCAATTCTTCGGACCAAAATTCAAAACATAATTTCCTAATATTTTAAGGAAAAAAACTATTAATTTTATAGACATTAGGAAGGAGCAAATTGTACAACATTTTTTTAAACAAAATGTGTGTTTAGTTTTCTTCAGAAATTAAGACCAAGTACAAAACAAGTGTCCAAAAAGGTTTTACGGTGTTGTTTTCAGTTGGATTGGAAAATGGATGGGGAGTCAAAAGATACATTGCATATGTACCATTTAGATTTTGCTCCTTTCAAGGAAATCAATTGGCAGTCCTTATCTTCCCACGCACAAAGACATAAACATTGACATTGTCAATTATGTTGGGGTTTTTTGAAACAAATGGATGCATGATCGATCTCTCCAAACGACGCAAAATATTTTGGGTGTCTTCTCATAGAATTGCTGCCTACCTATAAAACTGTAGTGGTCATCATGGGCTTCGACTTTAGAATATCAAATACTCTAGTTGTGGAAGAAATTGAAAAATGTTGATCTGATAATTATAATTTCAATCGCAGAAATGTACAACAACTAATTTCAAAATGTTAAAAGAATTAAATTGTGAAAATATAAATAATATATATTAACATATTCTAAGGATTTAGAATTGAAATAAAAATACATTGCAGACATGTAGATAGCTCCAACATACATGAGGTAAACGACCTAGCTAATTAGAATATTAACCTTTAAAAATTTTATAAATTCAAGTCTCTAATATCTCCTAATTTTCATAGACATCAATTCAATTTAGAGAACTAAATCCACACATTTTATGAAAATTTGTTAAATTTATTGGTGCAGGTTGAAAGACATATTTTGCAATTGTGAGAGTGAAGATGTTCTTGAAACACCTTCAAGTGCACATGATTTATTTTTTGTCATGTTAATAACTGCTCTAGATGATGAGATAACCCACCAGCTAGGACCCCCCACCATGTTGGATTTCCTTTATGTATTTTTCTATTATTATTATTGTAAAGAGACGCGCTTTTTTTTTTTTTACTCTTTTTTGTATTTCTCTACTGTCTTTTGTTTCACACCTGTCTCCTCAGTAGTTGGCAATTTTTTCAACGTTGGATTGGAATATAAAGTTTACACCGAAGATATTTATATTTTATTAAAATATTTTGTGTTATTATTTGTCCATATCTCATATCCTCATGAGGAAGTGAAGTCATCAAGAGCTTTCAATAAAAAAAATGGGACTAGCTTCGACCCTCCTCATTTAAACAAAGTTCGTCAAAATAACAAAGAAAAAGATAAATTTGCTAATACGTTATCATATAGATGGAGTGTTGATTGTGCCTTAAATTTCGTAATACTAAAAATCATTACATCTAGATGGAGTGTTGATACAATAATTTTTTTTTTGTTTTTTTATAATAACTTGGCGATTGAAAAATCAATTTTTAAATTGCATCAGAATTTCAGAATACGTCTTAAGTCGTACAGAATGTATATAAAATAATAAAATTTATTTAATAACCATTCTTCAATTGCCATCATTATCAAATAATATATGTAATAAATATATTTTATCACATTTAATAATGGCGAGTGACGTACCCTATACTCCGCTACCTGCATTAACACTAATATGAACTCGACCTTTTCAATGTGTGAACCAAACGCACTATTTTATTTGGAACTGAAATTGCATATCTATTATTTACATATAACATATCACTGTCGAAAACGCTATCTAGTATCCAATGGCCAATTTGATATCCTACACATGCAAGTTGCTTTTTTCTTAACAACTAAACTTGACCACGAAGTGTCAGTCCTCTAGCGATATTAATATATTTTGTCATTATATGAACACGTATCAAGTCAACTGCCGAATCAACCTTTGACATATAATTTTGGATAATCCCTTTTATGCTTTAAATCTTTTGGAAGTGTAAAAAATTAAAAGGAGGAATCAATACGGTTTCAACCATTTTGATCCGTTCATAATTCTCTCATTATGAAATGATACATTTTTAAATGGCAGGGGATTGAATAAGTTTTCTTTGTGCAAATAATTTAGGAAAGAATTTGTTTGATGCAAATAAAACTAGCACTTAAAGCGAGGAAAAAAAAGTTAGAATGGAAAGTAAATACTGTTTAAATAGTTATCGGATCTCCGAATATTATTTTCGCGGAAATAAAATAAAGAACAAAATAAGGAGCCATGCCTATAAATATGTCACCTATAGATAGAATATTTCAGCGCAATATCGTCATGTGTGAGATGCTACTTGCTCAAGATGGCACATCTTATAATCTTAAAAGAGAACTTATCCAATCTGTCAAAATAAATATAATGAATATTTTCATATCCTTCAATCACCCCCAAACAAATCCAAACTTCTTACTCAACATTTGCCCAACAAGTCTCTACACAAACAAAGCAAATTAATATATCCCTTCATATAAGAACAACAATGGCTTGTGCATGTGGCACAACAAGCACAACGACAGAACAAAGCTAATATATTTCTTTCATATACGCAATAATATTGTATTTACAAAGCTACTTAGAATTTAACGAGAACCAACCAACCAACCAACAAACTAAACACAAACACGAAAAATTGCAAACCCACTGGATAGACAGATAGACAGATACCACAGCACAAGCCATAGACAGTTCAACAAACAAACACAACACAACATTTTCCTATCTTAAAAATAGACAATAGTAAAAGAAATAAAGCAAAGAAAAGAGACAGAGAAACTTCTAGACAATGAATCAGGCGCGTGCACTCAAGAAACCTGTGAAGGCTTCACGGGTTTCGGAGCCTCTGTGTTTGTCATCGCCATGCTGTTCACCTGGTGATGGTAAGCAGTTGGCACCATGCTAGTATAATACACCGCCCGGCCAGCATTATCATATCCCGCCGCCATCGGGGCTCCACCGTACCCTGCTGACATGTCCCCTCCCCCTCCCCCGGCTGAATGATTTGGTGTGGGAGGAGGCATGGCATACATGAAAGAGGCCGTGCCAGGAGGTGGTGCGGCAAAGTAACCGTGTGGAGCATGGGAGATCACATAAACTGCCTGGCGGTCCCCACCGGCAATGGATTGGAATCTGGGGATGTATCCGGACGGAGCGGTCATGGTTGGCTGAGGCACGGCAGTGGCAGGAGGGGCCTGTGGGGAAGGCTGTTGTATCGATTGTACTGGTGCTGGAATCGGTGGCTTCTCTTGAGTTGGGAGGAAGGCTCTATTGCCTAGGGTTTCGTCACTTCCATTCCTCGGCATTGTCGTAACCACTGCTTGGGGCTGGGTTAGGGGTTGAACCTGAGGCAGCGATTGGGGTTGGGGTCTGGGTCTGGGTCTGGGTCTGGGTCTGGGTCTGGGGTTGGGACTGATTATCAGTAAACTGGAGTTTCTCCAGTTCTTGGATTTGTCTTTGGATCTCAGGTGGAGATCCAGCCGGGTACGGGTCAGACCCAATTTGACGATCATCCTTCGCTGGAATTTCAACTGTAGCAGTGTCACGTGGGACCAGCTGCTCAGGCGGTGTTGGATCCTTGACCTTCACAACAGGAGGAGGCACAAATCCGTTGTCCAGTCCAAAGAGGTAATCTGGACTGGGCTGACCGTTGGCTGCTGGAGGAGCAGATACAGAGACTGGAGGGACCGTTGGCTGATTGGAATTGAGAGCATCAACAAACCAGCGGCGCTGGTCCTGTTTAGGTTCCAGGAGTGCGGGGGAAGGAGATGGAGGATTGATTGGGAAGAGGAAAACCCTGAGGCGCGGGGTAGATCGTGAGGAGTTGGACGAACGGTGGAAATGGAGACGATCAAACTCGAGCACCATGTGCTCCAGATCCTCATCATTAGTAACAGAGATAAGTGCATCGAGATCCTCACCTGGGAGCTGATACTTGATGCAAACCTCGTCGGAGCCGCAGACGGAGGTGAGCTTGGAGTGGAAGTCGGCGAAGCGCATGGAGCGGTCAATGGAGAGAATCTTGGTTTCGCCGTTGAGGTACGACAGCTGGTTGTCATGAGGCCTGGGCTGAATCCGACCGCCATAACTGATCATGAGCTTGACCCGTCCGGCGACGGCGGCGGAGGGAGGAAGGACTTCATCGGAGGCGTGGTGGTGGTGACTACCGTTCTCGGAATCGATCTCGCGGCATCGAGGCGAGGAGTCGCCGGAGTCGGGGTAGGAGGAGTAGGCGTAGCTCTCCATCCTCCGAATTTTCTTGAATTTCGATTTTTTGGGAGGGGGTGGGGACGAGGGGAAGAAAACTGCGGGGGTGAGAAGAGGGTTTTGAGGGATTTATGAGAGTTTGGTGGGAAACGGAAATAGACGCTTGGAACGAGATCTTGGTAGGATACCCTGCAATTTTAGTAAATTCTTCCAACTGGCAGTGAAAAAAATTTAGGATTTTATTACCCAAATTGAAGTGCAATTTGCGTCCTCTGACGCGCGGCTGGATACACCGCAGAATATCGATACCGTTTAAGTTTATGTTAAGATTCGTTCTTATCAATCATCAAACACATCTGTAAACTGTATTCGCGCTACACGCGTGAAGTACGTCAGAGGACGAGCATGCAGTTGAAGCGTTGAACTGCGATACTCTGTGGATGCTACGGCAGCAGCACTACTGCTCAAATAGTTTAATATAGATTTCGGATTTTTCACTTTGCTAATATTTATCTGACTATTTTTAATAAATTCGATCAACAATTCCAAAAACCTCTTTTATTAGTATATAGTATACTACTTAAGTGGCGGACTTGGTAACTTACAATAACAATAAATTGATTTTATTTCTAAGATAATCTATTTCTTTACATTATAATTATGAATAAAATTCATAACAACTAACAACATCAGTAATAAATTAGTACAATGATAAAAAAATGATGGTAAAAAATTGAAATAAAAAATATTAGCTCTTAAGATTGATCTACAGAACAGAACTGAAAAGAATAAAATTATTTAACTTTTTTCCCTTAATAAAAATTAGATGTTATTTATTAAATTGGGAGCTATATACATATTTTGTACTCAATTTGGTTGTAGTATTTTTTGTGTTTTCCTTTATACTCATCTTAGTAGAAACGAAATATTGCATGCGCACTTTTTGTTAGACTATGTCCGATCAAGTGTTAGTGAAAGACATGTTATTACGCTTTATTTTCATGTTAAAAAATACAAACAAATTCTAGATGTCGACAATTTTATAATATTATTTTATTCGTCATGTACTCATGTACATTAAAAACTTGCAATATTTAGTTAACATAAATACACCAAAATGACGATACAAACGATATCTGCAAACTTAACCAATTAAATTAAAGATTCACTTCTTAATAGCTTTTCAAAAAAATAGAACAACTAAATTAATCATAACATTTAATTGTTCTCTTTTGTTCACACTATAGTAACATAATTCGCGAAGAACGAATAATTAGTTTTTTATCTATAGTTGTATGTTTTACGAATAATTTTTTAATTTAATATATAATGTATTTTTGGTCAAAAATATTTTATTCATGAATTATATATTATCTTAAATAAAATTTTATATTTTCCATATATTTTTAAATTTTTAAATTTTTAATATATTTTTTACTTATATCATATGAAATAAACTATTTCAAATTATATCTCTATTATATCCGAATCTTAAATTTTTACTCGCCAAATAATTTCCAAATCCGTAATTTATTTGTTACTATGAACACATAATAATCTGTTGTGAAAAATTACATCATCAAAATACATATTTTCCTCTAAGTTGGAACATTATAAATCCACCTCAAAATTGTAGAGGTATATTACAAGCATATGTGTCTAATATTGTTTAAAAATTCGAAAATCATTTTTTTTTAGTGATATAGTAACCAGATTCCATTTAGATCGCTGCAATAAAAGTTTTCTCTAATTAAATGTTTACTATTGCGCAGCATATTAATATGTGTGCATATATTAGTTTTTTGAAATTGAATTATTAAATTATATGTGTGCATTAGTTATGAACATAAAAATAATTTCTGGTTATTTCTAGAAGTTCAATAAACAAATATTAACATGGTTGAAATTTGGAAGTAAAGAGAGAAGGAAAAAGAGAATGAGAGGAAGGAAAAGAAAGTGAGATAATGTATATGTGGGATTTATAAAGGTATTTTGTTAAGGAGGTGGGGAGGTTCAAAGTCTTTTATAATCGTTGATTTTGCATTGAAATTTATAATAATTATTAAAAATATAAATTTTGAACTTAGATTTTATTAAAAGTATGAATTTTGAAACTTAGATTTTATTAAAAATATAAATCTTGATATAAAATTAATGATTTTAGAAAATTTTGAACTAATTTTTTTTAGTTCAAAGTGTTTTGAACCTTTCCATTTCCTTCTGTTAATAAAATTTGAAAGAGGGGTATTTTGTCTGATGATTTTATAAGAGAGGGCATTTTATAAAATTGTCCGAATGACCATTATTCACGACGACCCGTTCTCCAGTCTCAGTTTTCCTTGGCGACTTCCTGTAGGCTGTAACCAATCGTTTTCCGCCACGTCACTGACGTAAGCAAGTAACGGTCTGCATACAGCCGCTATTTTTCCAGAGTCTTTCACAGTTTCACTCAGCAAATAATTCCACCAGTATATTCATAAATGGAGAGGATTAAACAATTTCCAGACATCGTAGGTCGTGAGCAACAGTTGGAAATGGGCTGCCGTGGGCCCCACTTTATGACGCTGTAAGACCACACGGGAAGCATTTACTCCCCTCTCCTACTTTCTAGCGGCCAAAACTCGTGTAGTCAATTATGCATCTATCCCTCTGTTCATAGTGTCAGATTCCCTCAATGTCATAAGTGGGGCATAGGGCAGCATGTTAACGCACAACACGCATAATAGTACCGCATTGACCATGGCACAGTGTTTCAGGCTTTCAGCGTGCTTCAGTCATAAATTTGTTACTTATAATAATCTTCTCTCGCTAATTATGGGATCCGACTAATGCGGGTTCAAGGAGACTCAAGACTGGAGCTCCGAGCTCTCCAGTCTCAACTAAAATGGAGATATCAGTTCATTATTTTGCGTCTGAAGAAAGGGACTGGTTGCAGCTTGTTGATTGTGTTATCAGTCAAGCTGGCAAGTCTATTTAAACTATTTGGAAAGAGGTGCGTGGGACCGCGAGGTAAAAACCCAAAAGATCAGACAAGTGGGGCCAGGTGAAGTAGAAATAGAAAATAAAAACTAACATGTAGACATGTAGTAATGTAATTCTCCTTTTAGTCGCGGTTTTCTAGGTCAATTAGCTGTTAACAACACTATTTAAATGGGGTGTTAACTAAGGTCAGTGTCCTCTCCAATTTATTTAAGTTGAACGCAGTAGAATCGACGTCAGGAGTTCACTAGAATATGTTATTTTAAGGCCACAACACTCAAGATCGTATTGATGTATATAATACATTACTAGACGAATTTAGTTAAAATTTAGAGGGTATTTTTTAATAGGAGTTATTACATTTTTCAAATTTAAACTTTGTAATCTCTTTATAATTATTTATATGCAATTAGTTAAACCACTGTATTACTTGCATATTGCATGTAAATCTCACAAATCATTTTTTTATTATAATAATATTTTTTTAAAGAAAACAACACTTATTATTTTTTAATTGCATATTTCTATGATGTGAAGTAGTACATCTAATTCTTGAAAAAAAAACTATTCTACGAAATTCTAGTGTGCATAATTCTAGAAGTGTGGGAGTCGTCAATTTAAGCAAAGATGCTCTGCAATAATCATTACTGCAGTGGAACAAGCCAGCAATTAATTAGCTATTCATCCCCTTTTCTTATTTGGTTATTCCAAAAAAAAAATGAAATTAACTTCAACGTGGGTTCAGGACTGGAATAGCGCAATCTAGGGGAAGGGGGGGAGTTATCCCATGTGCGCGCCAGCAGTATTTCAAGTAAAAAGGACGAGACAGCAGTAGGACGCTCAAGAGGGAAAAGTTTTGGAATAACTATGAATTGGAATAGACTATTCCTGGAGGGGAAATAACTGGATTATTTAGAATCCGATGTATCAATTTAATGAAAAGAGAATTCATCAATTGATAAATAGAAAAGTGGGATATTCTGTGGTGAATAACAAGTTGCTTTCCATGCAGAGAATAACTGGCAAAGCGGTCAAAGCCTATTCACCAGAAACAAAGAAATTTAATGTCAGTGGTTAATGGTTGTCCTTCCTAAATCACCATATGTAATCTAAATAGAGACGACGACGACAACAACAACAACAAAATAAATTATGATTCATTATCACAATTAATCGCAGAAATCTCTTATTTTTAAAAATGATATTATGTAATACTAATTTTATTATAACTAAATGATATATTTTATTTAGATATAATTTACATCTAAATCAATTACAATGACTCTTAGATTTCTAAATAAAATCAATTCGTTATTTAATAAAAGACTATATTTATAAAATATAGCATTTTTTCTAAGTAATTATGTATGGTGGGTAGTTTCTCATTTTACAACAAAACTTAAAAATAATTAATAATTTATTTATTTGATGGATAATTTTTTAGACCACTTTTTAGTAATGTGGTAAAAGTGGCAAAAGAAATGAGAAATTTTGAATAGAGATGTGTGGCATATCTCATTCCTAGATTTTTATTTAAGTTTCAATATGTATTATTTATTTTTAAGTGATGATTGGTAATTTAAAAGATCCATAACATAGTTGGAGAGTCAAGTCCATACGCTCTTTATAATATGCTATTTATAATATAGTATAGATATATATTTTTAACGCTGTACATAACAGCAGTCATGCCGCGGGATGCTGATGCGTACTAAACTAAGCAAATTTAATGTACATACTCTTGATGTTACATATAGCATAGATTGACCTAGTGATATGGATCAGTTACATAAAACATCTTTAAGGACCAATTTAGTTTTATTGAAAAAGTTCGAGCACTTACGGAGTGTAGTTTAAAATTTAAAGATCAACATGATTTTTTTAAGTTTAAGGATAAATTTGATATTCAAACTAAATTTTGAGAACCAATTTTTGATTTAGTGACAAATGACAACACTCTCTGGGAGATCGTGAGTTCAAAACTCAGATGAGAGATTTTTATGGATAATTATAAAATTTGAGAGCTTGATCCTCATCTTTCCAATAAAAAAAAAATTGTGCAATTGAAAGTTTAAAAATTAACTTGATTTTCTGTAAAAGTTCTGGATAGAAGATGAATTCTCTCAGTAAGTAAATTAGCTTCTCTGATGAGTACACGGTTAAAGGTGTACTTTATGAATGGGAAATTCGAATATCAATATACCTCTCGCCATGATTCTTTGGTTTAGTTTTCAAAGGACTTGTCACTTGTATATGTTTGTCTTTTCTCTTGCAAGTTCACTTTATTTGCGTTGATGTTATGTACTCTTTGTTTGTTGATATTCATACTTTGTCGTACTATGACCTGCATCTCATGTTGTATTTACTTTTTTAGGGGTAATGCTTACGTTTTAAGTTTTGCTTTTATAATATCTTTTCAAACTTTTTATTTTTACATAAAAACACACATTGTTATGAATAAAAAGAAGGCAATGGAATTTTCATGTAGAAAGTTACTCTAGCAATATAAAAGCATGTTTTAATTAATGACTAGTAGTCCAAAATGTGTTCTCCATTCTTCACAAATAAAAGTTACAAAAAATTTTTTCCAACGCCTTCAATTTCTTTAAGGACGAAAGCACAAATTTCCCATTCTCAAATCTCAATCAAAGGAAATAGTTATATCACAACGACAAGCAGCAAATTGCTACTAACAATCAGGGCGGATCCACAATATATCAGGGGCAGCTGCCCCGATTTTGAAAAATAATGTTTTTTGATAATGTTTTCGGTAATTTATCTCCTCCGGAAAATTTTTTGCCTCCCCTGAATTTTCTGATTAATTTCATTAAGAATTTTTTTTTTAACATTGTGCATAATAAAATAATTATACAAAGATATCAAAATATAAAGTTCCGTAGACGAAAACTTTCTTCATCAACTTGATTATCTATTACTTTGACCTTTATTTTGTTATTATTTTTAATATATAAAATATTATTATTTTAATAATTTTTATTAGATAAGAATATATATTAAATTATTAATTTTTTATTTAATATCCAATTGGTTAATGGATTTGAACCCGATAAGCTATTACAATCCAATAATTACCCCGATCAAAATCCTACATCCGCGTGCAGTCCAACTGGATCCTAACAAAAACATTATAGGAAAATAAATGATTTGTAATTTCAATTTGGGAGCTTGTACATATGCAGTAGTACCCAATTAGGTACTTATGGCTTGCTCCCTCCATACTGAAATAAATGGCTTGCACCACATTTGTCATTTGTGCTTATAGTAATGGTCCCACACCACGTTACATGTGTGTGAGTGTGTATCGCTTTTATGTGGGACCATCCATGTTACATGTCAGCTGCCTCCGCCAGGTTTGGAGGGTCCATGTCGTCCATCGACCATCCTCATTCCACAGGGGAACTGTGCATTTAATGACCAAGCAATAGTGCTTTGACCTTGACAACATTAATTAATAAATTTTAAGTTATGATGTAAATAAAATGGTCGATCTTCTATTACATTCCTCGTGTGGTATGTGTATTTTGTTCCTCTGCTGGTGTGTTTCTTTACTACTAAGTATAAATAAAATTTTCTCCTATGAAAAATAGGGGAGTTAATTGATATTTCACCTCAGTTTGAAAGAGAGAGATGGCGCACCTAATTTTTATTTTATGATGATATTGTTCTAGTTGCATGTACCTTCACTTGCAAGAGAGTGGGATAAGATATAATTACTGTGGTAAAAGATTGGTAGGTTAAAATTATATTTTAATTTTTTTATTTCACTGAGGTGGCAAAATTATCTTAGACTTACAATACAACCAGATTGAAACACAATATAAACACTGACAGTTAGTCTGCAAAATTTCTTACTTCTTGATTTTTGAAATTTACTTGGAAAGGATTTATTTAAACAAATGATGTGATTCTACCTCATAATGCATATACAAAATTATTACGAAACAAAAGCACATATTAAATATATTAATAATGATGCAGGGAACTATTTTTTTTTATCTAACGGCTGAAGGAATATTTATGAATAGTTGAAGTTATGGGACTTAAACACCATATTTATATCAAAATGTTAATAATGAGGATCAATATTTTATTATTTTATGTAACTGAATTAATACTAACATTTATTCTGATAATCATTGCTTAATTAACATGAATATTATATGCGAGATCTTTAAAAAAAAAACATCATGATTTAAATTATGCACATGCATGTCTAAATCAATATTGTTACAGTTATGGTATAATATAAGTTAAGTTTATCGTATACCAAAAACACATGCACTCTACAGGAAGGCATGAGCTTACTACCAGTACTGAGATTTTTTAATGAATATTTTATATTTGTTATATTGTTTTTATATGATACTACCTCGAGCCTCAAACTTAATCTGTGTTTTGTAGTTAAGTACTAAGTTCAGTTCCTAAAAATCCAATCAGAACCTAATATGAAACATAATCTAATTGTTGCTTTGTCTTAATTATATCTTTTCAATCTGAACAAAAAGAGAATTATTTTTCACTTCTTTGATAAGATTTGTTTTCGTTTCGTGTTCTTTTATACATCTCAAATTTTTTTGTGTTATGGAATCCGGCTTTTGCATGAGGGTAATTCAATTGTGAAGATTGTGATGATATCACATTTGTATACACTAATCTTAAATTAACAACAAGAACATTTGTAGTATAGTTTGAAGTGGCTTTACTTCTTCTGTGGCAGGGAATCTGAATTCGTATCGTCTGCTCTGTGGTAGGGAACCTGAATTCGTATCGTCTGCTGTGCTGCATCGTACAGTGTGGCTTGAAGATCGTCCGTTCGCGTGGAGATTCGTGTTTCACCCAATCTCAAAGTCACCTCCCGTGAATCCAACGACATGCGCACATGCTGCTCTCGTGCCGTGCAACAACTGATGCGGATCCCAGAGAACCTGGGATGGGCTAAAAAAATCTTGATAAATTGAAAATTATATCAAAATATTCATAATTTCATATATTTCGCTGGTCAGATACTATTTTTATTTTCATTATAGTCTATTTATAGTGGAAATATTTTCTGTTTAACACATGAGATGAGATCAACCCTCCATATATGCAAACAACAGGAAATATTTTCAAACGGGTCAATATTTCGCTGATGAAGTCTTCAAACGGATCGCGCATTGAATAGTGAATAACACTTGCTTTTCTAAGCCCCTGTGGTAAACAGCTATTAGGTTTTTGGGACATTTTTATATAATACAAATTATGATTAAAAGTTGCTGTGTAAAATCATAACTGGAAATTTTTCTGAGGAACAAAAATATTCAAGCGATACGTATAATGCTATCTTTTACATTGATTGAGCTAGAAATCGGTGCACAAGTAAAACTGTAAAAATGTATTAAATATTCCTCCTAGTATTTTCTGGAAGAGCAGATTTCTACAATGGAAAAATGAGAATTGAGTCGTTCATTTATTTATTTATTGGTTGGTTCAGCATTGGTAGTGACATAGAAATCTACTTTTTTTGTCCTGCCAACACCTGGATATTACTAAAGGGTCCGTTTGGCATCCAATGAAATAACAAAAAGTTAGAATAGAATAGCTATTCCGATGAATTAATTTGCCAAATGAATTTTAGACTAAATAGAAGAGTGCGCAATAGTACTAATCCGGTATACCAACTTATAGGTGGAATACCGGATTAGCTCTCGTCAGAATAGCGATTATTGTTCGATTATGTTATATTATATTATTATATTATGATTATGATTAAGATTTAGTATTATTATATTATTATATTATATTTATGATTATAATTTATTATTATATTAATATTATGATTATTATATATTATTATTATTATCCTTATATTATTATTATTAAATTATTATTATCATTATTGTTATTATATTATCGTTACCATTAGTATTATTATATTATTATTTATTATTATAAATATAATTTTAATAATTTCATTTATTATATTATGAATATAAATATAATTATTTTATTATTATATTATTATGATCAATATTATTTATTATTATATTATTATATTATGATGATTATTATTATTTTATTAGGTTGTATTATATTATTATATGTTGATTATAGTGATGATTAATTTATTATTATAATTATAATTATTTATAATTATTTTTATGATTATGATTATATTTTTATTATTATATTATTATGATTATGATTATGGTTATATTATTATGATCATGATTATGATTATGATTATTATATTATAATTATATTATTAAAATTATGATTACTTATTATTATTATATTATTATAATTATGATTATAATTATATTTTTTTATTATTATATTACTATATTATGATTATGTTTATATTTTTATTATATTACTATTATAATATTATTATTTATTATGATTATTTTTTATTACTTTATTATTATTTGATTATGTTGTATTATATTATTATATGTTGATTATAGTTATGATTAATTTACTATTATTATTATTATTATTATAATTATTTATAATTATTTTTATGATTATGATTATATTTTTGTTATTATATTATTATGATTATGATTATGGTTATATTATTATGATTATGACTATAATTATTATTATCATGATTATGATTATGATTATTATATTATTAATATTATGATTATTTTTTATTATATTATTATAATTATGATTGTAATTATAATTTTTATTATTATATTACTATATTATGATTATGTTTATATTTTTATTATATTAGTATTATAATATTATTATTTATTATGATTATTTTTTATTACTTTATTATTATTATTATCTTACTATTATGATTATTATTTTACTATTATTATTATCATCATCATTATTAGTATCATAATTATTCTAGTAATAACTACCAAACGATATTTTCGCTCTTCCGAATAGTCAAGAATACCACTCTTCCAAAAAAAATATTATTCTATCACTCTTCCAAAATTACCACTCTTTCAAAGTTATTCCTTGATTTGCCAAACGGACCCAAAGAGAATTAAATTAACAGTGATTTAATTTTTTTTTTAACTACAACACACAAATTGATTCTTTAAAAAACATGGGAGCACCTTCTCAGTTTATCAATATTTCCAGAAGAGGAAAAGTGACTACAAATGGGCTCAATTTTTATTCTGTTTTGGGCTTTAACATTTTAACAGGTTTTTTTAGCACTTCTGTAATTATGATCAAATCTGATAGATTTAATGGGCCTCTATTTCACTTTCTTA
The DNA here is from genome assembly GCA_037127355.1 of Schoenoplectus tabernaemontani. Lineage (NCBI taxonomy): Eukaryota > Viridiplantae > Streptophyta > Magnoliopsida > Poales > Cyperaceae > Schoenoplectus > Schoenoplectus tabernaemontani. Next base: position 17,464,129 of record CM073749.1, on the reverse strand, counting down.
TTCTGTGCTAATATTTCCAGGGGCTAAATTTTACCTTGTCTTGGGCTATTTTCAACTACCATTTTTATGTTCATTATTTTTTCTTGCATTTTGTAATTTCAGTTCATCTTGCTGCAACACCTGTGTGAAATACTGCTCAACATATCTGTTATTCACCATGAAAATAGGGTTAGACGAGCACAAATTTTCAACCAAACTAATTTTCACTGTCGTTGAATGTACCAAATTCGCTGATTTTCAAATGGGTCAATAGTATCCACATGAAATGTGACTGTTTGGAATGTTTGTTAACTAATGTGAAGTTAAGTATCGATGTCGGCGGGTCAATATTTTTCACATGAAATGTGACTGTTTGGAATGTTTGTTAACTAATGTGAAGTTAAGTATCGATCGGCGCAACACAAATCTTAATGTAATGGATGGCAAGTGGTCGTGCCAGTTGTACATCAGCAAATCCGGGATTCACAATCAGTTCTGGAATCGGCACAAATTTTATTTGTCAGTACAAAAATAAGAAAAATAGGTATCACAAAGACAAATTTTGTTTCCATTTTTTATTTGACGGACAAAAAATATAAATAAAGATAAAAAAATCTAAGAATGCAAAATTGAAACTAAGAAGGTTGCAGTAAAATATATGCTTTTTCCTTCTTTTTTCTTTTGTTTTTGATTAACAGCCTTGTCTGAGAACTCACCAGTCTCCACACACATATACACGATGCAGTGTTGGGTTCGCCAAGTATTGGCAAATTTCTGATATAGAATTATGTCTTCCTTAGGAAAAATAACTGAAATTGAAAATAAAATAAGTACAAAATAATGGGCTTGGTTTCGTCCAAGGCTCTTGTCTTTACGGGCTCAGAAAGTACTGGCTGCTGGCATCTAATGCCATCATGGATCATACCAAAGCAAAACCAATAGCAGTCTGAGGATATTTTGTCAGATCAAACCTAGATAGACTATTAGATAATAGATATAGAGAGCAGGGGACAAGATAGGTCAAGACCCAAGACTGTTAAAACAAAATCTGTTCAATAAAGAATCTGGAGCAATGTCTCACCGACACTTTTAGGCTTTTAGAAATCTACTGGTACTTGTTTACCAGTGGATCATAATCCTCTCCACTCCTGTTTCTTCACTGATGTGCTCCATAGACCATAATTGTTTCTCTCTCTACTGCCTCTAGACTCCCTTTCGCTTCTCCTCCTTACCACCGTCTTCCTCGTCCCATGAACCGCGCTAATTCATTTCCGATCTAAAAAAATTCACATGACCTTGAACATTTTGTATAAAGGCAACTCTTGAATTTTCAGAAATGTGAATAATAACGGCAAGAATATGCATAATAATAATAGCAACATATATGCATAAATGTATAATAATGATGACAATGTGAATAATAATAATAATATATGAAGATATTTCCTCGTTTGCTCTTTTACTATCGCTGAGAGAAATGTACCATTTTTGCCTTGTTTTACTCTTTTAGGCAACAGAAAAAAGAGAGAAAAGATGTGAATGAGGAATGACAACTGGAGAACATATTCATTTTTATCGCTGAGAGAAGATGTACCATTTTTGCCATTTTTGCCTTGTTTTGCTGCGTGCTGCCTGCTGGTAAACTATTAACCGGCTAACACCTACAATTATATATTTTTTCTCTTTCTTTTATTTTTAATGCTCTGGTCCTCATTGAAGAAGAACTCATATAATACATTTCATGTCTATTCTGTATATATATATATATATATATATATATATATATATATATATATATATAACACATTATTAATTTATTCTGGCTCGCTGTCTCGCTCGATATCATCAGCCCGATTGGAGGTGGCTCTGATTTCTCCGACACCGTCGAACCAAATCTGGAGAGGTGCTGATGCTGAACACAATTTCTTTAAAACAAGTCACAGATTGATAAGACACACTACAAGCTCTTATCTTAAATAAATAGGGTGTTAAACAGAGAAACCAGACTGGTCATTGGTTGAGAACCAGCCAAACCTAGTGATTCAGCAAAGACTAATTAAAATACTTTTTCCACTCAGTTGCCTTTTTCTTCTTTTATATTTAATTTTTGGGACCCATGTACTTGCCATTTTTTTTATCTATTTGAAGTGAGTTGTTGAGTAAATGTGACATTAAAACAAATGTACAAATTCTGGAAGTATCAGAGCACAACACTATCTATCAGGTTTTACTTGATTGCCTAAATTTTCATTGCAGTATATATAATAAGAACTACGCCCTGAATAACATTTTGCATTAATTTTTTTGAACTTTTATAAAAAAATAAATCGAGGAAAAGATAGAAATCAAATACTATGTTTCATATGCACCGGTCTAAGTAACCTGCAAGATCTATTAATTATGGTATCAGTATCAGATGTACCGTGTAGCAGAAGAAAGGGCCTATGGTTTTTTTGTTTTATTTGGTGATGACTCGTAAAAGAAACTTGCTCTCAAAATAAACATCAACGAATGAGGGACAAACTAAGAAAACAGTTAGATATAATTTCCCAACATAAACAAATTTATACTCCACTTGTAACTATTAAGTGTTAACCAAATTAAAACGGACCCATGAAATAAATTAACTTTACAAAATAGCGAAAATCAAATTAATAGAAAGAAAAAAGCAAAAACAAAAAAGTAAAAAGTAAAAACAAAAATACAACGCGTCTTACAAAAAAAGCTGGTGGATAGTTCTTTCTGAAATAAGAACAATCTGAAGAAAAAAAAAATGCATCAAAATGGCTAAACCTAAGAACATTTTCATACCAGAAGATTTGTCACACTTAGTTGTGCCAGTGGGCTAGCATTTCACTGGTAATACCCTGATCTGTGTAGCATTGTTGATCTTGAAGAGAAGAACAGACATGTATTCTTGTACATTTGTTTCCTTTCTCAAGCCGTTGCAAAACCAAAGTGGTACGAAGCCGAGTTTATCAGTATTAGTCGGTACTATCTATTCGAGTCGGGATTTGCTCCGCTTGGTACCTCATGCATGCTCTCATCAAATTTGGCTGTACCATTAAGCCTTTTGGCATGCAACTCCATTGTTTCCGACTTAGAAGTGACAAGAAGACGGCGCGCAGAAGTTGCCGCATATGATCTCTCAACACTTTGAACCAACATAAACAAAACCAGGAGCAAAAAGAGAGCAGAGAGGAACAATCTAACAATTCCACCAAGCCATTTGTATCTTGCCATGCAGATTATGAGTGCAAAAACATACTAGTGTATCTCCATAGAAAGAGAAGTTTCTAAGGGTGCTTATAGAAGTGGTAAGGTCAAAAAGGAAAAATCTTGGTTGGTGTAAATGCAAAAATATGAGAAGGGAATTGATTTAGGGGTCATAGTACATCCAATGTCCATGAGATCAAAAAATAAGTTCAATGAACATATCTACCATTGAAGAGCGTCAAGATTTATACTTATATTTTAATCAGTTGCATTAATAATCGTGCCAATCATAAAATTTGAAAATCCAACGGTTAAAACCATCTATCGAACCAAAATCGGTCGGATGGGCTTTGGACCTACTCCCGCCCCCATTGATTTAAGGGAGAGAAGGCATAGTTACATTAATACCTTTATCTCTGATATCGTTGGTCATTTAATAGTGTGCATCCTCTGCAATCCACTCCAACAAAATTATACAATTTACAGCTAGCCAAGCAGACAACTCATCAATTTTTTTTTTCTTTAAGAAAGAAAACAAATCTGGTGTCAAATTTGAGCGATTTAGGTTAACTATATTGAGCAGAGCAAAATAACTTCACAAATATTTCCCACAATTTTTATAGCTCTCCAACATGTTTTATGTGATTTCTAACATTATATAAGTCAATGACATATTCATTACAGTGGTGTTAGTAATGTTTAACGGTGTAAGTATGCATATCCTTCATAAAGTTAATCATTTAATGTAGCTACGGATGCAGAATTTTTATCCAAAGGTCAATAATCAAATTGCAATAGTTTATTAAGTTTAAACTCATTAGCTAATAAGATACTAAATAAAAAATCAATAATTCAATATACATTCTTATCCAATAAATTTAGGGGTAAAAAACTAGATTAGGGGACCAAATTAATAAAAGTTTTATCCAAAAAATATTATTATTTTTTTTAATTAAGAGGTCAGCTGATCACCCCTAGATACATGTACATCCGCCCATGATTTAATGTAGAATAAGTACTGTTATGGAAAGAGGAAAAAAGTTCTTAAATATTTCTATGCTTTCGAAGAATACTCTGATGTTTGCATTTAAGTTTGACAAACATAATGTTTTTTTTTTAATTTGTGTAAGAGTTATTGCGTGGTGATATCATCATTTGTGCATTAACTCCTTTATCTTTATAATTTTTGTTTAGTGTTATCGAAATATCTATGGTTTTAACTTATACGGTTTTGATGAAATTTACTATTCTCTTGAGGTCACTTTTCCGGAAAAACAATGCTTATGGCCTTGATTTTTAAAATGAAAACGATCCAAATCAGCTACTATAATTGACACTATTAAATTCTAAGTTGTAATTTAGTCTGTTTATTGCTTTGTTGATGCAAAAATGGGAGCCAAATCCATATTTATAAATATATATCAAATGCCTTGGAATATATATTTACAATTTCTATGATAAATTTTAGGCACATTAAAGAACATATTTTTTGAGAAAACTATTATGTTTTGAAATCTTCTTCAAAATTGTATCTTGGGACCGAAATTTTATAAGTTATGACTACAATTTTCAATTTCATATTTATATATCTAGACAACGTTGTCTTATTTGTTAATTATTTTATATAATTAGAGTATTCATGTCAATATATATGAGTACATTGATATGTCTATGTAATTTATTCTGAATTGAGAACAATAGTATCTATATTCAAAAATCTATACGACCCAATTATAGCTTAGTTTAGAAGATGAGATTTGAACCCCATTATGTGATATATTTCTTTATTGAAATATGAATTGTTCCCAATGTTACATTTCTAGCAGGGATATCAATATCATAGATTCATATGGACATCTTATGGCTATATCTGTATGAATTGCACAGCGTTGGTATTGAAGAGAGGGGAAAACAAATGATACGGACTACATTTATTAAGGGACCACGTGACAATAAAGTGATGGCACTGGCACTGGCACTGGCACTGGCAGGGACCTGAGTGCAAAATAAAGTTGAGAGACTCGTGAACTCTTGATCTGACGGTCAACAGCAAGACAACTTATGGCGTGCTTAATTTGGGAAGATGGCTTTCGACTCTAGTGTTTATACTTGCGTAATATTACTAGTGTGGGATCTAGTGTTGCTGTGTTATGTGCAGCATTATTATTTTTTTGTTTCATACTGGTTCCCCATGGTGAAATTCAAACAAGATGAATTACCAGTTCAGAACTTAATTTTTTGTTTTCCTTTTATAAGAGGCAAAGGTTGATATTTGCTGATAGATGAAATACATCAAGTGATTTATTTTAGCTCCCAATATCATAAAATATAAATTTTAAAGTAAAAAATAGAAAATGTAACTATTAGCCTCTGACAATAAATCAAGTTCAATGGAGAATAACATATTTACTGTTATTTGAATAAAAGGAATGGTTATAAACATTTTGACTCTTTAGCAACTAATTTGAAGAAAGAGCGGTTTAACTTTTTCTTGCTTTTCAACAAAAAAAAAAAATCTAATTTTCCAAATTATTTGTATGATGTATATATGTCATTTAATAAGGATACATGCAGACAATCCAAAACCACGTTAGCACGAAACGAAGCATGACATATGTATGATCATTAGTTTTGTTCAGAATTTGATTATTTTAGCCATTTTAAGCGTCTAAATTGGATCTTCTTTTGTTGATTACTTTTGAGCATTAAACTTAGATTTGCTACGTTCAAGACTCACAAAAAAGCTAAAAGAAAGGATTCCTTCTACGAAAAAGGGCAAAAATAACCAAACACGGAATCAAATGCGAACTTTGCTTTATAAAAAGCATGCAAATACGAGCCATGCCCATGCATGTCTCTTCTTATTTGACAAATTTTGCTCACCTCAAAATGACTTGCATTCAAATTGAAATTAGAGGAATAAATCTAATTATAAATCGGTTAATATTGTCAGTTTTCTTTATTGAAAATTACTGCATTTAATTGTTTGTAATATTTTTTTTGTAAAATAATGGTTCCCATTAGCTTTGACAATTATTATTTGAGTTTGACTAAAAAATATACTTTAATATCTTCATAATTTGATTTATGTTGCTCTATAAATTATTTATTTCAAAGTTTATTGGGATAAAAATATTTGTAGAATTTTTGACATATTTATTTTGAATTTTTTAAAATGACCTATTTTCATATGCAATTATTTATTATTTTATTATTTTAGAGCCATCTAAAAAATCTAAAATAAATACTCCAAAGTTTCTAAAAATGAAATTTATGTATCTTACAATATTTTAATACAATGAATTTATTGAGCAACATAAATCAAAATTTGAAAATGCTAAAGTATGTTTTTTGAGTCAAAATCACTAAAGATCTTTATGAGCTTGAGCTCATACTAGGTTGCTCTTATTATTTTCATATTTTTTTGTCAAATTGGTGCAAGCATCTTTCTACGAAGAACTAAACTTACAATCATCTATCCGGAGCATTCAATTAATACTTAATACTATCGTTTGTCAATTAATTTCAGTGTAAAGTAAATTTTTCTAACGGTTCATTTTTTATTTATTTTTGTATATACTCCAGAAAAAAAAGTAGAAAAACAATAAATTGCCTGCTGCCTCCAAAGCATGTTAGTTGTCGTTTTGTAGATTTTTTTTTTCTCTCCAGGGTTGATATCTTTTTTCTTCTCATGTATACATAATAATAAATTAGAAAATCACTTTAGAAGTATGAGACACAAGAGGTGAGTCCCTAGAAGGGGAAAAGTTGCTAGAGAGGGTAAGCCTAAGCTTACGCCTTTTGCAAAGACATGAACTAAAGCTGATCTCATATCATCTCTGATAAATTTCAGATGCTGTCCTCATTTTGGGTTAAGATTTTATTATGTCACATCCGGATCTTGCCACGTCTTCTATTTTATAATGAGCACCACGTCTCGTATGAAAAAAGTTCTTAAAAAATGATTACATATTATATCAGAATTGGCACCAAGAAAAAATAAATTAATAATCTATAAAAGTGATAGACTTTAATACTACTAAAATATGTTAGATCATTCAAAAAATACTCAAATATTTAATTAATTTATTAATAATTATCAAATTTAAATGTATGCTGGAATTTAGTTACCATTTATTCATATGTTGAATGCATAATATTATTTTGTTATACGAGCCTCTATTGAATTTGTCTACATAATTTGTCTTGTATACTAGTTGATGGTATTTTTGTTAACTTGAAAATTAAAATTTCGAAAATAATCTGTAATTATAAAGAATGATAAAATCTAACCGTTTATTTCAATTTTTTTATTTAAAACTCTTTGGAAAATATAACACAATGAAGCTAAATATAAAAATATAAACAAGAGAACCCTCAATTTTACATTGTGAAATTATTACTGAGAAAAGGGAGCGGGGTCTGAGTGATGGTCAAAAGAGCGTTCCAATCTCATAAAGGGGCATTTTTTCAGATCACTAAGTATCCTAATGGGACAACTGACAAGGAATTCTTTTAAGGCTACGAGTCTAGAACCAGTGAATAATTCATGTACAACCAGGTAACAATATTGCAGTATTGCTCCGTGATTTTTTTAAGTAATAATATGATAAACTTTATTTTTTATAATAAATATTAATTAATTATAATTTTAATAATAAGTATGACAACACATCAGTTGTAGTGGCGATTTTAAAACGCATCAGTCACAATGACGTACTTATGAAATATGCCATTAAAATATATGCCTTCCCACAAACGTGCTAGTGAAATGGACACCTTTAATGCATATTCAATTCCTTCGAATTCACTCTCTCATCTTTGATGATCATTTTATTGATCCAAGTATGTGTTTGTATACTGTACATATGATCCAACTTTCCATACTGGCACTCTGGCATTTGTGATGCTCCTGAATATACTGTACATATGATCTTGATGATGTGTATAGTACTCAGGGGTGGATGTAAGTGCAACCGGGGGTGGGGTCAGTTGATCCTCTGGATTTTAAAAAATAGTGTTTTTAGACTAAAGTTTTGTTAATCTGACCCCTCCTGAATTAAATTTTTGACCTCCTGAATTGTCTGATTAGTTTTAATTGAGAAAAAATATTTAATAACGTAGATAATGAAATAATTATTAAAAATTTTAAAATATGAAGTTCTCATAAAGGAAAATTTTGTTTATCACTATGATTATTTATTATTTGATTTTTATTTTTTTATTATTTTTAATATATAAAAGATATTATTTTAATATATTTATTTAATATCCGATTATTTAATGAGTTTGAACACGATAAGATTTACTAACTCCCTGACATATATGTGGAAATGCATCATATAATTAATTTCAACTTTTAAGTGTAATCATTCATCAACCCTGTCATAATTAAAAAGCAAAAGTAACAAGTTAAATGAGTCTAAATCTCTAGGCGGTTTGCCTACTTCAAAAAAAAAAAAAGAAAAAAGAAAGAGACTAAAACCTCTAATAAATCCACAGATGTGCTGTCAATGGGCCTCTGAACCGTACGAAATTTGACCTTTATGGCCTTATGTAAATCTCTTTTTAGCTCAGTTGAAACTACGCGACATATTTAATGGGCCTACGTTTACAAAAGTAACTCGTACGAAGTACAAATGGGCATTTTTTTTTTCAAAATACCATCAACTGGTTTGAATTAATACCAAACTTTTGTTTGAACTTTCAAACCACTGCTGTCTTGCTTTTCTTTATAGCCTGATGCATGGAAACATATTTGCTATCATAGTTTACTATGGCAGCTGACTGTTGATGTGTCTATGGATGATAGAGTCTACAAAAAAATCTTAAAAAACCTCTTTAAAAATTAAATCGTGATCATTTATTTTAAATTGGACCGTCCTGATATTGTAGCAGCGATTGTCATAGATCAACTATGGCAGCAAAATCGGATCCCTGATGCCTATTGGATTTTACCATAGTTTTCTTCTTCTCAATAGCTACTGAAGTATTACTCAAAGAAAGAGAGTACAGATCTTTCAGTAATACAATTATAAAGCATGCTAATTAACAAGTGACAGTTAATGTTGAAAGATTAGTTCAATATTTTAAATAGGAAACACATTAATTTTGAGCTTAAATTTTTGCAAAAATATTTATCTATTAATTTATCCCAGCACATGTATTACAAAGATTCATATTGACCACAAAATATAGTGACAGATAAATTATATAAGGGGTGAAATTTACGAGCATTGTATTGTGTTAAATCATGTCATTTGAACTCTGATGCTTGCATCTCATACTTCTTTATTTTTTAAAAACAAATTATTACATTATGGCCACTTCTTGGGCTACGCTATGTTCATAAAAAAATTTGCCAGAAAATATGTTGAATTTAATCATCACTGAGTACACAATCTTAAAATTTTTCAATATTTATGGTTAAACTCAACTGACCTTATAATATTAAAAAGAACCATGTTACAACGAGATTATTTTTCATTAATAGACTTTATAGGAGTACAATACAATATGCCGAAAAATTATACCAATTGTGAGATTATCCTATATAGTTTGCAAGATGTAATGATTTGCAATAATATCAATCTAAAATTGATGCTGAATAAATTATACCAATTGTGAGTTTATCGTAACTAGCATTCAAGATGTAATGATTTACAATCATTCAAACCGAAAATTGATAATATTAACTACTAGAAAGAGTACGACAAAATTTATATAAAAGTCTTAATCCTCCTGTGATGGTATAATGTTCGAACCCAACATAAAACTGTGAGGAACTTTTAATCTCGGGGAGGGATCCAGACAATGGATTATTTTGATAATCTTGACAATGACATTCTAAAAAATATTAAAAATAATCATAAAAATAGAAAAAGATTGAAAGTATTTTAAATTTCATAAATTTAATTATTGTAAATCATATAAAATTTTGATGATGTTTGATTGAACTATCAAATGATATCTAAATTTTGGAATACTATCAATGTATAAGTTGAAGAATATATATCTATAAAAAAATTATTTTAAGATTTTTATAAATTTTTTTAAATGCCATTGTCAAGAATCAAAATTGACAAAATAACCCATTGTCAAGGGATTCCTCCCCTTTAATCTTTTATGCCTATTTTTATGTGGTCTCTTTGCAACAGAACCCAACGCAAATTATTCTGCGGATAATCAAAGGGATATATAGGGCTGAAAAAAATAATTTCACAACTCTGAGGAGAAATAACGATCTAGATCACATAATTGACCAAAGAATTATTTCATGACTTAAAGAATTTTCTCCGCCTTTAAATGATAATAATGATTTTCTGGTTTATATTCTATATATAGCCACAAAGAAAAAATATAATAGATAAGCGAAGAAAGAAAATTTTCATCGGCCTCTAGTTCATAGGCGGATAACATGCTACCTTAATTGACAATGACACGGCGTCGCTACGTCGTTACTCCGCTGTCTTAAAATAAATAAAAATAATAATTTATTTCACTGCGTTATGTTATGTATCACAAAATGCCGTTAATATCTCTCGCCACAAATTATAAATGTCAAAAGGTTCAAATATTCAATAGATTTTGAGTAAACTATCCATTCTCCACCCAAATTTTGATTTTTGAATAAACTATCATTTTCATGCAATATATTGAATTCACATCGTCTACATTATTTTACGGGATAAAATAACTGTCCACTGAATCTCAACCGTCATCGTCCTGACCGCGGGCAGCCGTCACACAAATCCGACGGTTGAGATTTACGGACAGTTACTATTTAAACCATTAACCCAGATGTAAGTGCTAGCCTAGCTTCTCCAATCCCAGTGACAGAAACTAAATACCATTTTATTTTCCTTTTTTAGATGTACTATTAGTAGTTGACCTCTAGAAGTGCACATTCATTGAGCCGACTAAATTAAGCTACCTTCAAATTTTGATATAAGCTATCATGGTAAGTACGCTCAGAACCATTAAATTTTGCTCGGACCAGCATAAAGCAAAATAATTGTGCTACCTTCAAAGGAGTTGTTTAGCTGATGCAATTATACTGGACACATCAACTAGGAGTTCAACATAGGTTTGAACACAGGTTGCATTACAATTTAGTAGGTTTCTAATGCTCCATGCAACTGGTAAACTTTGGGTAATAGAACTGGAGCACATTCTGTTAATACTGATAAGAATAGAGGGGTTTGTGTGGACTGCCTAAAGTTGGTGGTATCATATTGCAACTTCTATGTTCAACTCATCCTTTTTCCTTCACTGGATTGATAGAAATCTAAAGTTGAAAAATCAAGGAAAACCTGACCAATCCAATCTGCTGTTTGGAAAGTCAATGCCATGAAACCCTATCCTTGCATCTTCAGAGGTTGTTTGTGTTGTAGCTTTTCTCGCATTCCATTCAGTACCCAGAGGGGTTTCTGTATTTGTAATCAGATACAGCACTAATTCTTTTTATCAGCAGCCCTATATGCCTTCTCTCTTCTGCTGTCCTGATTTTGCATGTAACCCAGATAGCAGCCACAAGTTTGTTTAAAATGAGCTTGCTCTATCAATCAATAGAATTTTGGTATATCCTGGAACCATCAAAATTCATCTGGTACCTAAAGGGAGAGAACCATACTGCCAAGCAATGTATCTGATACCAGTTGAGACAGTGGAAATAAGCAATGAAGGATTGCCATCTCAAACAAACCATGATAGAAAATGTGCATACTAGAGGAAGGCATAGAGTAGAATGTCAATTGTGCCATTAAAGGACTTACCTGCATCAAATTCAACTTGATAAACATACTGGGGTTTCAAGTACAGATGTCTCAATTAAAATATAGTCATTCAATGGCCGATTTTTCACAAAGAGAAACAGACAAGCAAATAACAAATAACAATTTGAAAAGACTACTCAACATGCATTATTTTAGTTCGGTTGTCTCACAACCACAAATTTCACAATACCAAAGGTAGAATTAATTTCAGCACCAAATAACAGAAAATTTAGCTACAAGTATCATTGTTCTACAATTCTTAATCTTACAAAAGCTCTTGATGGAATCAAGAGTTGCACTAGTACAATATTAAACAACAACACTGATATGAGTATGCTTAAGTTTCTAATCATACTCGAGTTCATCTGCAGTTATTGGCCTTTTATAAGGTATAATAGATTTCTTTTCTACATCTCTAGAGAGTGCTTTTCTCATATCTGAAAAAAGGCAAAAGGTAAAAAAAAATACATTATTACTGAAAAAAATTGCCAAATTAACCGAGTATTAAATAATTAGTTAAATTTTCTCACCTAATCCATCTTCTTCACCAGAGTAATAGCGAAGTACTCTTCGATATATGACATAGCCAAGCTGGAAAACCATGACAGCAAGCTCAACTTCAAATGAACTTTATGCAGAAATTATCAAATCCGAAGATCTCAAAATATGAATAATAAATTAGATTATTTAGAAGTTAAGTGAAGTGAACAACTCAGCTACCTTTTCATACATCTTGATGGCTGGTATGTTGGAAGCTCTAACAAAGAGATCGACAAAATAAGCCTTGTCCCTGCCACGAAAAAGGAACAAACAAGAGAAGGAAAGACAATATAGAAGGTCAATAATTTCAAATTAGAGAAGCAATTTATACTGGTACGGACCTCTGATAGTTGGGCATGGTACTGGTTTTCCAATAGCAACTGAGAAACCAGATCTAAAGAGTGATAAAACACCCAAGCTTGCACAATGAAATAAATAAGGAAAGAGGAAGTAAGAATTAACATTTGGTCACTGAAATCTTCAAGGAGGGTCATGAGTTTCTTTGCAAGCTTCTGGCGTCGGTACTCGGGAGCAACACTGAGTGCGGTGACATGGCCGTGCCAGGACTCCCCTTGCCCTTCTACCTTACCCATAACTACAAGAAACAATAAAAACCCCACCAATCAGTACAAATCTAACCGATTCGAGTTATCACTGAACAAAGCAAGGTAAGAGAAGCATTCACCGAACTGTATCCCATGATGCGGTGGCTGGGAGCGACGGCGACATGGAAGTAGTCGGGCCAGCGAGCGAGATAGGTCATGTAGAAGGACATATTGAACTGCATCAAAACGGACACATTATTCATTAACAGAGTTCAGATTGAATACACAAATACATATATAATAATTGATTGGATTACGGTTTCGGTGAGGTGGTCGAGGTTGACATGAGCAAAGCGGAGGAGGTCGTCGCAGCAGAAGCGCCTGATGCTCGTCATCGCCGTTTTCCTTTTCCTTTTTTTTTTTTTTTTTTTTTTGGAATTTTGTCCTTCTTCCTTCCTTGGACTAACAGTCTTAACACCGGACTCTTCCGACCCCTATTTGGTATTCGGCTATCCTATTCTACTTTCTGAGATTAGATTCACGAATCTTGACGCGTTCGGACAGGGATCATGCTCTCAGTTAGTTACCGTCTGGCTCCTAGTGGCTATCATCTGGGTTTGGGACTTTCGAGTCCAATGTATGACGTATGGGCCCCATCTGTCAGTTACCGACTAGTACAACTACTCCGGAGTCGGGGGAACATTCTGGAAAGCATAAAGGTTAGAACTTATCTTCAAATCTTCAATGTAATTATTATATGATCGTCTGTGATGTGCAACTTTCTTTTATTCTACTTGTACAAGAACTGAACTTCAGTGAAGAAATTGAATTGTGCATTATGTAGCCATCGAGGAATCCGTCTATGGTACTAATGTTTTTGTTCCATTAAATTTGCATCAGGATTCGTGCATGACTTCATTAGATTTTCATTACATGTAGATCATTAGCACAATTTGTTCTTTGTTTTACACATAACTGCTGCATTTTTGTTCCATGGGATAAAAATTTATATCATTTTATACAGATCTTGATGCAAAACAAACGGTTGCAAAAACATTAGCACAAACAGCATGCGTGGTACTAACACTAGCGTAGGTGTGCACCAATTGAATCCAGTTTCTTTTAAGCCATGATAATATTTATGTGACTATGCTTCAGATTAGTGTACTGGAACCAGAACCGAAACTGTTAGGACCAATTCAAAAAAAAAGAAAAACGCCACTTGAAAATTTTCTTCATACAATGCCCAAATTTTAAGTTTAGTTAGCTTAGAAGCAGGAGGAATAAACTAAGAACTGAAGAATCAAATGCAGGAGTGTCCTTTCTTCTCTTGCATGGAAGGCCATATTTTAATAATAGGATAATATATTTTAAAGTTTTAATGAAAGAATTGGCTATTTAATTTATAATTGTAATTATCTTTATCCCTAGTAATCAACGTCATGAAATTTAGACGCGACACATCAAAAGCAGCCCATGGGCCTAAATCCTTACAGACTTTTTTTATTATCTTTTGTTTTTGTTTTTCCCTTCAACTGCTATAATCTCTCATTCGCTGTTAACTATGTTGGTGTTGCATGAGTGTGTATGCGGGTATCAATGCAAAGACAACATACAATAATTTTCAAAATCAAAGATTCATGTGCGGACATAATATAGATAATACAATGTTTGTTCATTAATAAAAACAAAATATAGAGACGTTTCAAATTGATCCGATTTCAACATAATTCACGTGTAACATAAATAAACTTGAAAATAAATAGCAAGTAATTAAATTTAGTAAATTAAAACTGAATTTAATAGTATATACGAATATAGAAATATGGAGATGCATTTTTTTACTTTTAAAACATTTGGGTGAAGAATGTAAAAGTAATTGTTTATTTTATTCGAATAAATATTAATGTGTTCTTTATTCTTTGATTTTTGAGAAAGAAGAAAGACTTGTCACTTATCCGTATGACTAGGGTGTGTAATAGATCGGTTTAGTTTAAACCGAAATAAATATATTCATTTGAAAATTTATTTGGTTTGTCAAATTATGAACCGAATCAAATTTATAATATTAATAGAATAAATAAAAAATCATGTAGATTAAATTTTTATTTGATTTATTCAATTCAACCAAAATTATATTAGTTAAGGAGGAATGAAAAATATCGATATTTATAAAAATAAATATAATCCTTATTTATACTAAGCAAAATAAAATTTCTTGGTAAATTTTGAACTATTTGGTTTATATAATTTAGGAAAACATAAATCGAACTAAAGAACAAAGATTAAATTAGCTAAATTTTTTAATCAAACTAAAATTTTTAACCGTTTAGAATTTAAAATTTTGGTTTAAAAACAATTAAATCGATCGTACCCACTCCAGTCTTTTTTTTGCTGTCATTTTGATTTTAAATAAAATATGAATATAATACAAGAAGGATATATGAGGAATACGGTTAAAATTTTTCGTCGGTTGAATAAAATTGAAATTTGTTGCTCCTCTCTCTATAACAGTGGATCTTATTTGATTCTAATTTTTAAATGAGATATGTTGTTAATGAGAAAGAAGTAGATATTTAAAGAGCTGCGGATGCTGATCCGCTTGAATGGTCCCACATGACTTAAAAGGAGTATTTTTTTTCGCTCCTGATTCTATAAAAGAAGGCTTCCAGAGAATGAGTATCCTCTCAGTCAAAATGATAATAATTTAGATTTATCAAATAATTACTTTACAGAATAAAATACTGTTATAAATTCACCTGCACGAGATGCTATATTGCGCGTCTTAATTTGGTCCGATACGCGGTTCACAACGGAGTATCTTCTTAATATTAAATATTATGTTGGTCGCCTGGCCACCGCCCACGTATCGTGTGAGAATCCGTATCCGGTACGTACTGGATACACGTTCGTTGCCCTATCCAACGTATCTGAGTAACATATAATATTCTAAGAAAAATCTAATATCATTATTAGACCAAGCGTACAGGTATTACAAAGTAGTTTTTTTTTTAATATCAGGCGATATAGGGATTTAATGCATTTTCATCATGCCAAACCAAACAATGTAACGAAGCTTAGTTGATTTTGCAATTTTAAAAAATAATTTGTAGGGGTCGTAATTAAAAATAAATAAAGAACAATACAATTACTATTATTGCAGTTCTATTTTTTTTTTCAATCTCCATGAAATTCTCTAGTGCTAATTATGGTAGTGGATAATAGAAAGAGTTCTGATTCAATATGACACTATCAGAATTTTTGGTGAATTCTAATTTGGTGCGATTTCAACTTTTTTCAAAAATGGACGAAATAGAGAGGAGTCAAAATCGGTAGTGGCGCTATCCACTGAAAGAAGATAACTTATAAAAATATAAGATGCCACAAGAATAGAGTAAACATGAATATGCAGTTTTGATGCAATTGGTTGAGAAAAAAGTGTACAATTGTTTTTGTGGTACGGCCATTATTTTGCCTAGCATCAATTTTGCTTTGTTTAAAATTACGATTGTGAATTTGTGGCAGTGAAGGTTTTGGTTAATTAAGGAATTCTGTTCTGTTGTTGGTCATGTATATTTCCAACATTTTCAGAAAATATTAATTGTTAGTTTTTTCTAGTGCTTCTGGCTGTGGAAAAGGACCATAAAATTGCAGATTTTTAGAATTTTGAAACGCTTTATTCTCTCTTGTTTTGTGCTTAACTGGACAAAATCAGCACTGTAATGAAAAATCTTAAAAGAAAATTGAGACATATCTCTAGAATCATTCTTGTTTTTTTTTTGGTGAGTCAGTATGTTTTAGACATACCTCAAAAAAATCAATGTCAGTTATCTTTCTTATTTTCTTTCATCTTACTGAAGATCTTTACCGGTATCCTCTGAACCAGTTATTGTACAACATAGCAGGCACAAAACTTCAGACACAACTTTTGCTGCTAATATCAATTTGGATAAAATCTCTTTTTGCTGGTTTCAATGAAACCGGTGGTCTCGGCCACTTTTTTTCCAAAAAAAAAAAATAATTCAATTTGGATAAAATACTCTGGATTGAGAAAAGAAAATGAATTATGTGCCTGCAATATTATTGTTGCCAGTCCCCAACTTAGCAACCCTGTGACATAGTGTTGTTACCTTTTTGCCGGTCAAGCGAAATTGCTTTCGAAGAATGCGAGCTAACATCTGATTCTTTCACCAGCACATGGGATAGAAGTCTATATCGGCTGACGAGGTCGCATCACATCACATAACCTCTGACAAATTCATGAATTTGTTGCAAACATACAATTTAACAGATGAGTTGGTCAGTCAAATATTACAGCAGAAATTATTCAATTCACTAGAATAATTGATGAAAGTTCATCTGTATCTTGGTTCATTTGATGGACTAAATGACAATTACAATAATACAGAGCATGCTCACTTGAATAAATTAAATGTACTATTAGTATGTATAAAATGATTCTCACACAAAATATGCAGCTTGAAGAACCTCATGATCCTGAATGCAATCTGGTTTAATCTGTTCTTCTAGTGTTCATTACCTATGTGGACATATTATAATATAGAATACACAGTGATCAATAGGAATCACATTTTTCTTATACTGGTTTTAACTTTGAACCAACTAAGGAAGAAAAATGGCCAGAAGTAAACATACTCTGATACTGATAAAAAAAATATATTTCATTCTGAGATTTCTTTTTGGACCAAAAAGATGGTTCCAAATCTGAATGTGGCAGGCAGTAATTACCATGATTTCAACATAATGTCCATTTATGTTTGCTGATCTGTTATTACCAACATACAGTGCTTACTGAAAGTTGGAGAAGGTACTATGTAAAGGGAAAAACCAAAACAGTCTCTTTGGAAAAATGTATGGATGCAAGTTGTGATTCTTGTAACCTAATTTCCCCCACAAGTTGTGCTCAGGTGCTATGTAGTGTCTATATCTTTCTTTCTATAATTAAAATATATGTCACAAGATCATCAATCAATAATACCACTAACTACAAAACAAGTGGTAGCGATGAAATCTCTGCATGACAGCGTGCTCCCCACTATAAGGGCAATGATGGGTAAATTGAAGTTCCTTCATTTTTTTTTCTTTTTTTCTATTTGTGTGATATTTCATATAGCATTTGTAATAGTAGGCTAAAGAGCAATAGCATCAAAATGTCTGCCAAGTGTATTAGTAAATTTATATCGAATTATAGTTCTAGTACATTGTAGTATAACTGAGAGACATGAAGAAATTAGTAAATGCTGGCCACGCATAGCTGTGCCAAGCAAGTTGTCAGCATAAGGTGAAAAAAAAAATCTTATTTAACTGAAAAAAAGCATGCTAAACTTATTATGGAAAAAATTAGGTAGAATCTCATAAGGTGCAACTATCTTGTATCAGTTACACTGTGAGCTTGACCCCATATTTATGTAAGAACTAAAATAAAACTGATCATCAGAGAAAATAAGTATGGCACAGTTTATTAAAAAAAATTAGTGCACTAGATATACCTTTTGAACATATCTCGTTTAAGGTTTCTACATTTTTTTATATTTATGCTCTTGACACTTCAAATTTACATGGCTATTATGAAAAAAATCAGGAGGCAGTCTTTTAATTTGCATTGCATTTTATTATCTGAAAGTAAGGAATGCTTCCACTTAATTGGAATAGTTTTTCTATAGGTCATGGAAAAGGTGACAAAGGAGGCTACTACACTGTACGAGTGCTAGCTTTTTTATCTTTAGACCAAACCATTTACATTAAATGAACATGGTTAAGTAAAGAAAATGACCCATTTCAACAACAAATAAGAACAAAACTCGAAGAAAAAAAGGACATAACTTGAGGCCTGTGTCAATGATTTCGAATCGTATAATGTATCGTGTATCGTAGTATTTAGTATCGTATCGTGTATCGTGTATCGTATCGAATCGTTTAAGATACGCTAAGTTATTCTATAAATTAAGTAATATAGCTAGTTACAAACGAATTTCATTAAAAAAAAGTTTCAATCACAAAATATATTATATTTCTATGGTGTAACGTTTAGTCGTATGTTATATGACCATTAAACATTAACAAAATAAATTACTTCATTGTCAATTCTCAAAAGCAACAAAAAAAATCACAAAGAAATGTATAATTAAATATTAAAACTGTAAAATTGTAAATTATAAAACATAGTGTACAGTGTGCACTTATACACTAAATAATAAAACATACCACATACTGTACAAAACTTATGTTTTTCGTTTTCAATTGTTTTGAAAACATTTTACAAGGTTCAGCTCACATATGATATTTTGAAACATCTCTGAAGTCTCATCGCACACAATTTTAAAATCAATAAAACCTTATTTTGTAGGCCAATCCGTAACTAAATCCATTTATAAATAACGAAATTTTCAACTTGGTCATTGGAGGTAAACTTGCTTTCAATATAAAACACAAAACAAATGAATTTGTCATACAAATAAGAGATTAAATTTCATTTACAGTACAAATTAAAATATTAAATAACTAACCTGTGGATGAGGGAAGAAAGGACAAAAGGACTGTAGAGGGAGGTAGATCATTTTATCTCTTCGTCTCTTTGTCTCGTGCCGTCGTGCGTAAGGAGTGAAGGAGGGAGATGAATCAGAATTCAGAATCGATTTCTATTTCCCCATCTATCTGTTTTGTGCGATAAGAAGGGTAGGAGGAAGCGATTGGGAGATGACGACGATGGGAGTCGAAGCGATAGGAGACGAAGTGAGGCGATTTTCCATTGGTCATCACTGAATCGCTGTATCGTTCGATACGATACGATACGCGTATCGCACTACTATATCGCGACGATTCCACCGATACTCTAATCTTCCGATACACAATCACGGTACGCATCGCCAGTCTGCAGAATCGTAACGTATCGTACGATTCATATCGTGAATCGTACGTTACTGAAATCACTGGCCTGTGTCATATGAAAAAGGTGCCTGAATACATAGACATCCAAAATAATGGAGTTTTTGTCATTTTATTTTAGAGGATCAATGTCAAATCCAGATATCTCAATAACGTATATTTTGCAAAATTAAGTCAACAGTGTCAATTTTATTTCTTTAAATAAAATTTCAAGTTAGAAGCTAAAAAAGAAAAAAAAAACAACAGAGATAAAAATGAGACCGAAAAGAAAACCAAAATAGAGATAGAACTACGATATTAGCAGTAGTACTAATGAACTGGGACAGTACCGACAAAAACCAAAAAGATAGAAGTAACAACAATTAGTGGATCTGGCATCACATGCAGCTTCATATAAATTATTTGCTTCAAGCATCAGGTACCAGAATTTCATGTAGCAAACTATTAATTCCCTTATTGGTACGGAATCTTGTGCTGATTGCAGAAAAATTATGCAAACACGGTTAGGTTAAACCTAGAGAAACTTTATTCTATGGTAAATGAGAATAGTTGACTCAAGGAGTCTACATGGAAAACAAAAAAATAAATAAGATGATCAGAATGGTACATATTCCCAAAAAAAAAAAAGTACAGATCATCCTTGGTAATATTATTTCATAAATGCCTAGAACAAAGAAAAGCAACAAAATTGGAGAAAATGATGATAAAAAGGTGGACCTTGGAGAAATGATTTTAAAAAAAGGCAACAAAAAGGCTCAACTTCATTACTAGTGGATGATAGAACTAAAGGTGGGTGCTTTAAAAGAGATGTATCTGTGACATCAACCATTGGTCATGCGTATTATTTCTCCTTTCCTTACCCATATAAAGGCATCCCAAATGTTATATTCAGCTTGGAAGGAAACCTAAAGAAGGAAAAAGATATTACCCAAATCCCAATATACACCAAAAGGGAAAGAAAAGGGAAGCATAGAGCAAATTACCAAATATAAGCTACAACTGAGAAGAGACGGGGAAATCCACCCAAGTACATAATGCTTTCATGGTAGGGATTGATAATAAGAAATCATTATCTTGAAAGATTTTTCACAACCAATAATTTAAGCCACCATAGTTGTGTTACGATTGTGATTAAAGCATGTATTAGTAAATTAGTTGATTTGTTGAAAGCGAGAGTTTTCGACTTTCATTCCGTATTGGTCAAAACGAAAGATCTCTTCCCTTAAAAACTCTAATAAAATCGTTGTATCATTGCAGGACTAACATTAAATATCTAATAATAATCTTAATAAAAGTACTGCAATTGCCCTGTATCATACATTTTACTAAGATTGATAAGTCACATGCTTCTGTGGGGCATTTTATCAAGCACCTCACGGGCATAGTGAAATTGTAGCAAAACTAACGACCAATGCTACCACACAAGAGGAAACTTCACATCCAAATTCAAGTAACAACAACACGGATTAGAGGCTTGTATAACAAATTCTCCTTTCACTATTCAACAAGAGTTGGAAGAACCGATTATTATAGCTATAATTAAACCTATCGAGATCAGATAATACCTCTTACGCGAGCGCATGCGAAGTACCGAAGTCGTTGAGTAGCTAGCGTTGCAAACTTTGATCGGAAACTAAGAGTTCTGTGTTCACCTATAAATAAACGCAATCAAATCGCTTAAAATTAGTAGACAACTAGAGATACGACCAATTATATTCAGATTGAGACTGTCTGATTTCAAATGGACGGCCTAAATTCGTCGTATAACTCGACGAATCGAAACCGAATTCGTCGATTCCCAGCTCCGTAACGATTCCTAAGATTATTATATCAGATTTAGACGTGCCCTTTTGTTCGTGATGCGTATACAACGGACGAGTCAAAATATTTTTTTATTAAAATTTAAACCCAACTCAATTATATCAGATTTAAAAAAATTCTTTAATTGATGTACTATAACTCAACCCAATCCATATATATATATATGGTGAGATTACCATGGGATACTAAATTTCAGAAGATTTTTAGGTATTTTTAAATTATTTTTAAAAACAGTTTTGAAATAGATCATTTTTTTATATTAAACAAAATTGTTTTTTAAAAATAATTTAAAAAATAGCTACGAAGCTAAAAAAATCATGAAATTTAATATCCCACAAGATTTTAACATAAAAAAATTATTGAGCAACTTCGATAGATCATTTAAACCGTCGGAATATGAAATATCATGTCAAAACAAAACCAATTATTTACTTTGCAAAGCACCGTAACCTTACCCTATATATATATATAGATCTTACAGTGCTTCGCGAAGTGAAATTTTTTTGCTTCGGCCTAAAAAAATCTCATAAAATTAAAGTTCAAATTATCAATTTAATTCACCCAACATAAACTACATATTCAAATCTGATGGAATATCAAATTTGATTATATTTTGAGCTTTCTAACTATTTTTTCCGGATTTTTGAAACATGCCCAAAAATAGTTATAAAGCTCTCAAAAAATTATCATCTTTCAAAAATCGAAAAAATAGTTATAAAACTCCAAAAATAGTAAAATTTGATATTCAACAAGTTTTCAATATCTAGATTATGGTGTACTAATTAGATTGATATTTTAAGCTCTTGGTATATGAGATTTGAAACTCAAGCAAAACACATTTTTGCTTCACGAAGCACCGTAAGATCTCCCTATATATATATATATATATATATATAAGTAAAGATACTATGAGACTAACTCAAAAAATATATCAAATCATCTCCAAATTTTAATTTATCATGCTTATTAAATTCTTCATATGGAATCTTATGGGATGCAAAAATTTGGAGTGTTTTGAGATTTTTAAGTCATGGTTTTTAATTTTTGAAAATCAGCTCTAAAAATAATAATAATATATTCAATACTTGAACATCATTTTAAAAAATTAAAAACGGTGACTTAAAAAGCTCAAAACACTCTAAATTTTTGTATCCCATAAGATTTTTATATAAATAATTTAATGAAGATGATGAATTAAAATTTAGAAATGATTTGATGTACTTTTTGAGATAAGTTCATGGAAGACTTCCATGAGCTTTAGCTCAAAAAGCACGCTAAATTTACTATATATAAGTTGTTACTAGTTGCATAGGTTAAATGAGTTGTTATTTTAATTAAATAATCTATTAAATTTTTTATTACTTTCGTTAATATCTCAACATTATATTAGCGGCATTACAATTCAAGAATAGAAAATTGAAATATTCAAATAAATGAAGATCATTCAACAAGAAGCATGGATAATAAACTAAAAGTTAAATATTGTTACATCTTATAAAAGAAAAATAGCTTCTAATTAATATTAAAAAAAGAGTACTATATAACATCCGTAAAGCAATAATAATAATAATAACAATTAAAAAGCCAAGTAGAATTTCAACTCATAAATGATTATTTGATCTATTATCCGATAAATTGTATTTGCAAAATTTGAATATGATTATATACGGCCGAGACAAGCAAACACATAACCCAACGCAATATAATGCATTAATCAAAATCACAAACTGTATCCAATTAAATAACATCTCAACCAAGTAAAAAACGGGTTAGATTGAGTCGGTTGGTATATTTTAAAACCTAGCACCAATAATATAGAAAAAAACAAGACGGATTATCATGCAATAAATTCATTTTGACAAATTAATTTCCGGTTTGGTAAACAAATTAAAATTAAGCTTGAGCTTCCAAGATTAATTTCATGTATTCTACTTCAAAAAAAAAATTCCAATCTCTCAAAATTAAAATATCTTGTAAAAATTATGTTGTAAAATATTTTAATCAGAACCATTAATTGTTTTTTTTTCATTATCGTGTTTCAATTATTAAAATATTTTAATCAGAACCATGTTAATTATTAAAATAACATGGAAGCTTAATGTGGATGTGTGATAAAAGAAACTAGTGGAGGGGTAGAAGAAGTAATTATTTTATGCCCAAGACACAGAAACAAGGAAAGCCACCCTATCAAAGAAATGAGACAGCTGGAATTTCGTGGGGATTATTCATTTATTTGACTGCCTATGTCATCATTGATTGCCAGATAGCCATATTGCCACAAATTAAGAATTCGTTTTTCTTTGATCTTACCCAAACACAGAAACAGAAATGAAATTGTCACGTAGGATGCATAAAAAAAGCTAGTGCTCGTGACTATGCTCGAGCTCGATTCGGGTTCAAAAACTTGAGCTAATTTGGTTCGAGTAATTCTGACTCGATTATTAAATGAGCCGAGTTTAAATTGGGGTCGGCTCAACTCGTGGTTCGACTCGGCTCGAGTAAAATAGTTTATATGTTTTTTTTCTAGTAAACCCTAATATGATAATTCATTTATCATTATCTCTCATCATCTCACTATCTCAACAACTTAAAGACGTTTCTTACTCACTATTGACTCGACTTGTATATCTAACTCGATAGTTTTTTATTGATTCATCTGTTCAAATTAGTGCAACAAAGATGTCATTGAAAATATAATTTGTTGATATATTAATTTTGTATCAACTCATGTACTGGTATTATTGATGTACCAATTTTATAGTTTGTAAATGTACTAAATCTAAATGTCAAACTTAATCAACATATATGTATTGGCTCATGAGTCTAGCTCACGATCTAGCTTGAATAGTAACGAGCCGAGCTTTAAGTTAGATTTTTCAACTCGAAACGTTTTACGAGCTCAACTCGACTCGACTCGAATTTTCATGAGCCGAGCTTGAGCCAACCCCGACTCGCTCGAACTCGACTCGTTTGCAGCCCTATTGTCACATGATTCCATGGCTGAGAATCGCTGTGTATAAAGCATGAACCAAACTCCCCCTTAATTAAGATGTTATGGATTCAATTCCATAGAAATCGATTGAATTTGAAAGTGCACTCCTGTTTTTCTATATTAAAAATGATTCCAACACAGTTCAAAGCACAAAATATTTACCACACTTCTATATGCAATTCGCAATGGAACCGTATATATACATATAACAAAAGTGTCTAAATTATTATTATATATATATATATAGATAGATAGATAGACTATTGTGAAAACGTTTTCATTTTAGTCGATATGTAAACGGATAAAAAATTATATTTTAAAATCTTAAAAATTTTAATTTATGATTTTCATTAAATTGTTCATATGAAAATCTTATGGGATACAAAAATTTAAAGTGTTTTAAGTTTTTTAAGCCACTCTTTTGAATTTAAAAAAAATAGTTCTAAAAACATAATAAATATTTCATGTTTGTATTTTTTTTCAAAAAATTAAAATAGTGACCTAAAAAACTCAAAATAATCTAAATTTTTGTATCCCACAAGTTTTTCATATGAAGATTTTAATGGAAATCATAAATTAAAAATTTTAAGATTTTAAAATATAATTTTTGATATGTTTGCATATCGGCTGAAATGCAAACGTTTTCACAATAGTCTATATATATATATATATATATATAATCACAAAACCTTCTGTACTTTGTGTTCTTATCTAAAAATTAAAAGTCCAAACAACTGATCCAAATATATATATAGACAGAGAGAGAGAGAGTGAGGTTATAATGTTTCGTGAAGCACAAAACCTTTCGTACTTTGTGTTCATATCTAAAATTTAAAAGTCCAAACAACTAATCCAAATCGTTGAACATAATCTTCATATTTAAATATCTTTGAAGATCAAATTTTATATTTTTCTAAATTTTTTTGCTATTTTTTAGATGGATAAAAAGTTTGTTGATCTAATGATTTCTGCACTATCCAATACTAGTGATTTTTCATCCATCTAAAAAATAGCAAAAATTTTCAAAAAAAATATAAATTTTAATTTTCAAAATATTTTAATATGAAGATCATATTCAATAGTTTAGATCATTCGTTTGGAATTTTAAATTTGAGATACAAACGCGAAACACAAAAGTTTTGTGCTTCATGAAGCACCATAGCCTCACTATATATATCAAGCTTTTAAAAAACGGAAAGTTTTAACCATTTTAATAGACTCTGGCGTTAAGTTTTTGAGAAAAAAATAGATTTAACGGGTTTTTTTTGTGATTTAACCGTTTTATCTCACGTTAAATGATGTGTATTTTGCTAAGCTAATAAATACCCTAATTTATACTCAATTTCAGCCGCAAGCGCACGGCCTAGTCAAGTAGTAGTCGGGGTGTCGAACCACAAGGACAAGGGTGAATTATCAGTTCTCGCAAGTTTCACTAATCTAGACAATCGAATGAGAGTTTTATAACAAACTAAAAGTAAATAAATCTAACAACAACGACTGAAAAGTTTATCAAATAGAGGATTCTAGGGGCTTTCGGCTTCACTCTCACTCGTTTGGTCAATTCGCTCTATTTGATCTTTTAATATGTTCTAGTGTTTGTTGGGGATTCAATCTCAGATTTAGTACCAAATTTACACTTCCGTGGCTTGATACCGTACTTAAACAATTCGAGTTTCACGATTAAGTACCTCACCTTACAAGTCTAAGCCCATTAAGATCAGTGAATCACTTTGGCATAACCTAGATTTTGTACTTCGCCTTTCGGTACCTCACACAATTTCTAGGATTTTCTCGGTTTTCCCTTAGATAATAAGTTTCACGATTAAGTACTTGACCTACGACCTAAATCACTGTTTTGGGTCAGAAGATTCAGTTCCACCTTTCGGTTTCCGCTTTCACTTCTAGGATAACATGCTGTTGATTAAAACTAAGCATTCAATTTAGATAAAATAACAATCACAAACAACAAGAACTAAAAGATCAACACACGAGTAAATTAAACCATTCGAGTTATCAAGTTTACACCTAGACCCCTAGAAGGGTGTCTAATCACAAATCATGTCAAATATTGTATCAAAATTCATGTTTAAACAACAGTACAACATAAGAAAAGAGTAAAGAAAAGAATACACCAAGAAAATCTATGATTTCTCACCCGGTTCTTGAGTTCTCCTTCAAATCTCTCTCCAATGGTGTTCTTCCTCTTCTTTCTTGCTTTAGATCTGTTCTCCAGACAGTTGAGAGATGTCCTGGACGAAGGGGTGTCAAAATATTTTAATTCCAATGAGAAAACCGCTTTAAAACTGCAAGTTCGCGCTTCTAGCCCAAAAATTGCGGTCCGACATTTTAAAATTACGGTCTGTAATTTTTGCACTTTCTTATCAGAGCGAACCAGAGAGAAAATCCCATTATTGCGGTCCGCAATTTGATGATTGTGGTCCGTAAATTTTGTCCAGAAATGTTTTTCACTTGATTTCTTCGTGTAGGTTCGATCCATCTCATTTCAAGCATCATTTATCATGTTAACATCCTTGTTTATATTCCATAACCTGTACAACAATAAGAAATGTAGCAGTATCTCGAACTCGACATAAAAACTGAATAAATTCTTAACAATTAACATAAAATACATAGTTTTTGAGATAAAACCCTAATTGAATATAATATATAAATGAGGCCTATCATTAAACCCATTAAAACCGTTAAATTTAAAAAAAATGCATTTAAAAAATGATTTTTTCGTTTTAAATCTTAATGATTTGTGACTCTAAAATTTTATTTCTTTTTTATTTTTTGCATGTAAATTAAGACTCTAATAAAAAAAAGTAGCAAATACATCATATAATAGCTTAATATAATTTATGATTTTTAACTTTTAAGTACTTAATGTTATAATTATTATTTTTACTTAATTTTTATAAATTATTAAGTACTAATAATATGAGAATGTATTTCTTAGGCTTTTTAAATATCAACTAATAGGTAAAAAATGATTGATTATTTTTTAATTTAACAACTATATAAAACTATTAAAATCGTTAACTGTTAACTGGTCACCTCACCGTTAAGAGTCTTTAAACATTTTTTAAAATCTTGGTATATATATATATATATATATACATATATACATATATATATATATATACATATATATATATATATATATATGAGTTAGGCTATGGTGCTATGCATAGTTAATGATGAACTTTGCTACGGACTTCAAAAATATAGGTAAATCATCGCCAAATCTTGATTTATGGATCTCAATAAATTCTTTATATCAAAATATGATGGGATATAAAAAAAATTATTTTTTTGAATTTTCTAAGTATTAGTTTTGAATTATTTAAGATGATTCAATAATAATAATAAAATAATTCATATTTTTAGGTCATTTTTAAAAATCCAAAACTAATACTTATAAATTTTAAAAATAGAAATTTTTTATATTCCATCATATTTTGATATAATGAATTTATTGAGACCCATATATCAAGATTTAGAGATAATTTAACTATATTTTTTAGTCTATAGTAAATTTAATCATTAACTATGCGTAGCACCATAGCCTAACTATATATATAGGGACTGACTTCGGTGATTCCATAAGCATTTCGAGCCGAAATACTTACGGCTCAAATTTTAAAATCTCATGCTTGAAATTTTAATTTAAATATCTCAAAAGATTCTTCATATCATAATCTTGTAGATTATCAATTTTCATCAAATTTGGAGTTAGTTTACTATACTTAATAATTTTTGAAAGATGGCTCCAAAAATAACTAAAAATACCAATTTTTGTAGGCCAAATTTTGCTATCTTTCAAAAATCATTAAGCATAGTAAATTAACTCTAAACGTGATAAAAATTAATAATTTATAAGATTATGATATGAAAAATATTTTGAGCTATTTAAATTAAAATTTCGGACACGGACTTTCAAATTCAAGCCATAAGCACTTGGCCGAAGTGCTTATGGAATCACCATAGACAAGCACGCTCTCTCTCTCTCTATATATATGTATATATCAGTATTGGATTATCTCCTTCCTATGAGGTTACGCTAATACAGGAAATGTTGTCATTATCAACTGTCAAGTGAATATTACTTTAGTAATTAACAAAATATTAACAAAAAGATATTATATACAAGGGTAGGGAAAGGTAAATTAAATTCTTTAAAATGTAGAATGAAACACTCCATATAAAATATAAAGTACACATGATAAAGAAACAAAAGAATAAGCTGATTAAGCAGGCATTACCCAAACAAAATATTAATAAAGAAGGAAAGTAGCCTTATCTTAGAAATGCCTTTTGATTTGGTAAGATTTTTGTCTCTGTAACTGTTAACTTTAACATAGAAGTAGAGTTTAATACGGTTTGTAATTAAGGCTCCACGAGATAAGTGTAGATTGCTAATTGTCTGAATAAGCATCAGTTTAATTAGATGTACAAATGGCTAACTAATACAACATATTAAGGTGAACTACGTAAAGAAAATTGCTCCGCATACAACAAATTGTTTTTGATGCGTTCCCTAGCTAGAATTAATATGGACTATTAGGTACCCCCACATTCAACTTTAACAAAGCAAAAGAAGACATCTCATCTTATTTTTAGGGGGGAAGACGAGAAATTTTTCCGCAAAAAATGTATGCTTCATGATTAAAAAAAAATGAAGTTTGGTATGTCTATTTTTTCTCTTTGGTACTGAAGATGGGAGTCTAATCTATCCATTTTTAATTATTCATAAAAAATTTCTATTCGGATTTCTAACCTATGATTTTTCATATAGAAGATATTACCTTTGCTACTATAACAAAGGCTTATTCCCAATATGTCTATTTTTCTGTTTTCAGAAAGATATGCAGAATTTGATATTTAAGCCGGACCATCTCTATAATTAAGTAACCACATTGCGTTATTTCATCAAAATTATTGCAAAAGAAACTAATTTTAAGTGTTCCGGCGTACTAAGAAAATTAGTGGATTTTAGGATTCGTTTGATTCTACAATTTTTTTTAAGTATCGTTGCACTTTTCATCAGTAATTGTGGCCTTTTGATTTGTTAAGATAATTGTTGTTTTTAAATTAACAAGAATTACTAATATTATACCATTTCAGAATTAAGATTGTTTAGAAACTCAGACTACATTGAGTCTTGACCATGTATTATAATAGAAGTCCCATTTGTTTGTTGAAGTTCTAAACCAATGTCTAAAGAAAATTGTTTACATTAATTTATATACATGGTTGATAATATTCATACTTTCATAATCCCAATAAGTAATTAGGTGCATCATGAACCAACCCACTCAATTCACAGAATATCAAAGGTACACGTGTCAAACAGGTAGAGGCGCAATAGTGATTCAGCAAGCAATGCAAGAAGAATAAACCAATTATGTTCAAGCATAATGCTAATGATAAAAAGCTTAATACGTACGTACTTGGATAATTAAATTAGTTAGGCAAATTGGCAAAACAATTCCACAAGGAATGTTTTCATCATAATTAGTGCGCTTTAAAAAGGGGTTTAATTTGCACTATTTGTTATACTGACAACTTAGTGAAAGAGTATTATCATTTTGCATGTGCAATTAAACTTCAAGCCATATTCTTAATTCTTAATACATGAAGAGGATTAAGCTTCTAAATTTTTCAAATATATTATATCATCATTTTTCTCCACCACCGATTTTGTTTAAATCTTTCATCTACTTGAATCTAAAGTTTCATATATAATTTTTCTCTCTTCTCATTTAAAATAATGTGTGTAATATACTTAAAGTGAAACTTATTATTTATCGGTGTTTAATTATATTATTTATAATAATAATAATAATTATTATTATTACTATCATTATTATTTAGAATTAAAACATTGTGCCTAAAATTTCCTTAATTTGAAATTTTATTAAATATATTTAAAAAAATGATATTGCTAATTATTTATTTGAGAACTATATTGTCAGGGACGAATCCCGAGTTATAGCCCTAGTTTACATAAAAGCCATTATTTATCTTTTGCTTGTGTATTTGGCATCCTGGATAATTTTCTTTCATAATTAAGTGCCATTATTTATTTTATCTTTGGGTTTGTTCCTCCCAAAGTGTATACTGTTGCATCTAGTTATGTAGTAAATTTTAAATTTGATATCTAAAGTTTCGATTTTCATTATATTTTTACTCATATTTATTTTTACCATGTAAGTAATTTTTTTTCAAGGCAGACGAAGTTTTATACTTGAATCTTCATCTTGCACATGCCCCTTTACAGAAAAGAAAAAAAAATACTATGGAAACACCATATTTATATCATCAACAATGCCCATTTTATTATTCTGATTAAAAAGTGTGTTATTAATGTTAATAGCTTTACTATACAACTTTTCTTGTTCAGTACTTATATTAATCAACTTAAATATATCATTTCTGAATAATAACTCACTAATATAAAAAAAAAAAGTCGGTATATCACCAATCATATTTGTATATCAGCTCCCATGTTGGAAAACTTATTTCTTACATAAAACATTTGTAAGACTAAACTATAAGTCTATAATGGTTTACTATTCTAAAATTTGGGACCAAATTTGTCCTGTTTTTTTAATCTAGAAAAATGGAATATAATAAAAAATATATAAAATGGAGTGAACACTCGGAAAAAGCAAGAAAAAGAGATGCGTCGAGAATAAGCAGATCAATGTTGGCCAATATCAGACATGTTTTGTGAGATTCTTTAATTTGTAATTAATTAGGCTTATCTCATTCTCTTTTGGTTTAATTGGTGTGAATAATTATATAATGTACCACACTGTCCCAAACCTGGAAAGTTCATGATACATATAATAGCCCTTTCATAACCTTAAGAGGCGCGTATCAATTGAGACATATATTTCAAAAAATTAAAACTAAAATGGAATAATTTACCTTTTTATGTATACGATCATTGTCAAATTAATATGTGATTATTCATAGAGTATACGCTGGCTTATAAAAATTTCTTTTATTTTTGGTGTAAAAATTGAGATAGTCCTCAAACCTAATTATATGAAACTTTGTAGCTGGATATAGAACCTGCAACTTCTCACATGGTATGAGATATATTAATTACTATATCTTGTCCGTGCATTACTACGGTGATATTTTTTAAAAATATAAAAATTCATATCTTTATGTGAAAAGAAGAAAAATAAAAATGAAGATAATTTAGTAACTAATGCAAATTTCGATCATGAATACATAATTAATGTAAAATGAATATAGAATTGTGAGAAAAATTGACATTCTGAATTTAAGGAAAATTAAAATTCATAATTGAAGATAATCTAAGAAAAAACAAAGAAAACAAAGTAAAACAATTGTACTTCTAAATTGTGCAGTTTTTTGGTGTAACAATCAAAATTGAGAGAATTATAACTTCAACACAAATGACCATAGAGATAGTAACATTATTTGACGAATAACTCAATTCGATAACTGATATTAACCCTAGAAATTCAATAAAAAATCTAAACCGTTGTAAGATCAAAACATTTACGTGCTTAATAAGGAGTAGATATAAAGATACGAATTTGAAATAAATGGTCCAAATTAATTCTTCTTGAAAAAAAAAATACAAATTACTGGTTTCCAAAAACTAAAATATTTAAAATAAATGGTCCAAAATTAATTCTCCTTGAAGATAATAGCATATCATGTACAATTGGAAAATAGCTATTACTCGATTGCAGCTCGCATATTTTCAATCTCAATTTTTAGTGTTATTCATCAAAATATAATTAAGTATATATTTTCATAGATGAGATCGGCAAAAAGGAGATATTTTATTTTGAAAAAAAAAATTGAACTATCTCAAATACATAATTTAGATTATCCAAGAATAGTCTGTTGAGTTATATAAATCTTATTGGAGTGCTTGCAAATTTTTATTTCGTGAAGTTTCAAACTCTTACTTTGATGTTGTTCGTTGATATACGACAAACTATGCTTTTTTTTAACCAATGTAGAAAAAGGATACCTCCATTTTCTCCGGAATTAAAATGGAAAAACAAAGTTACGTGCCTTAAGGATTCAATGCAACAGAGACATTTATTGACCTTCAGATAACAATAGTTCAAATATTAGTTATTTAATTTTAATTACAAACTCGAAAGTGACTCACAGTGCAACATGCATGAATAAATATTCAATAGTGATAATGAACCATAATGTGGCGAATATTCTCCTCGTATGCTAAATTAATTCCTACTTCACCTGTCTATTCCAACTTTTTTGGGAAAAGCACATGATCAATAACTGCCGTGCTTGATGTTTTTAATCATTTTTCAACATATTTCTGCACATAAAATCATCAAACTAATAAATATATGTCAAATAATACTCGTTACATGTTTATATGTATTTATCATAGAAAAATCACGTTGATATATGAAACACAAATTTTGATTAAAACTGTGCTAAATGTATCATAGAAAAATCAGCACTAAAATAATAATAAAATATTGAATTGTTATTGCTGATTTTCAAAAATCCAAAACAAATACTTAGAAAACTCGAAATACCCCAAATTTTTGTATCCCCCAATATTTTGATATGAAAAATTTAATGAGAATGATAATTTTGAATTTCAGATGTGTTACAATAAAATTTGAGCCGTATGCACTTGGGCTCGAAATGTAAATATTTTCACAATAGTCTAACTCTCTCTCTCTCTCTCTCTATATATATATATATATATATATATATATAATTGTCAGAGATAAACGTTAATTTGTGATATCTTTCGTTAGTAGCAGCAATAGCAGGCAGTGGTAGTAGCTATAATAATTATATTTAATTTTAATGAACAGCACTGTCATGTGTTGTAAAGATTAAGACAGATTAAAAAGAATATAAATTTAATAAATGTTACATACAAACATTAATTTGTGAACTTGAGTAGTAGCAGCAGCAATGGTAATAATTATAATTATAATATTTAATTTTAGTGAACAACAATATCTGTATTGGAAGATTAAGTCAAATTAAATAAATATAAATTTAAGTAACTGTTAGATAAAAACATTGATTTGTGCAATCTTCTGAATCATACGTGTATTATTATTATTTAAACTTCAAGCTAATAAAGTAATACCCAAATTATTGTTGTCTATTGATCAGTTAAAATATATCATATTATATTAATAAATATTTATTCATCATGTCTCAGTGAATCTATGACTAATTTCTCCAATATTTATCAGCCCTCTTCTCCTTATTAGCAAAAGAAATAAAATAAAGCTTCTTCTTACAAAAAGTAAATCTAATACAGAAGTGAAAAACCCAAATCTGATTACAATAGAAGCTTCAACAATTTAATCTCTTTTTTTTTGGTGGATTGAAAAACAGTATTTTATTTTATTTATCTACCTCTGGTTTAGCTAGGGCTGAAATTGTACCGTTACTCTGTTTTCTAGTTGAATCTTTCCCTCGGCCCATATATCACCTAACATAAATTCTGAATTTTAGGATTACGGTCCCTAGAGACCCAATGATGACCAATGTTCTATAAATTCAACTGATGTAACAAAGAAATTCAAAAAAAAAAAAAATGCTGCGGACATAAAAAAAAAAGGAGAAAATTTTAACTCTTTTATATGCTAACAAATTCAATTGATGTATCAAAAAAGAATTAGTACTTTTTTTCGAATGATTATGCAAAAAAAAAAGGAAACTAGAATCATTTATATGCTAATCAACTTTAAAGGGTGTTGAATGACAAATATTCCACCATAAATGCTTGATTGCTTCGTGACACAAAGCTT
Organism: Schoenoplectus tabernaemontani; assembly: GCA_037127355.1. Taxonomy (NCBI): domain Eukaryota; kingdom Viridiplantae; phylum Streptophyta; class Magnoliopsida; order Poales; family Cyperaceae; genus Schoenoplectus; species Schoenoplectus tabernaemontani. Next base: position 17,429,544 of record CM073749.1, on the reverse strand, counting down.
TCATGCTAATAAAACTTTTTATTGACTAAAGTCCGGTGTGAAACATTTATGCGAGACAAATAATCTTCCTAGCTAGATATGTATATAAATGTTACCCATGAGAAAAAAAAAGAACCAAAGTGCAGTTAATTAACTATCAGGAAGAAATACAAAGAAAGCCTTAACGCATCATATATACTTCTAAACACTCAAAACTTTCATACCCATAATTTCAAAAAAAATTGAAAAAATAAAGAAATATTGACCAATAAAAGCAACTCCACTCTGGTCTCCAACACTCTCTCCTCTTTTCTTTTCTTTCTTTTTTCCTCTATTCTGTACTTCCACTTTATATCGTGTTTTCCTCCAATGCATCTCTATATAATACATATCTCATCAACCCTTTCCTGCGCCATCTCTCCTCATTTCCTCTATTTTTTTTTCTCTTAATCAAAGAAGAGAGACTTTAAAACATGAAATTCTCTAGAGAGCTAGAGGCACAGCTTGTGCATGAATGGAGAGATGGCTATGTTGATTACAAGCGCCTCAAAAAGATTATTAAAAACATCAAGGTTTCTCTCCTTGGTTCATGTTCGAAAAGCTCGTCAGAGAGCCAGAGCCTTCTCTATGGGTTCTCCATAGCTGACCCAATCCGTGCAATCGCCACGCGTTTTTCATCTGGATCAAATTTGCAAAACAGCATGCAGGTATAAGAAATTAGCAAGCATTACGAAAAAAGATTATACTTGCAAGAAGATGTTGTGTTTGCTTCGATTTTACGAAAATAGAGTGATCACAGTGTTCTTATTTTTTTTTCCTGGTTTGCTGGTAAAACCGTTTAAGAAACATCCACTCTTTTACTTTATTTTTCCTTACATCACTACACTTCCGTAATTGGTTTTATGCATGAAAAGTGATGGCTATTCTGCGAAGATTTCCTTCACTAAAACCATATCTTTTGCTGAATTACATGACCTATCAACTTTTCAATAAAGTATATTCCTTGGTATAACCTAGCTCATAAGATAACTTGGGTTCATGGAATGTGAAAGTTGGTGTAACAAATGACTGTTTTCAGTTACATTTACCATAACACCTATTTTTTAATGTTTAAGCACTCATGGAGATTTAATGCGGTTGAATATGATGAATAATAGGAAAAGACCATCGTCTCTAAATACTAATTTACAACTCCAACTTATTAAGAGTAAATATGAAGTTACAGGAACTAGTTCTTTATAATTTCTATCACTCCTATTTTATAACTAACATAATATTTTGGTTTTCTTTTACCAGGTAGATGAAGAAAATGGGTACGAATTTGATCTAATTCAATCAGGAGATGAAGAGGTATAGATCCTTAATTTTGCCACAAATATACCCATATTTTTATATAATTATCTTTCTAAATTGGAAAACTTTTCCACATTGCAATTTATAAAGGTGAAAATCTTCTTTGAGAGGATTCAAAAGGAGTTAGAGAAGGTGAATGATTTTTACACAAGAATGGAAGAAGGGTTTTGTCAGAGAGGCGAAGAAGTTTTGAAGCAACTCCAAATAATGTTGGAAGTAAAACAAGTGCTCAAGGAAAGCCGTCACCACCGCCCCCGCCACCGTGCGCAACCCCCTCCTGCCGCCTCTCCTGGGTCCACGGGTGCTCTTTTGTCACGCATCAACTCTGCTTCCCCTGTCCGAGGTAAGATGTTAGTTTTATCTGCATATGGATTTAGTTTTCTGCACAGTGCTGCATACAATTTATCGTGCTCAATCAAACAATATTTTTCATGCATGTCGATGTGGTCAGATAATACAAGATGTTAAGTTGCATCCATCTTATAGTGACTAGTCTATAAATCCTGAAATTACATCCTGGTTAATCATCTTGCAATTTTGTTTTTTCCGATTCATTTAAATTGTGTGAACTATTTTAAATTTTTAACAACATCCTGTTTAATCACCAAACAGAAGTTTTATTTTTATTTTTATTTTTATGTTATGTTTTTCAAAATCAGTTGGGACACCAATGAGTACAGAGGAGGCACAATCAGAGCAAGTACCAGTGGTGGAGGAGGTGATAGCAGCACTGGAGAGGAACGGGGTTAGTTTCATCGGGTCAGTCCGGAGCAAGGTCAAGAAGGAAGGAAAACCTAAGGCTGATGTCATCAGGATTGACATCCCAGGCACCACCCCTACGCTTTCATTCATGAACTTCTGGGAGAACCTAATCAATGGGCTCCAAAAGGAAGGAGAAGTAGGCAATGGTTACCACCTCAACCGCATGAAGATGCAGAGAGCAGAGAAGATTATTCGTGATGCGCTCGTTGAGCTCTACAAAGGGCTCGAACGCATGAAGAAGTATTGGTACGAAAAAAGGATTGACATCAGAATCATCTTTTGAAAATAAAACAAGACTTTTCATTGTCATCTTTTTCAGTACCATTTTGATCTCTGATTAAATGTTTCTGTAAATAAACCTTGCTTGACATCTTAAATATGATGAATTTGAATTGAGGTGGTACAAACTTACTGGTCCCTAAAGTGAAGTACTGAGAAACCTGGTTGCATAGAATGTATAATTGGCTGAGATTTCAGGGGTATAAATGTAAATATATTTGTGGCTGGCTTCCTGCATGCATGCATGCATGCATAAATAAATGAACGAACGTAGTTGTACCATGCAAGTTAGGTGGCTATGAGTTGACTTGGTCAAATATAGTATAGCTATCCTTAATTGCAGATGTTTTTAGTTAATTAAGTTCTCTGTTGATATTGACTTTTGACAAGCATGTATGGTCATAGACTGATGCTCATTGTTTTTTGTTCTGTAGCTTTTTGAATTTGTCGGCCTTTACAAAAATCATCAAAAAATTTACCAAGGTGAGAATTGAAGCACACGTCATATTTATACATCAAATCATGTCTTGGTGAATTCAACGAGAGATGACAAGAATCCATTTTCTGTGATTTTGAAGGTGACCAATGAAGAGGAAGCTGCAGCTTGTTTCATGAAAAAGGTGAAGGAATCCCACTTCATTGTCTCAGACAAGGTACCTCTTTCCATACATTCCTTTGTCATTTATATCAAAATGTGCTACGAGTTATCTACTACCAAGTCTAGTACAGTGAAATGTAAGTTACAATACAATAAACAAGTAAGAGGATCTCCCCATAAATGTTAAGCCTCACAAATTGGTTGAAGCACCAAAAGTGCCTCATATCCTAAAAAACCATATATATCTATACAGCAAAATCTGATTTGATTGGTTGTGTTTAATCGACGTGCAGGTGTTGCAGTTACAAGATGAAGTGGAATCCCTTTTCACAATGCATTTTGCAAGCAATGATCGAAAAATAGCAAGAATTTCTCTCAAGCCTCAGCAGAACAAAGATTCTCATGCCATCTCGTTTTTTGCTGGTAAACAAATATCCAAAATCAGAAAATGAAAAAAGAAAAAGAAATTTAGCTTACTTAGTATATGAAATATATTGGTAATATTTAGATCTTTTAATTGATCTTTGACTAATGCAACTGGAATTTATTTTCTTTTTCTATGATACAGGATTATTCACTGGTTCGTTCGTGACCTTGTTTAGTGTTTATGCCATATTGGCTCATTTTTCTGGTATTTTCACATCCACTTCAACATCAGGTTATGTGGAGACTGTCTACCCTGTTTTTAGGTGGGTACCTTTTGGTCCTTTTCTCATTAACAGTATAATATAAAATATTCATGAGTGACCAGCTTTTCCACCAAAATGAGAAATAAAGAAGGAAAAGTTGCCTATTATGTAAAGTGTGTTGTTATTAGTAATTGCTACGCAGGACACAATAATAGAAGTTAATGAAAAATAAAAATGCCACGTAACTCACCAATAGGACTGGTTGAAAGATACAAAGAAAGACACATGTAGAAAATTTTAAACCGAAGAATTATAAATGTGTCATAACTTGTTGGCTGGTAAAGAAGCAAAGCAGAGAGGTTAATTTTAAACTGTTTGTACTGTATAGTGGTATAATAGTTGAGTCCACATCATCAAATTGGCACCCACTAAGTTATATATATATATATATGTCTAATAATTTTGTCTTTGCTTATTTACATCCACATGCTCTCCTAGTCTACCCCCACTTAAAATGGACTATTAGATCGATACGATGTACAAAGCAAAATACTTTCTTTATATATAATGTCCACTTACTAAGTGGAATATATCCATAGTTGCCTATAGAATAAAAAAGAAGCCATATTGAAGTGCCATCCATAGTTCCAGACAATTAAAAACCTTAATTTGTTTGATATTTTCTCTAATGTACTAGAAACCAACCGTTCTCCTGCCTATGCCGAGAGCGCAATGATGAGGTGGAATTTGTTCCAGTATGTTAAGTCAATTCTTATTTGACCAATTAACTCACCCCAAGTTATCAAAACATATATTTAACAACCTCAATACAACAATAATAACAACTTCAATATGGTGAAAACTTTTATTTCTTTTTCTAAGAAAATAAATGAAAATAAACAAACGACACAACATGTATTTATTGTGTAATTAATAACATAAGAAAGTTAAAAAAATAGAACTCTTTGATTTTAATATCTATATGTAATTCTTCTGGTGTCAGTGCTGGGTGCATGAATGCTTTCCTCACATTTTGTATTTCATTCTGATAAATTTAGGAGATGATGAGCATATTAAGGAAATATTTTCTATTTCTCCATTGTAATATATATTTTTCTCTCGGACATTGTCGTGCAGCATGTTTGCGCTAATTAGCCTGCACATATTCCTCTATGGTTGCAACTTGTTCATGTGGAAGAACACCAGGATCAATCACAATTTCATATTCGATTTCAAGCCGAACACTGCTCTCAAGCACCGAGATGCCTTCCTCATTAGCAGTGCTTTCATGACCGCGGTTGTAAGTGCCATGGTGGCACATCTATTTCTCAAGTACAACCACATTTCTTCCCACCATCTAGAAGCACTTCCAGGGATTCTTATTCTGGTAAGCTAAAGATCAACATTGGAAAGTATTTCATCTTATATCTAGCTAAGTAACTACCAAACAAGAAAGAATGTTTCAGTTAAATGTATAGATGAACTAGAATATACTAGTCGAGTAGTAATGTAGTAAATAAATTTAACTTCTGTTCAATTTTTTCTTTTCAGTAATAGTAATTTGAGTATACTGAACTACCGTGTCAGCTATCCACTTATTAATATTCATATTATTTTTTGGTTACAGATCTGTCTAGGACTACTGGTGTGCCCTTTCAACATATTTTATCGAGAGACGCGCTTTTGTTTTCTGCGAGTCATGCGCAACATTGTTTTTTCACCACTTTACAAGGTTAGCTGTTTTCTTAAAATCCCCTTGCTTTCCCATATTGTATCAATCTCATGACACTCTCAATAACAAGTGAAATAAATGGTGAATTAATTTCAGGTACTGATGGCTGATTTCTTCATGGCTGATCAACTAACCAGCCAGGTGAACCTTCTTCATGATAATTTATATATCAATTATTACTAGGATAAAAATAAGCAAGTATTATTTGCTTCAATAAAGCTAAAGTGTTGGCAACATGACAGATACCGCTGCTTAGATACACGGAGTTTACAGCATGCTATTTTATTGCTGGAGGATTGAAGGGTGGCTCATATGAGACCTGTAATTCTAGCCATCAATACAAGCTAATAGCTTATGTCATTTCTTTTCTCCCTTACTACTGGAGAGCTATGCAGGTATAAATATGCATACTCTGTACTTCCGAAATGCATGCTGATAAGTAAAATATGTATTAAGTTTTATAGAAGCTGCTCCCCTAGGACATTTAGTACACGCCCACACAGAAAAATCAATTGGATTAATAAAGAACATTTCTGCAACATGGAAGTTTTTCTACGAGAATTTTTTCTTGTAGTTTCTCAGTTTTATCATTTTATAGTGTATAAGGAGATACATGGAAGAAGGATATGATATCAACCATATGGCGAATTGTGGGAAGTACATATCAGCAATGGTGGCAGCAGCGGCCAGGATGTTGTATGCAATGGACCCCACATCAGCGAGGCTAGGCCTTGCAATCATTGCATGTAGTGGGGCCACATTGTACCAGCTTTACTGGGACTTTGTCAAGGATTGGGGTTTAATGAACCCCAAATCCAAGAACCTCTTCCTCAGAGATCAACTCATCCTAAAGAAAAGATACATCTACTATTTCTCCATGGTAAGTGAATTGAGTCCTGAGGAATTATATGTAAAGTGATTATGTTAATGTTTTTGTATTTTTTTTTTAGTTAAAAACCATCCATTTCTAGCACCTGGCCAAAATTACACAGTCGGTTTCAAAGTTGGTCTCCGCACAAAAGTATTCCCTTACATCTGAACTAGCGTTCTCATCATATTCTCTGTATAAATACATAGTCGCAAAATCGCTGTGGTTTTAATGCATTAGAAGATATTAACTCTTGGGATCCTTTTAAATATCGAGATACAGTTTGCAAAAACTACCAGCCTTTATCCGCTCCTTATATTTCTTTTGAATAGATATTTACTTCTCTTGCACAAATATAGTGCTTACTAGCAATTGCCCCCAGTAAGTAATGGTACTAAAAGGTGTACAACTTTCTACACTCAGGGTTTGAATGTAGTGCTGAGGCTCGCATGGATTGAAAGTGTGATGAGGGTCAACCTAGGTCCAGTTGAGCACCGGCTGGTCGATTTCACACTTGCCTCACTTGAAATTATTCGGCGGGGGCACTGGAACTATTACCGGTTAGAAAATGAACATTTAAACAATGTTGGCAAGTTCCGCACCATGAAGGCCATACCATTGCCGTTTCGTGAGATGGAATCAGACTGATTTACCAGAGAAATATTAGGCCCGTATAACAGTATATATATATATATAGATCAAGATATCTGATCAAAGATGCCACAAAAATGCATTACTGTCATAAAGATGGGTGGATAATGAACTAACTTGCGGAATCAGCTTCACTGGTGAATCAGAGTTTAATGTGCAAAGAGATAGTAGAATAGCAATTTGAGGCATGTAGAAAGGTTGGGGGGGTGTCTGATTAATGAAGTGCTTTTTTCATTCAGCACAAATGTACTAATTGTAATCTACATTTGGTAATTGTCTCATTAATGTTATTTAAATTGCAAAATTGAACTAGGGATTTGTTAATTTATCTTTAATAACACCCAAAATTCTATTGTAACTTAGTCGGAAACTCAGAACGATGTCCTCATTAAGTTAAATGAAAATTCTGAGACCGATAAATTCAATCATTGCTAATTTAATATGAAGTTTGAGTGAAAGTTCATCATCAAAAGTGAAAGTACATCATCAAAAGGGCAGATTACTAAAAATATTGACAATGTAAATCGACAACATAAAATCTTCACTATCACAGACCACAATGTTGTTGGATGATGGGGCCTCTTAGCTTGAGGATTATTCAAATAAAATGTGTTCAATGATGCTAAAGTGGACAGTCAGCAAAATCCGGGGATGGAAAAAGAAGCTTTGATATTTTATTTATTACCTGACTTAAAAGTAAAAGCACGGCACCTGAAAGCATGATTAGCTTTTCAACACAATTATATTAAGCAAGTGGTTCTAGTTGATTTGCATATAACATTCATTATACGATAACCCATGCACAACCCAGTACATCATGAACAGATCTTGATTCACCGAACTAAACCATATAAAGGTAGAAAATTAACTTACATCAGACATAAACAGAGTCTACCACACAATAACACATATAACAACTTACATAGATAAAAGCTACATTAGCCATGCATTGCACATAAATAGTGTCTACTACACAACACAAATAAAACAAAACAGATTACATTATTAACTAGGATAGGAACCTCCACAGTGCAGGTCTATCTCTTGATACCAGAAGAAGCCTTGAACCTGAATAATCAAAGGTAGGGCGTTGCAAATCAGTATCAGTACCAATAGTCTCCCTTGCCTCTACTGTACCAGTACTGGCATAGGCACCGTCCTTCAATGCATCAAACACAAAGAACCCCTTTCCACAAACACCCATAACATGGTTTGAGTTTCCCCAAACCTGAGATACTGAACTAGTACGGTAATCTGAGTTGAGTATCGGTAACTCATAACTGGCTACAAGTTTTCCTCTTCGCAAAGAGAAATGCTGGACCCAAGACTTTCTCCCACCTCTGAGTTGTAGCCTGTCTTCAGTACTACCAACATATACTGAGTCACCACGTGAGTATATGGAAACTGGAACACCGCCATGCCGTGAAATTTTGATACCTGTACCAGTTGGTACGCGGAAGTCTAGAACGTTAATGCTATCTTGAGATGAGAAAACACCGTCACTGCCCTCAGCCTCTGATGAACTCACTCTGAAAAGAACATTTACAATAAGGATGTGAGTAACAACTTGTTTCCATGGAGAGGATGGGAAATAAAACTTCATAATTTTTTCTTGTTTGGTTGATGATATTTTGCATTCTCCTATTTTGGATGTAAGGGTAGGAAACAAGACAATCCAATCAAGAGATTGAAAATTTTGAGACTGACCTTCCATATCTTTCATCCCCTCCTAGTCTCCTTCACAACCAGTGAATGAAAATGGGGCAAGGGAGAGAATAAGAAGCAGTGGGTTAGGGTTGGGGGCCGATTTGAGGTAGCAAGGATGTCAGAACAGAGCACTAGATAGGAGTTACAACATTCGAAGGAACCTATCATAAAAAAAATACCCAAAAAAAGAATTACCTCTGACGAATGCCACCACTAATCTCAGCATCGGTGTTGCTGACATGAAGAGCACAAACCCGCTTATTACCAGATCCAATAGATAACAGAGGCTGTGCATCAACTGAATTAATATCCCAGAGGCTAACAAAGTCAGTCCCTAAGATTACAACTTTGCCTCTGCTCCTCCATTGGAGAGGGCTTGACCAATCCATTGACCCAACTGTGCTGCCCAACTCCCATTTCATCACCACTTCCCCATCTCTTATATCATAACCCATTATAGCCTTTTGTTTACTAGAGGTAGAGAGAAGGAGAGGCCCACATGGCCGGTACCACCACTGTTTTCCAAGGTCAGGAGAAGTTTCAGAATCTCCTTCCAGGTGGAATGCTGAGACATTCCTCTTATAGAAGTCCCAGCAGCAGAATCCCGGACGAGGAGTGGGTCCTGCAGAGGCTGCAACTACATACCGGCCAGAGCATCCATCAGGACCTGGTGCACGTAGCAGCCAGCAATCTCCCCAAGTACTCTGAGGCACCACAATGTCAGGCTTGTACTCAGCCTTATTCTACAATTTCCAAAACATAGGATTTTGTTAGTCTCATTGGATAACTTTAAGCAAATTATCCATTCAGCTTATACATGTCAATGCTTGAACCACCAAATAGTAAACATTATACATTTATAGGATATCAGTGTAGTGGGCAATAACAACAACAAAATCAGTCTCTATAGGAGATTAACTGCTGAATTAAATTAATCAAAATATCATCAATGAACCTATTTTCTAGAGTCACTCAGTTAAGCTACTGCTCATAATTCATAACCATTTACTATGCAACCTAAAAGTATATATAAAGGGACATAACTCAAGTACCTCACAATTGACAGTGTCATAGTACAAACAGGTTCCATCAGTACGTGCCAAAAGAACCGCTTCTCCTTCAGCGACAAACCAACCCCCAGCAGCACATTTGCTACCAATGGGCCGCAATTCATCAGAAGAAGCCTCTCCAGTCTCCTCTTGCACTAAAGGGACCTGCGTACTCTCTTGTGAATCAAAATCCTCAATTTTCTCATCTGCACACAACTCTATTTCCTCCTCACCAAACCCACTTACCACAGCATTCGAACCACTCTCCTGTGAGGAAGAAACCTTGGAACCTGCACCAGTAGTACCACAGACAGCTGATTTTGTACCACTCAAAGATGCTAGAAACTCCACCTCTATGCTCTTTTCATCAATCTGGTTTATAGCAGCTGTGTTCTTTAAGACATTGTTTTTTATTAGCTTCTGGTGTGGGAAAAACCTTGACTCCAATTCTTCACAATTGAGACCTTTGGGTGAAAATCTTGGAGCGCCTTGTGCAGTAACCAGGGTTTTTTCAGCATCACTTCTACAGCCATCTGTAATAACATGGTCCACAGCTTTTTCCACTGAAGTAATTTTGTTTTGTATTTCAGAAAGAATAAGTCTTGATTCGTCAGGGTTGCTGTCATCCAAAATCTCCTTGGTTCGTTTAATTTCAGTGGCAATTTTCAGAACCCGACCTTCTAGCATTGCTAATTTCTCATGCAACTTACTGGGGTATTTGTAAGAACCTTTCACACCAGCATTGGTGGTGCCATCAGTTGCCTTTTCAGCAATCTTGACTTTATCAGAAACCTTTACTGTTTGCTTCTCTCCACTCTCTTCAGTTTTATCAGAATTGCATGGGTTTGAAACATAATCCCATTTGACAGTAAATGTAGGCAAAGAAGCTTTGTTCTTTTCATCAGCTGAACCAGAACTTAAGCTATCTCTTATAGGAGCCAACAACTTATCTTTGGACAATTTTACAGTGCTACTGTTAGAGATCTCCAAACTGCATGTGACATTTCCCCCCCTTCCAGATTTTAGATTACATTTCTCCAGAACCCTACTTGACCCAGTGGCCAAGTTCTTCACCCCTTTCCCTTTACCACTGTCCTGCTCTGAAACCCTAATTCCACCACTTGCACTTCGCCTAAGCCCAGACTCAGCTTCTATCCCCTTTTCCAAGGCTCTCCCCAACCTATCTGTAGAAGCCCTTGTTGGAACTGTTCGATCACTGCGAATGTTTGAAATGAGCCGTGAAAAATCTGATGGATTTAGAGGTGCTCGGGTTCTTGGCACTGACGAAGTGGACCGACGAACCGCACTGGTACCGGCACTGGAAGGTTTCTCGACTCTAGTCGGGGTTGGATCACGACGGCGCTCAGCAGAGACCGATCTCGTGTTAGGATTAGGGTTCGCCTTGGAGGAGGAAAGAGGGATGACTTTCCGAGAGGAGTTAGAGCTGGGATTGGGATTGGGGTTAGGGTTTGGTCGGAGCTTGACTGGAGGCGACGGATCTACGGATTTGGTGGGCTTCGAAGCCATGATTTTGCCTCCGCCACCGCCGCGTTCTTTGAGTCTTGAGGAGATCATAGATAAATTATTAGGGTTTCTTGGGGGAAGCTGGAGAAAGTCGCAGAAAAGGGAAACGAAGGTTTTAGCTAAGGGTTTGGCCGGGAAGGAGAGATCGGGATAGATTTGAAATTCGAATTTGGGATTTGGTTTGACTAGATCCTAAAATCTTGATTCTTGATGCGACGTGGTATATATATATATATATATTTATGAATATCTGAGGGCTGTAATGGATAGGATAAGGTATACATGAAGGTATTTTTATAATTATTAAAATGTGTTTATCTGTACTTTATCATTCGTTAAGAATTTCAGATAACGAACAGATAACAGTAAATAATAGATAAAAATAAAAGTAATTTAATGAAAAAATTATATGATTTAGATAAATTAATATACTAATAAAATATTATAATAATTAATATTTTAGATATAATAAAAATTATATTTTTTATGTCAATTATCATAAATATATATATAGTATTATTATATATTTATATAATTTAATTATATAGATATTTATTAAAAATATAAAATACTTATATATATTTAATTTATATATATTTATATAATTTATTTAATGGATAATGAGTAATGAAAGTCTCTTATTCATACTCATATCCCGACCTGACGGGTTAATCTAACCTGGTCTGAACCGTTCAGACTGAACGCGATTCAACCCGACATAACCCGAAAATAAATGGGTCGGGTATGAGTTTAATTTTTTTGACTTGATCGGGTTGGATCCGGTTCGGGTCAACCCGACCCGACCCGATTAATTATGTTTTTTGAAATAATTTTGTGATTTAGTACTAATTAAAACTGAAATAGACACTAATTATATACTAATTAAGATTAATTATAAATTAATTAATAATTTATTGCTTAAAATTATATAAAAATAATTCATAAATATTTAATTATTTTACACTAGTCAGGTCGGGTCGACCCATGACCTGTCGAGTCAGGTATGGGTTAAGATTTTTTTACCTGAATTTAATTGAGTCGAGTTTGGATCGGGTCAAGTATTAACGACCTCATATCCCCAATAAAAAACCAAAGGGTCGAGACAACATTATCCAACATTATCGATGAAGTACATGTTTAAATTATAGTGCATTAAGCATACGGAATCAACTTAAGAAATATAAGATTCAAGATTCCATCAAGAATTCCTCCGTTTTCTTCATCCTACCCGTCCATCCAGGCTGCCATTTGGTCTCAAGGGGGGTTAAACAAACCTATGATGCCTCGTTGATCCAACGATTTGGTGGTGCCTTGTCTTCAGCGAATCCGAGCCATTCTCGTAGCTACACAGAAGTTGTGTCTGTTGCTCCAGCTAAGGGTCTTCTCCAGCCGACCGCTACTGCTGGGCAGATTTCTCTTGCTCAGCTTAACTCTTGTAGGGCATTTTACTTCTACCACAACCGACACCAATGGATGCGTGACAGGTGTTTGCGATGTGGTGAGAAGAGCCACCGTGCAAAATTTTATAGAAACGCGAGGGGTTGTTTCAACTGTGGTTCACTTGGTCACATCTCCTCTCGTTGTTTCAAATCAACACCTCCCTCTTTGCATCCGGTCGCCCTTATTTCCAAACCTACTCGTTTCAAGAAATCCTCTTGGCCGGCTTCAACCGATTCGCCCTCAATGGCGTCGTCTATTGCCCCTTCCCATTCCTCTCTGCTTCATCGCATCCGTCTTTTCGATGAAAATTCTACCAAATTAGCCGAGGAGGTTCACAACAGCCTTCTATTTCGCTCAGAGGTGGAAGTTCCCCCATCTGAGATCTTGGACGGGTTTCGATCGGTCTTTCCTCCTTCTAACATGTGGAAAGTTCATTATCTTGGCTCGTGTCTTTACCAGATTCAAGGCCCGGAGACTTGGCGTCAGGAGATGGCTGTTATCGGCTCAATCGTTCTCAAACAGCGCCGCTTCGTCGTTTCCTCGGATCTGTCCTGCCTTTATTCGCAACACAAGGGATTTAAGCTTTGGATCCGCGTCTATGATTTGGAGTATGATTTACGGGGATACCACGGCTTGGAGGCTGTCATTCACCCTTTTGGTAATATCTTGGATTTGGATTTCAATGCTAGGGTTCGCTCCAATCTGCGGTTTACTAGGGTTTATGTGGAGGTGGCAGCTCTTGAACTTATCCCTCGATTTCTCTGGTTTGAAGTTACCAGACCGAATGGGTGGGTGTCCTTTGTCCGGATCCGTTATGAGGTTGAAGATGCTACTGTACCTGTGCCACATCTACCGCGTTTGTAGTAGTAGTGCGTGCCGTTCACCTCTTCTCCGTGTACGTACCGGTAGTTGAACTACTAGCTTCTTCCCAGTTCGCCACCCGCACTTTGTCACTAGTACCATACCAGTTCAGCCTTCCCATCCGCCACCCGCAAAGACTGCTTCGGTACGCACCGCCGCATTCGGGTCCTCCCTTTCCTCGTCCAACTGTTCGGCCATCCCCTTCCCCTACTCGGCCTCCCACCTTGCCTCCCTCTGCACAACCTTTCACCGAGCCGCTCCAGCCGCCCTCTAGTTTCTCTGTTGGTCCCTCTACCTCCAGGACTGAGCCTTCACAATCTCTTGTTCTTAAGCCTGCTAACTTCAAGAAAACTAAAAATAAAGTCTGGTATAAGCATAAACGTGGCCAGCAACAACCTGCACATACTCTCTTGCTCACTGAAAACTAAGCCTTGAAGGCACAACTAGATCTACTTAAATCTATTCAGCTGGTCAAGCCTACTATGGATGCAACTGAGCATTCCTCACGTGCTGGAATAATCAAAGGACAACACCCCCTAGCTGTTGTTGTTCCTTCTACCGCTGATGCGCCTTCTGCCACTGTACTGGAGTCTCTTGTGATTGTTCCTTTTCAATCCCAACTGCCTCCATCTAGCAACCGACTCCAAGATACATCCTTGTCATCTCCTGAAGTGCACAGTAATGGAGCTACTACAGTGGGGGCATCTGTAAATTCTCAAGTAGGGACTAAGAATGGTGTTGTTCCAGTGGGTAAAATCTCTTCCCTATCATTTCCATTTAGCTCTTTGGTAGATACCGATGTGCATAATCTGCTCTCCCAGTGGGGTTTATCAATAACTAATGATAAAAGAGCAGATAACAGTATTGAGGATTTTAAAAATATTGATTTTTCTCAAATTATCAGTTTTATGAATGATGTCAATGTGTGTCTGTTCACACGTCAAACACTGACGATTTGGGTTCTTCCTTAGTTATTCATGAAGATTGTCCATTGGAACATTAGGGGCTTAGAGTTACCTGAAAAATGTTATTTCTTAAAAGAATTTATTTTGATATTGTTTTCAAGAGACTAAGAAAGCGGATTTTACCCAACATTTTTTTACTTCTATTTCTCCTAAATTTACTGAATGTCACTTTATCCCTTCAGTTGGGGCTGCGGGGGGCATACTTATGGGTATTAATTCTGCCACCTGTCAATTACTTAATTGGGATGTGGGTGCTTTTAGTTTAACTGCTTCTCTTCAAAATAAAAAAGATAACATTATATGGTTATGTACAACTGTTTATGGTCCCACTGATCTCTATTTAAAATCTGCCTTTTGGGCTGAATTACTTTTTATTGGATCTAATTAGGTTGGTCCTTGGATGGTGGGCGGGGACTTTAATGCCATTAGATCACACACTGAAAAAAGGGGTTTCTTTTAATTTACGGAACACAGATGCTTTTAATAATTGGGTTAATGATTTAGCTTTGATTGATTTTAAGTATACTTATAGACAATTTATTTGGGCCGGAGGCAAAAGCTCCCAAATGGCTTGTTTAGATAGAATTTTTGTTAATCAAGCTTGGCTTACTATTTTCCTTAATACACATACTTATAGTTTTGATAGGACAATGTCCGATCATTCTCCTATCTGTCTGGATAATGGGGTTTCTCATTTAATTTCATCTCTTATGTTTAAGTTTGAAGATTTTTGGTTAAATCAAGAAGGGTTTTCTGAATTAATGGTTAAATGGTGGTCAAGTTTCCCATCTGGGCCGCTCACAGCTCAAGTTTGGAAGTTAAAAATTGGATCAATTACGTATTAAACTTAAAGGGTGAAATGCTAACTTTAAAAGATCTATTAAGGATAAAAAACAACATTTATCTTCGTCAATTCATCATTTTGAATTGTTGTTAGAACAAAGGGATTTATCTGATATTGAATATGACTCCTTCCTTGGGGCAAATAATGAATTGACTAATGTGTATAAGGATGAAGTAATCTACTGGCAACAACGGGCCCGAATATAATGGCTCTCTCAAGGAG
Source organism: Schoenoplectus tabernaemontani (assembly GCA_037127355.1). Classification (NCBI taxonomy): domain Eukaryota; kingdom Viridiplantae; phylum Streptophyta; class Magnoliopsida; order Poales; family Cyperaceae; genus Schoenoplectus; species Schoenoplectus tabernaemontani. Next base: position 17,414,081 of record CM073749.1, on the reverse strand, counting down.
ATGTTAATATGATTTTTTTTCACTCTGTCGCTTCTTCTCGAAAACATTTTAATTTAATCACTTCCTTAAAAATTGATGGGGTTGAAACTCGAGAACCACTAATTCTTGAAAAGCATGTTTTTCAATATTATAAAAATTTATTGGGCACCAAGGGCTCTACTTGGCTCTCCTTTTCAAACGATATTTGGGCGGATCATGAAAAAGTGTCTACTTCTGAAAATGCTTCTCTTATTTCCCTTTTTATTGAGAATGAAATTAATAATGCTATTTTTCTATGAATCCCAATAAAGCTCTGGACCCTGATGGTTTCTCTATTTTATTTTATCAAAAATTTTGGGATCTCATTAAGCATGACATTATTTTTTTTTGTTTTCTGAATTTTATCACCATCGTTTGGATATTGCTAAATTTAATAGAGCTATTATTTGCTTAATTCCTAAAGTGGTTGATACATCAACAATCAAATATTTTCGGTCCATTAGTTTACATAATTATAGCTTTAAAATTTTTACAAAGGTATTAACTTCTCGCTTGCACCCTATGTTAGATCGATTGATTGGTTTTAACTAACATGATTTCCTTAAGGGCCAAAATATTATGGATAATGTCATATCCGCTCATGAAATTTTACATTATGTGCATCGCTCCAAAGAACCTGGTCTTTTACTCAAATTAGATTTTGAAAAAGCTTTTGACAATGTTGATTGGAATTGTATTATGCATATATTTTTTTACAACGAGGGTTTGATCCTAAGTGAGTTAAATTGATGGAGTCCATTTTATGGGGCGGGCATAGTGTAGTGCTGTTTAATGGTCATCTCGACACCTATTTTGAGTGCCGAAAAGGGGTTAGACAAGGTGACCCTTTGTCTCCTTATCTTTTTTTTACTAGTTGCTGAGGGTCTTAATAAAATTCTTTCTATGGGTATTAGTTTAGGTCATTTTGAAGGATTAGGCCCCTCTATTCTTACTGGCCATAAAATTCTAAATTTACAATATGCTGATGATACACTCTTATTTCTTAAAACTAATTATTTGATGATTGAACGAGTTTAATGGGCGCTTCGAGCATTTGAGGGACTTTCGGGGTTAAAAATTAATTTTGCAAAATCTGAACTTGTTGCCCTTAATATTTCTTCTGAATTAGCCTCTAATTTTTCTCTCCAACTTAATTGTAAATTAAATTCCTTACCTATGAAATATTTAGGTTTATCTGACAACATTTAATTGATAAAGTTAATAATAAACTTCTGACATGGAAGGGGAAGCTTCTTTCCTTAGGTGGGCGCTTAGTGCTTTTGAATTCAGTTATTTCTGTTGTTCCTCTCTATTACTTTACTCTTTTTAAAATTCTTGTTTGGGTCCTTCATAAGATTGATCAAATTAGAAAGTGTTTTCTTTGGTTGGGTTCAGATATTCTCAAGACTAAGTGTCATTTGGTCAAATGGGAGATTATTTGTCGTCCTAAGGATGTCGGAGGTTGGGGGATTTTAAATTTGGAGCATGTGAATATTGTCTTTCTTTGTAAATAGTTTTGGAAATATAAATATATTAATGAAGAAGGTCTTTGGCAGTTTTTGGTCTGTTTTAAATATAAATTTGCTTCTTTCTCTAATTTTTCTGCTTTTTGAAAGCGGTAACTTTTGTTTCACACTTTTTGTTGCTTGGGGCTAAACGCATAGTAGGTAATGGCCAATCTATTAATTTTTGGATGAATAACTGGTACAATGATTTTCCTTTATCTTTATAATTTCCTCTATTTTATGCTAAAACTAAAAATTCTGTTGTCTCTCTTTGTGAGGTTTGGAATGAGGGTATTATTAAGCTTAACCTCCCTCGATGAGCTAGTGTTACTATGCGACATGAAAAAACTCAAATTATTGCTATACTTCATTCGTTGTCATTTTCCCTTGAGCGGGATTATGCTCTTTGTCTATGGGAATCTCATGGTTTCTATTCAATTAAGTCCATGTATCAATTTCTATGTTTAGGGGGGGGGGGGTTAAAACGAATTTGTCCAAATCGGTTTGGGTATTGAAAATCTCTCTAAATAATAAACTTTTTCTTTGGATGGCCTTGCATAATAAAATTTTGACAAAGGATAATTTGTGCAAATGTGGTTGGGTGGGTGATTCGTCTTGTGTTTTTTGCACTAATTCTGAATCGGTGGACCACTTGTTCTTTCATTGCCCATTTATTTTAGATTTTTGGTCTAAACTTCTTACTTCTCATTCGCAAGGACGACAAATATGTGTCTCCTCCATTTTAACTTTTTGGGATTCTTGTGTACTCTTATTTAATTTTCAGTTTTGGGGTACCTTACTAGCAGCTACCCTTTGAGTTATTTGGTTGGAACGTAATAAAAGGATTTTTCAATCCTCTTCAGGTTCCCGAGCTGCTAGCATTTATTTTCATATTTTGCATTTATATGAATGTTGGACAGGTTCATTGGCCGGATTAGAGAGCATGGTGGTTGCTATGGCCGCACCCCAGCACTCTACCGCTCCCTCATTGCCTCGCCTCACTAGCGATGGGGATGTTGATGATGAGGATTTGCTTGATTGAGCATTGTTATGTCTTGTAGCATTCTAGTTATTGTGGTCTGTACCTTGTTACTTGTGTTGGGTTAAGTCTTTCGTTTTTCTTTTGTTGTTATTTTTATTTTTTCTATTCTCAAGATTGTATTCTTGAGACTTTACTTGCTATGATTTATCTCTTATAAACTGTAAGTTTGTACACTTATTTGCTTTCGAAAAATAATGGAAAGCGGCATCATGTTTTGGTGCTTTTTCTTTTTCAAAAAAAAACGACCTCATATCCCGTAGGAAACGTGATATATATTCTATATTGTCCCGGAGAGCTTCTGCGCTTGGGTCCACTTCGTTTATTATTACAAGTAATAGCAGGTGCATGTTATTCAACTATGACCCGTTGGATCAAATCAAAGAGTTCATTTTCGGATAGATATTTTAACATCTGAAATTTACTAGGCCAGAGAAAAGGTCTGACCTGACGGATCTTGGGTTCTTGGCCCATTTTTTCTCCTCATTTCAAAATTATATATAATTGTTAATTGTATTGGGCTTATTTGCTGAATTGCACGATTAATGTGCAGGCTTCTATTTGCTGAAATGCCTCTCTTGATCATGGTTTTAACTTTTAATTCATCTGATATTAATAAAGTTTATAAAATTTCAGTTTATATACAAGATCAATATTTTATATATTGTTTGCTGAAATTGCCTCCTAAATTATATATGTATTATACCCACATCACTTCTTGAGAGGGTAAGGACTAAGGATAGCTGGTTTATTGTATTTTATGAAGAACAAATTATGGTCAATTAAGATCATCTGATTTAGTTATCCAACAGCAGTGATCATCAGTCTACAACTTTCTCCTCTTTTATATAACAAATGTGCTATTATATTATGGGAAGATTGAAAACAGCTGCAACTTTCGAATTGCTATTTTGTATTATTTGGGGTAGCAGATAGCTATTCAAAATCTTTGGATTAGCTCGCTATTTTACTAGTCGAATTAGCGGTTATTCCGAATTATTGGGTTAACCAGTAATCCCACCAAGTACTAACCCATACTTTTATCCGATCACACCCTATCAGAAAATCACAATCTTTCAACTAGTGAAGTGTGCTTCTAGACATTGAAAATAATATAGGAATAAGTATGATAGTTACAAACTTACACTTACAGTCTGAAAACCAACACACACACACACACTGTCAGTGTTAGATCATAACATTTCATTCGAGGCTTACTGCTGATGCTTGTGATCAAGTAAATTAGTTGGTAACACCAGGAAATGAAGCCAGCCCTCCATGACCGAACCAAGAATGCACATTCCAGCATCTATATTTCAGGTGAAAGAGATGAAAAAAATGGAAGAACAAATTTTAAAAAACAAGACATTACAAACAGGACGTACTGTAATCAAGCCATGTGATGATTCCCAAACGGGAACACAAATCAACTCGAACCATACCCAAATTCAACCCCTAAATCATGTGTAAATGAAATATTACAATGGAAAATATCTTTTTTTCCTTCCCCCTCGCTACTCAAAACCGTCCATCAACTGCCGGCCTTCTGAGCTTCTAGAAGATGACTGTTTTTTACCACTACTAGCCTTTTTACTTTTTCTCTTGGCTTTCAAACGCCGTTTCTTCTCATTAGCATCTACCCAGGTATAATCTGTCGGGATGATAAATGGGTCGGGTTCATCTCTTAAACCTCTGTCATCACTCAACTCACTAGAGCTGCCACCTCGGCTTCCTTTTACCCAAGAGTACCATGAATTGGACCTGTCCTGATCCTTTGTTACCTTGCTGCTATCTTGGAATTGGGTAGGGCTGGAAGGTGGGGTCGCAAACTCATCAGCAGAGCTTTGAAGTTCCTCAAACTTGGTGAAGGTAACGAGTACTCGGATAGTTGGCACAATTGGAATGGCTATCTGAAAATTGTATTGCAAAAGGTCGTTAGGAATGTCATCACAACTTTTACAAAAGTATTCAGAGTTGATATTAGGACCCTACTTTGATACTTAGCAACATTCAAATCAAGACCAAAAAAAATAATAATAAGAAATCCATTACGTGAGAATTTTTTTCGTACATATTGATTATGAGGCCAATAACATTTCAGTCAGGAGTTGCTTTAAATTTTGTTAGGGAACCTAGTAGTTGACAAAACCTGAATAGCTTTAAACAATGCAGTTTCTTTAAATTTTTCAATAACAGATCATCTCAGTAAAACATATAGCAAATTAGACTCAAAACATGGTTGTCCCACTAAGATTAAAAAAAATTATATTTTCAAACTCCCCGTTTCTTTGGGAATTTGGTGAATGACAAACAACGATTGAATGTCAAATATTGAAAAGCAGAATTTTCATGCATACCCTGCAAAACATCAATATATGACATAAGGACAAGGAAAGACAGAAAAGATGGAGGTTCAGATAAGACATACATCATAACACATGAAAGACCAGGGAAGAAATCCATAAGTTTACGCATTTTTAGGACAACAACAAGGTGAAGGTAACCTAGTTATTAAAGACAGGCGTAGAGGCTGCGACTACAAACCAAATTTCATCCTTGTGAATGTTCAAGGCAACAAACAACCAGTCCAGGTAAATTTTACAAACCATCAACTCATGAAGTTATACAAATGCTTGCTCCCATCCTATGGTAGTCATAGATTTGTACATGGTTTCAAAAGCAATTTCTTGATAACTCAGAAGCATGGTTCACAATCCCCGCAAGATTTATCAAAGCAGGTCAAATATGACAGCTGCCTGTTCAGAGATACATATTGACATTGAGCGTGTCTGTTTTGATACATAAATCAGTCTTGTGCTGACAATAACGCTACACTATAATAACTTTTTCATACAACACTATGTCCTGCTGATAGGAAACAAAGGTATATCTGGTACAGAAAAATTGAGCACGACACATCTACATGCAGAAAATTCACAATTATGATCTCACTCAAGGACAAATCAGCACCTGATAAAGTACCTAAATCTACAACAAAAATTAGTGAATATAGTTTATTGCCAACATTTCGCTGTCGCTTATACTGATCATTTAAGGTCCCAATGATGCTATTAGGTTATTATTGGGTCATATATAGGCGAAATAATGATAGACATCCGGTGTTCTATGTGATAAGGTCCCAAATAAACTAAAAGGTAAGTTACACAGGACGACAATTAGGCTTGCGATGATGTATGGTGCAAAATATTGAGCTACTAAAGGATAACACATCCAGAAGAAGCAAATGTTGATTGAGACTGACATGGAAGGAAGTTGTAAAAAGATAATTGAAGGAATGAAGTATATCTGAAGAGCTTGCTTTGGATAGGAGTGCCTGGAAGATGATGATCTATGTACTAGAATTATAATTTAGGAGCTAGAGTTTAGCACTGGAGTTATAAACTTGAGATTTTTAGATTTTCAGTTTTAGATTTTAGGGTTTAGAATTTAGGATTTAGGAGTATGATTTATAGTATAGGTTTATTATGTCTATTGTTATTAGGATTATTATAATGAGTTATGTTACGGTGAGTCATGAGGTACAAAATGTTTTTGTACTTTGCATTATCTCTCATTTCCGAATTCAAAATATTGATCCAACCGTTCAACATGATCTCCATATTAAAATATGTTTAGGGAGCAAATTTTACATTTTTTTTAAAAAAATTCTATTTTTTTAGGGGTAAAAAATGCATTGAGCTTATAATTTCCAATAATCACAATTTTCTACCCTTCAAAAAAATTCAAAAAATGTAAAATTTGATCTCCAAGCATATTTTAATATGGTGAACACTTTGAACAGTTGGATCGGTATTTTAAATTCGAAAATGAGAGATATGACATAAAGTACAAAAGATATTTTGTACTTCACGACTCACTCACCGTAGCATGATTCTTATTATTATTAATATTACTATTATTATTATGAATATCTTTATTATTAGTAGTACTATTATAATACTAGTATTATCATTATTATTGTTAGTATATTATTATCATCATCATTGTCATTATTTTCATCATCATTGCTATTAGTATCATTATCACTATTACTATAATCGATTTTCGATATTTGAGATATCGATCACTATGATTTTAGATTGGGTTTCATTTCTAATCTACCCCAATTTATAATTGGGATTAAAGGCTTTGTTGTTGTTGTTGTTGTTGTAGTTTATTGCCAACATGCAGAGGATAGACCTACCCTAATGCAACTACTATAACTGAAAAGTGGTACATTAAAAAAGGCAAATAATAGCCCTAATGCTGCAGGGAAAGAAAGGGGTATGGCTAAATTTGCCACTCGAACTATCAGACTTCGTACCTATATATATATATATATATATATATATATATATATTTTGATAAAAAGCAAATAATAGCCTATTTCACTAAAAGGAAACTGTTAACGTTACAGTTTCACTGAAATAATTTAAGAAGGCTCCTAACTTCATTGACAAATTGTAACAATAGTTTTTCTATCGCTGGCTCAAACAACAAGCCAAAGGCTGGAAATTGTGTCTACCAATTTTACCACCACCATAATTCTAAAATTAGAGGTTGTGGGTTCCAAAGATCCTATGTGGTTGAAGATATAATATTATCTTGGCTTGCTCACATGTACAACCTTGCTCCTACAGTACTGGTCTTACTAGTGACATATTTTAATCACTAGCAATAAACTTCATTTTCATAACTCATTTTTTTCAATCTTTGGTTCTTTGTTAATTACCAGTGTTGTTAATAACAGAATACAATTAATTAATCAGTTTTAACGGCCAATTAATTGTTCATATCTGCAAAATGCCTTCTGAAAACACTATATCTGATGGTTTACCAACTGACTACGAATCATCGGCCAATTAATCAGCCTAAACAGCCGATTTTTACAATGCTGATAATTCCTAAACCTGGAAAATTGGCTACAGAAATAAAAGTTTACAAACCACTGGTACTAGTATAGATACATGTAAGATGACTAGATGAGAACTAGGTTTACCTTGACTGGAAATGTCCCAGTGGGTAGTTTAGTGGTTAACAACTCCCTCAGCCTTCTAACGGCCTTAACCTTATTTGCCAGCACATCAAGTAGAGGCAATAATTCCTCAGTTTTTAGAGGAAAATCTGGCGTCAACCACAGCACCGGCCGCACCCCTTTCTTGTATTCACTCTCTGATGGTGTACCCCCGCTCTTATTCTTCTTACCGCTACTATTCTTCTCTTTCCCCTTCTCCTTATCTGGCGAATCCTCTTTTGTATTTCCACTATTACCCCCATGTTTCCCAGGGGTCTTTTTCCCTCCACTATGCCAACCAAACCAACCTTTCTTATCTTTACTATTTCCACTGGAACTCTCTGTATTGTTACATTCCATTCCATTCTCAAGTTCAGTGCATTGTCCATCTTGGCTCCCCATTTTGAGTGCTGAGTTGAGCTGTTTCCTTTCCTCTGGTGTTAACACCTCATCAAGCTCTGTATCAAGATCTGTGCCCCCATTGACATGGCCCAATCTCTCCTCATTCTCCATGTTAAAGAGCTCCTCGTCAGTCAGCGCACCAGGAACCCGCCTGGACTTGACTGTGACCAAAACATGAAGCATTTCATACACCTTGGCCTTCCAGTGGCCCACTGTTTCAGACCTTTCCATTCTCCTCCAATTCAGATGGGGAACAAGCTCTGCCTGAGTGACATCAATTCCTGGCCGGTACATATTTGTCTTGGACATAATTGCAACCTCATGTGCCACCTCAGCCTCTGTGGGCTGGGCTCCAGCGCCCTCCAATGAATCTGTTATCTCCTTCTCCTTGTGTGAAAGAACAATTAAAGATCCAGGTGGCAACTGCTTACCACTAGGCGTGGTGGCACCTTCTCCCAGGAAAAGAAATGTCTGATCTGACCGTTGGATCCGAAACCCATCAAACCCAGCAAGAGTCATATCAGCTCGCAATGACGAACCACGCTTCCAGATCCGGTAGGTATCTGACGGTGCAATCCGACTAACAAATGGAATCACCGAGCTCTCAAAATGGAAGGTGATTTCCATGTAGAAGTCTCTAATCCGAGCAATTGAGGCAAGAATTCTAGGCAATCGTCGGCACCACTTGGCCCAGGCAAGGGGCTGGTAGTGCCGTGCAATTACGGCTGCAACGGCATCTTCCCTTGCACAGACAGCCTCTTGTAAAGCAGACCAGCCCTCAGCGTTTTGCAAAGACCAATCAGCACCGGCTGACATGAGTATGTCAGCTGCCACAGGGTCCCTCATACGCACAGCCAGGTGGAGAGGGGTTTCCCGATTCGGAACGTCACGGCGATCTATCACTGCTGAGACTGCATCGGCTGTCGCCTCACCAGCAATGGATTCTTCCTCGGTCTTCACCTCTCCAGCCTTAGGAAGGCGAGGGAGAGAAGCTACAATCCGGCGAAGAGTGGGATGGTTCTGGCGCGCCACGGCCAGGTGCGCCGGGCTGTGCGTATACTTAGAGAAATCATCCATCTACGGTCCAACGGTTGGATCTGAGGTCGAGACCAATTCCGCTCTCTCTCTCTCTCTCTCTCTCTCTAAAGATCTTGAATTGCAATTGAAGATCTGAAAAGACAAATCTAACGGAGAGAGTGGATCTATACTATAGAAAGAACTTTCTACGTGAAGATTAGGTGGATCCATCAGAAAGCGGCGGCGCCATGACTGGCGACGACTCGATGAACGAGAAAGGAACCCGTAGAGAGATGAGAGGAGGAGAAACTGTCAACTGTCAAGTCAGACCTGTCTCTCTTTCTCTCTCTCCTTCATGTCTCTCTCTTGCCTGTGGTCGGTGTATCTTCTCTCTCTAGCAATTAGCAAAGCTAAGCTGCCAAGCTGGTGCGCTGCGTGCTGCTTACTGTCGCCATGAGTTCTTTTTAGTGAGATAATATCGAAAGGACTCCTTTTTTTCGATAATTACAATATTGCCATGGGATTGTTGATGAAGAACACAGAATCCAATGGAGAAAGGAATGCTTACAACTAGTTAATTATTTTTCCCAGTTTGCGAACCGTGGAATTAATTAACCAAACTATGTTCCTTGCTTGTTCTTTTAATTTTTCTTTATATATTGTACGATGCTTCTTATCTCCGTTTTACAGGACACTGGAGAACTCCATTATCCATCTGACCGTTTAAATTTATTGAAATTAAATATAATTCTCATAAATTCTGATATATATTATTTGGTTAATTCTGCAATGAATTATAATAATTGTGGATCGTTCATTTTCTAACATCGGATGGTTAATCTATACTATTATATAAAGCATCTAAGAATTGAAGGGTCAATTTTTTGTCATGGTAATTTTTTATTATACCCATTTTATCCCTCAATTAGACGGATAATATTTATTTTTGGTTGATCGAACGTATGTGATCGCCTCCATTGATCCCCTCTTTCTCTCCATTTTTTCCCCTTATATACTATTATTTTCATAATATTATTTTTTTATTTAGCAACTTTATGCATATTTGGTAAGAAATTAATGGTGATAATATATGTTAGAATAATTTACTTTCTTGCCATAAAAATCATGAATCATTAACTCATGTTGTGCAAAAATCTCATCTAAGATTAAATATAGTCTTTATTATAGGTTTTATCTATAATTTGGTGAATTTATAATTTAATATTAGATAAATATGAATTTTTTTATCTTATAATCTTTTAACGTTTAAATAAAAAAGTCTGCTGCAACGCGCGGGTATATAGCTAGTAAATATTTAATTGACACTGTCGAACGTCAGAGATAGATGAGCGAATGCTCTATCCCTTGATTAAAAAACTAATGATACATAGAACCGATTCATTAAAGAATGCCTCATATTATTTTTATATACCGTTCTCAGAATTTAAACATGTATCACTCCATAAAGAGATGAGATCTATTACCGTCTGACTATTTAATTAATTATTTGAAGGTAAAATTTACTAAATTTGGAGAGCAACTGAAATTCAGAGGCGTCCTCCTAAAATAAAGCGTGAAATTTTCTCCCAATTTTAAACAATAAAACAAAACCTCAGCTGAAAAATCAAAATGGGAGTCTCCAAAGCATTCATGAAGTGATAAAGAGGAAATCAAACAAATATTGTTCATTTTTTAATGATTTAAAAGAGTGTTAAGGCCATATGAATCTCAAATTTAGGTATAACAGTACAAAGCTCTGCAATTTGTCCCCGTGCAATCTTCCGAGGAACAATTCTAAAAATCATACGTGTTGAAAAGTACAGCTATTGCACAGGAGTTTGTCCACCAGAACGTCAACATGACTACATCTACAAAATATTTGGTGCATCTACCAAATTGTGGATGAAGATATAAATTATGTTCACCTACTCTCTAATTCGGTTAGAATCTGATTTGCAATATTATGTTTGATGAAAATATCTTAATTTAGTCCTGAAATTGATTTATTTTATGACAACTCCAATACTTAAGATATAAATAACTCTTTCAACAAATAATTTAATTATGTCTGATAGAAGTAGACAATCTGTGTTGACATTTTTGTGTAGAATAATATGACAAACAATTTTAATATCGATATAATTATATTTTAATCAGCACTAGTGATAAATATCACTGGACATTCTGGATGGAGTGCATTGCATGGCAAAGTGTAACCCGCCTTTTTTTCTTTTTAATCTGTTGAAAATAAATGACTTGCCTTTTAGATTATTGGGATAAATCTCACGTATTGCATCTCTAACTGGCAAGTAAATCAAGATTTCGCTAAAAAAATGTTTTACAATATATACCAGGTATAAGGACTTGAAATAAGTTATAAGAAATCGTCTGGTAAAAATGATAGAAAAATTGAATGAATCAAAAGAAGAAGTGCAGTTTTTAATGTATTTGTATTCATCTTTGCGTGTAATTTGTGCCATAATGATTCATGCACGACTTATAAAAAAAATCATATAATATATTATTTAAAATAACTTTATATATATTCATGATTTTATGTGTTGAAATGAGACTTCAAATGATACAAAACTTGAATAGACTAATGAAAGAAGTATCATTTTTTAATACGATTATATCTTCGTGTGTAATTCATATCATAACGACTCGATGACACGACGATTACAATATAAACCCACATAAGACATTGTTAAAAATATTTGTGTGATATTTTGGTGATTTTATGAGTTCAAATGAGACTATAAAATATACAAATCTCGAATAAATTAAAATATTATTTTAATATATTTGTATTAATCTTTCAAGACTATTTGTGTTATAAAAATTTAAGAACATAATGATTATAAATTAAACTAATAGAAGACATCATTCAAAATAATTATGTATATTTTTACGATTTTATGTATAAAAATGAGACCACAATAGATAGAAACTTGAATAAATACAAGAAATACAGTTTTTAAGGAATTTATAATCATCTTTGTGCGTTACACGTGCCATAATGCCTCGAACATGCAACGATTATAATATAAACCCATAAAATATGTTATTTAAAATATCATTGTGTATTTTGATGATTTTATATGTTGAAATGAGGCTTCAAATAATACAAAACTCGAATAGATAGAAATAGTGTTTTAAAGCATTTGTATTAATCTTTCCACGCCATTCGTATTATAAAGGCTCGAAAACAACTATTATAATATAAACCAATAGAGAATATCATTTAAAATGACTTTTTATATTTTGATGATTATATGTGTTGAATGATGCCACAAATGATACGAAACTGAAATGAACTAACGAAAGAAGCACCGCTTTTAATGCATTACAATCATGTTTGTGTGCAATCTATGTCATAATGACCCAAGTATGTAACAATTATATTATAAACCGAAAGAAGCCATCGTTCAAAATATCACCGTGCTTTTGGTGATTTTATGAGTTGAAATGCGGCTCTAAAAGATGCAAAACTCAAGTAAACAGAAATATTATTTTAATGTAATTTTGTTAATCTTTCAACACTATTTGTGTCATAAAAGTTCGAGAATATAATGATTATAATATAAATAAATAGGAAACATCATTCAAAATAACTTTATCCATTTGGTGATTTTATATATGAAAATGAGGATACAATAGATAGAAAACTTGAATAAAATAATACAAGAAATATAGTTTTAAGGAATTTATATTCATCTTTGTGCGTTACTCGTGCCATAACGGCTCGAGTACGTAATGATTATAATATAAATCCATAAAGAATATCATTTAAAATATCTCTGTATATTTTGGTGATTTTATATGTTGAAATGAGCCTTTAAATAATACAAAACTCAAATAGACTAACGAAGGAAGTATTATTTTTAATGTATTTACAATCATCTTTATGTGCGATTCATATTATAACGACCCGAGCATGCAATAGTTATAATATAAATTCACATAAAACATCGTCCAAAAGATCATTGTACATTTTGGTAATTTTATGAGTTGAAATGAGGCTACAAAAGATACAAAATTCAATAAACTGAAATACTATTTTAACGCATTTATGTTAATCTTTCAATATTATTTGTGTCAATAAAGTTTGAGTACACAATGATTATAAATTAAATGCATAGAGGACATCATTCAAAATAACTTTTGTGTATTTTTGTGATTTTATATATGGAAATGAGACTACAATAGATAGAAAAAAATGAATAAACTAATAAAAAAAATAAAATTTTTAAGGAATTTGTATTCAAGTTTGTGAGTTATTTGTGCCATAACAGCTCGAGCATGCAACGATTATAATATAAAATTATAGAACATATTTTTTAAAATAACTCTATGTATTTTGGTGATTTTATGTGTTGAAATGAGGCTTTAAATAATACAAAAATTGAATGAACTGAAATAATATTTTAATTATATTTGTGTTAATCCTTCCATGTTATTCATGTTATAAAGACTCAAGAACGCAATGATTATAATATAAACCAATAGAGAAAATCATTTAGAATGATATTGTATATTTTGGTGATTTTATGTTTTAAAACAAGGCTACATATGATACAAAAATGGAATAAACTAATAAAAGAACTATTATTTTTAATGCATTTAAGATAATCTTTGTGTTCAATTTGTGCCATAATGATCCGTGCACGTAATGATTATAATATAAAATCATAGAAAACGTTGTTCAAAATATCTTTGTGTTTTTGATGATTTTATGAGTTAAAATGAGACTATAAATGACACAAAACTTGAGTAAATTAAAATATTATCTTAATGCATTTGTGTTAATCTTTCAACGCTATTTATATCATAAAAGTTCAAGCACATAATGATAATAATATAAATGAATAGAGGACATCAGACATCATTCAAAATAACATTATGTATTTTGGAGATTTTATGTGCGGAAATGATGTTACAAATGACAATAAACTTGTATTTTGTATTTTCTCTTTCTGCATAATTCGTGCCATAACTGCTCGAACACATACCGATTATAAAATAAATCAGTAGAATAAATCATTTAAAATAATATTATGTACTTTGATAATTTTATGTGTTAAAATGAAACTTCTAATGAAACAAAACTCAAATAGACTAACAAAAAAAAATACCATTTTTAAAGCATTTACAATCATCTTTGTCTGCAATTCATATGATAACGACTAGAACATACAATGATTATAATACAAACCCATAAAAGATAGTTCAAAATATTTTTCAGCATTTTGATGATTTTTATGAGCTGAAATGAGGGTACAAAAGATAGATACTCGATAAATTGAAATACTATTTTAATGCATATTTACTAATCTTTCAACGCAATTTGCGTCATAAAAGTTCAAGAATGCAATGATTATAAATTCAATGAATAGGGCACATCATTCATAATGGTTTTGTGCATTTTAGAGATTTATGTAAGCAATAAGGCTACAATAGATAGAAAACTTGAATAAACTAACAGAAGAAATACAGTTTTTAAGGCATATTCATCTTTGCGCGTTGTTTGTGCCATAACGGCTTAAACACATAATGATTATAATATAAACACATAGAATACATAATTTAAACACAGCTATGTATGTCTTGGCAATTTTATGTGTTGGAATGAGGCTTTAATAATATAAAATCTGAATAAACTGAAATACTATTTTAATGCATTTGTGTTATAAACACTCGAGAGCACAACGATTATAATATAAACCAATAGAAAATATCATTTAAAATAATTTTTTTTATATTTTGGTGATTTTATGTATTAAAATGGGATTTTAAATGATACAAAACTTGAATAGACTAATGACAGAAGTACTATTTTTAATGCATTTAAAATAATCTTTGTGTGCAATTCGAATTATAACTATCCGAGCACATAATTATTATAATATAAACCCACATAAGATATCGTTCAAAATTTTTTTATGCATTTTTATGATTTTATGAGTTGAAATAAGGTTACAAAAAAAAACTCGAATAAACTGAAATATTATTTTAATTTATTTGTATTAATCTTTCAATGTTATTTGTGTCATAAAAGTTTAAGTACACAATGATTACAAATTAAATAAATAGGGGATATCGTTCAAAATAATTTTGTGTATTTTGGTGATTCTATGTATGGAAATGAGGCTACAATAGATAAAAAATTTGAATAAACAAATATAAGAAATACAATTTTCAAGGAATTTGTATTCATCTTTGTGTGTTACTCGTGTTATAACTGCTCGAGTACGCAACAATTATAACAAACATCCATAGAATACACCATTTAAAATATCTCTATATATTTTGGTGTTTTTATGTGTCGAAATGAGACTTTAAATAATACTACACTCAAATAAATTGAAATATTTTAATACATTTGTGTTAATCTTTCCACGCCATTCATGTTATTAAAACTCGAGAACACAACGATTATAATATAAACCAATGGAGATCAATTAAAATGACTTCGCGTGTTTTGATGATTTTATGTATTAAAATGAGACTACAAATGATACAAAACTGGAAGAAAATAACGAAAGAAGTATCATTTTTAATACATTTACAATCATCTTTGTGTGTAATTTGTGTCATAACAACACGAGAACACAATGATTAGAATATAAACCAATAGAAGACATCGTTCAAAATTATTTTTGTGCATTTGGGAGATTTTATGAGTGTGCGACCCTTTTTCGCGCGCTCCTCACCGCTGTGGGGGCGATGAGATGCGGAAGAAGGACACGGAGATCCCTCCCGAGCGTGCATTTATTTTGTGCCGGTTAATTTTACTGTTCAGACCCATTGGGATGCACATTCAGGGATTTTTTGATAATTGGGGATCCTTTTAGATTCCGGTGGGCGCAAGCCCCCACCGTTAATTACCTCGGGCTACTAACCTCGAGGCACCTCTGGATCTCGAAAGAGAAAGCAAATACTATAGCTAAATGATAATCAAGTGGTCGAATGGTCAAGTTTTCGAGTAATCGGGATCACTGTGAAACACGCCGGACTTACAATCAGATCAGTCCGGTGAGGCAGGAATGGTAAAAGATGAACTTACCAATAGATCAGTTCTATCTTGAGGGTACAATGTAAATTGAATCTATAAACATATCGATTCAACTTACATAGAGTGCTGACAAACAAACTTACCAACAGATCAGTTCGGGATTTAGAAACAGGTGAAAATGAACTTACAAACAGATCAGTTCAGATTCAAAGATGGATAATAGATGCAAATACAAATACAAATACATATGAACTTACTACAGATCAGTTCATTGAAACAGATAACAAAGATATAGATGAACTTACTACAGATCAGTTTATGAATGTAGGTAAAAAGAATACATGTGAACTTACTACAGATCAGTTCACAGATACATATACAGTGTAAATTGAATCTACTAACAGATCGATTCAACCTACGTGGAGTGTGAACAGACGAACTTACTACAGATTAGTTCGCTTATTGATGATAGGTGCAGATGAACTTACTAACAGATCAATTCATTCTGTGGCAGAGAAAGATGAACTTACTACAAATCAGTTCAATCTTTACAGCTCGGAGAAACGACCTTACAAAGAGAACAGGTCAGCCTCTACAGAGGGATAAAAGATGAGTCTACTAACAGATCAACTCAATCTTGATTGATCTAGAAGATGAACTTACTAACAGATCAATTCAATCTTAACTAGTCAATGACCAATCACACAAAATACAACTCAAAGAACTGGGCTGGTTGATCTTGAGGTTGGTGAATCAGAAGATGGGTGGATTTGGCCCACTTGTTCATCTTACTAATCTTCTAGATCATGAATTTCAGGCACTGAGCGGATTCATAAACCTAGAAATACTTTTGCACACAAAGTCAAACATGAAGCGCTAAGCCAGTTCGACATTGAGGCAAGTGTGTTAGTGAATGAACCTACAAACAGATCGGTTCAATTTCACTGTTTAGAAGATGAACTTACAAACAGATCAGTTCGATCTCATAGACTAGAAGATAAACTTACAAATAGATCAGTTTAGTCTTGCTAGCATATCAAGTCATGAACAGTTATTCAAGACACAGAATCAGTAGACAGTGGACAAAGTCCCTATAGTTGTCTTACTTGATCTTTCAAATCATGAATTTTGAGCACTTGGCTGATTCATGGATTCAGGGTTGTCTTGTACACAAAATTAGACTCGGAGCTCTTGGCTGGTCTATTATTGAGACAGGTTTGTTAGAGAGTGAGTTTCTAGATAGTTCAGCTCAACTCATCTAATCTAGTCAGATCATGGACTTACGAGCAGATCAGTCCCATATATGTGCACCACTAGCCTTGAGAAGTAGTCAGTGCATTGATGATCGATGGATCATCAATCTCAGCATCATGATGTCACTTATTCAGACATCATAATGTTCTTCTTTGAAGTCATCACACTCGTTGTGTTGATGTTGCAGTCTCAGTTGTCTTCTTGGCAGGCGTCAGGATGTTCTTGTCCTAACTGTTGTTAACTGACTGTTCTGAGTGTTGCATTACTTGTGCAAAATTACTATGCTGCTCTACACCCCTTGTGTGAGCTTATTTAGTCACCTCCAAAATGCAAAAGAATTATTGCATTTATTATTGACTTTATTAATAAGATAATACTTTTTATTATTATCTCAATTATAAAGGTGATTTATTTTTATTCTTAATTCCCTTTATTTTTGTAGAAAATTACTTACAAAAATAACAGAAAATAGGTTGACTATTATTCATAATTTTATTTATATTTTTAGGATTTTTATAATAACCAAATAACAAGTCAAAGCTTGGTCAAATAGAAAAAGCAAACAAAGTCCTTTTGCTTTTAAATTGTTTCAGTATAATAAAATTCTCAAAACTAAAATGTTTTTATATAGAAAAATATTATGAAAAATAAAAAAAATAAAAAATAAATTTGAGTCAATTTGGAGTTTGGGAAGACCTCCAAATGATTTATTTATTATTTATTTTCTTTATTTTCTATTATTTATTGACAGTTGGGCCGAATTGATTCTTGGGCCGAGATTAATTTCTCCTTTACTTTTAACATTTGGGCCCAGTTTAATTTCCCTTTTTATTTCTCACGGTCGGGCCTATTCTTAACTGGGCCGCAGTTTAAATGCTGCTTTTGATCTGGGCCGTTGGATTGTTCTAAGATTAGTGCAGAGTTTTATTTAAATATTCAGTTGTATTTGGGCCGCTGGATTTAATTGAGATTAGCGGTTAACAGATCTAAGGCTTAGATCTAATCAATCTTTAATTCTCTTAAATCTTGACAGATCCCATCCACTGATGGATCTCAAGATTGGTGGGGCGCTTCAAGGTTCGTGCCAAGTGATCCTTCACTCTTATAATTTCACCTTTGCGCCAGGATTCGTGCTAGGTGGTGGTTTTTGATGATCAGAGCTTCTCTCCTCCGATCAGGCTGGTGGCCCAGCTTTTTCTTAGTGCGTAGAGTGCTCCTACATAGTCTGATCGGGAATCTACGCTATGGTTAGCACTATTTGACGATGTCAGTCAATACATCAACGAGAATTAGTACCGAGATGCCTTCTCCACCAAATTCGTCAAAATTGATTGAAGTTCTTGGCAATTGCGAGTTTATTGAGCATTGTCTCGTCATGTTTGAGTGATCTGAGGTGGGCAGGGGTCTTCTCCTTTGTTCTTAGCATCGCTGGAGCACCTCGCTTCTTGGCAGTGCATGGTACCAGTTGGTACCGGCCTCAATTGACTCAAGTCATGATCTTTCATCGACTCTTCTCATCAAATTGGCACTCCTCAGACCTAAAGGCACACCTAGGCACAACTAGGGCCAGTGGCTCACTGAGTCGAGTGATTATTGAAGCACAAAATCATGATGCTGATTGCTTCAGATTCAAAATAAAATTGAGTAGATTTCTTGTTAAGTCTCGCAAACTCTCTCTCTTTACACTGAGTGATCAATGGTGAGTGTGTGTGAGTGTGTTCTCTCTCTTAATTGCTCAATTTACAGATTGATCTTGCTAAACTCCTCCTCTTTTTACTGTTGTTGGTTGTCGGGTTTATATAGCTTTCAATCGGTCACCTTCTTGATTGTGATTGGTTGATCACCCTTGAGTCAGATTGCCAGCTTGGACAAATCTTAGGCCTTCATTTCAATTGCTTGAACGGTCGTGATTGAGTTGTGTTTGTTTTCTAACCGTTTTCGGTTACTACTTTGACTGTGCCGTGATTTCGTTGACTCCAACTATCATTTACTTGTGCTCTTCGACTGTAAGTGGGCCCTGAGTTGCCAACTTCTATTTAAATCCTCCACGGCTAGCTTGAACGCCATTTCACTCTTTCATTAACTTCAATTTCTCCAAGCTCACTTCTATCCCGTTCTCAACTATTAGCCAAATTAACAGCTTATACATCCAATTGACTCACCAATTCACCTCCATTGATGTCGCCTTGCCTCAAAGAAGTCACATTGCAACTCAATTTGACCTCTAGAGAGCTAATTCACCTTCTCTCCTTCAGCTCATCTTTCGGTACAAACTCAATCTCACCTCCTGTTCATCTTATCTTCTCAATTGATCTGGTAGTATCTTTTATCCCATCGCCTAATCATTGCTACTCTTTCATATCACTTTTAGTTATGGTGAGGTGCCAAGGGAAAAGGAAAACACGAATTGTGCTTGGATCGAGCAATGGCGAGAAGAAGAAGGAGGGAGAGAGCTCCTTCTCTCATGTGAATGCATCTGACGTACATGAACCGAAGAGCATAAGAGAAGAAGAGCAGTGACTTAGAGCCCATGCACCAGGTTTATCCTTCTCTCATTTTCTTTTAAATTCGGATGTGTTGAATTGAATGAGTAGGCGAGATAGATTTGGTTCACAGCTTAATCATGTGCCTCTGCTTGTGTTCCTGGGCACTGGGCCCCATTGTCAGGTGTTAACATGTTTAGGAGTGGCCATGTCAGCATTTTAAGGTTAATTATGCTGATGTGGCAGGTTTCTATAGGCTGCTTTGTCTGATTTGGCAATGTTTGTGTTAATAACCTCATTATAGTGATTAATCTCTGCTGAATGTGCACTATCCTGTGAGTGCCACATGGCACACAGTGGAGCCCACATGTGTTGCCTTGGCCCAATGGCCTGTTGCCATGTGTCTAGTTATTGTACCTCAAATGGTGAGGTGGCTTCATGGTATGCTGCCACATGACATGCATCTGATGATGTGGTGGCCTGAGGTGCTGCCATGTCACCTCTACCTTGCTGACATGTGTATGTTTGCACCAATAGTATTGTGCCATGTGTCTCCCGTCTGGTGAAGTGACTGCTGATGTGGACCAGTGAGTGAGTGCCACGTGTAGGACCCACTTGTTAGGTGTCCTACGCCAAGGTGGGGACCACCTATGCTGACATGGACCAATAGGGTTGTGACACGTGGCAACTGCTTGCTGACTTGGCCCAATCTGGTACTGCCACGTGGCACACCTATCTCTTCTTCTGTTTTATACTTCTTTTGTTCTTTACACCCAGTTTGCACCCAAGGCCGCTGTTGTCCCCAAGTTGTACCCAGAGAAGCTTGTGATAAAATCTCAGCCCTTGATCAATTCATTTAATCTGTCTTATCTTCTCTAAATTTATTTTAATAGCTTCACATGTCCAAAAATTCTGAAATTTTCACCAAAAATCTATAAATTCATGGTGATCACCCTTGTAATTTTTAATTCCACTTTTATCCTTGTCTCCTTGCATTAAAAATTTCTTTTCTAAGAAAATCCTATTTTCCTCTCTGAATAAATCCTAATTTTCAATTGTAGCTCAGTGTTTTCTGCCAAATAAAATTCCCTTGCAGAAATCACCCCAATTAAATACCAATTAGACTTGTATTAATGCTTCATTAGGGCTTGATTTGATCGACAGTTGATTACTTATCAACAGTTGATACAAATCCAAACTTGATCAGATGTTTACAACATTGGCACCTAATCAGTCTTGTGAAATTGACTTTCAATCCATGTTCATGAAAGTGATTTGATCAACAGTTGATTACTTGTCAACAGTTAACACAAATCTTGGCTTGATCAGGTGTTTGTAACATTGACACCTGGTCAGCCTTGAAAGCAAAATCACATTGAAATTTCTTGTAGTTAGCTGTATCAAAATACTGGCTTGGCATTGACGCGGTTCTGGTTGTGCTGGGATTGTACTACTTCAACTCTTAGGGTTTGTTCAGATGGTTTGATCTGAGGGTTGATTCATAGGGTTTATTCTTTGACTTTTCCTTGGTCTCTGACACTGAGGTGTGAGACTCACCTATTAGTGAAAAAAAAATCAGATGGATGACCCCTCAGGAGATCTCTCTCTTGAATCTCCTAAGGGTCATCCACTTCGAATGAACAGGAGGTGGCAGAGCTTTTATACCTCTGACCCTTGTCTAGAATTTCCTTGTGGGATTAATGCTTAATCCTTGTTCTAACTTGATTAGATTTAGCGGATAGGCTAGGTTCAGGCTGTTGAAGCTGCTTGTGTGGGACTGTCAGGTGGGTCCCACTTATCAGAGGAAAATAATCACATGGATGACACCTCAAGAGATCTTTTTCTCTCTCCTGAATCTCTTGAGTGTCATCCATCTCAAATGGACAGTAGATGGTGGGGTATTTATACCCTTGCCTTTTATCCCAACATTCCCTTGTTGGACAAATAGACTTGTTCCGGAGTTCAGCAATGACTTCTTCTGACTGGTGGCCCCTCTCTCTTGCCTCTCTTTCCCCTTTCTTATGATTTATCACTGATAATTGATATTTATCCTTAATTGTTCAGCTGCTTTATCCTTGAGATTTCTCAAGGATAAACAAAGAGCCACCACCAAGACGGGCCCTGAATACTTGAAGGGCGTGTCTTGTGTATTCTCTCTACACCAATCCCTTTTCTTTCACTTCTTTTTCTTTTTCTACTGTTGACTTCGTTGTCTTTGTTCTAGACACAACCTTCTCTCCATATGGCACGATTCCCAGGCGTCCTCGGAGTCATTATCTCTCTCTCTACGAGGATCCTGAGGACTGGATGCCCACAGTTAGAGTTACACGCGGCACTCCCATGTATCTTCGGGCCGGTGGTTTGATTTTTCAGGATGAGCGGTTTCACGATATCACACCTTCACTGCCTCGAGATCTTACAGCTACAACACCTCTCACCCATCTTCTTGCCAAGGAGATGATTGATGGAGAGGTATCTCATTGTGCCGACACTGACTTCAGCCTTCCGCTCAGATATCATGGCCATCAGTTGGATTGGACCCGCTACATCCTTGCACGGGAGATGGACATTCTTTGAAGCTCAGGTGTGTACAGCTGTATCTTCATGTCGATGTCTCGGTATCACATCGACACACCTTGGCTCTGTGCATTCTGCGAGCGGTGGAGCTACTCCACCAACACCCTCTTCATTGATGATCGGGAGTTGACTCCTACACTGTGAGATATCCGTCAGTTGACCGGCCGGCCTGTGTTTGGTCATTACTATGACGAGTTTTTGCTGTCAGAGGGTGACTTGAGAGACCCTTTCCTGTACCCAGCTTCTCTTCGGGAGATTTACAGGATTTACGATCAGTTGAGGGGTAACACCTTTCTGTCCCTTTTAGATTCTAGATTTCTTATTTCACCGATCGGTTGTATTCTCATCCCGAGTGCTGTGCTTCCACCCGCGACCCTTTTGACACTGGACGCCCTGATCTTTATTGCGATGTGCCGCTCTCCCGCAGGACACTTTGTGCTCACATGACATTGGCCGGGAGACTTATTTGATAGCCTTCCTCTCTTGGCGGATCTACTTCTTTTTGCTTCCCAGTTCGGGGGCTCGCACCATCCGCCCTTCAGTGTTTGTGATGGCGAGTCAGATTGCTCATGGTGAGAGAGTTTCGTTGGCCGTGCCTGTCTTGGCCAACATTTACAGGAGTTTACGGGGCTTGACCTCTTCATGCGATCCTTCTCGTTGCAGAGAGCTGGTGCCTTGGCACTTCATCAGCGGGTGGTTACACATGCACTGGTCTGGCGTGTATCACCCATCTTTGTCATCGGATTTGAGGGCCAGCTTGCCTATTCTGGGTAACTTGGCGATCGGTACAGAGCCTACATCTCTAACTCCGAAGGACGCTCGCTTTAGGTTTTATTGCAGCCGTGACCATCTGAGACTAGCTCGCGCCAGATTGGCCACTCATCACTTGGCTCGTTTTCATCTTTTGCGCGCCCGGACTCATTTTCGGCGGTACCGAGGGCGTCCGGTCCCGTTTTCATGTTTTGAGCTCCCAGACATGTTTTTGTCGGTGCGGAGGGCGTAGACTCTTATTTTCATATTTTGCGCTCCCGAACTAGTTTTCGGCGGTACCATGGGCGTCGACACCTGTTTTCATGTTTTGCGCGCCCGTACTCATTTTCGGCGGTACCGACGGCGTCTTGTCCCGTTTTCATATTTTGCGCTCCCAGGCACGTTTACGGCCGTACCGAGGGCGTCGGCTCCCGTTTTCATGTTTTGCGCTCCCGGACTCATTTTCGGCGGTACCGAGGGCGTCGGGTCCCGTTTTCATGTTTTGCGCTCCCGAACTCATTTTCGGCGGTACTGAAGGCGTCGGGACCCGTTTTCATGTTTTGCGCTCCCGAGCACGTTTTCGGCGGTGCGGAGGGATTCAGGTCTAATTTTCATGTTTTGCGCTCCCGGACTCGTTTTTGGCGTTTCCGAGGGTGTCGGGTCCTGTTTTCATGTTTTGCGCTCCCGGACTCGTTTTTGGCGATACCGAGGGCGTCATGTCCGATTTTCATGTGTTACGCACCCGAACTCGTTTTCGATGATACCGAGGGCGTCAGTTCCCGTTTTCATGTTTTGCGCGCCTCGTTTTTGGCGGTATCGACGGCGTTGGGTCCTGTTTTCATGTTTTGCGCTCACGAGCACGTTTTCGGCGGTGCGGAGGGCGTCAGGTCCCATTTTCATGTTTTGCGCTCCCGAACTCATTTTCGGTGGTTCCGAGGGCATCGGGTCTCGTTTTTATGTTTTGCGCTCCCGGACTTGTTTTTGACAGTGTCGAGTGCGTCGGGTCCCATTTTCATGTTTTGCGCGCCCAGACTCATTTCCGGCGTTACCGAGGGCGTCTGATCCCATTTTCATGTTTTCCGCTCCCGGACATGTTTTTGGCGGTGCGGAGGGCGTCGGGTCCCATTTTAATGTTTTGCGCTCCCGGACACGTTTTCGGCGGTACTGAGGGCGTCGAAGCCCGTTTTCAAGTTTTGCACGCCCAGACTCGTTTTCGGCGGAATTGAGGGTGTCGGGTCCCGTTTTAATGTTTTGTGTTCCCATACTCGTTTTCGGCGGTACGGAGAGTGCGGGTCCTGTTTTCAGCGGTACCGAGGGCGTCGCTTCTCGTTTTCATGTTTTGCGCGCCCGGACTCATTTTCGACGATACCGAGGGCGTCAGGCTCCGTTTTCATGTTTTGCGTGCCCGGACTCATTTTCGACGGTACCGAGGTTGTCGGTTCCCGTTTTCATGTTTTGCGCTCCCGGACTCGTTTTCGACGGTGCCGAGTGCGTCGGGTCGCGTTTTCATGTTTTGTGTGCCCGGACTCATTTTCGGCGATATCGAGGGCTTCCGATCCCGTTTTCATGGTTTTCGCTCCCAGACATGTTTTCGGCGGTTCCGAGGGCGTCGGGTCCCGTCTTCAAGTTTTGCCCGTCCAAACTCATTTTCGGCGGAACCGAGGGCGTCGGCTCTCGTTTTCATGTTTTGTGTTCTCGGACTCATTTTCGGCGGTACCAAGGGCGTCGGGTCTCATTTTCATCTTTTGCGCGCCCGGACTCATTTTCGGCGGTACCGAGGGCGTCCGGTCTCGTTCTCATGTTTTGAGCTCCGAACATGTTTTTGTCGGTGCGGAGGGTTATGCGCTCCTAGGCTCGTTTTCGGCGGTACCGAGGGCGTCGGCTCCCGTATTCATGTCTTGCGCACCCCAACTCGTTTTCGGCGGTACCGACGGTGTCGGGTCCCGTTTTCATATTTTGCGCTCCCGAGCACGTTTTCGGCGGTACCGAGGGCGTCGGCTCCCGTTTTCTTATTTTGCGCGCCCGAACTCGTTTTCGGCGGTACTGCCTTCGTCGGGACCCGTTTTCATGTTTTGCGCCCCCGAGCACGTTTTCGGCGGTACGGAGGGCGTCGGGTCCCGTTTTATGTTTTGCGCTCCCGGACTCGTTTTCGGCAATACCAAGGGTGTCGGGTCCCGTTTTCATGATTTGCCCTCCCGGATTCATTTTCGGAGGTACTGAGGGCGTCGGTTCCCGTTTTCATGTCTTGCGCTCCCGAGCACATTTTCGGCGGTGCGGAGGGCGTCGGGTCCCGTTTTGATGTTTTGCGCTCCCAGACTCATTTTCGGCGGTTCTGTGGGCGTCGGGTCCCATTTTCATGTTTTGCGCCCCGGACTCATTTTCAGCGATACCGAGGTCATCGGGACCGATTTTCATGTTTTGCGCTCCCGGAATCTTTTTTGGCGGTACCGAGGGCGTCAGCTCCCGTTTTCATGTTTTGCGCTCCCGGACTCATTTTCGGTGGTGCCGAGTGCGTCGGGTCCCGTTTTCATGTTTTGTGCGCCCGCACTCGTTTTCGGCGGTACCGACGGCGTCAGGTCCCGTTTTCATGTTTTGCTCTCCCGAGCACGTTTTCGGCGGTACCGAGGGCGTCGACTCCCGTTTTCATATTTTGCGCGCCCGAACCCTTTTTCGGCGGTACAGACGGTATCGGGTCATATTTTCATGTTTTGCGCTCCCGAGCACGTTTTGGGCGGTGCGGAGGGCGTCAGGTCCCGTTTTCATGTTTTGCTCTCCCGAGCACGTTTTCGACAGTTCGGAGGTCGTCGGGTCCCGTTTTCATGTATTACGATCCCATACATTTTCGGCGGTTCCGAGGGCGTCAGGTCCCGTTTTCATATTTTGTGCCCCCCAGACTCATTTTCGGCGATACCGACGGCGTCGGGTCCTATTTTCATGTTTTTCGCTCCCGAGCACATTTTCGGCGGTGCAAAGGGTGTCGGGTCCCGTTTTCATGTTTTGCGCACCCGGACTCGTTTTCGACGGTTCCGAAGGCGTCGGGTCCCGTTTTCATGTTTTGCGCTCCCGAGCACGTTTTCGACGGTGCGGAGGGGCGTCGAGTCCCATTATCATGTTTTGCGCTCCCGGACTCATTTTTGGCGGTTCCGAGGGCGTCGGGTCCCGATTTTATGTTTTGCGCTCCCGTACTCGTTTTCGGCGGTACTGAGGGCGTCGGGTCTCGTTTTCATGATTTGCGCGTCCGAACTAGTTTTCGCCGGTACCGATTGCGTCGGGTCCCGTTTTCATGTTTTGCGTTCCCGAGTACGTTTTCGGCGGTGCGGAGGGCGTCGGGTCCTATTTTCACGTTTTCGGCGGTTGCGACGGCGCCGGGTCCCGTTTTAATGTTTTGCCCTCCCGAGCACATTTTCGACGGTGCTGAGGGCGTCTGGTCCCGTTTTCATGTTTTGCGCTCTCGGACTAGTTTTCGTCGGGACCCGTTGCGTCAGGTCCCATTTTCATGTTTTGCGCCCCCGAGCACGTTTTCGGTGGTGCGGAGGGCGTCGGGTTCCGTTTTCATGTTTTGCGCTTCCGGACTCATTTTTGGCGGTTCTGACGACGTAGGGTCCCGTTTTCATGTTTTGCGCTCCCAGACTCGTTTTCGTCGGTTCCGAAGGCGTCGGGTCCCGTTTTCATGTTTTGCGCACCCGGACTCATTTTTGGCGGTTCCGACGGCGTCGGGTCCCATTTTCATGTTATGCGCTGCCGAGCACGTTTTCGACGGTGCGGAGGTCGTCGGGTCCCATTTTCATGTTATGCGCTTCTGAGCACGTTTTCGAGGATGCGGAGGTCGTCGGGTCCCATTTTCATGTTTTACGCTCCCGGACTCGTTTTCGGCGATACCGAAGGCGTCGACTCCCATTTTCATGTCTTGCATGCTCGAAGTTGTTTTTGGCGGACCGAGGGCGTCGGGTCCCGTTTTCATGTTTTGCGATCCCGAGCACGTTTTCGACGGTACCGAGGGCGTCGGCTCCCGTTTTCATGTTTTGCGTGCCCGAACTCATTTTCGGCGGTAACGTCTATGTCGGGTACCGTTTACATGTTTTGCGCTTCAGAGCACGTTTTCGGCGGTGCGGAGGGCATCAGAATCCGTTTTCATGTTTTACGCTCCCGGACTCGTTTTCGGCGGTACCGATGGCGTCGGTCCCCATTTTCATGTTTTGCGCCCCGAGCATGTTTTCGGCGGTACCGAGGGCGTCTGCTCCCGTTTTCATATTTTGTGCGCCCGAACTCATTTTCGACGGTACCAACGGCGTCGGGTCCTATTTTCATGTTTTGCGCTACCGAGCATGTTTTCGGCGGTGCGGTGTGTCGTGTCCTGTTTTCATGTTATGCGCACTCGGACTCGTTTTCAGCGGTTCCAACAGTGTCGGGTCTCGTTTTCATGTTTTGCGCTCCGAGCACTTTTACGACGGGTCGGGTCCTGTTTTGCGCTCCCGGACTCGTTTTCGGCAATACCGAGGGCGTTGGGTCCTGTTTTCATGTTTTGCGCTCCCGGACTCGTTTTCGGCGATACCGAGGGCGTCGTGCCCCATTTTCAAGTTTTGCTCCCGGGTGTCCGTTTTCGTTTTGCGCGACGGCTCGTTTCGGCGAGTGCGTCGGGTCCCGTTTTCATGTTTTACGCGTCTGCCCTCATTTTCGGTGGTACCGAGGGCGTCGGCTCCCGTTTTCATATTTTGCGCGCCCGAACTCATTTTCCGCGGTTCCGACGGCGTCGGGTTCCATTTTCATGTTTTGCGCTCCCGAGCACGTTTTCGACGGAGCGGAGGGCGTCGGGTCCCGTTTTCATGTTTTGCGCCGCCGGACTCGTTTTCGGCGGTTCCGAGGGCGTCGGGTCCCGTTTTCATGTTTTGCGCTCCTAGACTAATTTTCGGCGGTGCCAAGTGCGTCAGGTCCCGAGCACGTTATCGGTGGTACCGAGGGCGTCGGCTCCCATTTTAATGTTTTGCGTACCTGAACTCGTTTTCGACGGTACCGACTGCGTCAGGTCCCGTTTACATGTTTTGCGCTCCAGAGCATATTTTCGGCGGTGCGGAGGGCGTCGGGTTCCATTTTCATGTTTTGCGCCCCCGGACTCGTTTTCAACGGTTCCGACGGTGTCGGGTCCCGTTTTCATGTTTTGCGCTCCTGGACTCATTTTCTGCGATGCCGAGTGCGTCGGGTCCCGTTTTCATGCTTTGTGCGCCCGAACACGTTTTCGGCGGTGCCGATTGCGTCGGGTCTCGTTTTCATGTTTTGCGCGCCCGCACTCGTTTTCGGCGGTGCCGACGGCGTCGGGCCCCGTTTTCATGTTTTGCGTTCCCGAGTATGTTTTTGACGGTGCGGAGGGCGTCGGGTCCCGTTTTCATGTTTTGCGCTCACGGACTCGTTTTCGGCGATAACGATGGCGTCGGGTCCCGTTTTCATGTTTTGCGCTCCTAGACTTGTTTCGGGCGGTACCGAGGGCTTCGGCTCCCGTTTTCATGTCTCGCGCGCCCGAAGTCATTTTCGGCGGTATCGATGGCGTCAGGTCCCGTTTTCATTCCTTGCGCTCCCGAGCACGTTTTCGGCGGTTTCGAGGGCGTCAGCTCCCATTTTCATGTTTTGAGTGCCCGAACTCATTTTCGGCTGTACCGACTGTTTCGGGTCCCGTTTACATACTTTGCGCTCCAGAGCACGTTTTTGGTAGTGCGGAGGGCGTCGGCTCCAGTTTTCATGTTTTGCGCAACCATACTCATTTTCGGCGGTACCGACGGCGTCGGTCCCCATTTTCATGTTTTGCACTCCCTAGCACGTTTTCGGCGGTACCGAGGGGGTCGGCTCCCGTTATCATATTTTGCGCGCCCGAACTCATTTTCGACGGTACCGACGGCGTTGGGAACTGTTTTCATGTTTTGCGCTACCGAGCATGTTTTCGGCGGTGCGGAGGGTGTCGGGTCCTGTTTTCATGTTTTGCGCACCCGGACTCGTTTTCGGCGGTTCCGACGGCGTCGGGTCCCATTTTCAAGTTATGCGCTGCCGAGCACGTTTTCGACGGTGTGGAGGTCGCCGGGTCCCATTTTCATGTTATGCGCTGCTGAGCACGTTTTCGACGGTGCGGAGGTCGTCGGGTACCATTTTCATGTTTTACGCTCCCGGACTCGTTTTCGGCGATACCGAGGGCGTCGACTCACGTTTTCATGTCTTGCATGCTCGAAGTTGTTTTTGGCGGTACCGAGGGCGTCGGGTCCCGTTTTAATGTTTTGCACTCCCGAGCACGTTTTCGGTGGTACCGAGGGCGTCGGGTCCCGTTTTCATGTTTTGCGGTCCCGAACTAGTTTTCGGTGGTGCCGAGTACGTCGGTACCATTTATAGGCGATACCGGACTCACTTTCGGCGGTGCGGAGGTCGTCGGGTCCCATTTTCTTGTTTTGCGCTCGCGAGCACGTTTTCGGCGGTGCGGAGGGCGTCGGATTCCGTTTTCATGTTTTACGCTCCCGGATTCATTTTCGGCGGTGCCGATGGCGTCGGTCCCGATTTTCATGTTTTGCGCTCCCGAGCATGTTTTCGGCGGTACCGAGGGCGTCGGCTCCCGTTTTCATATTTTGCGCGCCCGAACTCATTTTCGACGGTACCAACGGCGTCGGGTCCTGTTTTCATGTTGTGCGCACTCAGACTCATTTTCAACGGTTCTGACGGTGTCGGGTCCCGTTTTAATGTTTTGCGCTCCCGAGCACTTTTACCACGGTGCGGAGGGCGTCGGGTCGTGTTTCATGTTTTGCGCTCCTGGACTCGTTTTCGGCGATACCGAGGGCGTCGGGTCCCTTTTTTTATGTTTTGCACTCCCTCGACTCATTTTCGGCGCTACCGAGGTCGTCGGGTCCGATTTTCATGTTTTGCGCTCCCGGACTCGTTTTTGGCGATACCGAGGGCGTCGGCTTCCGTTTTCATGTTTTGCGCTCCGGACTCGTTTCGGCGGTGCCGAGTGCGTCGGGTCCCGTTTTCATGTTTTACGCGCCCGCCCTCATTTTCGGCGGTACCGAGGGCGTCGGGTCTCATTTTCATGTTTTGCGC
Source organism: Schoenoplectus tabernaemontani (assembly GCA_037127355.1). Lineage (NCBI taxonomy): Eukaryota > Viridiplantae > Streptophyta > Magnoliopsida > Poales > Cyperaceae > Schoenoplectus > Schoenoplectus tabernaemontani. The sequence continues at coordinate 17,383,939 of CM073749.1, read as the reverse complement.
TTCCGAGAACGTTTTCGGCGATACCGAGGGCGTCAGCTCTTGTTTTCATATTTTGCGCGCCCGAACTCGTTTTCGGCGGTACCGACGGCGTCAGGTCCTGTTTTCATGTTTTGCGCTCTCGAGCACGTTTTCGGCGGTGCGGAGTGCGTCGGGTCCCGTTTTCATGTTTTGCGCACCCGGACTCGTTTTCGGCGGTTCCGACGGCGTCGGGTTCCATTTTCATGTTTTGCGCTCCCGAGCACGTTTTCAACGGAGCGGAGGGCGTCGGGTCCCGTTTTCATGTTTTGCGCTCCTAGACTCATTTTCGTCGGTGCCGAGTGCGTCAGGTCCCGGAACATTATCGGTGGTACCGAGGACGTCGGCTCCCATTTTAATGTTTTGCGTACCTGAACTCGTTTTCGACGGTACCGACTGCGTCAGGTCCCGTTTACATGTTTTGCGCTCCAGAGCACATTTTCGGCGGTGCGGAGGGCGTCGGGCTCTGTTTTCATGTTTTGCGCCCCCGGACTCGTTTTCGGCGGGTCCGACGGTGTCGGGTCTCGTTATCATGTTTTAAGCTCCTCGACTCATTTTCGGCGGTGCCGTGTGCGTCGGGTCCCGTTTTCATGTTTTGTGCGCCCGAACACGTTTTCGGCGGTGCCGATTGCGTCGGGTCCCGTTTTCATGTTTTGCACGCCCGCACTCGTTTTCGGCGGTGCCGACGGCGTCGGGCCCCGTTTTCATGTTTTGCGTTCCCGAGAACGTTTTCGACGGTGCGGAGGGCGTCGGGTCCCGTTTTCATGTTTTGCGCTCACAGACTCGTTTTCTGCGATACCGAGGGCGTCGAGTCCGGTTTTCTTGTTTTGCGCTCCCAGACTCGTTTCCGGCGGTACCGAGGGCTTCGGCTCCCGTTTTCATGTTTTGCGCTCCCGAAGTCATTTTCGGCGGTATCGATGGCGTCGGGTCCCGTTTGCATTCCTTGCGCTCCCGAGCACGTTTTCGGCGGTTCCGAGGGCGTCAGCTCCCATTTTCATGTCTTGCGTGCCCGAACTCGTTTTCGTCTGTACCGACTGGTTCGGGTCCCGTTTACATATTTTGCGCTCCAGAGCACGTTATCGGTAGTGCGGAGGACGTCGGGTTCCGTTTTCATATTTTGTGCCCCAGAACACGTTTTCGGTAGTGCGGAGGGTGTCGGGTCCCGTTTTCATGTTTTGAGCTCTCGAGCACGTTTTCGGCGGTTTCGAGGGCGTTAGGTCTCGTTTTCATGTTTTGCGCTCCCGGACTCATTTTTGACGATACCGAGGGCGTTGGGTCCTTATTTCATGTTTTGCGCTCCCGAGCATGTTTTCGACTGTTCGTAGGGCGTCGGGTCCCGTTTTAATGTTTTGCGCTCCGGACTCGTTTCGGCGATTCCGAGGGCGTCGGTCCCGTTTTCATGTTTTCCGCTCCCGGACTCGTTTTAGGCGATACCGAGGGCGTCGGGTCTGATTTTCATGTTATGCGCTCCCAGGCTCATTTTCGGCGGTACCGAGGGCGTCGGCTCCCGTTTTCATGTCTTGCACAACTCAACTCGGCGGTAAAGACTGCATCGGCACCCATTTTCATTTTTTGCGCCCCCGAGCACGTTTTCGACGGTGCGAAGGGCGTCGGGTCCCGTTTTCATGTTTTGCGATCCTAGGACTCGTTTTCAAAAATACCGAGGGTGTCGGGTCCCGTTTACATGTTTTTCCCTCCTGGATTCATTTTCGGCGGTACCGAGGGCGTCGGCTCCGTTTTGTTTTCTTGCGCTCCCGATCACATTTTCGGCGGTGCGGAGAGCGTCGAGTCCCGTTTTGATGTTTTGCGCTCCCGGATTCATTTTCGGCGGTTCTGTGGGCGTAGGGTCCCATTTTCATGTTTTGCGCTCCCGAATCATTTTCGGCGATACCGAGGTCATCGGGTCCGGTTTTCATGTTTTGCGCTCCCGGAATCGTTTTCGGCGGTACCGAGGGCGTCGGCTCCCGTTTTCATGTTTTGCGCTCCCGGACTCATTTTCGGCGATGCCGAGTGCGTCAGGTCTCGTTTTCATGTTTTGTGCGTCCGCACTCGTTTTCGTCGGTACCGACGGCGTCGGGTCCCGTTTTCATGTTTTGCGCTCCCGGACTCATTTTCGGCGACTTCCGACGGCGTCGAGTCCCATTTTCATGTTATGCGCTGTCGAGCACGTTTTCGACGGTGTGGAGGGCGTCGGGTCCCGTTTTCATGTTTTGCGCTCCAGTACTCGTTTCCGACGGTACCGAGGGCGTCGACTCCCGTTTTCATGCCAGGCGCGCCCGAAGTTGTTTTCGGCGGTATCGACGGCGTCGGGTCCAGTTTTATTGTTTTGCCCTCCCGAGCACATTTTCGGCGGTACCGAGGGCGTCGGGTCCCGTTTTCATTTTTTGCGTGCCCGAACTTATTTTCGGCGGTGCCGACTACATCGGGTACCGTTGTCATGTTTTACGCTCCATAGCACGTTTTCGGCGGTGCGGAGGGCGTCGGGTTCCGTTTTCATGTTTTGCGCTCCCAGACTCGTTTTCGGCGATACTGACGGTGTCGGGTCCCGTTTTCATGTTTTGCGCTCCCGGATTCATTTTCGACGGTGCCGAGGGCGTCGACTCCCATTTTCATGTCTTGCGCGCCCGAACACGTTTTCGACGGTACCGAGGGCGTCGACTCCTCGTTTTCATGTTTTGCGCTTACGAGCACGTTTTCGACGGTGCAGAGGGCGTCGAACTCATTTTCATGTTTTGCGGCAACTCATTTTTGGCGGTAGCGACTATGTCAGGTCAGGTTTTCATGTTTTGTGCCGCCGAGAATGATTTCGGCGGTGCAAAGGTCGTCGGGTTCCGTTTTCATATTTTGCGCTCCCGGACTCATTTTCGACGGTGCCCACGGCGTCGTTTCTCGTTTTCATGTTTTGCGCTAACGAGCACGTTTTCGACGGTGCGTAGGTCGTCGAGTCTCGTTTTCATGTTTTGCGCTCAAAGAGTCGTTTTCGGCGGTTCCATGTGCGTCGGGTCCCATTTACATGTTTTGCGCTTCCGGACTTGTTTTCGGCGCTACCGAGGATGTCAGGTCCGGTTATCTTATTTTGCGCTCCCGGACTTGTTTTCGACGGGGCCGAGTGCATCTTGTCCCGTTTTCATGTTTTGCGTGCCCGCACTCATTTTCGACGGTATCGACGGCGTCAGGTCTCGTTTTCATGTTTGGCGCTCCCGAGCACGTTTTCATTTTCTTCGCTCCCGAGCACGTTTTCGGCGGTGCGGAGGGTATCGGGAACCGTTTTCATGTTTTGCGCACCCGAACTCATTTTCGGCGGTTCCGACGACGTCGGCTCCCGTTTTCATGTTTTACGCTCCCGAGCACGTTTTCGTTTTACGGTGCGGAGGGGCGTCGGGTCCCGTTTTAATGTTTTGCGCTCCCTGACTCATTTTCGGCGGTGCTGAGTGCGTCGGCTCCCTTTTTCATGTTTTGCGCAACAATACTCGTTTTCGGCGGTACCGACGGCGTCGGTCCCCATTTTCATGTTTTGCGCTCCCGAGCACGTTTTTGGCGGTACCGAGGGCGTCGGCTCCCGTTTTCATATTTTGCGCGCCCGAACTCGTTTTCGACGTTATCGATGGCGTCGGGAACTGTTGTCATGTTTTGCGCCAACGAGCATGTTTTCGGCGGTTGGAGGGTGTCGGGTCCTATTTTCATGTTTTGCGCACCCGGACTCGTTTTCGGCGGTTCCGACGGCGTCAGGTCCCGTTTTCATGTTTTGCGCTCCCGAGCACTTGTTCGACGGTGCGGAGGGCGTCGGGTCCTGTTTTCATGTTTTGCGCTCCCAGACTCGTTTTCGTGGTACCGAGGGCGTCAGCCCCTATTTTCATGTCTTGCGCGCCCGAACTCGTTTTCGGCGGTACCGACAACGTCGGGTCCCGTTTTCATGTTTTGCGTTCCCCAGCACGTTTCGACGGTACCGCGGGTGTCGGCTCCCGTTTTCATGTTTTGCGCGTCCGAACTCGTTTTCGGTGGTACAGACTTCGTCGGGTCCCGTTTTCATGTTTTGCGCCCTCGAGCACGTTTTCAGCGGTGCGGAGGGCGTCAGGTTCCGTTTTCATGTTTTGCGTTCCCGGACTCATTTTCGGCGGTTCTGACGGCGTAGGGTCACGTTTTCATGTTTTGCGCTCCTGGACTCGTTTCCGATGATTTCGAGGGCGTCGGGTCCCGTTTTCATGTTTTCCGCTCCGTACTCGTTTTCGGCGGTACCGAGGGTGTCGGGTCCCGTTTTCATCCTTTGAGCTCCCAAGGACATTTTCGGCGGTACCGAGGGCGTCGGCTCCCATTTTAATGTTTTGCGTGCCTAAACTCATTTTCGACGGTACCGACTGCGTCAGGTCCCGTTTACATGTTTTGCGCTCTAGAGCAGGTTTTCATCGGTGCGGAGGGCATCGGGTTCCGTTTTCATGTTTTGCGCCCCCGGACTCGTTTTCGGCGGTTCCTTGGTGTCGGGTCCCGTTTTCATGTTTTGTGCTCCCGAGCACGTTTTCGGCGGTGCGGAGCGCGTCGGTTCCGTTTCCATGTTTTGCGCTCCCGGACTCATTTTCGGCGATACCGAGGGCGTTGGGTCCGATTTTCATATTTTGCGCTCCGGAGCACGTTTTCGGCGGTACCGAGGGCATTGACTCCCTTTTTCATGTTTTGTGCACCGGACTCGTTTTCGGCGGTTCCGACGGCGTCGGGTCCCGTTTTCATGTTTTAGGCTCCCAAGCACGTTTTCGACGGTGCGGAGGGCGACGGGTCCCGTTTTCATGTTTTGCGCTCCCGGACTCATTTTCGGCGGTGCGGAGGGCATCGGGTCCGGTTTTCATGTTTTGCGCTCCCGGACTCGTTTTCGGCGGTTCGGAGGGCGTCGGCTCCAGTTTTCATGTTTTGCGCAACCATACTCATTTTCGGCGGTACCGACGGCGTCGGTCCCCATTTTCATATTTTGCGCTCCCGAACACGTTTTCGGCTGTATTCGAGGGCGTCGGCTCCCGTTTTCATATTTTGCGCGCCCGAACTCGTTTTCGACGGTACCGACGGCGTCGGGAACTGTTTTCATGTTTTGCGCTACCGAGCATGTTTTCAACAGTGCGGAGGGTGTCGGGTCCTGTTTTCATGTTTTGCGCACCCAAACGCGTTTTCGGCGGTTCCGACGGCGTCGGGTCCCGTTTTCATGCTTTGCACTCCCGAGCACTTTTTCGACGGTGTGGAGGGCGTCGGCTCCTGTTTTCATGTTTTGCGCTCCCGGACTCGTTTTCGGCGATACCGAGGGTGTCAGGTCTTATTTTCATGTTCTGCGCTCCCAGACTCGTTTTCAGCGGTACCGAGGGCGTCGGCCCCTGTTTTCATGTCTTGTGCGTCCGAACTCGTTTTCGGCGGTATCGACGACGTCGGGTCACGTTTTCATGTTTTACGTTCTCGAGCACGTTTTCGGCGGTACCGAGGGTGTCGGCTCCCGTTTGCATGTTTTGCGCGTCCGTAACTCTTTTTCGGTGGTAAAGACTGCGTCGGGTCCCGTTTTCATGTTTTGCTCCCCCGAGCACGTTTTCGGCGGTGCGGAGCGCATCGTGTCCCGTTTTCATTTTTTGTGCTCCCATACTCATTTTCGGCGGTTCCGACGGCGTCGGGTCCCGTTTTCATGTTTTGCTCTCCTGGACTCGTTTTCGACGGTGCCGAGTGTGCCGGCTCCCATTTTCATGTTTTGCGCAACAATACTCGTTTTCGGCGGTACCGACTGCGTCAGTCCCCATTTTCATGTTTCGCGCTACCGAGCACGTTTTCGACTATACCGAGGGCGTCGGCTCCCGTTCTCATGTTTTGCGCGCCCGAACTCATTTTCGGCGGTCCGGTTTTCATGTTTTGTGCACCCGGACTCGTTTTCGGCGGTTCCGACGGCGTCGGGTCCCGTTTTCATGTTTTAGGCTCCCGAGGACGTTTTCGACGGTGCGGAGGGCGACGGGTCCCGTTTTCATGTTTTGCGCTCCCGGACTCATTTTCGGCTGTGCGGCGTCGGGTCTGGTTTTCATGCTTTGCGCTCCCGGACTCGTTTTCGGCGGTTCCGAGGGCGTCGGGTCCCGTTTTCAAGTTTTGCGCTCCAGGACTCGTTTTCGGCGGTGTCGAGTGTGTCGGCTACCGTTTTCATGTTCTGCGCAACCATACTCGTTTTCGGCGGTACCGAAGGCGTCGGTCCCCATTTTCATGTCTTGCGCTCCCGAGCACGTTTTCGGCTGTACCGATGGCGTCGGCTCCCGTTTTCATGTTTTGCGCTCTCGAGCACGTTTTCGGCGGTACCGAGGGTGTCGGCTCCCGTTTGCATGTTTTGCGCGTCCGAACTCTTTTTCGGTGGTAAAGACTGCGTCGGGTCCCGTTTTCATGTTTTGCTCCCCCGAGCACTTTTTCGGCGGTGCGGAGCGCATCGGGTCCCGTTTTCATTTTTTGTGCTCCCATACTCATTTTCGGCGGTTTCGACGGCGTCGGGTCCCGTTTTCATGTTTTGCGCTCCCGGACTCGTTTTCGGCGGTGCCGAGTGTGCCGGCTCCCATTTTCATGTTTTGCGCAACAATACTCGTTTTCGACGGTGCGAGCGTCGGGTCCCATTTTCATGTTTCGCGCTACCGAGCCCGTTTTCGACGGTACCGAGGGCGTCGGCTCCCGTTCTCATATTTTGCGCGCCCGAACTCATTTTCGGCGGTACAGACGGCGTCGGGAACTGTTTTCATGTTTTACGCTACCGAGCATGTTTTCGGCGATGCGGAGGGTGTCGGCTCCTGTTTTCATGTTTTGCGCACCCGTACTCGTTTTCGGCGGTTCCGACGGCGTCGGGTCCCGTTTTCTTGTTTTGCGCTCCCGAGCACTTTTTCGACGATGAGGAGGGCGTCGGGTCCTATTTTCATGTTTTGCGCTCCCGGACTCGTTTTTGGAAATACCGAGGGCGTCGGGTCTTATTTACATGCTCTGCGCTCACAGACTCGTTTTCGACGATACCGAGGGCGTTGAACCTGTTTTCATGTCTTGCGCGCCCGAACGCGTTTTCGGCGGTACTGACGACGTCGGGTCCCGTTTTAATGTTTTGCGTTCCCGAGCACGTTTTCGGCGGTACCGAGGGTGTCGGTTAACGATTTAATGTTTTGCGCGTCCGAACTCGTTTTCAGTGGTACAGACTACGTCGGGTCCCGTTTTCATGTTTTGCGCAACCGGACTCGTTTTCGGCGGTTCTGACGTCATAGGGTCCCGTTTTCATGTTTTGCTCTCCCGGACTCGTTTTCGGCGGTTCCGAGGGCGTCGGGTCCCGTTTTCATGTTTTGCGCTCCGGACTCGTTTTCGGCGGTTCCGAGGGCGTCGGGTTCCGTTGTCATGTTTTGCGTTCCCGATTTCATGTTATGCGCTGCCGAGCACGTTTTCGACGGTGCGGAGGTCGTCGGGTCCCATTTTCATGTTTTAGGCTCCCGGACTCGTTTTCGACGGTTTCGGAGGGCGACGGGTCCCGTTTTCATGTTTTGCGCTCCCGAGACGTTTTTCGGCGGTGCGGAGGGCGTCGGGTCCGGTTTTCATGTTTTGCGCTCCCGGACTCGTTTTTGGCGGTGCGGAGGGCGTCAGCTCCCGTTTTCATATTTTCCGCGCCCGAACTTGTTTTCAGCGGTACAGACGATGTCGGGTCCTGTTTTCATGTCTTGCGCTCCCGAGCACGTTTTCAGCGGTGCGGAGGCGTCGGGTCCCATTTTCATGTTTTGCGCTCTCGAGCACGTTTTTGACGGTGTGGAGGGCGTCGGCTCCTCGTTTTCATGTTTTGCGGGTCCGGACTAATTTCGGCGTTCCGAGGGCGTGGGGTCCCGTTTTCATGTTTGGCGCACCCGGACTCGTTTTTGGCGATTCCGAGGGCGTCGGGTCCCGTTTTCATGTTTTGCGCTCCCGGACTCGTTTTCGGCGATACCGAGGGCGACGGGTCCGTTTTCATGTTTTGCGCTCCCGGACTCGTTTTCGGCGATATCGAGGGCGACGGGTTCCGTTTTCATGTTTCGCGCTCCCGGACTCATTTTCGGCGGTTTCGACAATATCGGGTCCCGTTTTCAAGTTTTGCGCCCCCGAGAACGTTTTCGGCGGTGCGGAGGGCGTCGAGTCCCGTTTTCATGTTTTGCTCTCCCGGGCACGTTTTTGGCGGTAACGAGGGCGTGAGCTCCTGTTTTCATATTTTGCACTCCCGAACTTGTTTCGGCGGTACAGACGATGTCGGGTCCTGTTTTCATGTCTTGCGCTCCCGAGCACGTTTTCGGCGGTGCGGAGGGCGTCGGGTCTCATTTTCATGTTTTGCGCTCCCGGACTCGTTTTCGGCGGTTCCGAGAGCGTCGGGTCCCGTTTTCATGTTTTGCGCTCCCGGACTCGTTTTCGGCGGTTTTGCGAGGGCGTCGGGTCCCGTTTTCATGTTTTGCGTCCCGAGCCCATTCTCGACGGTGCGGAGGGCGTCGGGTCCCGTTTTCATGTTTTTCGCTCCCGGACTCGTTTTCGACGGTTCCGAGGGCGTCGGGTCCCGTTTTCATGTTTTGCGCTCCCGGACTCATTTTCGGCAATACCGAGGGCGTTGTGTCCGGTTTCATGTTTTGCGTTCCCAGACTCGTTTTCGGCGGTACCGAGGGCGTCAGCTCCCGTTTTCATGTTTTGGGCTCCCGAACTCGTTTTCGGCGGTCCCGAGTGCGTCGGGCCTCGTTTTCATATCTTGCGCGCCCGCACTCGTTATCGGCGGTACCGATGACGTCGGGCCCAGTTTTCATGTTTTGCGCTCCCGCTCGTTTCGACGGTTTCGACGGCATCGAGTCCTGTTTTCATGTTTTGCGCACTCGAGCATGTTTTCGGTGGTGCGGAGGGCATCGAGTCCCGTTTTCATGTTTTGCGCCCCCGGAGTCATTTTCATTGGTTCCGACGGCGTCGGGTCCCGTTTTCATGTTTTGCGCTCCCGAGCACGTTTTCGACGGTGCGGAGGGCGTCGGGTCCCGTTTTCATGTTTTGCGCTCCCGGACTCGTTTCGACGATTACGAGGGCGTCGGGTCCCGTTTTCATGTTTTGCGCTCCCATACTCGTTTTCGACGATACCGAGGGCGTCGGGTCCGGTTTTCATGTTTTGCGCTCCCGGACTCGTTTTCGGTGGTAACGAGGGCGTCGGCTCCCGTTTTCATGTTTTGCGCTCCCGGACTCGTTTTCGGCGGTGCCGAGTGCGTCGGGCCCCGTTTTCATGTTTTGCGCGCCCACACTCGTTTCGGCGGTGCGAGGCGTCGGCTCCCGTTTTCATATTTTGCGCTCCCGAACTCATTTCGACGATACCGACGGCGTTGGGTCCCGTTTTCATGTTTTGCGCTCCGAGCATGTTTTCGACGGTGCGGAGGGCGTCGGGTCCCGTTTTCATGTTTTGCGCACTGGACTCGTTTTCGGCGGTTCGGGGCGTCGGGTCCCGTTTTCATGTTTTGTGCTCCCGAGCACGTTTTCGGCGGTGCGGAGGCGTCGGGATCCGTTTTCATGTTTTGCGCTCTCGAACTCATTTTCGACGATACCGAGGACGTCGGGTCCGATTTTCATGTTTTGCGCTCCCGAACTCGTTTTCGGCGGTGCGAGGGCGTCGACTCCGTTTTCATGTTTTGCGCACTCGGACTCGTTTTCGGCGGTTCCGACGGCGTCGGGTCCCGTTTTCATGTTTTGCGCTCTCGAGCACGTTTTCGACGGTGCGTTGGGCGTCGGGTCCCGTTTTCATGTTTTGCGCTGCCCGAACTCATTTCGGCGGTTACCGAGCGTCGGGTCCGTTTTCATGTTTTGCGCTCCGAGCACTCGTTTTCGGCGGTGTGGAGGGCGTCGGTCCCGTTTTCATGTTTTGCGCCCGGACTCGTTTTCGACGCACGGTTTCGACGGCGTCGGGTCCCGTTTTCATGTTTTGCGCTCCCGTGCACGTTTTCGACGGTAAAGAGGGCGTCGGCTCCCGTTTTCATGTTTTGCGCACCGAACTCGTTTTCGGTGGTACGAGACGTCGGTCCGTTTTAATGTTTTGCGCTCCCGAGCACGTTTTCGGCGGTACCGAGGGTGTCGACTCCTGTTTTCATGTTTTGCGCGCCCGAACTCGTTTTGGGCGGTACCGACTATGTTGGGACCCGTTTTCATGTTTTGCGCCCCCGAGCACGTTTTTGCCGGTACGGAGGGCGTCGGGTCCCGTTTTTATGTTTTGCGTGCCCGAACTCATTTTCGGTGGTGCCGACTACATCTGGTACCGTTTACATGTTTTGCGCTCAAGAGCACGTTTTCGGCGGTGCGGAGGGCGTCGGGTTCCGTTTTCATGTTCTACGTTCCTGGACTCATTTTCGGCGGTTCCGACGGTGTCGAGTCCCGTTTTCATGTTTTAAGCTCCCGAGCATATTTTCGACGGTGCGGAGGGCGTCGGGTCCCGTTTTCATGTTTTGCGCTCCCGACATCGTTTTCGGCGGTGCCGAGTGCGTCGGCTCCCGTTTTCATGTTTTGCGCTCCCAGACTCGTTTTCGGTGGTCCGTGGGTATCGGGTTCTGTTTTCATTTTTTGCACTCCCGGACTCGTTTTCGGCGGTTCCGACGGCATTAGGTCCCGTTTTCATGTTTTGCGTCCCGAGCACATTTTCGACGGTGCATAGAGTGTCGGGTCCCGTTTTCATGTTTTGCGCTCCCAGACTCGTTCTCGAAGGTTCCGAGGGCATCGGGTCCCGTTTTCATGTTCTGCGCTCCCGGACTCATTTTCGGCAATACTGAGGGCGTTGGATCCGGTTTTCATGTTTTGCGTTCCCAGACTCGTTTTTGGCGCTACCGAGGGCGTCAGCTCCCGTTTTCATGTTTTGGGCGCCCGAACTCGTTTTCGGCGGTCCCGAGTGCATCGGGCCTCGTTTTCATATCTTGCGCGCCCACACTCGTTATCGGCGGTACCGATGACGTCGGGCCCCGTTTTCATGTTTTGCGCACCCGCACTCGCTTTCGACGACCGTACTGACGACATCGAGTCCTGTTTTCATGTTTTGCGCACTCGAGCATGTTTTCGGGGTGCGGAGGGCATCGGGTCCCGTTTTCATGTTTTGCGCCCCCGGACTCATTTTCATTGGTTCCGACGGCGTCGGGTCCCGTTTTCATGTTTTGCGCTCCCGAGCACGTTTTCGACGGTGCGGAGGGCGTCGGGTCCCGTTTTCATGTTTTGCGTTCCCGGACTCGTGTTCGACGATTACGAGGGCGTCGGGTCCCGTTTTCATGTTTTGCGCTCCCATACTCGTTTTCGACGATACCGAGGGCGTCGGGTCCGGTTTTCATGTTTTGCACTCCCGGACTCGTTTTCGGCTGTACCATAGGCGTCGGCTCCCATTTTCATGTTTTGCGCTCTCGGACTCGTTTTCAGGGTGCCGAGAGCGTCCGGTCCCGTTTTCATGTTTCGCGTGCCCGCACTAGTTTTCGGCGGTATCGACGGCGTCGGACCCCGTTTTCATATTTTGCACTCCCGAGCACGTTTTCGGCGGAACCGGGGGCGTTAGCTCCCGTTTTGATATTTTGCGCGCCCGAACTCGTTTTCGACGATACCGACGGCGTTGGGTCCTGTTTTCATGTTTTGCACTCCCTTGCATGTTTTCGACGGTGCGGAGGGCGTCGTCTCCCGTTTTCATGTTTTGCGCACCTGGACTCGTTTTCGGCGGTTCAGACGGCGTCGGGTCCCGTTTTCATGTTTTGTGCTCCCGAGCACGTTTTCGACGGTGCGGAGGGCGTCAGATCTGTTTTCATGTTTTGCGCTCTCGGACTCATTTTCTGCGATACCGTGGACGTCGGGTCCGGTTTTCATGTATTGCTCTCCCGGACTCGTTTCCGGCGGAATCGAGGGCGTCAGCTCCCGTTTTCATGTTTTGCGCGCCCGAAGTCATTTTCGGCGGTACCGACGGCGTCGGGTCCCGTTTTCAATCTTTGCACTCCCGAGCATGTTTTCAGCAGTTCCGAGGGCGTCGGCTCCCGTTTTCTTGTTTTGCGTGCCCGAACTCATTTTCGGCAGTACCAATTGCGTCGGGTCCCGTTTACAAGTTTTGCGCTCCAGAGCACGTTTTCGGCGGTGTGGAGGGCGTCGGGTTCCGTTTTCATGTTTTGTGCCCCCGGACTCGTTTTCGACGGTTTCGACGGTGTCGGGTCCCGTTTTCATGTTTTGAACTACTGAGCACGTTTTCGTCAGTGCGGAGGGCGTCGGGTCAAGTTTTCCTGTTTTCCACTCCGAGACTCATTTTCGGCGGTACCGAGAGCGTCGGCTCACGCTTTCATGTTTTGCGCTCCAGGACTCATTTTTGGCGGTGTCGAGTGCATCGGGGCCCGTTTTCATGTTTTGCACGCCCGCACTCATTTTCGTCGGTACCGACGGCGTCGGTCCCCGTTTTCATGTTTTGCTCTCCCGAGCTCGTTTTCGGCGCATGCAGGGGCATCGGCTCCGTTTTGATATTTTGCGCGCCCGAACTCGTTTTCGACGGTACCGACGGCGTCGGGTCCTGTTTTCATGTTTTGCGCTCCCGAGCATGTTTTCGGCGGTGGGGACGGCGTCGGGTCCCATTTTCATGTTTTGCGCACCCAGACTCATTTTCGGCGGTTCCGACGGCGTCGGGTCCCGTTTTCATGTTTTGCGCTCCCGAGCACGTTTTCGACGGTGCGGAGGGCGTCGGATTCGATTTTCATGTTCTGCGCTCCCGATATCGTTCTCGGCGTTACCGACTAGGTCCGGACCCATTTTCATGTTTTGCGCTCCCGAGCATGTTTTCGGAGGTGCGGAGGGCGTCAGGTCCAGTTTTCATGTTTTAAGCTCCCGGACTCGTTTTCGGCGGTGGAGAGGGCGTCGGGTCCCGTTTTCATGTTTTGCACTCCCAGACTCGTTTTCGGCGATACCGAGGTCGTCGGGTCCGATTTTCATGTTTTGCGCTCCCGAACTCGTTTTCGGCAATACCGAGGGCGTCGGCTCCTGGACTCATTTTCGGCGGTGTCAAGTGCGTCGGGTCCCGTTTTCATGTTTTGTGCGCCCGCACTCTTTTTCGGCGGTACCGACGGGGTCGGGTCCCGATTTCATGTTTTGCTCTCCCGAGCACTTTTTCGGCGGTACCGAGGGCGTCGGCTCTCGTTTTCATATTTTGCGCGCCCGAACTCATTTTCGGCTGTACAGACGGCGTCAGGTCCTGTTTTCATGTTTTGCGCTCCCGAGCATGTTTTCGGTGGTGCGAAGGGCGTCGGGTCCCGTTTTCATGTTTTGCGCACCCAGACTCAATTTCGGCGATTCCAACGGCGTCGGGTCCCGTTTTCATGTTTTGCGCTCCCGAGCACATTTTCGACCGTGCGGAGGGCGTCGGTCCTGTTTTCATGTTTTGTGATCCCGGACTCATTTTCGGCGGTTCCGAGTGCGTCGGGTCCCGTTTTCATGTTTTACGCTCCGGATTATTTTTCGGCGGTAACGAGGGCGTCGGCTCCCATTTTCATGTCTTGCGCGCCCGAACTCTTTTTCGGCGATACCGACGGTGTCGGGTCCCGTTTTCATGTTTTGCGCTCTCGAACACATTTTCGGCGGTACCGAGGGCGTCGACTCCCGTTTTCATGTTTTGCGCGCCCGAACTCATTTCGGTGGTACCGACTATGTCGAGTCCCGTTTTCATGTTTTGCGCCCCGAGCACGTTTTTGGCGGTGCAGAGAGCGTCGGACCCCGTTTTCATATTTTGCGCTCCCGAGCACGTTTTCGGCGGAACCGGGGGCGTTAGCTCCCGTTTTCATATTTTGCGCGCCCGAACTCGTTTTCGACGATACCGACGGCGTTGGGTCCTGTTTTCATGTTTTGCACTCCCGTGCATGTTTTCGACGGTGCGGAGGGCGTCGTCTCCGTTTTCATGTTTTGCGCACCCGGACTCGTTTTCGGCGGTTCGGACGGCGTCGGGTCCGTTTTCATGTTTTGTGCTCCCGAGCACGTTTTCGACGGTGCGAGGGCGTCGGATCCGTTTTCATGTTTTGCGCTCTCGGACTCATTTTCGCGATACCGTGGACGTCGGGTCCGGTTTTCATGTATTGCTCTCCCGACTCGTTTCGGCGGAATCGAGGGCGTCGGCTCCCGTTTTCATGTTTTGCGCGCCCGAAGACATTTTCGGCGGTGCACGACGCGCGTCGGGTCCCGTTTTCAATCTTTGCACTCCCGAGCATGTTTTCGGCGATTCGGGCGTCGGCTCCCGTTTTCTTGTTTTGCGTGCCGAACTCATTTTCGGCAGTACCAATTGCGTCGGGTCCCGTTTACAAGTTTTGCGCTCCAGAGCACGTTTTCGGCGGTGTGGAGGGCGTCGGGTTCCGTTTTCATGTTTTGTGCCCCCGGACTCGTTTTCGACGGTTTCGACGGTGTCGGGTCCCGTTTTCATGTTTTGAACTACTGAGCACGTTTTCGTCAGTGCGGAGGGCGTCGGGTCAAGTTTTCCTGTTTTCCACTCCGAGACTCATTTTCGGCGGTACCGAGAGCGTCGGCTCACGCTTTCATGTTTTGCGCTCCAGGACTCATTTTTGGCGGTGTCGAATGCATCGGGGCCCGTTTTCATGTTTTGCACGCCCGCACTCATTTTCGTCGGTACCGACGGCGTCGGTCCCCGTTTTCATGTTTTGCTCTCCCGAGCTCGTTTTCGGCGGTCACAGGGGCATCGGCTCCGTTTTGATATTTTGCGCGCCCGAACTCGTTTTCGACGATGCCGACGACGGCGTCGGGTCCTGTTTTCATGTTTTGCGCTCCCGAGCATGTTTTCGGCGGTGGGGACGGCGTCGGGTCCCGTTTTCATGTTTTGCGCTCCCGACTCATTTTCGGCGGTTCCGACGGCGTCGGGTCCCGTTTTCATGTTTTGCGCTCCCGAGCACGATTTCGACGGTGCGGAGGGCGTCGGATCCGATTTTCATGTTCGCGCTCCCGACTCGTTTTCTCGGCGTTGCGAGGGTCGGTCCCGTTTTCATGTTTTGCGCTCCCGAGCATGTTTTCGGAGGTGCGGAGGGCGTCGGTCCGATTTTCATGTTTTAAGCTCCGGACTCGTTTTCGGCGGTGGAGAGGGCGTCGGGTCCCGTTTTCATGTTTTGTGCGCCCGCACTTTTTCGGCGGTGTCGACGGGTCGGTCCCGTTTTCATGTTTTGCTCTCCCGAGCTCTTTTTCGGCGGTACGAGGGCGTCGGTCTCGTTTTCATGTTTTGCGCGCCGAACTCGTTTTCGACATGCACGAGACGGCGTCGGTCTGTTTTCATGTTTTGCGCTCCCGAGCATGTTTTCGGTGGTGCGAAGGGCGTCGGGTCCCGTTTTCATGTTTTGCGCACCCAGACTCAATTTCGGCGATTCCAACGGCGTCGGGTCCCGTTTTCATGTTTTGCGCTCCCGAGCACATTTTCGACCGTGCGGAGGGCGTCGGTCCTGTTTTCATGTTTTGTGATCCCGGACTCATTTTCGGCGGTTCCGAGTGCGTCGGGTCCCGTTTTCATGTTTTACGCTCCCGGATTATTTTTCGGCGGTAACGAGGGCGTCGGCTCCCATTTTCATGTCTTGCGCGCCCGAACTCTTTTTCGGCGATACCGACGGTGTCGGGTCCCGTTTTCATGTTTTGCGCTCTCGAACACATTTTCGCCGATGCGAGGGCGTCGACTCCGTTTTCATGTTTTGCGCGCCCGAACTCATTTCGGCGTGGTACCGACTATGTCGAGTCCCGTTTTCATGTTTTGCGCCCCGAGCACGTTTTTGGCGGTGCGGAGAGCGTCGGACCCGTTTTCATATTTTGCGCTCCCGAGCACGTTTTCGGCGGGCACCGGGGCGTTAGCTCCGTTTTCATATTTTGCGCGCCCGAACTCGTTTTCGACGATACCGACGGCGTTGGGTCCTGTTTTCATGTTTTGCACTCCCGTGCATGTTTTCGACGGTGCGGAGGGCGTCGTCTCCCGTTTTCATGTTTTGCGCACCTGGACTCGTTTTCGGCGGTTCAGACGGCGTCGGGTCCGTTTTCATGTTTTGTGCTCCCGAGCACGTTTTCGACGGTGCGGAGGGCGTCAGATCTGTTTTCATGTTTTGCGCTCTCGGACTCATTTTCTGCGATACCGTGGACGTCGGGTCCCGTTTTCATGTATTGCTCTCCCGACTCGTTTCCGGCGAATCGAGGCGTCGGCTCCGTTTTCATGTTTTGCGCGCCCGTCATTTTCGGCGGTGCACGACGCGTCGGGTCCCGTTTTCAATCTTTGCACTCCCGAGCATGTTTTCGCGCGATTCCGAGGGCGTCGGCTCCCGTTTTCTTGTTTTGCGTGCCCGAACTCATTTTCGGCGGTACGACCGCGTCGGGTCCCGTTTACAAGTTTTGCGCTCCGAGCACGTTTTCGTAGGTGTGGAGGGCGACGGGTTCCGTTTTCATGTTTTGTGCCCCGGACTCATTTTCGACGGTTTCGACGGTGTCGGTCCCGTTTTCATGTTTTGAACTACGAGCACGTTTTCGTCGGTGCGGAGGGCGTCGGTCAAGTTTTCATGTTTTGCACTCCGAGACTCATTTTCGGCGGTACGAGAGCGTCGGCTCACGCTTTCATGTTTTGCGCTCCAGACTCATTTTTGGCGGTGTCGAGTGCATCGGGGCCCGTTTTCATGTTTTGCACGCCCGCACTCATTTCGTCGATGCGCCGGCGTCGGTCCCCGTTTTCATGTTTTGCTCTCCCGAGCTCGTTTTCGGCGTCGAGGGCATCGGCCCGTTTTGATATTTTGCGCGCCCGAACTCGTTTTCGACTGGTGCGACGGCGTCGGGTCCCGTTTTCATGTTTTGCGCTCCCGAGCATGTTTTCGCGGTGCGGCGTCGGGTCCCATTTTCATGTTGTTTTGCGACCTGCACTCATTTTCGGCGGTTCGACGGCGTCGGGTCCCGTTTTCATGTTTTGCGCTCCCGAGCACGTTTTCGACGGTGCGGAGGGCGTCGGATTCGATTTTCATGTTCTGCGCTCCCGATATCGTTCTCGGCGTTACCGACTAGGTCCGGACCCATTTTCATGTTTTGCGCTCCCGAGCATGTTTTCGGAGGTGCGGAGGGCGTCAGGTCCAGTTTTCATGTTTTAAGCTCCCGGACTCGTTTTCGGCGGTGGAGAGGGCGTCGGGTCCCGTTTTCATGTTTTGCACTCCTAGACTCGTTTTCAGCGATACCGAGGTCGTCGGGTCCGATTTTCATGTTTTGCGCTCCCGAACTCGTTTTCGGCAATACCGAGGGCGTCGGCTCCTGGACTCATTTTCGGCGGTGTCAAGTGCGTCGGGTCCCGTTTTCATGTTTTGTGCGCCCGCACTTTTTCGGCGGTGCAGACGACGGGGTCGGGTCCCGATTTCATGTTTTGCTCTCCCGAGCACTTTTCTTTCGGCGATGCCGAGGGCGTCGGCTCTCGTTTTCATATTTTGCGCGCCCGAACTCATTTTCGAGTACGTACGGACGATCGGTCCCGTTTTCATGTTTTGCGCTCCCGAGCATGTTTTCGGTGGTGCGAAGGGCGTCGGTCCCGTTTTCATGTTTTGCGCACCCGCACTCAATTTCGGCGATTCCAACGGCGTCGGGTCCCGTTTTCATGTTTTGCGCTCCCGAGCACATTTTCGACCGTGCGGAGGGCGTCGGTCCCCGTTTTCATGTTTTGTGATCCCGACTCATTTTCGGCGGTTCCGAGTGCGTCGGGTCCCGTTTTCATGTTTTACGCTCCCGGATTATTTTTCGGCGGTAACGAGGGCGTCGGCTCCCATTTTCATGTCTTGCGCGCCCGAACTCTTTTTCGGCGATACCGACGGTGTCGGGTCCCGTTTTCATGTTTTGCGCTCTCGAACACATTTTCGGCGGTACCGAGGGCGTCGACTCCCGTTTTCATGTTTTGCGCGCCCGAACTCATTTCCGGTGGTACCGACTATGTCGAGTCCTGTTTTCATGTTTTGCGCCCCCGAGCACGTTTTTGGCGGTGCAGAGAGCGTCGGACCCCGTTTTCATATTTTGCGCTCCCGAGCACGTTTTCGGCGGAACCGGGGGCGTTAGCTCCCGTTTTCATATTTTGCGCGCCCGAACTCGTTTTCGACGATACCGACGGCGTTGGGTCCTGTTTTCATGTTTTGCACTCCCGTGCATGTTTTCGACGGTGCGGAGGGCGTCGTCTCCCGTTTTCATGTTTTGCGCACCCGGACTCGTTTTCGGCGGTTCGACGGCGTCGGTCCCGTTTTCATGTTTTGTGCTCCCGAGCACGTTTTCGACGGTGCGGAGGGCGTCGGATCTCGTTTTCATGTTTTGCGCTCTCGACTCATTTTCGCGATACCGTGGACGTCGGGTCCGGTTTTCATGTATTGCTCTCCGACTCGTTTCCGGCGGAATCGAGGGCGTCGCTCCGTTTTCATGTTTTGCGCGCCCGAAGTCATTTTCGGCGACATCGACGGCGTCGGGTCCCGTTTTCAATCTTTGCACTCCCGAGCATGTTTTCGCGAGCGATTCGAGGGCGTCGGCTCCCGTTTTCTTGTTTTGCGTGCCCGAACTCATTTTCGGCGCATACGATTGCGTCGGGTCCCGTTTACAAGTTTTGCGCTCCGAGCACGTTTTCGGCGGTGTGGAGGGCGTCGGGTTCCGTTTTCATGTTTTGTGCCCCCGGACTCGTTTTCGACGGTTTCGACGGTGTCGGGTCCCGTTTTCATGTTTTGAACTACTGAGCACGTTTTCGTCAGTGCGGAGGGCGTCGGGTCAAGTTTTCATGTTTTCCACTCCGAGACTCATTTTCGGCGGTACCGAGAGCGTCGGCTCACGCTTTCATGTTTTGCGCTCCAGGACTCATTTTTGGCGGTGTCGAGTGCATCGGGGCCCGTTTTCATGTTTTGCACGCCCGCACTCATTTTCGTCGGTACCGACGGCGTCGGTCCCCGTTTTCATGTTTTGCTCTCCCGAGCTCGTTTTCGGCGATGCGGGGGCATCGCTCCCGTTTTGATATTTTGCGCGCCCGAACTCGTTTTCGGCCAGATGCGACGGTGCGACGGCGGTCGGGTCCTGTTTTCATGTTTTGCGCTCCCGAGAATGTTTTCGGCGGTGGGGACGGCGTCGGGTCCCATTTTCATGTTTTGCGCACCCAGACTCATTTTCGGCGGTTCCGACGGCGTCGGGTCCCGTTTTCATGTTTTGCGCTCCCGAGCACGTTTTCGACGGTGCGGAGGGCGTCGATTCGATTTTCATGTTCTCCGCGCTCCCGATATCGTTCTCGGCGTTACCGACTCAGTCCGGACCCATTTTCATGTTTTGCGCTCCCGAGCATGTTTTCGGAGGTGCGGAGGGCGTCGGTCCGCTTTTCATGTTTTAAGCTCCGACTCGTTTCGGCGGTGGAGAGGGCGTCGGGTCCCGTTTTCATGTTTTGCACTCCCAGACTCGTTTTCAGCGATACCGAGGTCGTCGGGTCCGATTTTCATGTTTTGCGCTCCCGAACTCGTTTTCGGCAATACCGAGGGCGTCGGCTCCTGGACTCATTTTCGGCGGTGTCAAGTGCGTCGGGTCCCGTTTTCATGTTTTGTGCGCCCGCACTCTTTTTCGGCGGTACCGACGGGGTCGGGTCCCGATTTCATGTTTTGCTCTCCCGAGCACTTTTTCGGCGGTACCGAGGGCGTCGGCTCTCGTTTTCATATTTTGCGCGCCCGAACTCATTTTCGAGTACGACGACGCGTCGGTCCCCGTTTTCATGTTTTGCGCTCCCGAGCATGTTTTCTGCGGTGGTGCGAAGGGCGTCGGTCCCGTTTTCATGTTTTGCGCACCCGCACTCAATTTCGGCGATTCCAACGGCGTCGGGTCCCGTTTTCATGTTTTGCGCTCCCGAGCACATTTTCGACCGTGCGGAGGGCGTCGGTCCCGTTTTCATGTTTTGTGATCCCGACTCATTTTCGGCGGCTTCCGAGTGCGTCGGTCCCGTTTTCATGTTTTACGCTCCCGGATTATTTTTCGGCGGTAACGAGGGCGTCGGCTCCCATTTTCATGTCTTGCGCGCCCGAACTCTTTTTCGGCGATACGACGGTGTCGGTCCCGTTTTCATGTTTTGCGCTCTCGAACTCATTTTCGACGATACCGAGGGCGTCGGTCCGTTTTTTCATGTTTTGCGCTCCCGACTCGTTTCGGTGGTACCAAGGGCGTCGGGTCCCGTTTTCATGTTTTGCGCTCCCGACTGTTTTGGCGCCGAGAGCGTCCGGTCCCGTTTTCATGTTTTTTGCGCGCCCGCAGCTACGTTTTCGGCGGCGGTGCGTCGCTCCCGTTTTCATATTTTGCGCGCCCGAACTCATTTTCGACGATACCGACGGTCGGTCCCGTTTTCATGTTTTGCGCTCCCGTGCATGTTTTCGACGGTGCGAGGGCGTCGTCTCCCGTTTTCATGTTTTGCGCACCCGACTCGTTTTCGGCGGCCGGGCGTCGGTCCGTTTTCATGTTTTGTGCTCCCGAGCACGTTTTCGACGGTGCGGAGGGCGTCGATCCGTTTTCATGTTTTGCGCTCTCGACTCATTTTCGCGATACCGTGGACGTCGGTCCGGTTTTCATGTATTGCTCTCCCGACTCGTTTCCGGCGGAATCGAGGGCGTCGCCTCCCGTTTTCATGTTTTGCGCGCCCGAAGTCATTTTCGGCGAGACGACGGCGTCGGGTCCCGTTTTCAATCTTTGCACTCCCGAGCATGTTTTCGGCGCAGCTCCGAGGGCGTCGGCTCCCGTTTTCTTGTTTTGCGTGCCCGAACTCATTTTCGGCAGCACTCAATTGCGTCGGTCCCGTTTACAAGTTTTGCGCTCCGAGCACGTTTTCGGCGGTGTGGAGGGCGTCGGTTCCGTTTTCATGTTTTGTGCCCCCGACTCGTTTTCGACGGCTTTCGACGGTGTCGGGTCCCGTTTTCATGTTTTGCACTACGAGCACGTTTTCGTCGGTGCGGAGGGCGTCGGTCAAGTTTTCATGTTTTGCACTCCGAGACTCATTTTCGGCGGTACACGAGAGCGTCGGCTCACGCTTTCATGTTTTGCGCTCCAGACTCATTTTTGGCGTGTCGAGTGCACGGGGCCCGTTTTCATGTTTTGCACGCCCGCACTCATTTTCGTACGACGACGGCGTCGGTCCCGTTTTCATGTTTTGCTCTCCCGAGCTCGTTTTCGGCGACCGAGGGCGTCGCCCCGTTTTGATATTTTGCGCGCCCGAACTCGTTTTCGGCGGTGCGATGCACGGCGTCGGGTCCCGTTTTCATGTTTTGCGCTCCCGAGCACGTTTTCGACGGGTGCGGAGGGCGTCGGTCCCGATTTCATGTTTTGCGCACCCGATCGTTTTCGCGTTACCGACGGGTCGGGTCCCGTTTTCATGTTTTGCGCTCCCGAGCACATTTTTCGGAGGTGCGAGGGCGTCGGTCCCGTTTTCATGTTTTGTGCTCCCGACTCATTTTCGGCGGTTCGAGGCGTCGGGTCCCGTTTTCATGTTTTGCGCTCCCGGACTCGTTTTCGGCGGTACCGAGGTCGTCGGTCCGATTTTCATGTTTTGCGCGCCCGACTCGTTTTCGGCGCACTATGTCGAGGGCGTTTTTTCATGTTTTTGCGCCCCGACTCGTTTTCGGCGGTGTCAGGCGCGTCGGTCCCGTTTTCATGTTTTGCGCGCCCGCTCGTTTTCGACGGCGACCGAGGGCGTCGGGTCCCGATTTCATGTTTTGCTCTCCCGAGCACGTTTTCGGCGGTGCGGATGGCGTCGGGTCCGTTTTCATCATTTTGCGCGCCCGAACTCATTTTCGCTCCCGAGCGCTCGACGGCGTCGGTCCCGTTTTCATGTTTTGCGCTCCCGTACTCGTTTTCGGCGATTCCAACGGCGTCGGTCCCGTTTTCATGTTTTGCGCTCCCGAGCTCATTTTCGACCGTGCGAGGCGCGTCGGTCCGTTTTCATGTTTTGTGATCCCGACTCATTTTCGGCGGTTGAGTGCGTCGGGTCCCGTTTTCATGTTTTACGCTCCCGATTATTTTTCGACGGTAACGAGGGCGTCGGGTCCCGTTTTCATGTTTTGCGCGCCCGACTCTTTTTCGACGATTACGACGGCGTCGGTCCCGTTTTCATGTTTTGCGCTCCCATACTCGTTTTCGACGATACCGAGGGCGTCGGTCCGTTTTCATGTTTTGCGCTCCCGGACTCGTTTCGGCGTGGCGAGGCGTGTCGGCCCCCGTTTTCATGTTTTGCGCTCCGACTCGTTTTCGGGTGCCGAGAGCGTCCGGGTCCCGTTTTCATGTTTCGCGCGCGTCGGACCCCGTTTTCATATTTTGCGCTCCCGAGCACGTTTTCGGCGGAACCGGGGGCGTTAGCTCCCGTTTTCATATTTTGCGCGCCCGAACTCGTTTTCGACGATACCGACGGCGTTGGGTCCTGTTTTCATGTTTTGCACTCCCGTGCATGTTTTCGACGGTGCGGAGGGCGTCGTCTCCCGTTTTCATGTTTTGCGCACCCGGACTCGTTTTCGGCGGTTCAGACGGCGTCGGGTCCCGTTTTCATGTTTTGTGCTCCCGAGCACGTTTTCGATGGTGCGGAGGGCGTCAGATCTATTTTCATGTTTTGCGCTCTCGACTCATTTTCGCGTATACCGTGGACGTCGGTCCGGTTTTCATGTATTGCTCTCCCGACTCGTTTCGGCGGAACCGAGGGCGTCGCTCCCGTTTTCATGTTTTGCGCGCCCGAAGTCATTTTCGGCGAGACCGACGGCGTCGGTCCCGTTTTCAATCTTTGCACTCCCGAGCATGTTTTCGGCGGTTCCCGAGGGCGTCGGCTCCCCGTTTTCTTGTTTTGCGTGCCCGAACTCATTTTCGGCGAGCATTGCGTCGGGTCCCGTTTACAAGTTTTGCGCTCCGAGCACGTTTTCGGCGGTGTGGAGGGCGTCGGGTCCGTTTTCATGTTTTGTGCCCCCGACTCGTTTCGACGCACGTGTCGGTCCCGTTTTCATGTTTTGCACTATTGAGCACGTTTTCGCGGAGGGCGTCGGTCAAGTTTTCATGTTTTGCACTCCCAGACTCATTTTCGGCGGTACCGAGAACGTCGGCTCACGCTTTCATGTTTTGCGCTCCAGGACTCATTTTTGGCGGTGTCGAGTGCATCGGGGCCCGTTTTCATGTTTTGCACGCCCGCACTCATTTTCGTCGGTGCAGACGACGCGCGTCGGTCCCCGTTTTCATGTTTTGCTCTCCCGAGCTCGTTTTCGGCGTACGAGGGCATCGGCTCCCGTTTTGATATTTTGCGCGCCCGAACTCGTTTTCGACGGTGCACGACGGCGTCGGTCCCGTTTTCATGTTTTGCGCTCCCGAGCACGTTTTTGACGGTGCGGGGGCGTCGGGTCCCATTTTCATGTTCTGCGCTCCCGATATCGTTTTCGGCGTTACCGACGGGTCCGGTCCCATTTTCATGTTTTGCGCTCCCGAGCATGTTTTCGGACGGTGCGGAGGGCGTCGTGTCCGTTTTCATGTTTTAAGCTCCCGACTCATTTTCGGCGGTGGAGAGGGCGTCGGTCCCGTTTTCATGTTTTGCACTCCCGGACTCGTTTTCGCGATACCGAGGTCGTCGGGTCCGATTTTCATGTTTTGCGCTCCCGACTCGTTTCGGCAGCACCGAGGGCGTCGCTCCCCCGGACTCATTTTCGGCGGTGTCGAGGCGTCGGTCCCGTTTTCATGTTTTGCGCGCCCGCACTCTTTTCGGCGGTGCAGACGGGGTCGGGTCCCGTTTCATGTTTTGCTCTCCCGAGCACGTTTTCGCGCGACGAGGGCGTCGGCCTCGTTTTCATATTTTGCGCGCCCGAACTCATTTTCGGTGTTTTGAGGTGCGGAGGCGTCGTCCCCGTTTTCATGTTTTGCGCACCCGCACTCAATTTCGGCGATTCCAACGGCGTCGGTCCCGTTTTCAATGTTTTGCGCTCCCGAGCACATTTTCGACCGTGCGGAGGGCGTCGGTCCCGTTTTCATGTTTTGTGATCCCGACTCATTTTCGGCGGTTCCGAGTGCGTCGGTCCCGTTTTCATGTTTTACGCTCCGGATTATTTTTCGGCGGTAACGAGGGCGCGTTTGCTCCCATTTTCATGTCTTGCGCGCCGAACTCTTTTTCGGCGATATCCGACGGCGTCGGGTCCCGTTTTCATGTTTTGCGCTCTCATACTCGTTTTCGACGATACCGAGGGCGTCGGGTCCCGTTTTCATGTTTTGCGCTCCCGACTCGTTTTCGGCGGTACTCGGGCGTCGGCTCCCGTTTTCATGTTTTGCGCTCCCGACTCGTTTTCGGCGGTGCGAGAGCGTCGGTCCCGTTTTCATGTTTCGCGCGCCCGCACTAGTTTTCGGCGATACCGACGGCGTCGGCTCCCGTTTTCATATTTTGCGCGCCCGAACTCATTTTCGACGATACCGACGGCGTTGGGTCCTGTTTTCATGTTTTGCACTCCCGTGCATGTTTTCGACGGTGCGGAGGGCGTCGTCTCCCGTTTTCATGTTTTGCGCACCTGGACTCGTTTTCGGCGGTCGGCACGACGTCGGGTCCCGTTTTCATGTTTTGTGCTCCCGAGCACGTTTTCGACGGTGCGGAGGGCGTCGGATCCGTTTTCATGTTTTGCGCTCTCGAACTCATTTTCGGCGATACCGTGGACGTCGGTCCGTTTTCATGTATTGCTTCTCCCGAACTCGTTTCCGGCGGTGAGGGCGTCGGCCCCGTTTCATGTTTTGCGCTCCCGGTCATTTTCGGCGCAGTCCGACGCGTCGGGTCCCGTTTTCAATCTTTGCACTCCCGAGCATGTTTTCAGCAGTTCCGAGGGCGTCGGCTCCCGTTTTCTTGTTTTGCGTGCCCGAACTCATTTTCGGCAGTACCAATTGCGTCGGGTCCCGTTTACAAGTTTTGCGCTCCAGAGCACGTTTTCGGCGGTGTGGAGGGCGTCGGGTTCCGTTTTCATGTTTTGTGCCCCGGACTCGTTTTCGACGGTTTCGACGGTGTCGGGTCCCGTTTTCATGTTTTGCACTATTGAGCACGTTTTCGTCAGTGCGGAGGGCGTCGGGTCCAGTTTTCATGTTTTGCACTCCGAGACTCATTTTCGGCGGTACCGAGAGCGTCGGCTCACGGTTTCATGTTTTGCGCTCCAGGACTCATTTTTGGCGGTGTCGAGTGCATCGGGGCCCGTTTTCATGTTTTGCACGCCCGCACTCATTTTCGTCGGTACCGACGGCGTCGGTCCCCGTTTTCATGTTTTGCTCTCCCGAGCTCGTTTTCGGCGGTACCGAGGGCATCGCTCCCGTTTTGATATTTTGCGCGCCCGAACTCGTTTTCGACGGTACCGACGGCGTCGGGTCCTGTTTTCATGTTTTGCGCTCCCGAGCACGTTTTCGACGGTGCGGAGGGCGTCGGATTCGATTGTCATGTTTTGCGCGCTCCCGATATCGTTCTCGCGTTACGACCGACGGGTCCCGTTTTCATGTTTTGCGCTCCCGAGCATGTTTTCGGAGGTGCGGAGGGCGTCGGGTCCGCTTTTCATGTTTTAAGCTCCCGACTCATTTTCGGCGGTGGAGAGGGCGTCGGTCCCGTTTTCATGTTTTGCACTCCCGCACTCGTTCGTTTTCGACGATACCGAGGTCGTCGGTCCGATTTTCATGTTTTGCGCTCCCGGACTCGTTTTCGGCAAGCATCGAGGGCGTCGGCTCCTCGGACTCATTTTCGGCGGTGTCAAGTGCGTCGGTCCCGTTTTCATGTTTTGCGCGCCCGCACTCTTTCTCGGCGGTGACACGACGGGGTCGGGTCCCGATTTCATGTTTTGCTCTCCCGAGCACGTTTTCGGCGCACCGAGGGCGTCGCTCTCGTTTTCATATTTTGCGCGCCCGAACTCATTTTCGACCGTACGAGACGGCGTCGGGTCCCGTTTTCATGTTTTGCGCACCCGCACTCAATTTCGGCGATTCCAACGGCGTCGGGTCCCGTTTTCATGTTTTGCGCTCCCGAGCACATTTTCGACCGTGCGGAGGGCGTCGGTCCTGTTTTCATGTTTTGTGATCCCGGACTCATTTTCGGCGGTTCCGAGTGCGTCGGGTCCCGTTTTCATGTTTTACGCTCCCGGATTATTTTTCGGCGGTAACGAGGGCGTCGGCTCCCATTTTCATGTCTTGCGCGCCCGAACTCTTTTTCGGCGATACCGACGGTGTCGGGTCCCGTTTTCATGTTTTGCGCTCTCATACTCGTTTTCGACGATACCGAGGGCGTCGGGTCCGGTTTTCATGTTTTGCGCTCCCGGACTCGTTTTCGGCTGTACCAAGGGCGTCGGCTCCCGTTTTCATGTTTTGCGCTCCCGGACTCGTTTGGCGTGCGAGAGCGTCCGTCCCGTTTTCATGTTTCGCGCGCCCGCACTAGTTTTCGGCGGCGCGACGGGCGTCGGCTCCCGTTTTCATATTTTGCGCGCCCGAACTCATTTTCGACGATACCGACGGCGTTGGGTCCTGTTTTCATGTTTTGCACTCCCGTGCATGTTTTCGACGGTGCGGAGGCGTCGTCTCCCGTTTTCATGTTTTGCGCACCCGGACTCGTTTTCGGCGGTTCGACGGCGTCGGTCCGTTTTCATGTTTTGTGCTCCCGAGCACGTTTTCGACGGTGCGGAGGGCGTCGGATCCGTTTTTCATGTTTTGCGCTCTCGAACTCATTTTCGGCGATACCGTGGACGTCGGGTCCGGTTTCATGTATTGCTCTCCCGAACTCGTTTCGGCGGTGAACCGAGGGCGTCGGCTCCGTTTTCATGTTTTGCGCTCCCGGTCATTTTCGGCGACGACGACGGCGTCGGGTCCCGTTTTCAATCTTTGCACTCCCGAGCATGTTTTCGGCGCCGAGGGCGTCGGCTCCCGTTTTCTTGTTTTGCGTGCCCGAACTCATTTTCGGCGGTAGCACTCACCGTCGGGTCCCGTTTATGTTTTGCGCTCCAGAGCACGTTTTCGGCGGTGTGGAGGGCGTCGGGTTCCGTTTTCATGTTTTGTGCCCCCGGACTCGTTTTCGACGGTTTCGACGGTGTCGGGTCCCGTTTTCATGTTTTGCACTATTGAGCACGTTTTCGTCAGTGCGGAGGGCGTCGGGTCAAGTTTTCATGTTTTGCACTCCGAGACTCATTTTCGGCGGTACCGAGAGCGTCGGCTCACGGTTTCATGTTTTGCGCTCCAGGACTCATTTTTGGCGGTGTCGAGTGCATCGGGGCCCGTTTTCATGTTTTGCACGCCCGCACTCATTTTCGTCGGTACCGACGGCGTCGGTCCCCGTTTTCATGTTTTGCTCTCCCGAGCTCGTTTTCGGCGGTACCGAGGGCATCAGCTCCCGTTTTGATATTTTGCGCGCCCGAACTCGTTTTCGACGGTACCGACGGCGTCGGGTCCTGTTTTCATGTTTTGCGCTCCCGAGCACGTTTTCGACGGTGCGGAGGGCGTCGGATTCGATTGTCATGTTCTGCGCTCCCGATATCGTTCTCGGCGTTACCGACTGGGTCCGGACCCATTTTCATGTTTTGCGCTCCCGAGCATGTTTTCGGAGGTGCGGAGGGCGTCAGGTCCAGTTTTCATGTTTTAAGCTCCCGGACTCATTTTCGGCGGTGGAGAGGGCGTCGGGTCCCGTTTTCATGTTTTGCACTCCCAGACTCGTTTTCAGCGATACCGAGGTCGTCGGGTCCGATTTTCATGTTTTGCGCTCCCGGACTCGTTTTCGGCATTACCGAGGGCGTCGGCTCCTGGACTCATTTTCGGCGGTGTCAAGTGCGTCGGGTCCTGTTTTCATGTTTTGCGCGCCCGCACTCTTTTTCGGCGGTACCGACGGGGTCGGGTCCCGATTTCATGTTTTGCTCTCCCGAGCACGTTTTCGGCGGTACCGAGGGCGTCGGCTCTCGTTTTCATATTTTGCGCGCCCGAACTCATTTTCGGCTGTACAGACGGCGTCAGGTCCCGTTTTCATGTTTTGCGCACCCAGACTCAATTTCGGCGATTCCAACGGCGTCGGGTCCCGTTTTAATGTTTTGCGCTCCCGAGCACATTTTCGACCGTGCGGAGGGCGTCGGTCCTGTTTTCATGTTTTGTGATCCCGGACTCATTTTCGGCGGTTCCGAGTGCGTCGGGTCCCGTTTTCATGTTTTACGCTCCCGATTATTTTTCGGGTAACGAGGGCGTCGGCTCCCATTTTCATGTCTTGCGCGCCCGAACTCTTTTCGGCGATACGACGGCGTCGGCTCCCGTTTTCATGTTTTGCGCTCTCATACTCGTTTTCGACGATACCGAGGGCGTCGGGTCCGGTTTTCATGTTTTGCGCTCCCGGACTCGTTTTCGGCTGTACCAAGGGCGTCGGCTCCCGTTTTCATGTTTTGCGCTCCCGGACTCGTTTTCAGGGTGCCGAGAGCGTCCGGTCCCGTTTTCATGTTTCGCGCGCCCGCACTAGTTTTCGGCGGTTCCGACGGCGTCGGCTCCCGTTTTCATATTTTGCGCGCCCGAACTCATTTTCGACGATACCGACGGCGTTGGGTCCTGTTTTCATGTTTTGCACTCCCGTGCATGTTTTCGACGGTGCGGAGGGCGTCGTCTCCCGTTTTCATGTTTTGCGCACCTGGACTCGTTTTCGGCGGTTCAGACGGCGTCGGGTCCGGTTTTCATGTTTTGTGCTCCCGAGCACGTTTTCGACGGTGCGGAGGGCGTCAGATCTGTTTTCATGTTTTGCGCTCTCGAACTCATTTTCAGCGATACCGTGGACGTCGGGTCCGGTTTTCATGTATTGCTCTCCCGAACTCGTTTCCGGCGGAACCGAGGGCGTCAGCTCCCGTTTTCATGTTTTGCGCTCCCGAAGTCATTTTCGGCGGTACCGACGGCGTCGGGTCCCGTTTTCAATCTTTGCACTCCCGAGCATGTTTTCAGCAGTTCCGAGGGCGTCGGCTCCCGTTTTCTTGTTTTGCGTGCCCGAACTCATTTTCGGCAGTACCGATTGCGTCGGGTCCCGTTTACAAGTTTTGCGCTCCAGAGCACGTTTTCGGCGGTGTGGAGGGCGTCGGTTCCGTTTTCATGTTTTGTGCCCCGGACTCGTTTTCGACGGTTTCGACGGTGTCGGTCCCGTTTTCATGTTTTGCACTATTGAGCACGTTTTCGTCAGTGCGGAGGGCGTCGGGTCAAGTTTTCATGTTTTGCACTCCGAGACTCATTTTCGGCGGTACCGAGAGCGTCGGCTCACGGTTTCATGTTTTGCGCTCCAGGACTCATTTTTGGCGGTGTCGAGTGCATCGGGGCCCGTTTTCATGTTTTGCACGCCCGCACTCATTTTCGTCGCACGACGCGCGTCGGTCCCCGTTTTCATGTTTTGCTCTCCCGAGCTCGTTTTCGGCGCACCGAGGGCATCGCCTCCCGTTTTGATATTTTGCGCGCCCGAACTCGTTTTCGACGGTGCAGTGCGACGGCGTCGGTCCCGTTTTCATGTTTTGCGCTCCCGAGCACGTTTTCGACGGTGCGGAGGGCGTCGGATTCGATTGTCATGTTCTCGCGCTCCCGATATCGTTCTCGGCGTTACGACGGGTCCGACCCATTTTCATGTTTTGCGCTCCCGAGCATGTTTTCGGAGGTGCGGAGGCGTCGAGTCCGGTTTTCATGTTTTAAGCTCCGGACTCATTTTCGGCGGTGGAGAGGGCGTCGGTCCCGTTTTCATGTTTTGCACTCCCGCACTCGTTTTCGCGATACCGAGGTCGTCGGTCCGATTTTCATGTTTTGCGCTCCCGACTCGTTTTCGGCGCATCGAGGGCGTCGGCTCCTGGACTCATTTTCGGCGGTGTCAAGTGCGTCGGGTCCTGTTTTCATGTTTTGCGCGCCCGCACTCTTTTTCGGCGGTACCGACGGGGTCGGGTCCCGATTTCATGTTTTGCTCTCCCGAGCACGTTTTCGGCGGTACCGAGGGCGTCGGCTCTCGTTTTCATATTTTGCGCGCCCGAACTCATTTTCGGCTGTACAGACGGCGTCAGGTCCCGTTTTCATGTTTTGCGCACCCAGACTCAATTTCGGCGATTCCAACGGCGTCGGGTCCCGTTTTAATGTTTTGCGCTCCCGAGCACATTTTCGACCGTGCGGAGGGCGTCGGTCCTGTTTTCATGTTTTGTGATCCCGGACTCATTTTCGGCGGTTCCGAGTGCGTCGGGTCCCGTTTTCATGTTTTACGCTCCCGGATTATTTTTCGGCGGTAACGAGGGCGTCGGCTCCCATTTTCATGTCTTGCGCGCCCGAACTCTTTTTCGGCGATACCGACGGTGTCGGGTCCCGTTTTCATGTTTTGCGCTCTCATACTCGTTTTCGACGATACCGAGGGCGTCGGGTCCGGTTTTCATGTTTTGCGCTCCCGGACTCGTTTTCGGCTGTACCAAGGGCGTCGGCTCCCGTTTTCATGTTTTGCGCTCCCGGACTCGTTTTCAGGGTGCCGAGAGCGTCCGGTCCCGTTTTCATGTTTCGCGCGCCCGCACTAGTTTTCGGCGGTACCGACGGCGTCGGCTCCCGTTTTCATATTTTGCGCGCCCGAACTCATTTTCGACGATACCGACGGCGTTGGGTCCTGTTTTCATGTTTTGCACTCCCGTGCATGTTTTCGACGGTGCGGAGGGCGTCGTCTCCCGTTTTCATGTTTTGCGCACCTGGACTCGTTTTCGGCGGTTCAGACGGCGTCGGGTCCGGTTTTCATGTTTTGTGCTCCCGAGCACGTTTTCGACGGTGCGGAGGGCGTCAGATCTGTTTTCATGTTTTGCGCTCTCGAACTCATTTTCAGCGATACCGTGGACGTCGGGTCCGGTTTTCATGTATTGCTCTCCGAACTCGTTTCGGCGGGCAACCGAGGGCGTCAGCTCCCGTTTTCATGTTTTGCGCTCCCGAAGTCATTTTCGGCGGTACCGACGGCGTCGGGTCCCGTTTTCAATCTTTGCACTCCCGAGCATGTTTTCAGCAGTTCCGAGGGCGTCGGCTCCCGTTTTCTTGTTTTGCGTGCCCGAACTCATTTTCGGCGCACACCGTGCGTCGGGTCCCGTTTACAAGTTTTGCGCTCCAGAGCACGTTTTCGGCGGTGTGGAGGGCGTCGGGTTCCGTTTTCATGTTTTGTGCCCCCGGACTCGTTTTCGACGGTTTCGACGGTGTCGGGTCCCGTTTTCATGTTTTGCACTATTGAGCACGTTTTCGTCAGTGCGGAGGGCGTCGGGTCAAGTTTTCATGTTTTGCACTCCGAGACTCATTTTCGGCGGTACCGAGAGCGTCGGCTCACGGTTTCATGTTTTGCGCTTGTGCGACCCTTTTTCGCGCGCTCCGCACCGCCGCTGGGCGATGGGTTGCGGAAGAAGGACACGGAGATCCCTCCCGAGCGTGCATCAGCTGGGTGTCGGCTGATTCTGCCGTTTAGAGATTATTTGGATGCACATTCAGGGGGTTTTTAGTGATTGTGAGTTCTTGTAGATTCCGGCGGCGCAAGCCCCCACCGTTAATTACCCCGGGCTACGAACCTCGAGGCACCTCTGGATCTTTGAAAGAGAGAAGCAAATAGTATAGTTAAAAGATGGTCAAGTGATCGTCTAATTTCATGAAAAGGGGTCTACGGAAGATGAACCTACAAACAGATCGGCTTCAATCTATGGAAGACAAACCTACAAACAGATCGGTTTTGTCCTATGGAAGACGAACCTACAAACAGACGGTTCGCCTATGCCACCTCGAGATGTAACCTTACCTACGTACTGTGTTAATCTCTTTAGAGGGCTTGAGGTGAGTCTACATACAGAACGACTCGACCTCCGTTGATCTAGAAGATAAACCTACAAACAGATCGGTTCAATCTTAACTAGTCAACAACCAATCACACAAAATACAACTCGAAGCGCTGAGCCGGTTGATCTTGAGGTTGGTGAATCAGGAGAAGGGTGGATATGGCCCACGTGTTTCTTCTCACCGATCTTCTAGATCATGAATTCGAAGCACTAAGCCGATTCATAAACCTAGGAAACACACCGCACAAAATGTCAAACCCGAAGCGCCGAGCCGCTCAACATTGAGGCATGTGTTAGTGAAGGAACCTACCTGGCGTAACGGTTCACATTCACCGTTTTGTGGATGAATCTACCTACGTACCGATTCAATCTCACAAGCCTCGGAAATGAACCAGAGACGAACTTATCGACGGATGAGTTCGCCTTGCTACCAAATGGTCATGAATTACTTGTTCATGACACCGAGTCATTAAGATGTCACTTCTCTCGACATCGTAATGTTCTTCTTCTTCAAAGTCGACATATCTCTCCATGCCGATGTCGTAGCTTTGGTCATTCTTCGCCGAGCGTCAAGATGTTCTTGTCTCGACTAATCATTCTATATGTTGCATTACTTGTGCAAAATTATTATATTGCCTACACCCCTTGTATGAACGTATTCAATCATGAGTTACTTGCTCATGGCAACAGTCATTAAGATGTCACCTATCTAGGACATCGTAATGTTCTTCTTCTTCAGAGTCGACGTACATCTCCATGTTAGTATCGTAGCTCTGGTTATTCTTCAACGAGCGTCAAGATGTTCTTGTCTCGACATATTCCTTCATGTTGCTATCAAAGCCTTAATCATTCTACGTCAAGATGTTCTTGTCTCAACATATCTTATCATTCTTCATCAAGTGTCGAGATGTTCTTGTCTCAACATATCTTCTCATGTTGCTATCAAAGCCTTCATCATTCTACGTCAAGATGTTCTTGTCTTGACATATCTTTTCGTATTGCTATTATCTCACATCAAGATGTTCTCGTCTTGACTAATCATTCTAAATGTTATATCATGTGTGCAAATATTCTTATGTGGCTCTACACTCCTTATGCGAGCATATTTATTCATTTCTAAAATGCACAAAGTCTATAATAAGATGCATTTATTTATTATTATTATTATTATTATTATTATTATTATTATTATTATTATTATTATTATTATTATTATTATTTTTATTTTTAAACTCTATTTATCTATGTAGAAAATTATTTACAAAAATAATAGGAAAAGGGGTTAGCTATTTAACTAGATTTTTCATTTATATTTTTGGGATTTTTTTATAATAGCTAAAAACAGTAGAATTTTATTTTTATTATTTCTAAACTCTATTTATTTTGTAGGAAATTACTTACAAAAATAATAGAAAATAAAATGGCTATGATTTTTTTATTTGTATTTTTAAAATGTTTATAATAGCCAAAGTAATAGAATTTTATTATTATATTCTATTATATTGAAATACTATTCATTATGTAAGAATTATTTACAAAATCAAAAGATGGTTAGCTATATTATTTTTGTATTATTATTATTATTATTATTATTATTATTTTTTTTTTATATATTTTTTTTATTATTTTCAAAATCCATAATAGCTAAAGAGAAATCATTATTAATATTCTATTCTATTTATTATACTATTCATTATATCTATTTTTATTATTTCTATTTATTATCCATAGAAAAGTATAAGATTTTATTATTAGTTGAAAATAGCCATAAGAGATGAAATTCATTATGTTTTTATTACAACTATTATTTTTATTACATTTTATTCATCAAAAGTATTTTTATTGTATATATTTGTATAGAAATAACAAAAGAAATACAATTCATATTATAAAACTATATTATCATTCTTTATTATAAAGAAAATGTATTTTACTATTTATTACCATGGTAGTATATTTTTGTATATATTTTGTACTATTTATTTTTATTATTCTTTTTACAGAAAATATCAACATAATATCTATTTTTATTTTATTTTTTTATTTATCAAAGAATATAGCTAATCTCATTATTTATTATGGCATATTACTATCATCATTATTATTTCATGGAAAATCACTTGAAAAATCACTAAAATATATCTAGTTACTATTCATGATTTTTATTTGTATTTTTGGAATTTTTATAGTATTTAAAATGACAAGTCAAAGCTAGGTCAACTATATCAATATATGTAATGTCTTTTGCTTTTAAATTGTTTTATCATGATTATATTTTTAAAACTGGAATATTATTGCATAGAAAAATAGTATGAAAAATAAGAAAATTTTAGAAATAAATTTGAGTCAATTTGGAGTTCAGAACATTTTCAAATCATTTATTTACCATATATAATTAATGTTCTATTATTAATTGATTAATGGGCTTAATCTGGCCTTTAGATCTGCACCAAGATTAGTGTATATCTCTGTTTAATTTTAACTCTTATTTGGGCCGCCAGATTGAATTAAGATTTGCACTTGCGTGGATTGATCACTCGCATTAATTCATGCTTTAATTTTCTAAAGATTCAATAGCCCAGATCCTTTGGATTTGTCCCAATATTCGTGCGCGCTTTCAAGATTGGTGCAAGAGTTCCTTTCTCTGTCTCTTCTCTACCGTGTTTCAAGATGCGTGCTAGGAGGTTGACTCCTAGACTCTATGATCCGATTAATGATCGGACACCACACGGCGTCGCCGCTTGGCTTGCAGAACTTAACTACACCTTTTGATTGTACTACGGTGCGGCGGGATCGTCGCGCCACCGTGCACAATTGATCGAACCATACCGTTTTGGTACCGATCGATTTTCTTGATCAAATCGATTGTTTCATTCACGATTTCTTGTAATTCTTTATTCATTCACATAATTCCAAGTCTCAATTAATGTAATTAGCAATTTAATCACCACAACAACCTTTTCTTTTACTTGAATTACGATGAAACAAAGAGCTAAGAGCGGTACCGATTGGCAATTCAATATTATATTCTATATTTCCAAATCAATTGCCAAGAATTGCTTAATCTTATTGATATGAAACTCATCGCCTATGTAATGCATTTCAATTAAAGCATATAGCTTGATCAATCGGGGTGTTTTCGAGTGTTTTGCATTACATCGGTTTTGAGTTCCAAATGATTAGTTCCAGAATTTCTATCAATTACTCGATTGAAAAGTTGAATTCTTGGAACAATTGCTTGGAAATACAATGACTAAGAGGTCGTTGACCTTCGATTAGTCTATCTCCCATGATTAGTGCTAGGAGATTGTATAATCTTCGACTAGCTTTTCTCGCAAATCAATTCAAACTCTTGATTACTTGATTAATCAAGATAAAGGCAAGAAAACAAAGCAAGGATGATCTAAATAGTAAGGCGACACTTTCAAAGGAAAGATTCAATCAAGAAAATTGAGAAATTCAATTGAATTGAAAATGAAATTTGCGAAAATGCAAGTAACAGTATTGAAATTCTGAAATTACTCAAAATTGAGCACAATTACAACTCAAACTCTATATTTACAATAAGTACACTCACCTTCCCTTCTTCTCTGTAGCTCTGAGCTCTTGAATTGATTGTTAATAGTGGAAAAGGGTGACTGTTTGCCAAATTCTCAACACTTGTTGAGATCAATTGACTTTCTAGTTTCTCACTTGCTCTCTAAGCTTCTCAGGATCTTACAAATGCTCTAAGGGTCGTGTGTATGCCTCTGGTTTTTTTTTTATTCACTGGCTAAGGGTTTATATAGAAATCCATTGGTTTGACCGATTTTGACCATCTCAATTCAATTGCACATGGTGTATTATACTCTTCACTCCAACTGCTTCCTTGTATGCCTTATGGTCCACTGAACCGAGTCTCCATTGCCTAGCTCATGTGTAATCGCCTGAGGCGCTTACAAGTTCATTTAATTTGTCGATTTGCCACTATTCGGTTCCCATACTCTTGCAAGCCTCTCTAGCCCCTTCTAGATCCTTCCGCACCTCATACCATGTCTATATAAGCCGCTAGCATGCTCCCTTGACTCCATTTTACTGCATTGATCTCAATTCACATCTTCTCTTCCATTACAAGCTATAATCAAGTCTCAAGCTTTCATTCCAATTCCTTGCTTGTTTCTTCTGTCTCAAAGCTTCACCATCATCAACTCGTCGTGCAACTCTCTCGTGCTCTTATCTAGTCGATTTGCAAGCTCCATCACAAAGTTGTTTGATCAACTCACTTCTAGGCCGAATTGTGAATTGGTACAACTCCTACATCCAAAGATTCACCTCCTCTCAATTGTCACTCTAACACCATCGCCTAAGGTCTTAGAAGCTCTCCCACCATTAATTGCAAGTTTCAAGCTTCAATTGGCAAGTTCAAAGTTTTGACCCGAGATATTATTCCCTGCCATTTCTTTCTCTGTGCTTTATCAATTTAAAATCTAATTAGATGCATATGCTCTCCTTTGTATGCTGTAGTTGAGGCTAGGAGCAATTGATTCAAAGTTCAACCTTTCACTCGATCTCCATTGATGATGCCTTCGAGTTCTTCTCCTGTCGAGGGGAAGAAGAAGAGAAGAAGGAGAAGGGAGGGAGTAAATCCCTTGTCGCCTGCGCCGGGTGCACATGAGCCAAGGCAAAGAAGAAGGAGGGTGCAGCGACAGGTGCCGCATGAACCAGGTACATATTCTCTTTTATTCTCGTTTTAAATCTCAGTTAGTATTGTTGTGTAGACTTGGTCCTTTACGCCTCGTACTCATAAGTCCGACTAATAGGTCCCACCCGTAAGTTTTCTATTCTTAGGCTCACAGTGTTGTTAGCAATTGTTTAATGCATGATTAGTGGTTAATTAATATGACATGGCATGCTATGATTGGCCCATTAGTTTAATCACCTTCCTTTCATCTCTGGTTATTCATTAACCGATGCTGAGGTGGCCTTATGATATGGTGCCATGTGGCACAGGGCTGGGTGAAGTGGCCCCGCGGTCGTCCGCCATGTGGCATGTGGTCGGGTGAAGTGGCCCCCGGTGTGATGCCATGTGGCAATAGGGTGATGAGGTGGCCCACCGGCCGTCCGCCACGTGGCACTAAGGTGGGACCCACCGTCGCTGACTTGTGCCAGGTGGGGCCCACTTGCCGACATGGACCAACGAGAGGCCGCCACGTGGCACTCCTACCGCCGAGTTGTCCAAGCCCGCGCCGCCACGTGGCACACCCTCTCTCTTCATCTATTTTCTATCTTCTGTGTTTATTACACCCAATTTGTACCCGAGCCGCCATCATCTCCAAGTTGTACCCGAATTGCCTTGATCAAATCTCACCTTTGATTAATCCATTTATTCTCGCTTTTATCTTCCCCGAATTTATTTTAATAGCTCCACTTATCCAAAAATCATGAAAATTTCACCAAAAATCCCTAAAATCATGATGATCATCCCTGTAATTTTTAATTCCATTTTTACCCCTGTCTCTCTGAATTAAAAATTCTTTTGTCAAATAAACCCTATTATTTCTTCCGAATTAATCCCGCATTTCACTTGTAGCTCAATGTCTCGCCAATTATCTCTCTCTTGCAGAAACCACCCTAACTAAATACCAATTAGACTTATATTGATATTCATTAGGGCTTGATCTCGATTAACGCTGATTACATGTCAATAGTTGATACAGATCTGACTTGATCGATGGTTGCTCCCACTTTTGGCACCGATCGCCTCTTGTGAAATTGACTTTCAATCCCTTAACATGAGGGTGACTTGGTCAAAGAACCGACTACTTATCGCAATTGACACAAATCAAAGCATGGTTAGGTGGTTGCTCACGCTTTGGCACCAGTCACCTTGAAAGCAAAATCACATTTGAAATTTCTCATGACTAGTTGTATCGTAATACTAGCTTGGCATTGACATCATTTCATGTAGCATAGGGATTATACTCGCTTGACAAATCTTTTCTAGGGTTAGCTCCAAGGGCGATTTTTAGGGTTTAACTCGACTCCTATAATAGTCACCGAGGGTGTGGGTCCACTTGTCGGTGAAAATGGTCACATGGGTGACTCATCGATAGGCTATGTTGTTAGATTCATCTACAAGGGACCGCTGTGGGTCCCACCTCGTCGAGAAAATATAATCAAATGGTCGACCCATCGTGAGATTTTCTCTCTCCGAAATCTCCCGAGGTCGCCCACCTCGAATGAGTAGGAGGTGGTGGGGTATTTATACTCTTCACTTCATGCCCAAAGATTCCATTGTGGGACTAATGAATTCATTCCGGGTTAGCGGCGACCTCTTCCGATCAAATGGGCCATCTTTTCATTGCTTTCTCTCCTTCCCTCTTCTTATGATTTGTCATTAATCATCAATTTATTTTCATTTATTCATTTACTCATCCTTGAAATTTTTCAAGGGTAAACAAAGAGCCACCCACCAAAGCGGGTCCCGAAGATTTTAGAAAATTAAGGGGTTGCTTTGGTGCATATATTCATCGCACATTTTCTTTTCTATCTCCCTCCTTCCTTTGTTGTTGACTTTATCGCCTTTATTCTAGATTCGACCATCTCTCCATATGGCACGATTCCCGACGTCCTCGAGTCATTATCTCTCTTTCTACGAGGATCCGGAGGACTGGATACCCACCATTAGGGTTACACGCGCACTCCCATACATCTTCGAGCCGGTGGTTTGATTTTTCGCGACGAGCGACCTCACGATATCATGCCCTTACGCCTCGAGATCTTTCAATGCAAAGACCTCCTCGTTCATCTCCTTGGCAAGGAGGTGATCGATGGAGAGGCCTCTCGTTGGGCTAGCATTGACTTCGCCTTTCCACTCGGATATCATGGGCACCGCTTAGACTGGATTCGCTACATCCTTACACGGGAGAGGGATGTTCTTTGTAGTTCGTGTGTGTACGGTTGTATTTTCTTGTCGATGTTTCGGTATCACATTGACACACCTTGGCTCTGTGCTTTCTGCGAGCGGTGGAGCTACTCCACCAACACCCTCTTTATCGATGATCGAGAGTTGACTCCCATATTATGAGAGATTCGTCAGCTGACCGGTGTGCCCGTATTCGGTCATTATTATGACGAGTTCTTACTATCAGAGGATGACTTGAGGGACCCTTCCCTGCATCCAGCTTCTCTTCGGGAGGTGTACAGGATTTATGATCAGTTGAGAGGGCAGCATCTTTCTGTCCCCTTCAGATTCTGGATATCTTATTTCACTAATCGGTTACATTCTCACACCGAGTGTTGTGCCTCTACTCGTGACCCTTTTGGTACCGGGCATCTTGGTCTTTTCAGTGATGTGGCTGCTCCTTCACAGGACACTCTATGCTCACATGAGATCGATCGTGAGACTTATTTGACAGCCTTTCTTTCCTGGTGGATTTGTTTCTTCCTACTTCCCAGTTCGGGGGCTCGTACCATCCGTCCCTCGCATTTGTGATGGCGAGTCGATTGCTCGTGGTGAGAGAGTCTCGTTGGCCGTACCGTCTTGGCCAACATCTACGGAGTTTGCGAGGTGTGACATCTTCACGCGATCCTTCTCACTGTAGGGAGTTGGTACCTTGGCATTTCATTAGTGGGTGGTTGCATATGTATTGGTCTGGCTTGTATCACCCATCCTTATCATCAAACTTGAGGGCCCACCTACCCATCTTGGGTGACTTAGCCGGTACAGAGCCCGCCTCTCGACTCCGCAGGATGCTCGTTTCGCATTTTACCGCAGCCCATGACCATCCGAGGCTAGCTCGTACTGCATTAGCTACTCACCATCCGGTTGGGACCACTTGCGATTTCTAATTGATGCGGCATTTCATTCTAGAGATTCTTCTCCTCTCATAGATCGCCCGGATGTCTTAGACTATTTCATCGCCTTCGCCACGGTTCTTGCCACTCCGTATCGGCGATTATGCTTTCATAGAGCCCTATTCTCCACACAGATGTGCACATCAGTTTGGTTTAGATCAGGACGTGCCTCTCTTTCTCCTTCGTCCTGAGTCTTTAGCGATGGACCTTGAGGGCCTTGGGTGGTGCTACTCACATCTATTCCGCTTAGGACAGTTCTCACTTTCGACGGTACCTTCTTCTCGTACACCCACGTTCTCGAGACGCTACATTTGGTGGTATTATAATGTCATTCGCTCGTACCAGTCATACACTCCTTCAGTGGTGGTACGCAGTACTTGCCCCAGGGATAGAGGCAGTTCATCATCTAGCTTCTCTTATGATGACTTCATCTCTTTCCCGCTTCTTTCTTCAGTGCCAGTGGATTTTCAGGGGTTAGATAGCCGCGCCTTTGTTCGTCTACTAGGACTCACCACCGGTACACTCTAGATTCATCCCCTCCTTATTTTAAACTTAGACTTCGTGCTAGATTTTGACATTTCTTTTTAATCGATTCGCATATGAGTATGATGAGGCGAGCCGGCTTCTCGCCTCTCGCCCGAGGGTCGTTGACGTTTGTTCTCATCCACCCGCCGAGCCACCGACTCCCGCCTACCATGGGGAGAGATCGAGACGGCGCCTCTCGGCCGTCTTCTCCATCTTCTTTTCCTTCTCCTATTCCGGGTGATTTTCTTTACTGACTCGCCTATCCTTATTCAGGCGCACTTCATTCATATCTCTGATTAGAGTTTATTTTTCAGCTCATGGGACATCTCCTGTAGAGGCAGCCCGGGATGATATTATAGCAGATCTATCGGCGCCTGCGAACACTGCCATTTCAGGGTTTTGCACCGACCTTGCCGTCGCAGGTTCGTGTGCTTCATTTAATACTTAGTTGCTAGCATGCACTAGTATTTTCATTCTCACATGTAGATTTTACAGACCCTGAGGCCGATGACATGGCATCTCCACACCGCTCAGAGCCTTTCTTTTATGACGGCCCTGCTTCACCGTCGATCTTGCTGGTACCCACTGGAGATGGTGACTCATTCGATGTAGTTCGGGACCGGTGCTCACTCTTGTACGATCGAGGAGGCTTCTTTAGAGCGGGGAGCCCATTGGGCTCGTCGAGCCGCAGCGACGGCCATTATTGATCGAGGGAGGGCCATCTCATGCTTCTTCATCTCCCGATGGGCAGCCTCTCGTGGCTATAGATGGCGGAGTCTCATCAGATACTCGAGTGGATGACTCGACTGAGTGGGCTACGGTCGATTATGACTCAGAGTTGGATGAGAGTTGGCTGGTGGAGCAGCTATTTGACAGCCCAGAGATGGAGGTTCCGGCTAGCGAGGGTTTCGCCGAGCCTCATGCCTCTCCCGGTACCTTATATTTCCTTTGTCATTTGCCCGTATTTTACCTTTCCATGTATTTATGCTTTTCATTTTATTTTGTAGCGGTCCGGTGCACTGCGGTCCTCCCGAGGCGACCGACATCCCTATCCCCGATTCGGTCCCGCTGGGTCTCGGGCGACGAGGCGATAGGTTAGATCTTCTCTTCCTTCTATTTCTTCTTTGGTTATAATAATTTGTCTAACC
This sequence comes from Schoenoplectus tabernaemontani, assembly GCA_037127355.1. Lineage (NCBI taxonomy): Eukaryota > Viridiplantae > Streptophyta > Magnoliopsida > Poales > Cyperaceae > Schoenoplectus > Schoenoplectus tabernaemontani. Next base: position 17,342,652 of record CM073749.1, on the reverse strand, counting down.
CATTTATTTTACTTGCGAGATGTTACATCGAGGGATGTGCGCTCGCCTTGGCCGCGCTGGCGGATGCACTCCGAGACACCTTCTTCGGGGGCTATCCGCTAGATTTCGAGATCCTGGACTCTCTGCCCAGTGGATTCTCTTTCGATTGGTATAGGCTGATGCGGGATACCATCGCGCCAGCTCTACTCATTGCACCTCGTCTCGAGAGCACTTTCATTTCCAGGAGGTGTGAGGAGCTGCTCAGGATTTACCAGGATGCGAGCTCTCTCGTATATCAGCACGAGTTGGAGATTCATGAGTCGCGTAGACATTTGGAGGCGCTCGACTCCGTTATCTTCAGCGCTCTCCTCTTGTGCCACTCTCCGCTCCATGGGAGTTAGTGGTGGGCCCGCTCGATCGCTCGTGCGGGAGCTAGAGGACCATAGATCATCGGTGGAGGGCTTTTCCCGTCATCTAGCGGGACGTCTCCCAGAGCTGCAGATTCACACGAGTGCTCGGGATAGTGCCTTTGCTCAGTTTTTGGATTTCGAGGCAGATTCCGAGGAGGACAGGCACTCTCTCCATGTTCATTTGGAGACCATTAGTACTGTGCTATTAGAGCTGGAGTCCCGCTTTTTGGGCCCATAGACTGTACTTTTCATTTCTTCTTTTCTCCTTTTCTTTTGTTATACTTGATATAGGATGCCTTGACACTTGTCATTTTGATCTCTTTGTTGTGGATGATGTTTGCCTTTATTGTTATCCCTTCGTCACTTCCTCTGTAGCGCGAGGAAGTATTTTATCTCATGTTGTGCACCCCCAATCTCATTTGTAAAAGCGCCCGATTACAACTGCTTCATTCTTTCGCAGCGTCTAAACATAATAAAAGGAAAATTTTACAACATCCTATTACATTTATTCTATACATCATTTCTCTTTATTTATGGCAATACAAAACTCAAGTAACCGTGGTATTTTACGGATACCGAACCTGTCTGTATTGACCTCTAGGCCGGGTACAGAATAAACCCGTTTATCCCTTTATTACTGATGGATAAACTTACCAGTATCAATTGAATTATGGATGCAATTGATAACACCATTTTGTGGATGCTCCTTGTATATTCAATTGACTTTTATTTGTGGAAGCTCACCCACTCTCCCCTCATTTGTGCACCGTTGCGTGCGGAAGTGGAAACTCACATTCACTCATCTCCACTCAATTTGTTTTGTGGGGGTACTACCCTCAAACATCCATCATGCATCCCTGCGAGACAGGCTTTCATCGGGTAGGTTCGCTCTCCATGACCTGAGTCACTTCTTTAAGCGAATTACTTTATTTGACACTAAATGTCGGGCAAAAGCATAAACCCTTAGTCTGACCCCTCCATGATCTATTTTGGGATTAGAAACAGACCACCTCCTTGGGCGTGTGGTACTTTTGCGGATGAATGTATCCAACCTAGTTTTTTATATTTTAGCTACCCTCAAACATCCATCACGCATCCCTGCGAGACAGGCTTTCATCGGGTAGGTCCGCTCTCCATGACCTGAGTCACTTCTTTAAGCGAGCCGCTTTGTTTAACATGAAATGTCGGGTACAAGCGTAAACCCTTAATCTGACCCCTCCATGATATGTCGTGGGATTATGACACACCATCTCTTCGGGCGTGTGGTGCTTTTACGGATGAATGCACCCAACCTGGCTTTGTATAACACTCATGGTGTCGGGGACAAAGGTGGCAACCCCTTATTGAAAAGGTTTTATTATTATTATTTTTTTTTATTATTATTTTTTTTTATTATGAGTAGGAAAATAGGTTTTTATTGTTTTACATATATATCCTTTTATTTTATTAGAAGAAGGCGATTTTTGGTTATTAATGATACATGTTACTAATAGTACGAGAGTTATTTATTTATATGCCCTCGGAAGCGACTATTTACTAGCCACCAATTTGCTCGACCTATCCCTTGGCTTGCGCGCGACGACCAATATGAGCAACTTTCGTCATTGGGCAACAGATAGTTTGAGGGACAAACTGCAAACCCTGCCCATTTTTGTGTTTATTCTGTATCAAATGGACAAACCCAATGGTATTTGTATTATGAGCCCAAACACCAAAGCTCTCGCCTTACATTCTCGCGTGGTTTTGGCGTTGAATTCTCTTATTCAATATTTTTTATTTTTATAGGGCTATATGTGTTTGTGTGGTTTTGGATTTTTGGATGCATTCTATTTACAAATGCACAAGTAGGGTTTTTGGGATTTTATGCAAAAGTGGAGGTTAGACATGGGTTTGTGTTTCGTGCACGTGTGTGTAAACGAACACTTATTCCCTCCTTATTTATTTACAATAGATACTACTCGATCGGCCCCACTCCGGCTATGTGTAGTACTTCTTCGTATATCGCCCATTAATCGGTGGCATGGGCCTTTCACCTTCATGGTCTATGAGTTGGTATGCGCCGCCCCCGTATACCTTCTCAATTACGTATGGCCCTTCCCACCCGGAGAAAATTTTGGGCCGATGTGCCGGCCAATGATCGGCCTCTTGAGGACAAGAACAAGCTCCCCTTGTTGAAATGCCCTGACTCGCGCCATCTTATCATATGCCCTTGCCATTTTTGCCTGATATATTTCAAGGTTCTGCCGGCTATCGCCTCTTTTCGTCCATGGCATCCAACTCGTCCAGTCTAAGTTGTTGGCATTCGTCCATGGTCATATCATTTTGCATAGCCACCCGCAATGACGGTAATTCCACCTCAAGAGGGAGAACGGCTTCAACCCCAAAAGCCAAAGAATACGGGGTAGCTTGCGTAGGCGTTCGGTATGTGGTTCGATAAGCCCATAATGCCTCTTGTAGACGATTATCCCAGTCTCGTTGGTTGCCGTCCACAGTCTTCTTCATAATATTGATCAGAGTTTTGTTAAAGGCTTCGGCCAGGCCATTGGCTCTCGGATTATAAATGGACGAGAATCTCCAATCAATGTTGAATTGCTCCGCCAGGGCATAGACTTTGGAACTCTTGAAGGCCGTCCCGTTATCGGATATTATCCGTTGTGGGGTACCGAATCGGTAGAGGATGTGCGTCTTGAAGAACTTAACCACATCGGATGCTTTAACTTCTTTAAGTGGGACGGCTTCGGCCCATTTTGTAAAGTAATCTGTCGCCGCCAGGATGAACCGGTGACCTCTCGACGTTGGAGGGTCTATGGACCCCACTATATCTGTGCCCCACATATTAAATGGCCAGGATGCTACCGTGGGGTGCAACGGGTTTGGCGCTTGATGTATAAAAGGGCCATGTATCCGGCACATGCGCACTTCTTTGCGTGCTCTTCACAATCGCCCACCATCGTCGTGGGCCAATAATACCCCATTCGCTTGATCTTTAATTTCATTTTTGGCCTAGATCGATGTGCTCCACATAGCCCGGAATGAACTTCTTTCATGACCTGCCCGGCTTCAGGCCCTGATACACATCTTAGCCACAACTGATCATAAGACCTACGGTATAGCGTATTGCCCACATATGCATACCGTAGTACCCGCTTTCTTATTTGATCGGCGATTCTTTTATCTTTGGGGAGGGTGCCATGCCGGAAATATTCAATGAACGGCTGTCTCCAATCATCGTCTTCTTCGGTTATCATTGTTTCTTGGCATTCTATCTTTTCTAGCCCAGCATTTTCATTATTCGCCTCATCTGTTGTTTGACACAATGATAATGGCCTCCTATTGCGGACGGTGATGTGGATTTCCGCTCTGTTGGTTCACCCAAATTCCTTGGCGAGTTTGGCCAACGCATCTGCTTCACCATTCACGGCCCTCGTGACCTTCTCGATGGACACGTACGGGATTTTCTTCATTAGTTCCATGGCCTTCTGGTGATATTGTATTAGTTCCGGCTTCAAAACCTTATATTCGCCAATTATTTGATTTATTATCACCGTGAATCCCCAAAGATGCGCACGACCTTGATCTCTAGCTCCGGTGATAGCTCTAGTCCGGCGATGAGTGCCTCATACTCGCTTCATTATTTGTACATGGTTCGGTTAAAGCCGAGAATGTCGTATTATCCCGCCTTCCGGGTTACGAAGACTAGTCTGCGCGCGCTCGCACGATTGGGACTCCTGGCCGCGATCGGCTTGATCGACGAGGCACCATCAAAGTACATCTCCCATATAGGACTTCCTTCTTCAACATGTAGGGTTTCCTCATCAGGGAAGTCACATTTTAATGGGGAGTCATCTTGAATCGGATGTGCAGCCAGGAAATCCGCCAGCGCTTGCCCCTTTATCGCCTTTTGCGGTGTATAGGTGATGTCAAACTCGGTAAGAATAATAGCCCACTTGGCCAGCCTCCCCGTCAGCATTGGTCGAGTCATCAGATATTTAAGAGGGTCCACCTTGGATATTAGAATGATTTTATGGGCTAGCATGTAGTGCCTCAATTTCTTCACCGCGAAGATTAGGGCTAAACAATGCTTTTCAATCGGTGAATACCCATGTTCTGCCCCTACCATCATGCGACTTAAGTAATATAGCGCATTTTGGTTACCATCCTGGTTTTCTTGGGCCAATAGGGCTCCCAAGGATCCATCTAGGGCAGTCGTATATAGGATAAGTTCCTTCCCGGGTATGGGCGCCGCCAACACTGGAGGGTTAAGTAGATAGGCCTTGATTTCTTCAAAGGCTCGTTGGCACTCGCCATCCCATTTAAACGGGATATTCTTCTTAGTCAGCCGGGTGAAGGGTTGGATTTTCCCCGATAGGTTGGCTATGAACCGCCTGATGTACGCCAATTGCCCTTGCAAAGATCGCAATTGTTTTAAATTTTTCGGCGGGGATAGTTCAGTTATTGCTTTGATTTTGCCCGGGTCTATCTCAATTCCCCTATGGCGTACCACAAACCCTAGAAATTTACCAGATGATACCATGAATGCGCATTTCAACGGGTTTAATTTGAGCGCATGTTCTCTCAGGCGGTTGAAAATGACCTCAAGATATTGGAGGTGTTCTTCATATGACATGGCCTTGATGACTAGGTCGTCCACATAGCATTCTACTATCTTGTGGATTAGATCGTCAAATATCTTTGTCATCGCCCGTTGGTAGGTGGCACCCGCATTTTTGAGCCCAAACGGCATGACTTTGTAACAATAGATGCCAATCGGCGTGCGGAAGGCCGTATGCCTCTCATCTTCTGGCGCCATTTTGATTTGATTATAGCCCGCATAACCGTCCATGAAGGAGAAGACTTCATAGGAGGATGTATGGTCAATTATGATTTCGGTCACTGGGAGCGGGAAATCATCTTTAGGGCACGCCTTGTTTAAGTCCCGAAAATCTACGCAGATGCGAATCTGCCCATTTTTCTTTTTAACCGGGACAATGCTAGCCACCCATTCTGGCGTCTCTTCTTCCCGTATGAAGCCTGCGTCGATGAGTTTTTTCGTTTCCTCTACGACCTTTTCTTCAAGTTCTATCCTCATCCGCCTCGGCGCTTGTTTAATCGGCTTGAAGGTTGGATCAATTTTTAAGTAATGAACCGCTACGTTGGGATCTAATCCAGGCATTTCTTTATAACTCCAAGCGAAGCAGTCCATATAGCTTTTAAGGAATGTCTTCAACCTGTTAGCCACCTCTTCCGGTAACGACGCGCTTATGAAAGTTGGTCGTGGATCTTCTTCCGTCCCCAAATTAATTTCAGCTAACTCATCGACCGTATTAGGCTCCTTTTCTAGCTGTTTCAGAGCATTTTTCAGATCCAGGGCATTGTCCTCTTCTCGTTTCATTATCCGGCATTTCGACGAAAGTCATGCAACGACTTTCTCCGTACGGCGCTCGTGGAAGAATCCCTCAAAACATGTTGCGTCGTCGCGAGCTTATACCCTAATCCTCGGGTGTATTTTATTTTACCATCTAGGCCCAGAACCTTATTCTGGCCGCCATTCCAGAGTTCATCGAAGCGCTTGGCCTCGGCCTTGGATATGTCTCTCAGACATTTCGCCCTTTTTGCCAGTTTATACAGCTCCTTTCCAAAGGGATGAGATGCAACGTCATCGCTCGTTGCATTCTCCAATTCTTGTTCTATCACCCACTTCTTCCAAGTGTTGTGATCAGGGTTCTTCAGAGACTGGGTTGAATCGCTCTGATAGAAAATGATAGCCTTGTGGATGATAGTTTTCCCTTTGATGCGTTCCACCTTTGCTTACAGCACAACAAAGGTCTTTAAGGTTTGTATGTGGTTCACTTCCCTTGGCATGAGGTCTTTAAAATGCCTTTCGGGAACCGCGGATCTCTAGCGCCGCCATCTCTTCTTCCATCTCAATGTTCATGACCGAGTTGGAGCGGTAGATTTCTTTGATCGGCTTTCGTCTCGCAACCTTAGGTTTGCTAGGTACAGGAGTGTGCGAGATCGTATAAGCCACCCCTTTACCTTTGTTATTCGAGTTATGCGGAGCCGGGTCTTGTTGAAAGCTCTTCGGGAGTTGGATTGTCCCGTTTCTATGCCCTTCTTCTATAAGGTCTTTGAATACCCAAGATTCTTCAATAGTATGACCCAATATGCGATGATAAGGGCAGAATTCACCTTCACCGGCTCTTTCATGTCGGCGGGCCTTTTGCAAACGGGAAGTGTTAATCCGCTCTTTAGGGCCTGCTCAAATATTCGAGCTGTTTTATTTTTCAGGAAAGAGTATGGTTTACTCTTCTTGACCTTGAGGGTTTGCATGACAGTCGATTGTTTGGCTTTCGTTTCTTCCCCTTTTGATTCATCTACTATGACAATTACCCGTTTGCCACTATCGGGTGCTTGTCTTTCAGGGGTCCCAGAACGGGGTTCGCTCGTCACTTCCTTGAGTAGCTCGGAGTTATAAATCGCGGTTTGCAGGTTTTCAATCATTATCATGATTTCATTATGTTGCACTTTGATATCCTGCATTACTTCCCATTGTTCAGACACCTCCCTTCTATTATTTTCAACTTGGTGCCTTATTTCATCGATCGCATTCCAGACGCGACCTTCGAAATTTTCCCGCCATGAGCGTTCTTCATTTATAGGCCTCGACCTAACCGGGTTATCCCTTCCGCTACCGGGTCCCGTGTTGATCATAAATGACTCCTCGCTTTCATTATCTGTTTCGGGCCCTTTATATGGCTTCTTGAGGATGTGATAGATGATCTCTTCGTCAGATTCCTCTTCCCAGGGTTGACGATCATGGCCGGATTCTTCTCCCGAGGTAATATCGCCCGAGTCATCAGACTCTTCAGAGTCTTCCCCTGAAGTTGCCTCTGTGATCTGAATTTGAGGGGTATTAGTAGGTTTAAAGTTGAAAATGACCTCCTCCTCAGAATCACTTGACTTGATTTCGCTCGACTTTATTTGGGCCTTATATGTAGCCACCTGTTTGAAGCGGAAGGTTGCTTCCTCACCCGACTTTCTTCCGGGTCTTTGGGCTCGAGCACCTCGGGGTTTAATATTAAATTTGACCTCTTCTTCTTCTCCAGACGAGGTATCAAATTTAGGGTCTTTATTGAAGGGTTTCTGACCTGCTTTTGTTATAGGCGGCTTGGCGCCACACGATTTAGGCAGAAAATATTGGGCGTCATTGAATTTAATCTCATGCACCCCGAATGGTTTGACATCTCCATCAATTCTCTTTTGTTTACCATTCTCAATGTATTTCGGGCATTGGTGCGAGTAGAGGGTATGACCTGATTACTATGAAGCCACGGCGACCCAAAGAACGCCCGATAAGAGGTTTCAGCGTCAATGACATAGAATTTAGTAGGCGCTCTTAGGCTTCCGCATTGCAGGTTCAGAGTTATAGCTCCCAGGGCCTTTTGGGAGTTTTGATTAAAGCCATGAATAATCACTTTTTCGTCAGATAGGTTCTTCACATCTAAGGTGATGGTCTTTAGGGTTTTAAGCGGCATGATATTGATCGAAGACCCCGCGTCGACCAAGATGCGGCCAATCTTTTGCCCTCCACAATTTCCGGTGATGTATAGCGGGCGGTTGTGGTCGACGGTGCCTATTAGGAGGTCATCGTCTGTGAAATTTATGCAGGCGGCCCGTTTGGCGGTGAATAAGGCTTCCTGCATATTTTGCTCGATGAAATATGACTTATACTTCTCAGGATCTTGCAAGGCTTGATTAGTACCTCCCTTAGGTCTTGTGACATCATCAATGCGTCGAATATGCTTAATAATGCTTTGGGATTTTACGCGGATGTGCCAACACATTATATTCTTCGCCGTCGACCGGTCTTTTCGGGTTCTTGCTTGGGTTCTCGGCCTCTTTACCTTTGTTCAAGGCCTTATCCTTTCCTTTATCGGAATCCTTGGGAGCTTGCCTCTCGGGTATGTAAGTCCCGGACGGGAGCACGGCTTTACATTCTTCGTTCTTGGTCCCGCAGGTACTTGCTTCTCCTTCGTCATTTAGGAAGAACATTTCCTCTAATGTTGGCATATCTTCGTCGTGAGAAGAATATACCATGTTGCACGAAGCACCCCGATCTCTTCGCTTTCTTCTTTATTTATTTCTCCATCTACATCTTCTTTGTTTTGACCTAGGGTTAGCCTCTCCCAATCTTCTTTGGAGATGAAGTGTTGAAGGGTAATCGCCTCGGGATCGCCTTGCTTTTTGCATTCTTCAATTTTATTCTTTTTGGACTTGTTGCTTCTATGCTTCTTTCTTTTCTTAAGAACCTGGTCTTGGCTCTGGTCCACCTTATAGTATACCCTGGGCTTTGGTGGGACCACCGGCGTGATATCGTCCCTCCATCTCATGCCGGTTCTTTCTTAAGGGATTTAAGCATTTTAATCGATTTCTTCGATAAGTGCGTAGTCCATTGCTCTTCCTCTTGATCTTCGCTTAGGTGCCCGGACTTTCTCTTCCTCGTGAGAGATCGTATTGGCTTTGTTCATGGGCCGATGGGCTTTGCAAGAACCCTTTTGGTAAAGTAATTTCACCGTTTTTATACGCCTTCTCGACCCAATCTTTGAAGACCCAAAGAATCTTCGATTGAGTGCCCTATTATTACTCTATGGTATGGGCAAAAGTTAGGTTCGTCCGATTTATCGGCATCTTCCGGCGTTCTTGGCGGCGGGGTAGACCATTCTTTAGTGCCCCTCGAAGATTTGGGCAACTTTATCTCTCCTAAAGGAGTACGGTTTAGATTTCTTTTGCTTGAGGGACTCAAAACTCCGTGAACTCCCTACTTGATTGGGCCTGGGCCCTTTATTGTAATTGTTGCCATTTGTGCCACTGTTGTCGCTTTGAGTATCTGCGTTAGCGACCATCTTATCCTTTAACGAGGTGAATGCCACTTGGTCTCAGCTCGGGCTCCTCGTTGCGGCCTATTATTCATGAAGTTCGGCACGGTGTGCGGTGACATTCTTTCCATGTTGGATACCGATCTGAGCAAGTCTTTGAATGTGTTGACCTTTGTCACACCAAGAAGCATGCCCATCCACCCGTCAATGTTTTTCATGATTAGGTTGACGGCCTCATCTTCAGTTAATGTGCGGTCGCATTTGATGCTGAGGTTCCGCCATCTATTAATAAAATCTGTCATTGACTCCCCTTTCTTGGGTTTAGTGCTTGCTAGATCGGCTATGTTTATTTTGTCAGACACCATGACAAATCGTGCCCTGAACGAGTCTGCCATCTCGTCCCAGGTCCTGATGCTGTTGTTTTCCAGCGAATAATACCATTGGAAGGCGGTTCCCACTAGGCTTTGAGGGAATTGTCTTAACAACAAGCAGATCATTACCGCCCGTGTTGCCGCATGAGGCTACAAAGTGGGCAGTGTTGTTCGGGGTTCGTGTCTTTGTTGCCTTCCCCGGAGAAGGTCCTGAAGCGGGGGATCACATACCCTTTAGGATATTCTTCTAAGTCGTACATGGCAGGGTATGGATGTCCATAGTTTTTAACGGGAGGGATAGCGTATCCACCTCCAGCTATTTGCATTTGCTGGGCAATCATGGCTTGAATCTCCTTCCGGGATATTCCCGTTGGTTCAGCTTCCACTTCTATTGTTCTGTGTGGATGGGGTTTAGAATTGACAGGTTGTTTTCCCTTATGATTGCTTTTGGTACTGTGGACCCCTTCTTGACGGGAGCTACCAGCTTTGAAATTGGCGTCTTGTGATTCTTGTAAGGATTTGACCGCCTTAATCAATTCTTCATTCTGCTTTAGCATGGTAGCGATTAGCTCCCGTTGCCTAATCAACTCTTCATCCCGTGCCTCGATGTGGCCTTTTAGTATTTCAATTTCATCGATAGGCATTTCGGGACGTGTTTCGCCGTCATCTTCATTGTCGAAAGAGATCGGGGTTTTCGTTGTGATCTTCCCCTTCCTCGCTATTACCTTCGGAGTTGACTCTCTTGGGTGGTCTCCCTTTTCTACCATTATTTTTGTTGGTATTGGTGACGTGAGCTTGATTAGGCGGGGACCGGTCATCCTGGGGTCATATTCACCTCGGCGATCGCTGTCCTGGATCGCATCGTAGCTTATGCTGATGGTGTTGACCGAGAAGTGCTCTTCATAGCGAGCGGTTCTTCTCTTCTTCTTCGTTTGGTCAGGTGCGGTTATTTTCAGGTTATTGAGTGGTATTCTCGAGCCTAACCGGATGAATACACTCTTCTGGCCTAGGCGGCTGAATACGCTCTCGGACGGAGCATTAGACTTGCCGGCCTTGCCGGGGCGGGGTTTGAGATTGGGGCTTTGTTGGCTGGGAACCCTTCGGGACCCACACCTGCTGGGTGCTAGGTGTTGCCTTTGATGTAAACCTCCTTGGGTGTGGAGTGGAGACAATGGCTTGCGGCCGAGCCATGTCTTGAGATTGACCGGAGCGGGAGACATGTTGTCTCGACCTAGCGTTCTTGACGCTCTTCCTCTGTTTGAGGGCCCCAGAGCCTTGTAGATGGCTTCTACGGGGGTTGAGACTTGTCTCCGCGGCGCGAGGCCTTTGAGTTAGGCGAGGTGTGGGCTTAGGCACCTCCCATGCCCGGCGGAGCGGCTCGTGGCCGAGTTCTTGGCCACTATTCGGAGGGTCGTGAATTTGTTGGAGATCGAGATAGGCGGCCTAGCCACCACTGGTTCCGGTATGCATCCGGGCCCTCTTCCCGGACGCTTGAGAGTTGTGGGTAGTTTGGGCCGCGCCGTTGGGGCCGTCCTCTTGGACGGTCGCCTTCTCCTCTTTGGGGAGGTAGTAGGAGAGGCCATTACGTTGTTGGAGATCCCTTGGGAGTCGGGGTGATCGAGTCCTCCTCCTCGTCCGGGATGGAGATCCGGACGGTTGCGGGAGTGATCGTGGCCACCGGAGCCGGCCATAGACGATCGGTTCTTGTGGGATGGTCCCAAAGAACATGAACAGTTTGCCCTCTGGGCTTTGTGCAGGCATGACGGTGTAGGGAGCGAGGTTGAAGTTTCCAAAGTATGCCATTTCCTGCAAAACAAAAAATACTTGAAAATCATTAGTCATTTTTAGCGCATAGAAGACCACTTGTATCTCTTAACTATTCTATTTGACTCTCTCTTTCAGAGATAAGAGGAGAATCTAGGTCCCACCGGGCGTGCCAGATCCTGTGCGACCCTTTTTCGCGCGCTCCGCACCGCCGCTGGGCGATGGGTTGCGGAAGAAGGACACGGAGATCCCTCCCGAGCGTGCATCACCGGGTGTCGGCTGATTCTCGCCGTTTAGAGATTATTTGGATGCACATTCAGGGGGTTTTTAGTGATTGTGAGTTCTTGTAGATTCCGGTGGGCGCAAGCCCCCACCGTTAATTACCCTGGGCTACGAACCTCGAGGCACCTCTGGATCTTTGAAAGAGAGAAGCAAATAGTATAGTTAAAAGATGGTCAAGTGATCGTCTAATTTCATGAAAAGGGGTCTACGGAAGATGAACCTACAAACAGATCGGTTCAATCTATGGAAGACAAACCTACAAACAGATCGGTTTTGTCCTATGGAAGACGAACCTACAAACAGATCGGTTCGAGCTATGCCACCTCGAGATGTAACCTTACCTACGGACTGTGTTAATCTCTTTAGAGGGGCTTGAGGTGAGTCTACATACGTATCGACTCGACCTCCGTTGATCTAGAAGATAAACCTACAAACAGATCGGTTCAATCTTAACTAGTCAACAACCAATCACACAAAATACAACTCGAAGCGCCGAGCGGTTGATCTTGAGGTTGGTGAATCGGGAGAAGGGTGGATATGGCCCACGTGTTTCTTCTCACCGATCTTCTAGATCATGAATTCGAAGCACTAAGCCGATTCATAAACCTAGGAAACACAATTGCACAAAATGTCAAACCCGAAGCGCGAGCCGCTTCAACATTGAGGCATGTGTTAGTGAAGGAACCTACCTACAGAACGGTTCACATTCACTGTTTTGTGGATGAATCTACCTACAGACCGATTCAATCTCACAGTCTCGGGAAATGAACCAGGAGACGAACTTATCGACGGATGAGTTCAGTCTTGCCAGCTCAAATGGTCATGAATTACTTGTTCATGACACCGAGTCATTAAGATGTCACTTCTCTCGGACATCGTAATGTTCTTCTTCTTCAAAGTCGACATATCTCTCCATGCTGATGTCGTAGCTTTGGTCATTCTTCAGCGAGCGTCAAGATGTTCTTGTCTCGACTAATCATTCTATATGTTGCATTACTTGTGCAAAATTATTATATTGCCCTACACCCCTTGTATGAACGTATTCAATCATGAGTTACTTGCTCATGGCAGTGAGTCATTAAGATGTCACCTATCTAGGACATCGTAATGTTCTTCTTCTTCAGAGTCGACGTACATCTCCATGTTAGTATCGTAGCTCTGGTTATTCTTCAACGAGCGTCAAGATGTTCTTGTCTCGACATATTCCTTCATGTTGCTATCAAAGCCTTAATCATTCTACGTCAAGATGTTCTTGTCTCAACATATCTTATCATTCTTCATCAAGTGTCGAGATGTTCTTGTCTCAACATATCTTCTCATGTTGCTATCAAAGCCTTCATCATTCTACGTCAAGATGTTCTTGTCTTGACATATCTTTTCGTATTGCTATTATCTCACATCAAGATGTTCTCGTCTTGACTAATCATTCTAAATGTTATATCATGTGTGCAAATATTCTTATGTGGCTCTACACTCCTTATGCGAGCATATTTATTCATTTCTAAAATGCACAAAGTCTATAATAAGATGCATTTATTTATTATTATTATTATTATTATTATTATTATTATTATTATTATTATTATTTTTATTTTTAAACTCTATTTATCTATGTAGAAAATTATTTACAAAAATAATAGGAAAAGGGGTTAGCTATTTAACTAGATTTTTCATTTATATTTTTGGGATTTTTTATAATAGCTAAAAACAGTAGAATTTTATTTTTATTATTTCTAAACTCTATTTATTTTGTAGGAAATCACTTACAAAAATAATAGAAAATAAAATGGCTATGATTTTTTATTTGTATTTTTAAAATGTTTATAATAGCCAAAGTAATAGAATTTTATTATTATATTCTATTATATTGAAATACTATTCATTATGTAAGAATTATTTACAAAATCAAAAGATGGTTAGCTATATTATTTTTGTATTATTATTATTATTATTTTTTTTTTTTTTTATATTTTTTTTTTATTATTTTCAAAATCCATAATAGCTAAAGAGAAATCATTATTAATATTCTATTCTATTTATTATACTATTCATTATATCTATTTTTATTATTTCTATTTATTATCCATAGAAAAGTATAAGATTTTATTATTAGTTGAAAATAGCCATAAGAGATGAAATTCATTATGTTTTTATTACAACTATTATTTTTATTACATTTTATTCATTAAAAGTATTTTTATTGTATATATTTGTATAGAAATAACAAAAGAAATACAATTCATATTATAAAACTATATTATCATTCTTTATTATAAAAGAAAATGTATTTTACTATTTATTACCATGGTAGTATATTTTTGTATATATTTTGTACTATTTATTTTTATTATTCTTTTTACAGAAAATATCAACATAATATCTATTTTTATTTTATTTTTTTTTTATTTATCAAAGAATATAGCTAATCTCATTATTTATTATGGCATATTACTATCATCATTATTATTTCATGGAAAATCACTTGAAAAATCACTAAAATATATCTAGTTACTATTCATGATTTTTATTTGTATTTTTGGAATTTTTATAGTATTTAAAATGACAAGTCAAAGCTAGGTCAACTATATCAATATATGTAATGTCTTTTGCTTTTAAATTGTTTTATCATGATTATATTTTTAAAACTGGAATATTATTGCATAGAAAAATAGTATGAAAAATAAGAAAATTTTAGAAATAAATTTGAGTCAATTTGGAGTTCAGGAACATTTTCAAATCATTTATTTACCATATATAATTAATGTTCTATTATTAATTGATTAATGGGCTTAATCTGGGCCTTTAGATCTGCACCAAGATTAGTGTATATCTCTGTTTAATTTTAACTCTTATTTGGGCCGCCAGATTGAATTAAGATTTGCACTGCGTGGATTGACGGCCCAGATTAATTCATGCTTTAATTTTCTAAAGATTCAATAGCCCAGATCCTTTGGATTTGTCCCAATATTCGTGCGGCCTTTCAAGATTGGTGCAAGAGTTCCTTTCTCTGTCTCTTCTCTACCGTGTTTCAAGATGCGTGCTAGGAGGTTGACTCCGGTACTCCGGCGATCTGATTAATGATCGGACACCACAGTCGGCGTCGCCTTGGCTTGCAGAACTTAACTACACCTTTTGATTGTACTACGGTGCGGTGGATCGTCGGCGCCACCGTGCACAATTGACTGAACCATACCGTTTTGGTACCGATCGATTTTCTTGATCAAATCAGATTGTTTCATTCACGATTTCTTGTAATTCTTTATTCATTCACATAATTCCAAGTCTCGATTAACGAATTAGCAATTTAATCACCACAACAACCTTTTCTTTTACTTGAATTACGATGAAACAAAAGATAGCTAAGAGCGGTCTGATTGGCAATTCAATATTATATTCTATATTTCCAGTCAATTGCCAAGAATTGCTTAATCTTATTGATATGAAACTCATCGCCTATGTAATGCATTTCAATTAAAGCATATAGCTTGATCAATTGGGGTGTTTTCGAGTGTTTTGCATTACTGGTTTTGAGTTCCAGCGATTAGTTCCAGAATTTCCATCAATTACTCGATTGAAAAGTTGAATTCTTGGAACAATTGCTTGGAAATACAATGACTAAGAGGTCAGTGACCTTCGATTAGTCTATCTCCCATGATTAGTGCTAGGAGATTGTATAATCTTCGACTAGCTTTTCTGGCAAATCAATTCAAACTCTTGATTACTTGATTAATCAAGATAAAGGCAAGAAAACAAAGCAAGGATGATCTAAATAGTAAGGCGACAGCTCAAAGGAAAGATTCAATCAAGAAAATTGAGAAATTCAATTGAATTGAAAATGAAATTTGCGAAAATGCAAGTAACAGTATTGAAATTCTGAAATTACTCAAAATTGAGCACAATTACAACTCAAACTCTATATTTACAATAAGTACACTCACCTTCCCTTCTTCTCTGTAGCTCTGAGCTCTTGAATTGATTGTTAATAGTGGAAAAGGGTGATTTTTGCCAAATTCTCAACACTTGTTGAGATCAATTGACTTTCTAGTTTCTCACTTGCTCTCTAAGCTTCTCGGGATCTTACAAATGCTCTAAGGGTCGTGTGTATGCCTCTCGGTTTTTTTTTTATTCACTGGCTAAGGGTTTATATAGAAATCCATTGGTTTGACCGATTTTGACCATCTCAATTCAATTGCACATGGTGTATTATACTCTTCACTCCAACTGCTTCCTTGTATGCCTTATGGTCCACTGAACCGAGTCTCCATTGCCTAGCTCATGTGTAACTGCCTAGAGGCAGTTACAAGTTCATTTAATTTGCTGATTTGCCACTATTCGGTTCCCATACTCTTGCAAGCCTCTCTAGCCCCTTCTAGATCCTTCCAGACCTCATACCATGTCTATATAAGCTGCTAGCATGCTCCCTTGACTCCATTTTACAGAATTGATCTCAATTCACATCTTCTCTTCCATTACAAGCTATAATCAAGTCTCAAGCTTTCATTCCAATTCCTTGCTTGTTTCTTCTGTCTCAAAGCTTCACCATCATCAACTCAGTGTCAGGCAACTCTCTGTGCTCTTATCTAGTCGATTTGCAAGCTCCATCACAGTGTTTGATCAACTCACTTCTAGGCCGAATTGTGAATTGGTACAACTCCTACATCCAGCATTCACCTCCTCTCAATTGTCACTCTAACACCATCGCCTAAGGTCTTAGAAGCTCTCCCAGCCATTAATTGCAAGTTTCAAGCTTCAATTGGCAAGTTCAAAGTTTTGACCCGAGATATTATTCCCTGCCATTTCTTTCTCTGTGCTTTATCAATTTAAAATCTAATTAGATGCATATGCTCTCCTTTGTATGCTGTAGTTGAGGCTAGGAGCAATTGATTCAAAGTTCAACCTTTCACTCGATCTCCATTGATGATGCCTTCGAGTTCTTCTGCTGTCGAGGGGAAGAAGAAGAGAAGAAGGAGAAGGGAGGGAGTAAATCCCTTGTCGCCTGCGCCGGGTGCACATGAGCCAAGGCAAAGAAGAAGGAGGGTGCAGCGACAGGTGCTGCATGAACCAGGTACATATTCTCTTTTATTCTCGTTTTAAATCTCAGTTAGTATTGTTGTGTAGACTTGGTCCTTTGCGCCTCAGACTCATAAGTCTGACTAATAGGTCCCACCTGTAAGTTTTCTATTCTTAGGCTCACAGGTGTTGTTAGCAGCTGTTTAATGCATGATTAGGGTTAATTAATATGACATGGCATGCTATGATTGGCCCATTAGTTTAATCACCTTCCTTTCATCTCTGGTTATTCATTAACCGATGCTGAGGTGGCCTTATGATATGGTGCCATGTGGCACAGGGCTGGGTGAAGTGGCCCTGTGGCTGTCTGCCATGTGGCATAGGGTTGGGTGAAGTGGCCCTGTGGTGTGATGCCATGTGGCAATAGGGTGATGAGGTGGCCCACTGGCTGTCTGCCACGTGGCACTAAGGTGGGACCCACCTGTCAGTGACTTGTGCCAGGGTGGGGCCCACTTGCTGACATGGACCAATGAGAGGCTGCCACGTGGCACTCGGCTGCTGAGTTGGTCCAGTCTGGTGCTGCCACGTGGCACACCCTCTCTCTTCATCTATTTTCTATCTTCTGTGTTTATTACACCCAATTTGTACCCAGAGCTGCCATCATCTCCAAGTTGTACCCAGAATTGCCTTGATCAAATCTCAGCCTTTGATTAATCCATTTATTCTGCTTTTATCTTCCCTGAATTTATTTTAATAGCTCCACTTATCCAAAAATCATGAAAATTTCACCAAAAATCCCTAAAATCATGATGATCATCCCTGTAATTTTTAATTCCATTTTTACCCCTGTCTCTCTGAATTAAAAATTCTTTTGTCAAATAAACCCTATTATTTCTTCTGAATTAATCCCAGATTTCACTTGTAGCTCAATGTCTCTGCCAATTATCTCTCTTTGCAGAAACCACCCTAACTAAATACCAATTAGACTTATATTGATATTCATTAGGGCTTGATCTGATTAACGAGTTGATTACATGTCAACAGTTGATACTGATCTAGACTTGATCGGATGGTTGCTCCCGGCTTTGGCACTTTGATCAGTCTTGTGAAATTGACTTTCAATCCCTTAACATGAGGGTGACTTGGTCAAAGAACTGACTACTTATCGATGGTGACACAAATCAAAGCATGGTTAGGTGGTTGCTCACAGCTTTGGCACCAGGTCAGCCTTGAAAGCAAAATCACATTTGAAATTTCTCATGACTAGTTGTATCAGAATACTAGCTTGGCATTGACATCATTTCATGTAGCATAGGGATTATACTGCTTCAGCTCTTTTCTAGGGTTAGCTCCAAGGGCAGATTTTTAGGGTTTAACTCTGACTCCTATAATAGGTCACTGAGGTGTGGGGTCCACCTGTCAGTGAAAATGGTCACATGGGTGACTCATCAGATAGGCTATGTTGTTAGATTCATCTACAAGGGACTGCCAGGTGGGTCCCACCTGTCAGAGAAAATATAATCAAATGGTGACCCATCGGAGATTTTCTCTCTCGAAATCTCCCGAGGTCGACCACCTCGAATGAGTAGGAGGTGGTGGGGTATTTATACTCTTCACTTCATGCCCGACATTCCATTGTGGGACTAATGAATTCATTCCGGGTTAAGCAGCGACCTCTTCTGATCAGTGGGCCATCTTTTCATTGCTTTCTCTCCTTCCCTCTTCTTATGATTTGTCATTAATCATCAATTTATTTTCATTTATTCATTTACTCATCCTTGAAATTTTTCAAGGGTAAACAGCGCTCCAGGACTCATTTTTGGCGGTGTCGAGTGCATCGGGGCCCGTTTTCATGTTTTGCACGCCCGCACTCATTTTCGTCGGTACCGACGGCGTCGGTCCCCGTTTTCATGTTTTGCTCTCCCGAGCTCGTTTTCGGCGGTACCGAGGGCATCAGCTCCCGTTTTGATATTTTGCGCGCCCGAACTCGTTTTCGACGATACCGACGGTGTCGGGTCCTGTTTTCATGTTTTGCGCTCCCGAGCACGTTTTCGACGGTGCGGAGGGCGTCGGATTCGATTGTCATGTTCTGCGCTCCCGATATCGTTCTCGGCGTTACCGACTGGGTCCGGACCCATTTTCATGTTTTGCGCTCCCGAGCATGTTTTCGGAGGTGCGGAGGGCGTCGAGTCCGCTTTCATGTTTTAAGCTCCGGACTCATTTTCGGCGGTGGAGAGGGCGTCGGGTCCCGTTTTCATGTTTTGCACTCCCGGACTCGTTTCGGCGATACCGAGGTCGTCGGTCCGATTTTCATGTTTTGCGCTCCGGACTCGTTTCGGCGCATCGAGGGCGTCGGCTCTGGACTCATTTTCGGCGGTGTCAAGTGCGTCGGGTCCCGTTTTCATGTTTTGCGCGCCGCACACTTTTCGGCGGTGCGACGGGGTCGGGTCCCGATTTCATGTTTTGCTCTCCCGAGCACGTTTTTCGGCGGCGGTGCGAGGCGTCGGCTCTCGTTTTCATATTTTGCGCGCCCGAACTCATTTTCGTACTGTATACGAGACGGCGTCGAGTCCCGTTTTCATGTTTTGCGCACCCGGACTCAATTTCGGCGATTCCAACGGCGTCGGGTCCGTTTTAATGTTTTGCGCTCCCGAGCACATTTTCGGCCGTGCGGAGGGCGTCGGTCTGTTTTCATGTTTTGTGATCCGGACTCATTTTCGGCGGTTCGAGTGCGTCGGGTCCGTTTTCATGTTTTACGCTCCGGATTATTTTTCGGCAACGAGGGCGTCGGCTCCCATTTTCATGTCTTGCGCGCCGAACTCTTTTTCGGCGATACGACGGTGTCGGGTCCGTTTTCATGTTTTGCGCTCTCATACTCGTTTTCGACGATACCGAGGGCGTCGGGTCCGTTTTCATGTTTTGCGCTCCGGACTCGTTTTCGTTATCAGGGCGTCGGCTCCCATTTTCATGTTTTGCGCTCCGGACTCGTTTCGAAGCGGTGCGAGAGCGTCCGGTCCCGTTTTCATGTTTCGCGCGCCCGCATTAGTTTTCGGCGAGTGCGACGGCGTCGGCTCCGTTTTCATATTTTGCGCGCCGAACTCATTTTCGACGATACGACGGCGTTGGGTCCTGTTTTCATGTTTTGCACTCCGTGCATGTTTTCGACGGTGCGGAGGGCGTCGTCTCCGTTTTCATGTTTTGCGCACCTGGACTCGTTTTCGGCGGTTCAGACGGCGTCGGGTCCGGTTTTCATGTTTTGTGCTCCCGAGCACGTTTTCGACGGTGCGGAGGGCGTCAGATCTGTTTTCATGTTTTGCGCTCTCGAACTCATTTTCAGCGATACCGTGGACGTCGGGTCCGGTTTTCATGTATTGCTCTCCGAACTCGTTTCGGCGGAACAGAGGCGTCGGCTCCGTTTTCATGTTTTGCGCTCCCGAAGTCATTTTCGGCGGTGCGACGGCGTCGGGTCCCGTTTTCAATCTTTGCACTCCCGAGCATGTTTTCGGCGATTCAGAGGCGTCGGCTCCGTTTTCTTGTTTTGCGTGCCGAACTCATTTTCGGCGGTACAATTGCGTCGGGTCCCGTTTACAAGTTTTGCGCTCCGAGAGCACGTTTTCGGCGGTGTGGAGGCGTCGGG
This sequence comes from Schoenoplectus tabernaemontani, assembly GCA_037127355.1. Lineage (NCBI taxonomy): Eukaryota > Viridiplantae > Streptophyta > Magnoliopsida > Poales > Cyperaceae > Schoenoplectus > Schoenoplectus tabernaemontani. Next base: position 17,322,323 of record CM073749.1, on the reverse strand, counting down.
TTCCGTTTTCATGTTTTGTGCCCCGGACTCGTTTTCGACGGTTTCGACGGTGTCGGGTCCCGTTTTCATGTTTTGCACTATTGAGCACGTTTTCGTCGGTGCGGAGGGCGTCGGGTCGAGTTTTCATGTTTTGCACTCGAGACTCATTTTCGGCGGTGCGAGAGCGTCGGCTCACGGTTTCATGTTTTGCGCTCCGGGACTCATTTTTGGCGGTGTCGAGTGCATCGGGGCCGTTTTCATGTTTTGCACGCCGCACTCATTTTCGTCGATGCAGACGGCGTCGGTCCCCGTTTTCATGTTTTGCTCTCCCGAGCTCGTTTCGGCGATGCAGGGGCATCGACTCCGTTTTGATATTTTGCGCGCCGAACTCGTTTTCGACGATGCGACGGCGTCGGGTCTGTTTTCATGTTTTGCGCTCCCGAGCACGTTTTCGACGGTGCGGAGGGCGTCGGATCGATTGTCATGTTCTGCGCTCCCGATATCGTTCTCGGCGTTACGGCGGGTCGGACCCATTTTCATGTTTTGCGCTCCCGAGCATGTTTTCGGAGGTGCGGAGGGCGTCAGGTCCAGTTTTCATGTTTTAAGCTCCCGGACTCATTTTCGGCGGTGGAGAGGGCGTCGGGTCCCGTTTTCATGTTTTGCACTCCCAGACTCGTTTTCGGCGATACCGAGGTCGTCGGGTCCGATTTTCATGTTTTGCGCTCCCGGACTCGTTTTCGGCGATGCGGGCGTCGTCGGCTCTGGACTCATTTTCGGCGGTGTCAAGTGCGTCGGGTCCCGTTTTCATGTTTTGCGCGCCCGCACTCTTTTCGGCGGTGCGACGGGGTCGGGTCCGATTTCATGTTTTGCTCTCCCGAGCACGTTTCGGCGATGCGGGGGCGTCGGCTCTCGTTTTCATATTTTGCGCGCCCGAACTCATTTTCGGCTTTGCAGACGGCGTCGGGTCCCGTTTTCATGTTTTGCGCTCCCGAGCACATTTTCGACCGTGCGGAGGGCGTCGGTCCTGTTTTCATGTTTTGTGATCCCGGACTCATTTTCGGCGGTTCCGAGTGCGTCGGGTCCCGTTTTCATGTTTTACGCTCCCGGATTATTTTTCGGCGGTAACGAGGGCGTCGGCTCCCATTTTCATGTCTTGCGCGCCCGAACTCTTTTTCGGCGATACCGACGGTGTCGGGTCCCGTTTTCATGTTTTGCGCTCTCGAACACATTTTCGGCGGTACCGAGGGCGTCGACTCTCGTTTTCATGTTTTGCGCGCCCGAACTCATTTCCGGCAGTACGACTATGTCGAGTCCTGTTTTCATGTTTTGCGCCCCCGAGCACGTTTTTGGCGGTGTAGAGAGTGTCGGGTTCCGTTTTCATGTTTTGCTCTCCCGGACTCATTTTCGGCGGTGCCGACGGCGTCGTGTCTCGTTTTCATGTTTTGCGCTGCCGAGCACGTTTTCGGCGGTGCGGAGGGCGTCCGGTCCCGTTTTCATGTTTTACGCTCCATACTCGTTTTCGACGGTTCCGAGGGCGTCCGGTCCTGTTTTCATGTTTTGCGCTCCCAGACTTGTTTTCGGCGATACCGAGGATGTCAGGTCCTGTTTTCTTGTTTTGCGCTCCCGAACTCGTTTTTGGCGGTGACGAGTGCATCTTATCCAGTTTTGATATTTTGCGTGCTCGCACTCGTTTTCGGCGGTACCGACGGCGTCGGGTCCCGTTTTCATGTTTTGCGCTCCCGAGCACGTTTTCGACGGCACCGAGGGCGTCGGCTCCCATTTTCATATTTTGCGCGCCCGAACTCGTTTTCGACGGTACCGACGGCGTCGGGTCCCGTTTTCATGTTTTGCGCTCCCGAGCACGTTTTCGACGGCACCGAGGGCGTCGGCTCCCATTTTCATATTTTGCGCGCCCGAACTCGTTTTCGACGGTACCGACGGCGTCGGGTCCTGTTTTCATGTTTTTCGCTCCCGAGCACGTTTTCGACGGTGCGGATGGGGTCGGGTCCCGTTTTGTCACCCGGACTCATTTTCGGCGGTTTCGACGGCGTCGGGTCCCGTTTTCATGTTTTGCGCTCCTGGACTCGTTTTCGGGGTTCCAAGGCCGTCGGGTCCCGTTTTCATGTTTTTCGCTCCCGTACTCGTTTTCGGCAGTACTGAGGACGTCGGGTCCCGTTCTCATGTTTTGCACGACCGAACTCGATTTCGCCGATACGGACTGCGTCGGGTCCCATTTTCATGTTTTGTGCTCTCGAGCACTTTTTCGGCGGTGCGGAGGGCGTCGGGTCCCTTTTTCATGTTTTTCGCTCCCGTACTCATTTTCGGCGGTACGAGGACGTCGGGTCCCGTTTTCATGTTTTGCACGACCGAACTCGTTTTCGCCGGTACGTTGCGTCGGGTCCCGTTTTCATATTTTGTGCTCTCGAGCACGTTTCGGCGGTGCGGAGGGCGTCGGCTCCCATTTTCATGTTTTGCGCACCCGGACTCGTTTTCGGCGGTTCCGACGGCGCCGGGTCCCGTTTTCATGTTTTGCGCTCCCGAGCACGTTTTCGACGGTAAGGAGGGCGTCGGGTCCCGTTTTCATGTTTTGCGCTCCCGGACTCGTGTTCGACGATTACGAGGGCGTCGGGTCCCATTTTCATGTTTTGCGCTCCCATACTCATTTTCGACGAAACCGAGGGCGTCAGGTCCGGTTTTCTGTTTTGCGCTCCGGACTCGTTTCGGCGGTACGAAGGCGTCGGCTCCGTTTTCATGTTTTGCGCTCCGGACTCGTTTCGGGAGTGCCGAGTGCGTAGGGTCCCGTTTTCATGTTTTGCGCGCCGCACTCGTTTCGGCGATGCGACGGCGTCGGACCCCGTTTTCATATTTTGCGCTCCCGAGCACGTTTTCGGCGGAACAGGGCGTTAGCTCCCGTTTTGATATTTTGCGCGCCGAACTCGTTTTCGACGGTGCCGACGCGGCGTTGGGTCCCGTTTTCATGTTTTGCGCTCCCGTGGATGTTTTCGACGGTGCGGAGCCGTCGTCTCTCCGTTTTCATGTTTTGCGCACCCGGACTCGTTTTTGGCGGTTCAGACGGCGTCGGGTCCCGTTTTCATGTTTTGTGCTCCCGAGCACATTTTCGATGGTGCGGAGGGCGTCAGATCTATTTTCATGTTTTGCGCTCTCGGACTCATTTTCAGCGATACCGTGGGCGTCGGGTCCGGTTTTCATGTTTTGCTCTCCCGGACTCGTTTCGGCGGGCAGGGCGTCGGCTCCGTTTTCGTCTTGCGCGCCCGAAGTCATTTTCGGCGGTGCAGGCACTCCAGGCGTTTTCGGCTCCCGTTTTCTTGTTTTTCGTGCCCGAACTCATTTTCGGCAGTACCAATTGTGTCGGGTCCCGTTTACAAGTTTTGCGCTCCAAAGCACGTTTTCGGCGGTGTGGAGGGCGTCGGGTCCCGTTTTCATGTTTTGCACTACTGAGCACGTTTTCGTCAGTGCGGAGGGCGTCGGGTCCAGTTTTCATGTTTTGCACTCCCAGACTCATTTTCGGCGGTACCGAGAACGTCGGCTCACGCTTTCATGTTTTGCGCTCCAGGACTCATTTTTGGCGGTGTCGAGTGCATCGGGGCCCGTTTTCATGTTTTGCACGCCCGCACTAGTTTTCGTCGGTACCGACGGCGTCGGTCCCCGTTTTCACGTTTTGCTCTCACGAGCTCGTTTTCGGATGTACCGAGGGCATCGGCTCTCGTTTTGATATTTTGCGCGCCCGAACTCGTTTTCGACGGTACCGACGGCGTCGGGTTCTGTTTTCATGTTTTGCGCTCCCGAGCATGTTTTTGGCGGTGGGGACGGCGTCGGGTCCCATTTTCATATTTTACGCACCCAGACTCATTTTCGGCGGTTCCGACGGCGTCGGGTCCCGTTTTCATGTTTTGCGCTCCCGAGCACGTTTTCGACGGTGCGGAGGGCGTCGGGTCCAGTTTTCATGTTTTGCACTCCCAGACTCATTTTCGGCGGTACCGAGAGCGTCGGCTCACGCTTTCATGTTTTGCGCTCCAGACTCATTTTGGCGGTGCGAGTGCATCGGGGCCGTTTTCATGTTTTGCACGCCCGCACTCATTTTCGTCGATGCACGGCGGCGTCGGTCCCCGTTTTCATGTTTTGCTCTCCCGAGCTCGTTTTTGGCGATGCGAGGGCATCAACTCCCGTTTTGATATTTTGCGCGCCCGAACTCATTTTCGACGGTACCGACGGCGTCGGGTCCTGTTTTCATGTTTTGCGCTCCCGAGCATGTTTTCGGCGGTGGGGACGGCGTCGGGTCCCATTTTCATGTTTTGCGCACCCAAACTCATTTTCGGCGGTTGGGACGGCGTCGGGTCCCGTTTTCATGTTTTGCGCTCCCGAGCACGTTTAGGACGGTGTGGAGGGCGTCGGATCCGATTTTCATGTTTGGCGCTCCCGATATCGTTCTCAGCGGTACCGACTGGGTCCGGACCCGTTTTCATGTTTTGCGCTCCCGAGCATGTTTTCGGCGGTGCGGAGGACGTCAGGTCCAGTTTTCATGTTTTAAGCTCCCGAACTCGTTTTCGGCGGTGGAGAGGGCGTCGGGTCCCGTTTTCATGTTTTGCACTCCCAGACTCGTTTTCAGCGATACCGAGGTCGTCGGGTCCGATCTTCATGTTTTGCGCTCCCGGACTCATTTTCGGAGTACCGAGGGCGTCGGCTCCTGGACTCATTTTCGGCGGTGTCGAGTGCGTCGGGTCCCATTTTCATGTTTTGCGCGCCCGCACTCATTTTCGGCGGTACCGACGGGGTCGGGTCCCGATTTTATGTTTTGCTCTCCCGAGCACGTTTTCGGCGGTACCGAGGGCGTCGGCTCTCGTTTTCATATTTTGTGCGCCCGAACTCATTTTCGGCTGTACAGACGGTGTCAGGTCCTGTTTTCATGTTTTGCGCTCCTGAGCATGTTTTCGGCGGTGCGAAGGGCGTCGGGTCCCGTTTTCATGTTTTGCGCTCCCGAGCACATTTTCGACCGTGCGGAGGGCGTCGGTTCTATTTTCATGTTTTGTGATCCCGGACTCGTTTTCGGCGGTTCCGAGTGGGTCCGGACCCGTTTTCATGTTTTGCGCTCCAGGACTCATTTTCGGTACCGTACGAGACGGCGTCGGTCCGTTTTCATGTTTTACGCTCCCGAATTATTTTTCGGCGGTACCGAGGGCGTCGGCTCCCATTTTCATGTCTTGCGCGCCCGAACTCTTTTTCGGCGATACCGACGGCGTCGGGTCCCGTTTTCATGTTTTGCGCTCTCGAGCACGTTTTCGGCGGTACCGAGGGCGTCGACTCCCATTTTCATGTTTTGCGCCCCCGAACTCATTTCCGGCGGTACCGACTATGTCGGGTTCTGTTTTCATGTTTTGCTCTCCCGGACTCACTTTCGGCGGTGCCGACGGCGTCGTGTCTCGTTTTCATGTTTTGCGCTGCCGAGCACGTTTTCGGCAGTGTGGAGGGTGTTCGGTCCCGTTTTCATGTTTACGCTCCCAGACTCGTTTTCGACGGTTCCGAGGGCGTCCGGTCCTATTTTCATGTTTTGCGCTCCCAGACTTGTTTTCGGAGATACCGAGGATGTCAGGTCCGGTTTTCGTGTTTTGCGCTCCCGGACTCGTTTTTGGCGGTATTGAGGGAGTCAGCTCCCGTTTTCATATTTTGCGCTCCCGGACTCGTTTTCGACGGCGACGAGTGCATCTTATCTCGTTTTGATATTTTGCGTGCTCACACTCGTTTTCGGCGGTACCGACGGCGTCGGGTCCCGTTTTCATGTTTTGCGCTCCCGAGCACGTTTTCGACGGCACCGAGGGCGTCGGCTCCCATTTACATATTTTGCGCGCCCGAACTCGTTTTCGACGGTACCGACGGCGTCAGGTCCTTTTTTCATGTTTTTCGCTCCCGAGCACGTTTTCGGCGGTGCGGATAGCGTCGGGTCCCGTTTTCATGCTTTGCGCACCCGGACTCATTTTCGGCGGTTTCGACGGCGTCGGTTCCCGTTTTCATGTTTTGCGCTCCTGGACTCGTTTCGGGGTTCCTAGGCCGTCGGGTCCCGTTTTCATGTTTTTCGCTCCCGTACTCGTTTTCGGCGGTACTGAGGACGTCGGGTCCCGTTTTCATGTTTTGCACGACCGAACTCGTTTTACGCCGTGCATGACGTGCGTACGGTCCCGTTTTCTTATTTTGTGCTCTCGAGCACGTTTTCGGCGGTGCGGTGGGCGTCAGGTCCCATTTTCATGTTTTGCGCACCCGGACTCATTTTCGGCGGTTCCGACGGCGTCGGTTCCTGTTTTCATGTTTTGCGCTCCCGAGCACGTTTTTGACGGTGCGGAGGGCGTCGGGTCCCGTTTTCATGTTTTGCGCTCCTGAACTCGTTTTCGGCGGTTCTGTGGGCATCAGGTCCCGTTTGCATGTCTTGCGCTCCCGTAGTATTTTTCGGCGGTACTAAGGGCGACTTCATGTTTTGCACGCCCAAACTCATTTTCGCCGGTACTGACTTCGTTGGGTCCTGTTTTCATGTTTTGCGCTCCCGAGCATGTTTTCATCAGTGCGGAGGGTGTCGGGTCCCGTTTTCATGTTTTGCGCTCCTAGATTCATTTTCGGCGGTTCCGAGGGCGTCGGGTCCCGTTTTCATGTTTTGCGCTCCCGGACTCGTTTTCGGCGATACCGAGGGCGTCGGGTCCGGTTTTCATGTTTTGCGCTCCCGGACTCGTTTTCGGCGGAACCGAGGACGCGGCTCCCATTTTCATGTTTTGCGCGCCCGAACTCATTTTCGGCGGTACCGACGGCATCGGGTCCTATTTTCATGTTTTGCGCTCCCGAGCACGTTTTCGGCGGTGCGGAGGGCGATGAGTCCCGTTTTTATGTTTTGCGGTCCCGGACTCATTTTCGGCGGTTCCGACGGCGTCGGGTCTCATTTTCATATTCTGCGCTCCCGAGCACGTTTCGACGGTGCAGAGGGTGTCGGCTCCCGTTTTCATGTTTTGCGCGCCCGGACTCATTTTCGGCGGTCCGATGGCGTTGGGTCCCATTTTTATGTTTTGCGCTCCCGGACTTGTTTTCGGCGATACCGAGGTCGTCAGATCCGATTTTCATGTCTTGCGCTCCCGGATTCATTTTCGACGGTACCGAGGGCGTCGGCTGATGGCGATCAAGTCATGGCAGGTCTACTGGTGAACAATCATGATCAAGGATGCAAGTTCTGGACCAGTTTTCAGTTTGAAGAACCAGGCCCAAGTCAGATTTGCAATTAATTTCCGAAACAGCTCTCTGGACAGATTCATACTGGACCAGTAGTTTGGGCATAACTCTCTCATAAAGGCTCGGATTTGTGTGATTCAAAGTTCTGTGATCAGATGATGAAATGGACTATTTTTTTTGTGTTTTGAGTTTCTCTAGATTACAGATGTTTCTTGGTCAAAACCTCGTGTCAAATGAGCGTGTTCACTGAGGAGTCAGCCAGCAGCATTTAGTTTCTTGGAACTTGTCTTTTGAGTCTCTCTTATGTTTTAATTATATTTTAGAATTAGCAGTAGTAGTTAATGTTATTTTTATTGTGTTTTGATATTTGCAAAAGTAGTTAAGGAGTTATTAATTAGTAGGAAGTTTCTAGAGTTGAGTTGTATGGCTATATCAAGCCTAATTTCTGAATGTAAACTCACTTGTTGAATTATTATGAAAAAGTTTATCTTGCGTTGAGTTTATCTCCCGGGCATGTTTTCGACGGTGCGGAGGGCGTCGGGTCCCGTTCTCATATTTTGCTCACCCGGACTCATTTTCGACGGTTCCGACGGCGTCGGGTCCCGTTTTCCTGTTTTGCGCTCCCGGACTCGTGTTCGGCGGTTCCGAGGGCATCGAGTCCCGTTTTCATGTTTTGCGCTCCCGGACTCATTTTCGGCGGTACCGAGGGCGTCGGCGCCCTTTTTCATGGCTTGCGCGCCCGAAGTCATTTTCGGCGGTACCGACGGCGTTGGGTCCCGTTTTCATTCTTTGCGCTCCCGAGCACGTTTTCGACGGTACCGAGGGCGTCGGCTCCCATTTTCATGTTGTGCATGCCCGAACTCATTTTCGACGGTACCGACTACGTCGGATCCTGTTTACATATTTTGCGCTCCGAGCACGTTTTCGACGGTGCGTAGGGCGTCGGGTTTCGTTTTCATGTTTTGCGCCCCCGGACACGTTTTCAGCGGTTCCGACGGTGTCGAGTCCCGTTTTCATGTTTTGTGTCATAGAATGTTCATATCGAAGTGTAGATTGGATATTCTTCTAATAGGTATAATCAGGAGTAATTAGATCAATTTTCATGAATTTATGTGTAGTCATGAATCAAAAAGTGTTTAAAAATCTTACACAACTTGTTTAAACAGCGGCTTCCAATATATCTTACTTATGTTTTATGAAAAATTAGTATCGTAGGATATTCATATCGAAGTGTTAATTGGAAAATCTTATAATAGACATAATTTGGAGTAATTATATTAATTTACATGAAATTATGTGCACTTATGCGGTCAAAAAATTTGAAAAACACAAACAACTTGTTTAAACAGCTATTTTTAATGCATCATACTTATGTTTTGTGCAAACTTAGTGTCGTAGAATATTCATACCGAAGTTTTAATTAGAAGATCATATAATAGGCATGCTTAGGAGTGATTATTTTAATTTTCACTAAATTATGAGTAGTAATGGGGCCAAAAATGATGAAATACTCAAATAACTTTTTTAAATAGCTGTTTCTAATGCATCTTACTTACGTTTGGGGAGAAAATAGTGTCGTAGAATATTCATATCGAAGTGTTAATTGAAAAATCTCATAATAGGCATAATTAGCAGTAAATATATTAATTTGCACGAAACTATGCGTATTTATGGGGCCAAAAATTTAAAAAAAGTCAAGCAACTGTTTAAACAAAAGTTTTTAATGCATCTTACTTATGTTTTGTGCCAAATTTGCATCATAGAATATTCATATGAAAATTTTAATTTAATAATATTATAATAGGCATAATTAGGAGTAATTATATTAATTTGTACGAAATTATATGTAGTTATGCGGCAAAAAGTTTGAAAAACTCAATCAACTAGTTTAAACTGCTGTTTTTTTAATGCATCTTACTTATGTTTTGTGCAAACTTTGTGTCGTAGAATATTCATATCAAGTAATAAATTGGATAATCTTCTAATAGGCATAATTAGGAGTAATTATATTAATTTTTATAAAATTATGTGTCGTAATGAGGCAATAAATGTTGAAAATCTTAAACAACTTGTTTCAACAAAGAAATTTCTAATGTGTGTTACTTATGTGTTATGAAAAATTAGTGTCCTATGAAATTCATATCGAAGTGTTAATTTGAAAATCTTATAATAGACATATTTAGGAGTAATTATATTAATTCGCTCGAAATTATATGTAGTTATGATGCAAAAATGTTGAAAATCTTAAACAACTTGTTTAAACAACAGTTTCTAATGCGTCTTACTTATATTTTGTGCAAAATTAGCGTCATAGAATAATCATATCTAAGTTTTAATTGGACAATCATATAATAGGCATAATTAGGAGTAATTATATTAATTTTCTTGAAATTATATGTAGTTATGCGGACAACAATTTTTGATAACTCAAACAACTTGTTTAAACAACTGTTTTTAATGCATCTTATTTATGTTTTGGGCAAAATTTGTGTCGTACAAAGTTCATATCGAAGTATAGATTGGATATTCTTCTAATAGGTATAATCAGGAGTAATTAGATCAATTTTCATGAAATTATGTGTAGTTATGAGTCAAAAAGTGTTTAAAAATCTTACACAACTTGTTTAAACAAAGCAATGCTTCCCAATATATCTTACTTATGTTTTATGAAAATTTAGTGTCGTAGGATATTCATATCGAATTGTTAATTGGACAATCTTATAATAGATATAATTAGGAGTAATTATATTAATTTGCACGAAATTATGTGCACTTATGCGGCCAAAAAATTTGAAAAACACAAACAACTTGTTTAAACACTATTTTTAATGCATCATACTTATGTTTTGTGCAAACTTAGTGTCGTAGAATATTCATATCGAAGTTTTAATTAGAAGATCATATAATAGGCATGCTAGGAGTGATTATTTTAATTTTCACTAAATTATGAGTAGAAATGGGGCCAAAAATGAAGAAATACTCAAATAACTTTTTTAAATAGTCTTTTCTAATGCACCTTACTTACGTTTGGGGAGAAAATAGCGTCGTAGAATATTCATATCGAATTGTTGGTTGAAAAATCTCATAATAGGCATAATTAGGAGTAATTATATTAATTTGCACGAAACTATGCATATTTATGGGGCCAAAAAATTTAGAAAGTCAAGCAACTTATTTAAACAACAGTTTTTAATGCATCTTACTTATGTTTTGTGCCAAATTAGCGTCATAGAATATTCATATGAAAATTTTAATTTGATAATCTTATAATAGGCATAATTAGGAGTAATTATATTAATTTGCACGAAATTATATGTAGTTATGCAGCAAAAAGATTGAAAAACTCAATCAACTAGTTTAAACTGCTGTTTTTAATGCCTCTTACTTATGTTTTGTGCAAACTTGGTGTCGTAGAATATTCATATCAAAGTAATAAATTGGATAATCTTCTAATAGGCACAATTAGGAGTAATTATATTAGTTTTCACGAAATTATATGTAGTTATGGGATAATAAATTTTAAAAATCATAAACAACTCGTTTAAACAATGCTTTCAAATGTATCTTATTTATGTTTTATGAAAAATTACTGTCATACGATATTGATATTGGAGTATTAACTGGACAGTCATATAATAGGCATAATTAGGAGTAATTACACTAATTTGTGCGAAATTATGTGTAGTTATGAAGCCAAAAAAATTTGAAAACTCAAATAACTTGTTTAAACAATTTTTTAATGCATCTTACTTATTTTTTATTCGAAATTCGTGTCGTGGAATGTTCATATCATAGTTTTAATTGGATAATCTTCTAATAGGCATAATTAGGAGTAATTATATTAATTTTCATAAAATTATGTGTCGTAATGAGGCAATAAATGTTAAAAATCTTAAACAACTTGTTTCAACAGCAATTTCTAATGTATATTACTTATGTGTTATGAAAAAATAGTGTCCTATGATATTCATATCGAAGTGTTAATTTGACAATCTTATAATAGACATATTTAGGAGTAATTATATTAATTCGCTCGAAATTATGTGTAGTTTTGATGCAAAAATGTTGAAAATCTTAAACAACTTGTTTAAACAACAGTTTCTAATGCATCTTACTTATATTTTGTACAAAATTAGCGTCATAGAATATTCATATCTAAGTTTTAATTGGACAATCATATAATAGGTATAATTAGGAGTAATTATATTAATTTTCTTGAAATTATATGTAGTTATGCGGCCAACAATTTTTGAAAAATCAAACAACTTGTTTAAACAACTGTTTTTAATGCATCTTATTTATGTTTTGTGCAAAATTTGTGTCTTACAATGTTCATATCGAAGTGTAGATTGGATATTCTTCTAATAGGTATAATCAGGAGTAATTAGATCAATTTTCATGAAATTATGTGTAGTTATGAATCAAAAAGTGTTTAAAAATCTTACACAACTTGTTTAAACAGCGGCTTCCAATATATCTTACTTATGTTTTATGAAAAATTAGTATCGTAGGATATTCATATCGAAGTGTTAATTGGACAATCTTATAATAGACATAATTCGGAGTAATTATATTAATTTACATGAAATTATGTGCACTTATGCGGCCAAAAAATTTGAAAAACACAAACAACTTGTTTAAACAGCTATTTTTAATGCATCATACTTATGTTTTGTGCAAACTTAGTTTCGTAGAACATTCATATCGAAGTTTTAATTAGAAGATCATATAATAGGCATGCTTAGGAGTGATTATTTTAATTTTCACTAAATTATGAGTAGTAATGGGGCCAAAAATGATGAAATACTCAAATAACTTTTTTAAATAGCTGTTTCTAATGCATCTTACTTACGTTTGGGGAGAAAATAGTGTCGTAGAATATTCATATCGAAGTGTTAATTGAAAAATCTCATAATAGGCATAATTAGGAGTAATTATATTAATTTGCACGAAACTATGCGTATTTATGGGGCCAAAAAATTTAGAAAGTCAAGCAACTTATTTAAACAGCAGTTTTTAATGCATCTTACTTATGTTTTGTGCCAAAATTGCATCATAGAATATTCTTATAATAGGCATAATTAGGAGTAATTATGTTAATTTGCACGAAATTATATGTAGTTATGCAGCAAAAAGATTGAAAAACTCAATCAACTAGTTTAAATTGCTGTTTTTTAATGCATCTTACTTATGTTTTGTGCAAACTTGGTGTCGTAGAATATTCATATCGAAGTAATAAATTGGATAATCTTCTAATAGGCACAATTAGGAGTAATTATATTAATTTTCACTAAATTATATGTAGTTATGGGACAATAAATTTTGAAAATCTTAAACAAATCGTTTAAACAGCAGTTTCAAATGTATCTTATTTATGTTTTATGAAACATTACTGTCATACGATATTCATATTGGAGTATTAAGTAGACAGTCATATAATAAGCATAATTAGGAGTAATTACACTAATTTATGCGAAATTATGTGTAGTTCTGAAGCCGAAAAATTTTAAAAACTCAAACAACTTGTTTAAATAGCTGTTTTTAATGCATCTTACTTATTTTTTATCCAAAATTCGTGTCGTGGAATGTTCATACCATAGTTTTAATTGGATAATCTTCTAATAGGCATAATTAGGAATAATTATATTAATTTTTATAAAATTATGTGTCGTAATGAGGCAATAAATGTTGAAAATCTTAAACAACTTGTTTCAACAGCAATTTCTAATGTGTGTTACTTATGTGTTATGAAAAATTAGTGTCCTATGAAATTCATATCGAAGTGTTAATTTGACAATCTTATAATAGACATATTTAGGAGTAATTATATTAATTCACTCGAAATTATATGTAGTTATGATGCAAAAATGTTAAAAATCTTAAACAACTTATTTAAACAATAGTTTCTAATGCGTCTTACTTATATTTTGTGCAAAATTAGCGTCATAGAATAATCATATCTAAGTTTTAATTGGACAATCATATAATAGGCATAATTAGGAGTAATTATATTAATTTTCTTGAAATTATATGTAGTGATGCGTACAACAATTTTTGATAACTCAAACAACTTGTTTAAACAACTGTTTTTAATGCATCTTATTTATGTTTTGGGCAAAATTTGTGTCGTACAAAGTTCATATCGAAGTATAGATTGGATATTCTTCTAATAGGTATAATCAGGAGTAATTAGATCAATTTTCATGAAATTATGTGTAGTTATGAGTCAAAAAGTGTTTAAAAATCTTACACAACTTGTTTAAACAATGCAGCTTCCAATATATCTTACTTATGTTTTATGAAAATTTAGTGTTGTAGGATATTCATATCGAATTGTTAATTGGACAATCTTATAATAGACATAATTAGGAGTAATTATATTAATTTGCACGAAATTATGTGCACTTATGCGGCCAAAAAATTTGAAAAACACAAACAACTTGTTTAAACAGCTATTTTTAATGCATCATACTTATGTTTTGTGCAAACTTAGTGTCGTAGAATATTCATATCGAAGTTTTAATTAGAAGATCATATAATAGGCATGCTAGGAGTGATTATTTTAATTTTCACTAAATTATGAGTAGAAATGGGGCCAAAAATGAAGAAATACTCAAATAACTTTTTTAAATAGCTGTTTCTAATGCACCTTACTTACGTTTGGGGAGAAAATAGCGTCGTAGAATATTCATATCGAACTGTTGGTTGAAAAATCTCATAATAGGCATAATTAGGAGTAATTATATTAATTTGCACGAAACTATGCGTATTTATGGGGCCAAAAAATTTAGAAAGTCAAGCAACTTATTTAAACAACAGTTTTTAATGCATCTTACTTATGTTTTGTGCCAAATTAGCGTCATAGAATATTCATATGAAAATTTTAATTTGATAATCTTATAATAGGCATAATTAGGAGTAATTATGTTAATTTGCACGAAATTATATGTAGTTATGCAGCAAAAAGATTGAAAAACTCAATCAACTAGTTTAAACTGCTGTTTTTAATGCCTCTTACTTATGTTTTGTGCAAACTTGGTGTCGTAGAATATTCATATCAAAGTAATAAATTGGATAATCTTCTAATAGGCACAATTAGGAGTAATTATATTAGTTTTCACGAAATTATATGTAGTTATGGGATAATAAATTTTGAAAATCATAAACAACTCGTTTAAACAGCAGTTTCAAATGTATCTTATTTATGTTTTATGAAAAATTACTGTCATACGATATTGATATTGGAGTATTAACTGGACAGTCATATAATAGGCATAATTAGGAGTAATTACACTAATTTGTGCGAAATTATGTGTAGTTATGAAGCCAAAAAAAATTTGAAAACTCAAAATAACTTGTTTAAACAAATGTTTTTAATGCATCTTACTTATTTTTTATTCGAAATTCGTGTCGTGGAATGTTCATATCATAGTTTTAATTGGATAATCTTCTAATAGGCATAATTAGGAGTAATTATATTAATTTTCATAAAATTATGTGTCGTAATGAGGCAATAAATGTTAAAAATCTTAAACAACTTGTTTCAACAGCAATTTCTAATGTATATTACTTATGTGTTATGAAAAAATAGTGTCCTATGATATTCATATCGAAGTGTTAATTTGACAATCTTATAATAGACATATTTAGGAGTAATTATATTAATTCGCTCGAAATTATGTGTAGTTTTGATGCAAAAATGTTGAAAATCTTAAACAACTTGTTTAAACAACAGTTTCTAATGCATCTTACTTATATTTTGTACAAAATTAGCGTCATAGAATATTCATATCTAAGTTTTAATTGGACAATCATATAATAGGTATAATTAGGAGTAATTATATTAATTTTCTTGAAATTATATGTAGTTATGCGGCCAACAATTTTTGAAAAATCAAACAACTTGTTTAAACAACTGTTTTTAATGCATCTTATTTATGTTTTGTGCAAAATTTGTGTCTTACAATGTTCATATCGAAGTGTAGATTGGATATTCTTCTAATAGGTATAATCAGGAGTAATTAGATCAATTTTCATGAAATTATGTGTAGTTATGAATCAAAAAGTGTTTAAAAATCTTACACAACTTGTTTAAACAATGGCTTCCAATATATCTTACTTATGTTTTATGAAAAATTAGTATCGTAGGATATTCATATCGAAGTGTTAATTGGACAATCTTATAATAGA
Source organism: Schoenoplectus tabernaemontani (assembly GCA_037127355.1). Lineage (NCBI taxonomy): Eukaryota > Viridiplantae > Streptophyta > Magnoliopsida > Poales > Cyperaceae > Schoenoplectus > Schoenoplectus tabernaemontani. The sequence continues at coordinate 17,306,933 of CM073749.1, read as the reverse complement.
CATAATTCGGAGTAATTATATTAATTTACATGAAATTATGTGCACTTATGCGGCCAAAAAATTTGAAAAACACAAACAACTTGTTTAAACAGCTATTTTTAATGCATCATACTTATGTTTTGTGCAAACTTAGTTTCGTAGAACATTCATATCGAAGTTTTAATTAGAAGATCATATAATAGGCATGCTTAGGAGTGATTATTTTAATTTTCACTAAATTATGAGTAGTAATGGGGCCAAAAATGATGAAATACTCAAATAACTTTTTTAAATAGCTGTTTCTAATGCATCTTACTTACGTTTGGGGAGAAAATAGTGTCGTAGAATATTCATATCGAAGTGTTAATTGAAAAATCTCATAATAGGCATAATTAGGAGTAATTATATTAATTTGCACGAAACTATGCGTATTTATGGGGCCAAAAAATTTAAAAAGTCAAGTCAAGCAACTTATTTAAACAATGCAGTTTTTAATGCATCTTACTTATGTTTTGTGCCAAATTAGCGTCATAGAATATTCATATGAAAATTTTAATTTAATAATATTATAATAGGCATAATTAGGAGTAATTATATTAATTTGTACGAAATTATATGTAGTTATGCGGCAAAAAGTTTGAAAAACTCAATCAACTAGTTTAAATTGCTGTTTTTTAATGCATCTTACTTATGTTTTGTGCAAACTTGGTGTCGTAGAATATTCATATCGAAGTAATAAATTGGATAATCTTCTAATAGGCACAATTAGGAGTAATTATATTAATTTTCACTAAATTATATGTAGTTATGGGACAATAAATTTTGAAAATCTTAAACAAATCGTTTAAACAGCAGTTTCAAATGTATCTTATTTATGTTTTATGAAACATTACTGTCATACGATATTCATATTGGAGTATTAAGTAGACAGTCATATAATAAGCATAATTAGGAGTAATTACACTAATTTATGCGAAATTATGTGTAGTTCTGAAGCCGAAAAATTTTAAAAACTCAAACAACTTGTTTAAATAGCTGTTTTTAATGCATCTTACTTATTTTTTATCCAAAATTCGTGTCGTGGAATGTTCATACCATAGTTTTAATTGGATAATCTTCTAATAGGCATAATTAGGAGTAATTATATTAATTTTTATAAAATTATGTGTCGTAATGAGGCAATAAATTTTGAAAATCTTAAACAACTTGTTTCAACAGCAATTTCTAAAGGTGTTACTTATGTGTTATGAAAAATTAGTGTCCTATGAAATTCATATCGAAGTGTTAATTTGACAATCTTATAATAGACATATTTAGGAGTAATTATATTAATTCGCTCGAAATTATATGTAGTTATGATGCAAAAATGTTGAAAATCTTAAACAACTTGTTTAAACAACAGTTTCTAATGCGTCTTACTTATATTTTGTGCAAAATTAGCGTCATAGAATAATCATATCTAAGTTTTAATTGGACAATCATATAATAGGCATAATTAGGAGTAATTATATTAATTTTCTTGAAATTATATGTAGTTATGCGGACAACAATTTTTGATAACTCAAACAACTTGTTTAAACAACTGTTTTTAATGCATCTTATTTATGTTTTGGGCAAAATTTGTGTCGTACAAAGTTCATATCGAAGTATAGATTGGATATTCTTCTAATAGGTATAATCAGGAGTAATTAGATCAATTTTCATGAAATTATGTGTAGTTATGAGTCAAAAAGTGTTTAAAAATCTTACACAGCTTGTTTAAACAGCAGCTTCCAATATATCTTACTTATGTTTTATGAAAATTTAGTGTTGTAGGATATTCATATCGAATTGTTAATTGGACAATCTTATAATAGACATAATAGGAGTAATTATATTAATTTGCACGAAATTATGTGCACTTATGCGGCCAAAAAATTTGAAAAACACAAACAACTTGTTTAAACAGCTATTTTTAATGCATCATACTTATGTTTTGTGCAAACTTAGTGTCGTAGAATATTCATATCGAAGTTTTAATTAGAAGATCATATAATAGGCATGCTAGGAGTGATTATTTTAATTTTCACTAAATTATGAGTAGAAATGGGGCCAAAAATGAAGAAATACTCAAATAACTTTTTTAAATAGCTGTTTCTAATGCACCTTACTTACGTTTGGGGAGAAAATAGTGTCGTAGAATATTCATATCGAACTGTTGGTTGAAAAATCTCATAATAGGCATAATTAGGAGTAATTATATTAATTTGCACGAAACTATGCATATTTATGGGGCCAAAAAATTTAGAAAGTCAAGCAACTTATTTAAACAACAGTTTTTAATGCATCTTACTTATGTTTTGTGCCAAATTAGCGTCATAGAATATTCTTATAATAGGCATAATTAGGAGTAATTATGTTAATTTGCACGAAATTATATGTAGTTATGCAGCAAAAAGATTGAAAAACTCAATCAACTAGTTTAAACTGCTGTTTTTTAATGCATCTTACTTATGTTTTGTGCAAACTTGGTGTCGTAGAATATTCATATCAAAGTAATAAATTGGATAATCTTCTAATAGGCACAATTAGGAGTAATTATATTAGTTTTCACGAAATTATATGTAGTTATGGGATAATAAATTTTGAAAATCATAAACAACTCGTTTAAACAGCAGTTTCAAATGTATCTTATTTATGTTTTATGAAAAATTACTGTCATACGATATTCATATTGGAGTATTAACTGGACAGTCATATAATAGGCATAATTAGGAGTAATTACACTAATTTGTGCGAAATTATGTGTAGTTATGAAGCCAAAAAAATTTGAAAACTCAAATAACTTGTTTAAACAAATGTTTTTAATGCATCTTACTTATTTTTTATTCAAATTCGTGTCGTGGAATGTTCATATCATAGTTTTAATTGGATAATCTTCTAATAGGCATAATTAGGAGTAATTATATTAATTTTCATAAAATTATGTGTCGTAATGAGGCAATAAATGTTAAAAATCTTAAACAACTTGTTTCAACAGCAATTTCTAATGTATATTACTTATGTGTTATGAAAAATAGTGTCCTATGATATTCATATCGAAGTGTTAATTTGACAATCTTATAATAGACATAGTTAGGAGTAATTATATTAATTCGCTCGAAATTATGTGTAGTTTTGATGCAAAAAATGTTGAAAATCTTAAACAACTTGTTTAAACAACAGTTTCTAATGCATCTTACTTATATTTTGTACAAAATTAGCGTCATAGAATATTCATATCTAAGTTTTAATTGGAAAATTATATAATAGGTATAATTAGCAGTAATTATATTAATTTTCATGAAATTATATGTAGTTATGCGCCAACAATTTTTGAAAACTCAAACAACTTGTTTAAACAACTGTTTTTAATGCATCTTATTTATGTTTTGTGCAAAATTTGTGTCTTACAATGTTCATATCGAAGTGTAGATTGGATATTCTTCTAATAGGTATAATGAGGAGTAATTACATTAATTTTCACGAAATTATGTGTAGTTATGAGTCAAAAAGTGTTTAAAAATCTTACACAACTTGTTTAAACAGCGGCTTCCAATATATCTTACTTATGTTTAATGAAAAATTAGTGTCGTAGGATATTCATATCGAAGTGTTAATTGGACAATCTTATAATAGACATAATTTGGAGTAATTATATTAATTTGCATGAAATTATGTGCACTTATGCGGCCAAAAAATTTGAAAAACACAAACAACTTGTTTAAACAGCTATTTTTAATGCATCATACTTATGTTTTGTGCAAACTTAGTGTCGTAGATTATTCATATCGAAGTTTTAATTAAATATCATATAATAGGCATGTTTAGGATTGATTATTTTAATTTTCACTAAATTATGTGTAGTTATGGGGCCAAAAATGATGAAATACTCAAATAACTTTTTTAAATAGCTCTTTCTAATGCATCTTACTTACGTTTGGGGAGAAAATAGTGTCGTAGAATATTCATATCGAAGTGTTAATTGAAAAATCTCATAATAGGCATAATTAGGAGTAATTATATTAATTTGCACGAAACTATGCGTATTTATGGGGCCAAAATATTTAAAAAAGTCAAGCAACTTGTTTAAACAGCAGTTTTTAATGCATCTTACTTATGTTTTGTGCCAAAATTAGCGTCATAGAATATTCATATGAAATTTTAATTTAATAATCTTATAATAGGCATAATTAGGAGTAATTATATTAATTTGTACGAAATTATATGTAGTTATGCGGCAAAAAGTTTGAAAAACTCAATCAACTAGTTTAAATTGCTGTTTTTTAATGCATCTTACTTTTGTTTTGTGCAAACTTGGTGTCGTAGAATATTCATATCGAAGTAATAAATTGGATAATCTTCTAATAGGCATAATTAGAGTAATTATATTGATTTTCGAAAAAGTTATTATGTGTTTAGCTTTGATGCAAAAAATGTTAAAAATCAGAAAATATTTGTTTAAACAACAGGATTTTAGGAGTAATTATATTAATTTTCATAAAATTATGTGTCAATGCATCTTTCACTTATATTTTGTGCAAAATTAGCGTTTAAACAACAGTAGAATATTCATAGAATATCATATCTAAGTTTTAATTGGAAAATCATATAATAGGCATAATTAGGAGTAATTATATTAATTTTCATGAAATTATATGTAGTTATGCTGCCAACAATTTTTGAAAACTCAAATAACTTGTTTAAACAACTGTTTTAAATGCATCTTATTTATGTTTTGTGCAAAATTTGTGTCGTACAATGTTCATATCGAAGTGTATATTGGATATTCTTCTAATAGGTATAATGAGGAGTAATTACATTAATTTTCACGAAATTATGTGCATTTATGAGTCAAAATGTGTTTAAAAATTTTACACAACTTGTTTAAATAGTAGCTTCCAATATATCTTACTTATGTTTAATGAAAAATTAGTGTCGTAGGATATTCATATCGAAGTGTTAATGGGACAATCTTATAATAGACATAATTTGGAGTAATTTTATTAATTTGCATGAAATTATGTGCACTTATGCGGCCAAAAAATTTGAAAAACACAAACAACTTGTTTAAACAGCTATTTTTAATGCATCATAATTATGTTTTGTGCAACTTAGTGTCGTAGATTATTCATATCGAAGTTTTAATTAGAATATCATATAATAGGCATGCTTAGTAGTGATTATTTTAATTTTCACTAAATTATGTGTAGTTATGGGGCCAAAAATGATGAAATACTCAAATAACTTTTTTAAATAGGTGTTTCAAATGCATCTTACTTACGTTTGGGGAGAAAATAGTGTCGTAGAATATTCATATCGAAGTGTTAATTGAAAAATCTCATAATAGGCATAATTAGGAGTAATTATATTAATTTGCACGAAACTATGCGTATTTATGGGGCCAAAATATTTAAAAAAGTCAAGCAACTTGTTTAAACAACAGTTTTTAATGCATCTTACTTATGTTTTGTGCCAAAATTAGCGTCATAGAATATTCATATGAAATTTTTAATTTAATAATCTTATAATAGGCATAATTAGGAGTAATTATATTAATTTGTACGAAATTATATGTAGTTATGCGGCAAAAAGTTTGAAAAACTCAATCAACTAGTTTAAACTGCTGTTTTTTAATGCATCTTACTTTTGTTTTGTGCAAACTTGGTGTCATAGAATATTCATATCGAATTAATAAATTGGATAATCTTCTAATAGGCATAATTAGGAGTAATTATATTGATTTTCACGAAATTATATGTAGTTATGGGACAGTAAATTTTGAAAATCTTGAATAACTTGTTTTAACAGCAGTTTCAAATGTATCTTATTTTTCTTTTATGAAAAATTACTGTCATACGATATTCATATTGGAGTATTAACTGGACGGTCATATAATAGGCATAATTTGGAGTAATTACAGTAATTTGTGCGAAAATATGTGTAGTTATGAAGCCAAAAAATTTTAAAAACTCAAACAACTTGTTTAAACAAATGTTTTTAATGCATCTTACTTATTTTTTATGCAAAATTCGTATCGTGGAATGTTCATATCATAGTGTTAATTGGATAATCTTCTAATAGGCATAATTAGGAGTAATTATATTAATTTTCATAAAATTATGTTTCGTAATGAAGCAATAAATGTTAAAATCTTAAACAACTTGTTTCAACAGCAATTACTAATGTATGTTACTTATGTGTTATGAAAAATTAGTGTCCTATGATATTCATATCGGAGTGTTAATTTGACAATCTTATAATAAAAATATTTAGGAGTAATTTTATTAATTCGCTCGAAATTATGTGTAGCTATGATGCAAAAAAATGTTGAAAATCTTAAACAATTTGTTTAAACAACAGTTTCCAATGCATCTTACTTATATTTTGTGCAAAATTAGCGTCATAGAATATTCATATCTAAGTTTTAACTGGAAAATCATATAATAGGCATAATTAGGAGTAATTATTTTAATTTTCATGAAATTATATGTAGTTATGCTGCCAACAAATTTTGAAAACTCAAATAACTTGTTTAAACAACTGTTTTAAATGCATCTTATTTATGTTTTGTGCAAAATTTGTGTCGTACAATGTTCATATCGAAGTGTATATTGGATATTATTCTAATAGGTATAATGAGGAGTAATTACATTAATTTTCACGAAATTATGTGTAGTTATGAGTCAAAATGTGTTTAAAAATCTTACACAACTTGTTTAAACAGCAGCTTCCAATATATCTTACTTATGTTTAATGAAAAAATAGTGTCGTAGGATATTCATATCGAAGTGTTAATTGGACAATCTTATAATAGACATAATTTGGAGTAATTATATTAATTTGCATGAAATTATGTGCACTTATGCGGCCAAAAAATTTGAAAAACACAAACAACTTGTTTAAACAGCTATTTTTAATGCATCATACTTATGTTTTGTGCAAACTTAGTGTCGTAGATTATTCATATCGAAGTTTTAATTAGAATATCATATAATAGGCATGCTTAGGATTGATTATTTTAATTTTCACTAATTTATGTGTAGTTATGGGGCCAAAAATGATGAAATACTCAAATAACTTTTTTAAATAGCTCTTTCTAATGCATCTTACTTACGTTTGGGGAGAAAATAGTGTCGTAGAATATTCATATCGAAGTGTTAATTGAAAAATCTCATAATAGGCATAATTAGGAGTAATTATATTAATTTGCACGAAACTATGCGTATTTATGGGGCCAAAATATTTAAAAAAGTCAAGCAACTTGTTTAAACAGCAGTTTTTAATGCATCTTACTTATGTTTTGTGCCAAAATTAGCGTCATAGAATATTCATATGAAATTTTTAATTTAATAATCTTATAATAGGCATAATTAGGAGTAATTATATTAATTTGTACGAAATTATATGTAGTTATGCGGCAAAAAGTTTGAAAAACTCAACCAACTAGTTTAAACTGCTTGTTTTTTAAATGCATCTTACTTTTGTTTTGTGCAAACTTGGTGTCGTAGAATATTCATATCGAAGTAATAAATTGGATAATCTTCTAATAGGCATAATTAAGAGTAATTATATTGATTTTCGAAAAAATTATGTGTAGCTTTGATGCAAAAAATGTTAAAAATCAGAAAATATTTGTTTAAACAACAGTTTCCAATGCATCTTACTTATATTTTGTGCAAAATTAGCGTCATAGAATATTCATATCTAAGTTTTAACTGGAAAATCATATAATAGGCATAATTAGGAGTAATTATATTAATTTTCATGAAATTATATGTAGTTATGCTGCCAACAATTTTTGAAAACTCAAATAACTTGTTTAAACAACTGTTTTAAATGCATCTTATTTATGTTTTGTGCAAAATTTGTGTCGTACAATGTTCATGTCGAAGTGTATATTGGATATTCTTCTAATAGGTATAATGAGGAGTAATTACATTAATTTTCACGAAATTATGTGCATTTATGAGTCAAAATGTGTTTAAAAATTTTACACAACTTGTTTAAATAGTAGCTTCCAATATATCTTACTTATGTTTAATGAAAAATTAGTGTCGTAGGATATTCATATCGAAGTGTTAATGGGACAATCTTATAATAGACATAATTTGGAGTAATTTTATTAATTTGCATGAAATTATGTGCACTTATGCGGCCAAAAAATTTGAAAAACACAAACAACTTGTTTAAACAGCCATTTTTAATGCATCATAATTATGTTTTGTGCAACTTAGTGTCGTAGATTATTCATATCGAAGTTTTAATTAGAATATCATATAATAGGCATGCTTAGTAGTGATTATTTTAATTTTCACTAAATTATGTGTAGTTATGGGGCCAAAAATGATGAAATACTCAAATAACTTTTTTAAATAGGTGTTTCAAATGCATCTTACTTACGTTTGGGGAGAAAATAGTGTCGTAGAATATTCATATCGAAGTGTTAATTGAAAAATCTCATAATAGGCATAATTAGGAGTAATTATATTAATTTGCACGAAACTATGCGTATTTATGGGGCCAAAATATTTAAAAAAGTCAAGCAACTTGTTTAAACAGCAGTTTTTAATGCATCTTACTTATGTTTTGTGCCAAAATTAGCGTCATAGAATATTCATATGAAATTTTTAATTTAATAATCTTATAATAGGCATAATTAGGAGTAATTATATTAATTTGTACGAAATTATATGTAGTTATGCGGCAAAAAGTTTGAAAAACTCAATCAACTAGTTTAAACTGCTGTTTTTTAATGCATCTTACTTTTGTTTTGTGCAAACTTGGTGTCATAGAATATTCATATCGAATTAATAAATTGGATAATCTTCTAATAGGCATAATTAGGAGTAATTATATTGATTTTCACGAAATTATATGTAGTTATGGGACAGTAAATTTTGAAAATCTTGAATAACTTGTTTTAACAGCAGTTTCAAATGTATCTTATTTTTCTTTTATGAAAAATTACTGTCATACGATATTCATATTGGAGTATTAACTGGACGGTCATATAATAGGCATAATTTGGAGTAATTACAGTAATTTGTGCGAAAATATGTGTAGTTATGAAGCCAAAAAATTTTAAAAACTCAAACAACTTGTTTAAACAATTGTTTTTAATGCATCTTACTTATTTTTTATGCAAAATTCGTATCGTGGAATGTTCATATCATAGTGTTAATTGGATAATCTTCTAATAGGCATAATTAGGAGTAATTATATTAATTTTCATAAAATTATGTTTCGTAATGAAGCAATAAATGTTAAAATCTTAAACAACTTGTTTCAACAGCAATTACTAATGTATGTTACTTATGTGTTATGAAAAATTAGTGTCCTATGATATTCATATCGGAGTGTTAATTTGACAATCTTATAATAAAAATATTTAGGAGTAATTTTATTAATTCGCTCGAAATTATGTGTAGCTATGATGCAAAAAAATGTTGAAAATCTTAAACAATTTGTTTAAACAACAGTTTCCAATGCATCTTACTTATATTTTGTGCAAAATTAGCGTCATATAATATTCATATCTAAGTTTTAACTGGAAAATCATATAATAGGCATAATTAGGAGTAATTATTTTAATTTTCATGAAATTATATGTAGTTATGCTGCCAACAAATTTTGAAAACTCAAATAACTTGTTTAAACAATGTGTTTTAAATGCATCTTATTTATGTTTTGTGCAAAATTTGTGTCGTACAATGTTCATATCGAAGTGTATATTGGATATTATTCTAATAGGTATAATGAGGAGTAATTACATTAATTTTCACGAAATTATGTGTAGTTATGAGTCAAAATGTGTTTAAAAATCTTACACAACTTGTTTAAACAGCAGCTTCCAATATATCTTACTTATGTTTAATGAAAAAATAGTGTCGTAGGATATTCATATCGAAGTGTTAATTGGACAATCTTATAATAGACATAATTTGGAGTAATTATATTAATTTGCATGAAATTATGTGCACTTATGCGGCCAAAAAATTTGAAAAACACAAACAACTTGTTTAAACAGCTATTTTTAATGCATCATACTTATGTTTTGTGCAAACTTAGTGTCGTAGATTATTCATATCGAAGTTTTAATTAGAATATCATATAATAGGCATGCTTAGGATTGATTATTTTAATTTTCACTAATTTATGTGTAGTTATGGGGCCAAAAATGATGAAATACTCAAATAACTTTTTTAAATAGCTCTTTCTAATGCATCTTACTTACGTTTGGGGAGAAAATAGTGTCGTAGAATATTCATATCGAAGTGTTAATTGAAAAATCTCATAATAGGCATAATTAGGAGTAATTATATTAATTTGCACGAAACTATGCGTATTTATGGGGCCAAAATATTTAAAAAAGTCAAGCAACTTGTTTAAACAGCAGTTTTTAATGCATCTTACTTATGTTTTGTGCCAAAATTAGCGTCATAGAATATTCATATGAAATTTTTAATTTAATAATCTTATAATAGGCATAATTAGGAGTAATTATATTAATTTGTACGAAATTATATGTAGTTATGCGGCAAAAAGTTTGAAAAACTCAACCAACTAGTTTAAACTGCTGTTTTTGAATGCATCTTACTTTTGTTTTGTGCAAACTTGGTGTCGTAGAATATTCATATCGAAGTAATAAATTGGATAATCTTCTAATAGGCATAATTAAGAGTAATTATATTGATTTTCGAAAAATTATGTGTAGCTTTGATGCAAAAAATGTTAAAAATCAGAAAATATTTGTTTAAACAACAGTTTCCAATGCATCTTACTTATATTTTGTGCAAAATTAGCGTCATAGAATATTCATATCTAAGTTTTAACTGGAAAATCATATAATAGGCATAATTAGGAGTAATTATATTAATTTTCATGAAATTATATGTAGTTATGCTGCCAACAATTTTTGAAAACTCAAATAACTTGTTTAAACAACTGTTTTAAATGCATCTTATTTATGTTTTGTGCAAAATTTGTGTCGTACAATGTTCATGTCGAAGTGTATATTGGATATTCTTCTAATAGGTATAATGAGGAGTAATTACATTAATTTTCACGAAATTATGTGCATTTATGAGTCAAAATGTGTTTAAAAATTTTACACAACTTGTTTAAATAGTAGCTTCCAATATATCTTACTTAGTTTAATGAAAAATTAGTGTCGTAGGATATTCATATCGAAGTGTTAATGGGACAATCTTATAATAGACATAATTTGGAGTAATTTTATTAATTTGCATGAAATTATGTGCACTTATGCGGCCAAAAAATTTGAAAAACACAAACAACTTGTTTAAACAGCCATTTTTAATGCATCATAATTATGTTTTGTGCAACTTAGTGTCGTAGATTATTCATATCGAAGTTTTAATTAGAATATCATATAATAGGCATGCTTAGTAGTGATTATTTTAATTTTCACTAAATTATGTGTAGTTATGGGGCCAAAAATGATGAAATACTCAAATAACTTTTTTAAATAGGTGTTTCAAATGCATCTTACTTACGTTTGGGGAGAAAATAGTGTCGTAGAATATTCATATCGAAGTGTTAATTGAAAAATCTCATAATAGGCATAATTAGGAGTAATTATATTAATTTGCACGAAACTATGCGTATTTATGGGGCCAAAATATTTAAAAAAGTCAAGCAACTTGTTTAAACAGCAGTTTTTAATGCATCTTACTTATGTTTTGTGCCAAAATTAGCGTCATAGAATATTCATATGAAATTTTTAATTTAATAATCTTATAATAGGCATAATTAGGAGTAATTATATTAATTTGTACGAAATTATATGTAGTTATGCGGCAAAAAGTTTGAAAAACTCAATCAACTAGTTTAAACTGCTGTTTTTTAATGCATCTTACTTTTGTTTTGTGCAAACTTGGTGTCATAGAATATTCATATCGAATTAATAAATTGGATAATCTTCTAATAGGCATAATTAGGAGTAATTATATTGATTTTCACGAAATTATATGTAGTTATGGGACAGTAAATTTTGAAAATCTTGAATAACTTGTTTTAACAGCAGTTTCAAATGTATCTTATTTTTCTTTTATGAAAAATTACTGTCATACGATATTCATATTGGAGTATTAACTGGACGGTCATATAATAGGCATAATTTGGAGTAATTACAGTAATTTGTGCGAAAATATGTGTAGTTATGAAGCCAAAAAATTTTAAAAACTCAAACAACTTGTTTAAACAGCTGTTTTTAATGCATCTTACTTATTTTTTATGCAAAATTCGTATCGTGGAATGTTCATATCATAGTGTTAATTGGATAATCTTCTAATAGGCATAATTAGGAGTAATTATATTAATTTTCATAAAATTATGTTTCGTAATGAAGCAATAAATGTTAAAATCTTAAACAACTTGTTTCAACAGCAATTACTAATGTATGTTACTTATGTGTTATGAAAAATTAGTGTCCTATGATATTCATATCGGAGTGTTAATTTGACAATCTTATAATAAAAATATTTAGGAGTAATTTTATTAATTCGCTCGAAATTATGTGTAGCTATGATGCAAAAAAATGTTGAAAATCTTAAACAATTTGTTTAAACAACAGTTTCCAATGCATCTTACTTATATTTTGTGCAAAATTAGCGTCATAGAATATTCATATCTAAGTTTTAACTGGAAAATCATATAATAGGCATAATTAGGAGTAATTATTTTAATTTTCATGAAATTATATGTAGTTATGCTGCCAACAAATTTTGAAAACTCAAATAACTTGTTTAAACAACTGTTTTAAATGCATCTTATTTATGTTTTGTGCAAAATTTGTGTCGTACAATGTTCATATCGAAGTGTATATTGGATATTATTCTAATAGGTATAATGAGGAGTAATTACATTAATTTTCACGAAATTATGTGTAGTTATGAGTCAAAATGTGTTTAAAAATCTTACACAACTTGTTTAAACAGCAGCTTCCAATATATCTTACTTATGTTTAATGAAAAAATAGTGTCGTAGGATATTCATATCGAAGTGTTAATTGGACAATCTTATAATAGACATAATTTGGAGTAATTATATTAATTTGCATGAAATTATGTGCACTTATGCGGCCAAAAAATTTGAAAAACACAAACAACTTGTTTAAACAGCTATTTTTAATGCATCATACTTATGTTTTGTGCAAACTTAGTGTCGTAGATTATTCATATCGAAGTTTTAATTAGAATATCATATAATAGGCATGCTTAGGATTGATTATTTTAATTTTCACTAAATTATGTGTAGTTATGGGGCCAAAAATGATGAAATACTCAAATAACTTTTTTAAATAGCTCTTTCTAATGCATCTTACTTACGTTTGGGGAGAAAATAGTGTCGTAGAATATTCATATCGAAGTGTTAATTGAAAAATCTCATAATAGGCATAATTAGGAGTAATTATATTAATTTGCACGAAACTATGCGTATTTATGGGGCCAAAATATTTAAAAAAGTCAAGCAACTTGTTTAAACAGCAGTTTTTAATGCATCTTACTTATGTTTTGTGCCAAAATTAGCGTCATAGAATATTCATATGAAATTTTTAATTTAATAATCTTATAATAGGCATAATTAGGAGTAATTATATTAATTTGTACGAAATTATATGTAGTTATGGCAAAAAGTTTGAAAAACTCAATCAACTAGTTTAAACTGCTGTTTTTTAATGCATCTTACTTTTGTTTTGTGCAAACTTGGTGTCGTAGAATATTCATATCGAAGTAATAAATTGGATAATCTTCTAATAGGCATAATTAGAAGTAATTATATTGATTTTCACGAAATTATATGTAGTTATGGGACAGTAAATTTTGAAATAACTTGTTTAAACAGCAGTTTTAAATGTATCTTATTTTTGTTTTATGAAAAATTACTGTCATACGATATTCATATTGGAGTATTAACTGGACAGTCATATAATAGGCATAATTAGGAGTAATTACACTAATTTGTGCGAAAATATGTGTAGTTATGAAGCCAAAAAAATTTAAAAACTCAAACAACTTGTTTAAACAGTTATTTTTAATGCATCTTACTTATTTTTTATGCAAAATTCGTTTCGTGGAATGTTCATATCATAGTGTTAATTGGATAATCTTCTAATAGGCAAAATTAGGAGTAATTATATTAATTTTCATAAAATTATGTTTCGTAATGAAGCAATAAATGTTAAAAATCTTAAACAACTTGTTTCAACAGCAATTTCTAATGTATGTTACTTATGTGTTATGAAAAATTAGTGTCCTATGATATTCATATCGAAGTGTTAATTTGACAATCTTATAATAGAAATATTTAGGAGTAATTTTATTAATTCGCTCGAAATTATGTGTAACTTTGATGCAAAAAAATGTTGAAAATCTTAAACAATTTCTTTAAACAACAGTTTCCAATGCATCTTACTTATATTTTGTACAAAATTAGCGTAATAGAATATTCATATCTAAGTTTTAACAGTAATTATATTAATTTTCATGAAATTATATGTAGTTATGCTGCCAACAATTTTTGAAAACTCAAATAACTTGTTTAAACAACTGTTTTAAATGCATCTTATTTATGTTTTGTGCAAAATTTGTGTCGTACAATGTTCATATCGAAGTGTATATTGGATATTCTTCTAATAGGTATAATGAGGAGTAATTACATTAATTTTCACGAAATTATGTGTAGTTATGAGTCAAAATGTGTTTAAAAATCTTACACAACTTGTTTAAACAGCAGCTTCCAATATATCTTACTTATGTTTAATGAAAAATTAGTGTCGTAGGATATTCATATCGAAGTGTTAATTGGACAATCTTATAATAGACATAATTTGGAGTAATTATATTAATTTGCATGAAATTATGTGCACTTATGCGGCCAAAAAATTTGAAAAACACAAACAACTTGTTTAAACAGCTATTTTTAATGCATCATACTTATGTTTTGTGCAAACTTAGTGTCGTAGATTATTCATATCGAAGTTTTAATTAGAATATCATATAATAGGCATGCTTAGGAGTGATTATTTTAATTTTCACTAAATTATGTGTAGTTATGGGGCCAAAAATGATGAAATACTCAAATAACTTTTTTAAATTAAATAGCTGTTTCTAATGCATCTTACTTACGTTTGGGGAGAAAATAGTGTCGTAGAATATTCATATCGAAGTGTTAATTGAAAAATCTCATAATAGGCATAATTAGGAGTAATTATATTAATTTGCACGAAACTATGCGTATTTATGGGGCCAAAATATTTAAAAAAGTCAAGCAACTTGTTTAAACAGCAGTTTTTAATGCATCTTACTTATGTTTTGTGCCAAAATTAGCGTCATAGAATATTCATATGAAATTTTTAATTTAATAATCTTATAATAGGCATAATTAGGAGTAATTATATTAATTTGTACGAAATTATATGTAGTTATGCGGCAAAAAGTTTGAAAAACTCAATCAACTAGTTTAAACTGCTGTTTTTTAATGCATCTTACTTTTGTTTTGTGCAAACTTGGTGTCATAGAATATTCATATCGAATTAATAAATTGGATAATCTTCTAATAGGCATAATTAGGAGTAATTATATTGATTTTCACGAAATTATATGTAGTTATGGGACAGTAAATTTTGAAAATCTTGAATAACTTGTTTTAACAACAGTTTCAAATGTATCTTATTTTTCTTTTATGAAAAATTACTGTCATACGATATTCATATTGGAGTATTAACTGGACGGTCATATAATAGGCATAATTAGGAGTAATTACAGTAATTTGTGCGAAAATATGTGTAGTTATGAAGCCAAAAAATTTTAAAACTCAAACAACTTGTTTAAACAGCTGTTTTTAATGCATCTTACTTATTTTTTATGCAAAATTCGTATCGTGGAATGTTCATATCATAGTGTTAATTGGATAATCTTCTAATAGGCATAATTAGGAGTAATTATATTAATTTTCATAAAATTATGTTTCGTAATGAAGCAATAAATGTTAAAATCTTAAACAACTTGTTTCAACAGCAATTACTAATGTATGTTACTTATGTGTTATGAAAAATTAGTGTCCTATGATATTCATATCGGAGTGTTAATTTGACAATCTTATAATAAAAATATTTAGGAGTAATTTTATTAATTCGCTCGAAATTATGTGTAGCTATGATGCAAAAAAATGTTGAAAATCTTAAACAATTTGTTTAAACAACAGTTTCCAATGCATCTTACTTATATTTTGTGCAAAATTAGCGTCATAGAATATTCATATCTAAGTTTTAACTGGAAAATCATATAATAGGCATAATTAGGAGTAATTATATTAATTTTCATGAAATTATATGTAGTTATGCTGCCAACAATTTTTGAAAACTCAAATAACTTGTTTAAACAACTGTTTTAAATGCATCTTATTTATGTTTTGTGCAAAATTTGTGTCGTACAATGTTCATATCGAAGTGTATATTGGATATTCTTCTAATAGGTATAATGAGGAGTAATTACATTAATTTTCACGAAATTATGTGTAGTTATGAGTCAAAATGTGTTTAAAAATCTTACACAACTTGTTTAAACAGCAGCTTCCAATATATCTTACTTATGTTTAATGAAAAATTAGTGTCGTAGGATATTCATATCGAAGTGTTAATTGGACAATCTTATAATAGACATAATTTGGAGTAATTATATTAATTTGCATGAAATTATGTGCACTTATGCGGCCAAAAAATTTGAAAAACACAAACAACTTGTTTAAACAGCTATTTTTAATGCATCATACTTATGTTTTGTGCAAACTTAGTGTCGTAGATTATTCATATCGAAGTTTTAATTAGAATATCATATAATAGGCATGCTTAGGAGTGATTATTTTAATTTTCACTAAATTATGTGTAGTTATGGGGCCAAAAATGATGAAATACTCAAATAACTTTTTTAAATAGCTGTTTCTAATGCATCTTACTTACGTTTGGGGAGAAAATAGTGTCGTAGAATATTCATATCGAAGTGTTAATTGAAAAATCTCATAATAGGCATAATTAGGAGTAATTATATTAATTTGCACGAAACTATGCGTATTTATGGGGCCAAAATATTTAAAAAAGTCAAGCAACTTGTTTAAACAGCAGTTTTTAATGCATCTTACTTATGTTTTGTGCCAAATTAGCGTCATAGAATATTCATATGAAAATTTTAATTTAATAATCTTATAATAGGCATAATTAGGAGTAATTATATTAATTTGTACGAAATTATATGTAGTTATGCGGCAAAAAGTTTGAAAAACTCAATCAACTAGTTTAAACTGCTTTTTTTTAATGCATCTTAAAACTTGGTGTCATAGAATATTCATATCAATTAATAAATTGGATAATCTTCTAATAGGCATAATTAGGAGTAATTATATTGATTTTCACGAAATTATATGTAGTTATGGGACAGTAAATTTTGAAAATCTTGAATAACTTGTTTTAACAATGCAGTTTCAAATGTATCTTATTTTTCTTTTATGAAAAATTACTGTCATACGATATTCATATTGGAGTATTAACTGGACGGTCATATAATAGGCATAATTTGGAGTAATTACAGTAATTTGTGCGAAAATATGTGTAGTTATGAAGCCAAAAAATTTTAAAAACTCAAACAACTTGTTTAAACAGGTTTTTAATGCATCTTACTTATTTTTTATGCAAAATTCGTATCGTGGAATGTTCATATCATAGTGTTAATTGGATAATCTTCTAATAGGCATAATTAGGAGTAATTATATTAATTTTCATAAAATTATGTTTCGTAATGAAGCAATAAATGTTAAAATCTTAAACAACTTGTTTCAACAGCAATTTGTTACTTATGTGTTATGAAAAATTAGTGTCCTATGATATTCATATCGAGTGTTAATTTGACAATCTTATAATAAAAATATTTAGGAGTAATTTTATTAATTCGCTCGAAATTATGTGTAGCTATGATGCAAAAAAATGTTGAAAATCTTAAACAATTTGTTTAAACAACAGTTTCCAATGCATCTTACTTATATTTTGTGCAAAATTAGCGTCATAGAATATTCATATCTAAGTTTTAACTGGAAAATCATATAATAGGCATAATTAGGAGTAATTATATTAATTTTCATGAAATTATATGTAGTTATGCTGCCAACAATTTTTGAAAACTCAAATAACTTGTTTAAACAACTGTTTTAAATGCATCTTATTTATGTTTTGTGCAAAATTTGTGTCGTACAATGTTCATGTCAAAGTGTATATTGGATATTCTTCTAATAGGTATAATGAGGAGTAATTACATTAATTTTCATGAAAGTATGTGTAGTTATGAGTCAAAATGTGTTTAAAAATCTTACACAACTTGTTTAAACAGCAGCTTCCAATATATCTTACTTATGTTTAATGAAAAATTAGTGTCGTAGGATATTCATATCGAAGTGTTAATGGGACAATCTTATAATAGACATAATTTGGAGTAATTTTATTAATTTGCATGAAATTATGTGCACTTATGCGGCCAAAAAATTTGAAAAACACAAACAACTTGTTTAAACAGCCATTTTTAATGCATCATAATTATGTTTTGTGCAAACTTAGTGTCGTAGATTATTCATATCGAAGTTTTAATTAGAATATCATATAATAGGCATGCTTAGGATTGATTATTTTAATTTTCACTAATTTATGTGTAGTTATGGGGCCAAAAATGATGAAATACTCAAATAACTTTTTTAAATAGCTCTTTCTAATGCATCTTACTTACGTTTGGGGAGAAAATAGTGTCGTAGAATATTCATATCGAAGTGTTAATTGAAAAATCTCATAATAGGCATAATTAGGAGTAATTATATTAATTTGCACGAAACTATGCGTATTTATGGGGCCAAAATATTTAAAAAAGTCAAGCAACTTGTTTAAACAGCAGTTTTTAATGCATCTTACTTATGTTTTGTGCCAAAATTAGCGTCATAGAATATTCATATGAAAATTTTAATTTAATAATCTTATAATAGGCATAATTAGGAGTAATTATATTAATTTGTACGAAATTATATGTAGTTATGCGGCAAAAAGTTTGAAAAACTCAATCAACTAGTTTAAACTGCTGTTTTTTAATGCATCTTACTTTTGTTTTGTGCAAACTTGGTGTCATAGAATATTCATATCGAATTAATAAATTGGATA
This sequence comes from Schoenoplectus tabernaemontani, assembly GCA_037127355.1. NCBI lineage: Eukaryota > Viridiplantae > Streptophyta > Magnoliopsida > Poales > Cyperaceae > Schoenoplectus > Schoenoplectus tabernaemontani. The sequence goes on along the minus strand of CM073749.1, from coordinate 17,287,723 downwards.
ATCTTCTAATAGGCATAATTAGGAGTAATTATATTGATTTTCACGAAATTATATGTAGTTATGGGACAGTAAATTTTGAAAATCTTGAATAACTTGTTTTAACAGCAGTTTCAAATGTATCTTATTTTTCTTTTATGAAAAATTACTGTCATACGATATTCATATTGGAGTATTAACTGGACGGTCATATAATAGGCATAATTTGGAGTAATTACACTAATTTGTGCGAAAATATGTGTAGTTATGAAGCCAAAAAATTTTAAAAACTCAAACAACTTGTTTAAACAGCTGTTTTTAATGCATCTTACTTATTTTTTATGCAAAATTCGTGTCGTGGAATGTTCATATCATAGTGTTAATTGGATAATCTTCTAATAGGCATAATTAGGAGTAATTATATTAATTTTCATAAAATTATGTTTCGTAATGAAGCAATAAATGTTAAAATCTTAAACAACTTGTTTCAACAGCAATTACTAATGTATGTTACTTATGTGTTATGAAAAATTAGTGTCCTATGATATTCATATCGGAGTGTTAATTTGACAATCTTATAATAGAAATATTTAGTAGTAATTTTATTAATTCGCTCGAAATTATGTGTAGCTATGATGCAAAAAAATGTTGAAAATCTTAAACAATTTGTTTAAACAACAGTTTCCAATGCATCTTACTTATATTTTGTGCAAAATTAGCGTCATAGAATATTCATATCTATGTTTTAATTGGAAAAATCATATAATAGGCATAATTAGGAGTAATTATATTAATTTTCATGAAATTATATGTAGTTATGCTGCCAACAATTTTTGAAAACTCAAACAACTTGTTTAAACAACTGTTTTAAATGCATCTTATTTATGTTTTGTGCAAAATTTGTGTCGTACAATGTTCATATCGAAGTGTAAATTAGATATTCTTCTAATAGGTATAATGAGGAGTAATTACATTAATTTTCAGGAAATTATGTGTAGTTATGAGTCAAAAAGTGTTTAAAAATCTTACACAACTTGTTTAAACAGCAGCTTCCAATATATCTTACTTATGTTTAATGAAAAATTAGTGTCGTAGGATATTCATATCGAAGTGTTAATTGGACAATCTTATAATAGACATAATTTGGAGTAATTATATTAATTTTCATGAAATTATGTGCACTTATGCGGCCAAAAAATTTGAAAAACACAAACAACTTGTTTAAACAGCTATTTTTAATGCATCATACTTATGTTTTGTGCAAACTTAGTGTCGTAGATTATTCATATCGAAGTTTTAATTAGAATATCATATAATAGGCATGCTTAGGAGTGATTATTTTAATTTTCACTAAATTATGTGTAGTTATGGGGCCAAAAATGATGAAATACTCAAATAACTTTTTTAAATAGCTGTTTCAAATGCATCTTACTTACGTTTCGGGAGAAAATAGTGTCGTAGAATATTCATATCGAAGTGTTAATTGAAAAATCTCATAATAGGCATAATTAGGAGTAATTATATTAATTTGCACGAAACTATGCGTATTTATGGGGCCAAAATATTTAAAAAAGTCAAGCAACTTGTTTAAACAGCAGTTTTTAATGCATCTTACTTATGTTTTGTGCCAAAATTAGCGTCATAGAATATTCATATGAAAATTTTAATTTAATAATCTTATAATAGGCATAATTAGGAGTAATTATATTAATTTGTACGAAATTATATGTAGTTATGCGGCAAAAAGTTTGAAAAACTCAATCAACTAGTTTAAACTGCTGTTTTTTAATGCATCTTACTTTTGTTTTGTGCAAACTTGGTGTCATAGAATATTCATATCGAATTAATAAATTGGATAATCTTCTAATAGGCATAATTAGGAGTAATTATATTGATTTTCACGAAATTATATGTAGTTATGGGACAAAAATTTTGAAAATCTTGAATAACTTGTTTAAACAACAGTTTCAAATGTATCTTATTTTTCTTTTATGAAAAATTACTGTCATACGATATTCATATTGGAGTATTAACTGACGGTCATATAATAGGCATAATTAGGAGTAATTACAGTAATTTGTGCGAAAATATGTGTAGTTATGAAGCCAAAAAATTTTAAAAACTCAAACAACTTGTTTAAACAGCTTTTTTTTAATGCATCTTACTTATTTTTTATGCAAAATTCGTATCGTGGAATGTTCATATCATAGTGTTAATTGGATAATCTTCTAATAGGCATAATTAGGAGTAATTATATTAATTTTCATAAAATTATGTTTCGTAATGAAGCAATAAATGTTAAAATCTTAAACAACTTGTTTCAACAGCAATTACTAATGTATGTTACTTATGTGTTATGAAAAATTAGTGTCCTATGATATTCATATCGAAGTGTTAATTTGACAATCTTATAATAAAAATATTTAGGAGTAATTTTATTAATTCGCTCGAAATTATGTGTAGCTATGATGCAAAAAAATGTTGAAAATCTTAAACAATTTGTTTAAACAACAGTTTCCAATGCATCTTACTTATATTTTGCGCAAAATTAGAGTTATAGAATATTCATATCTAAGTTTTAATTGGAAAATCATATAATAGGCATAATTAGGAGTAATTATATTAATTTTCATGAAATTATATGTAGTTATGCTGCCAACAAATTTTGAAAACTCAAATAACTTGTTTAAACAACTGTTTTAAATGCATCTTATTTATGTTTTGTGCAAAATTTGTGTCGTACAATGTTCATATCGAAGTGTAAATTGGATATTCTTCTAATAGGTATAATGAGGAGTAATTACATTAATTTTCACGAAATTATGTGTAGTTATGAGTCAAAAAGTGTTTAAAAATCTTACACAACTTGTTTAAACAGCAGCTTCCAATATATCTTACTTATGTTTAATGAAAAATTAGTGTCGTAGGATATTCATATCGAAGTGTTAATTGGACAATCTTATAATAGACATAATTTGGAGTAATTATATTAATTTGCATGAAATTATGTGCACTTATGCGGCCAAAAAATTTGAAAAACACAAACAACTTGTTTAAACAGCTATTTTTAATGCATCATACTTATGTTTTGTGCAAACTTAGTGTCGTAGATTATTCATATCGAAGTTTTAATTAGAATATCATATAATAGGCATGCTTAGTAGTGATTATTTTAATTTTCACTAAATTATGTGTAGTTATGGGGCCAAAAATGTTGAAATACTCAAATAACTTTTTTAAATAGCTGTTTCAAATGCATCTTACTTACGTTTGGGGAGAAAATAGTGTCGTAGAATATTCATATCGAAGTGTTAATTGAAAAATCTCATAATAGGCATAATTAGGAGTAATTATATTAATTTGCACGAAACTATGCGTATTTATGGGGCCAAAATATTTAAAAAAGTCAAGCAACTTGTTTAAACAGCAGTTTTTAATGCATCTTACTTATGTTTTGTGCCAAATTAGCATCATAGAATATTCATATGAAAATTTTAATTTGATAATCTTATAATAGGCATAATTAGGAGTAATTATATTAATTTGTACGAAATTATATGTAGTTATGCGGCAAAAAGTTTAAAAAACTCAATCAACTAGTTTAAACTGCTGTTTTTTTAATGCATCTTACTTTTGTTTTGTGCAAACTTGGTGTCGTAGAATATTTATATCGAAGTAATAAATTGGATAATCTTCTAATAGGCATAATTAGGAGTAATTATATTGATTTTCACGAAATTATATGTAGTTATGGGACAGTAAATTTTGAAAATCTGAAATAACTTGTTTAAACAGCAGTTTTAAATGTATCTTATTTTTGTTTTATGAAAAATTACTGTCATACGATATTCATATTGGAGTATTAACTGGACAGTCATATAATAGGCATAATTAGGAGTAATTACACTAATTTGTGCGAAAATATGTGTAGTTATGAAGCCAAAAAATTTTAAACACTCAAACAACTTGTTTAAATAGTTGTTTTTAATGCATCTTACTTATTTTTTATGCAAAATTCGTGTCGTGGAATGTTCATATCATAGTGTTAATTGGATAATCTTCTAATAGGCAAAATTAGGAGTAATTATATTAATTTTCATAAAATTATGTTTCGTAATGAAGCAATAAATGTTAAAAATCTTAAACAACTTGTTTCAACAGCAATTTCTAATGTATGTTACTTATGTGTTATGAAAAATTAGTGTCCTATGATATTCATATCGAAGTGTTAATTTGACAATCTTATAATAGAAATATTTAGGAGTAATTTTATTGATTCGCTCGAAATTATGTGTAACTTTGATGCAAAAATATGTTGAAAATCTTAAACAATTTCTTTAAACAACAGTTTCCAATGCATCTTACTTATATTTTGTACAAAATAAGCGTAATAGAATATTCATATCTATGTTTTAATTGGAAAAATCATATAATAGGCATAATTAGGAGTAATTATATTAATTTTCATGAAATTATATGTAGTTATGCTGCCAACAATTTTTGAAAACTCAAATAACTTGTTTAAACAACTGTTTTAAATGCATCTTATTTATGTTTTGTGCAAAATTTGTGTCGTAAAATGTTCATATCGAAGTGTAAATTGGATATTCTTCTAATAGGTATAATGAGGAGTAATTACATTAATTTTCACGAAATTATGTGTAGTTATGAGTCAAAAAGTGTTTAAAAATCTTACACAACTTGTTTAAACAGCAACTTCCAATATATCTTACTTATGTTTAATGAAAAATTAGTGTAATAAGGATATTCATATCGAAGTGTTAATTGGACAATCTTATAATAGACATAATTTGGAGTAATTATATTAATTTGCATGAAATTATGTGCACTTATGCGGCCAAAAAATTTGAAAAACACAAACAACTTGTTTAAACAGCTATTTTTAATGCATCATACTTATGTTTTGTGCAAACATTGTGTCGTAGATTATTCATATCGAAGTTTTAATTAGAATATCATATAATAGGCATGCTTAGGAGTGATTATTTTAATTTTCACTAAATTATGTGTAGTTATGGGGCCAAAAATGATGAAATACTCAAATAACTTTTTTAAATAGCTCTTTCTAATGCATCTTACTTACGTTTGGGGAGAAAATAGTGTCGTAGAATATTCATATCGAAGTGTTAATTGAAAAATCTCATAATAGGCATAATTAGGAGTAATTATATTAATTTGCACGAAACTATGCGTATTTATGGGGCCAAAATATTTAAAAAAGTCAAGCAACTTGTTTAAACAGCAGTTTTTAATGCATCTTACTTATGTTTTGTGCCAAATTAGCGTCATAGAATATTCATATGAAAATTTTAATTTAATAATCTTATAATAGGCATAATTAGGAGTAATTATATTAATTTGTACGAAATTATATGTAGTTATGCGGCAAAAAGTTTGAAAAACTCAATCAACTAGTTTAAACTGTTGTTTTTTTTAATGCATCTTACTTTTGTTTTGTGCAAACTTGGTGTCGTAGAATATTCATATCGAAGTAATAAATTGGATAATCTTCTAATAGGCATAATTAGGAGTAATTATATTGATTTTCATAAAATTATGTGTAGCTTTGATGCAAAAAATGTTAAAAATCTTAAAAAATTTGTTTAAACAACAGTTTCCAATGCATCTTAGTTATATTTTGTGCAAAATTAGCGTCATAGAATATTCATATCTAAGTTTTAATTAGAAAATCATATAATAGGCATAATTAGGAGTAATTATATTAATTTTCATGAAATTATGTGCACTTATGAAGCCAAAAAAATTTTAAAAACAAACAACTTGTTTAAACAGCTATTTTTAAAGCATCTTACTTATTTTTGTGCAAACTTAGTATCGTAGATTATTCATATCAAGTTTTAATTAGAATATCTTATAATAGACATGCTTAGGAGTGATTATTTTAATTTTCACTAAATTATGTGTAGTTATGGGGCAAAAATGATGAAAACTCAAATAACTTTTTTAAATAGCTCTTTCTAATGCATCTTACTTACGTTTGTGGATAAAATAGTGTCGTAGAATATTAATATCGAAGTGTTAATTGAAAAAACTCTCATAATAGGCATAATTAGGTGTAATTATATTAATTTGCACGAAACTATGCGTATTTATGGGGCAAAAATTTGAAAATCAAACAACTTGTTTAAACAACAGTTTTTAATGCATCTTACTTATGTTTTGTGCAAAATTAGCGTCATAGAATATTCATATGAAAATTTTAATTTAATAATCATACAATAGGCATAATTAGGAGTAATTATATTAATTTTCATGAAATTATATGTAGTTATGCGGCAAAAAGTTTGAAAAACTCAATCAACTTGTTTAAACAATTTTTTAATGCATCTTACTTTTGTTTTGTGCAAACTTTGTGTCGTAGAATATTCATATCGAAGTAATAAATTGGATAATCTTCTAATAGGCATAATTAGGAGTAATTATATTGATTTTCATAAAATTATGTGTAGCTTTGATGCAAAAAATGTTAAAAATCTTAAAAAATTTGTTTAAACAACAGTTTCCAATGCATCTTAGTTATATTTTGTACAAAATTAGCGTCATAGAATATTCATATCTAAGTTTTAATTAGAAAATCATATAATAGGCATAATTAGGAGTAATTATATTAATTTTCATGAAATTATGTGCACTTATGCGGCCAAAAAAATTGAAAAACACAAACAACTTGTTTAAACAGCTATTTTTAAAGCATCATACTATATTTTGTGCAAACTTAGTATCGTAGATTATTCATATCGAAGTTTTAATTAGAATATCATATAATAGACATGCTTAGGAGTGATTATTTTAATTTTCACTAAATTATGTGTAGTTATGGGGCCAAAAATGATGAAATACTCAAATAACTTTTTTAAATAGCTCTTTCTAATGCATCTTACTTACGTTTGTGGATAAAATAGTGTCGTAGAATATTAATATCGAAGTGTTAATTGAAAACTCTCATAATAGGCATAATTAGGTGTAATTATATTAATTTGCACGAAACTATGCGTATTTATGGGGCCAAAATATTTAAAAAAGTCAAGCAACTTGTTTAAACAGCAGTTTTTAATGCATCTTACTTATGTTTTGTGCCAAATTAGCATCATAGAATATTCATATGAAAATTTTAATTTAATAATCTTATAATAGGCATAATTAGGAGTAATTATATTAATTTGTAAGAAATTATATGTAGTTATGCGCCAAAAAGTTTAAAGAACTCAATCAACTAGTTTAAACTACTGTTTTTTAATGCATCTTACTTTTGTTTTGTGCAAACTTGGTGTCGTAGAATATTTATATCGAAGTAATAAATTGGATAATCTTCTAATAGACATAATTAGGAGTAATTATATTAATTTTCACGAAATTATATGTAGTTATGGGACAGTAAATTTTGAAAATCTGAAATAACTTGTTTAAACAGCAGTTTTAAATGTATCTTATTTTTGTTTTATGAAAAATTACTGTCATACAATATTCATATTGGAGTATTAACTGGACAGTTATATAATAGTCATAATTAGGAGTAATTACACTAATTTGTGCGAAAATATGTGTAGTTATGAAGCCAAAAAAATTTAAAAACTCAAACAACTTGTTTAAACATATGTTTTTAATGCATCGTACTTATTTTTTATGCAAAATTCGTGTCGTGGAATGTTCATATTATAGTGTTAATTGGATAATCTTCTAATAGGCATAATTAGTAGTAATTATATTAATTTTCATAAAATTATGTATAGCTTTGATGCAAAAAAATGTTGAAAATCTTAAACAATTTGTTTAAACAACAGTTTCCAATGCATCTTATATTTTGTGCAAAATTAGGGTCATAGAATATTTATATCTAAGTTTTAATTGAAAAATCATATAATAGGCATAATTAGGAGTAATTATATTAATTTTTCTGAAATTATATGTAGTTATGCTGCCAACAATTTTCGAAAACTCAAATAACATGTTTAAATAACTGTTTTAAATGCATCTTATTTATGTTTTGTGCAAAATATGTGTTGTAAAATATTCATATCGAAGTGTAAATTGGATATTCTTCTAATAGGTATAATGAGGAATAATTATATTAATTTTCATGAAATTATGTGTAGTTATGAGTCAAAAAGTGTTTAAAAATCTTACAACTTGTTTAAACAGCAGCTTCCAATATATCTTACTTATGTTTAATGAAAAATTAGTGTCGTAGGATATTCATATCGAAGTGTTAATTGGACAATCTTATAATAGACATAATTAGGAGTAATTATATTAATTTGCATGAAATTATGTGCACTTATGCGGCCAAAAAATTTGAAAAACATAAATAACTTGTTTAAACAACTATTTTTAATGCATCATACTTATGTTTTGTACAAACATAGTGTCGTACATTGTTCATATCGAAGTTTTAATTAGAAGATAATATAATAGGCATGATTAGGAGTGATTATTTGAATTTTCACTAAATTATGAGTAGTTATGGGGCCAAAAATGATGAAATACTCAAATAAATTTTTTAAATAGTTGTTTCTAATGCATATTACATATGTTTGGGGAGAAAATAGTGTCGTAGAATATTCATATCGAAGTGTTAATTGAAAAATCTCATAATAGGCATAATTAGGAGTACTTATATTAATTTGCACGAAACTATGCGTATTTATGGGGCCAAAAATTTTAAAAAAGTCAAGCAACTTGTTTAAACAGCAGTTTTTAATGCATCTTACTTATATTTTATGCCAAATTAGCGTCATAGAATATTCAAATAAAATTTTAATTTGATAATCTTATAATAGGCATAATTAGGAGTAATTAAATAAATTTGTACGAAATTATATGTAGTTATGCGGCAAAAAGTTTAAAAAACTCAATCAACTAGTTTAAACTGCTGTTTTTTAATTCATCTTACTTTTGTTTTGTGCAAACTTGGTGTTGTAGAATATTCATATCGAAGTAATAAATTAGATAATCTTCTAATCGGAATAATTAAGAGTAATTATATTAATTTTTACGAAATTATATATAGTTATGGGACAATAAATTTCGAAAATCTTAAATAACTTGTTTAAATAGCAGTTTCAAATGTATCTTATTTATGTTTTATGAAAAATTACTGTCATACCAATTTATATTGGAGTATTAACTGGACAGTCAAATAATAGACGTAATTAGGAGTAATTACACTAATTTTTGCGAAATTAAATGTAGTTATGAAGCGAAAAATTTGTAAAAACTCAAATAATTTGTTTAAACAGCTGTTTTTAATGCATCTTACTTATTTTTTTTGCAAAATTCGTGTCATGAAATGTTCATATCATAGTGTTAATTGGATAATCTTCTAATAGGCATAATTAGGAGTAATTGTATTAATTTTCAAAAAAATATGTATCGTAATGAGGCAATAAATGTTAAAAACCTTAAACAACTTGTTTCAAAAGCAATTTCTAATGTAAGTTGCTTTGTGTAGTTTTGATACAAAAAATGTTGAAAATATTAAACAATTTGTTTAAACAACAGTTTCCAATGCATCTTACTTATATTTTGTGCAAAAATAGCATCATAGAATATTCATATCTATGTTTTAATTAGAAAATCCTATAATAGACATAATTAGAAGTAATTATATTCATTTTCATGAAATTATATGCAGTTATGCTGCCAACAATTTTTAAAAACTCAAACAACTTGTTTAAACAACTGTTTTAAATTCATCTTATTTATGTTTTGTGCAAAATTTGCGTTGTACAATGTTCATATCAAAGTGTAAATTGGATATTCTTCTAATAGGTATAATGCGGAGTAATTACATTAATTTTCATGAAATTATGTATAGTTATGAGTCAAAAAGTGTTTAAAAATCTTACACAACGTGTTTAAATAGCAGCTTCCAATATATCTTACTTATGTTTAATGAAAAATTAGTGTCGTAGGATATTTATATCGAAGTGTTAATTGGGTAATCTTATAATAAACATAATTAGGAGTAATTATATTAATTTGCATGAAATTATGTGCACTTATGCGGCCAAAAAATTTGAAAAACACAAACAACTTATTAAACAGCTATTTTTAATGCATCATACTTATGTTTTGTGCAAACTTAGTGTCGTAGAATATTCATATTTAGGTTTTAATTAGAAGATCATATAATGGGCATGTTTACGAGTGATTATTTCAATTTTCACTAAATTATGTGTAGTTATGGGGCAAAAATGATGAAATACTCAAATAACTTTTTTAAATACCTGTTTCTAATGCATCTTACTTACGTTTGGGGAGAAAATAGTGTCGTAGAATATTCATATTGAAGTGTTAATTGAAAAATCTCATAATATGCATAATTATAATTAATTATATTAATTTGGAAAAAAACTATGCGTATTTATGGAGACAAATTTTTAAAAAAAGTCAAGCCACTTGTTTAAACAGCAGTTTTTGATGCATCTTAGTTATGTTTTGTGCTAAATTAGCGTCATAGAATATTCATATGAAAATTTTAATTTGATAATCTGATAATAGACATAATTAGGAGTAATTATATTAATTTGCATGAAATTATATGTAGTTATACGGCAATTTTTTTGAAAAACTCAATCAACTAGTTTAAACTGCTGTTTTTTTAATGCATCTTACTTATGTTTTGTGCAAACTTGGTGTCGTAGAATATTCATATCGAAGTAATAAATTAGATAATCTTCTAATAAACACAATTAAGAGTAATTATATTAATTTTCATGAAATTATATGTAGTTATGGGACAATAAATTTTGAAAATCTTAAACAACTTGTTTAAACAGCAGTTTCAAATGTATCTTATTTATGTTTTATGAAAAATTACTGTCATACGATATTCATATTGGAGTATTAACTGTACAGTCATATAATAGGCATAATTATGAGTAATTACACTAATTTGTGAGAAATTATGTGTAGTTATGAAGCAAAAAAATTTTAAAAACTCAAAGAACTTGTTTAAATAGCTGTTTTAACGCATCTTACTTATTACCGGACTCATTTTCGGCGGTACTGAGGGCGTCCGATCCCGTTTTAATGTTTTTCGCTCCCGAACATGTTTTCGGCGGTATCGAGGGCATCGGGTCTCGTTTTCATATTTTGCGCTCCCGGGCACGTTTTCGACGGTATGGAGGGCGTCAGGTCTCGATTTCATGTTTTGCGCTCCCGGACACGTTTTCGACGGTACCGAGGGCGTCAGGTCCCGCTTTCATGTTTTGCATTCCCGGACTCATTTTCGGAATAACCGAGGGCGTCAGCTCCCGTTTTCATGTTTTGCGTTCCCAGATTCGTTTCCGACGGTACGAAGGGTGCGGGGTCCCGTTTTCATGTTTTAAGCGCCCGAACTCAGTTTTGGCGGTACCGTGGCCGTCCAATCTTGTTTCAGGTTTTTCGCTCCCTGACATGTTTTCGGCGGTCCCGAGAGCGTCGGGTCCCGAGGGCGTCGGGTCCCATTTTCATGTTTTGCGCTGCTGGACTGGTTTTCGGCGGTAAGGAGGGCGTCGGGTCCCATTTTCATGTTTTGCGCTCCCGGACTCGTTTTCGACTGTACCGAGGGCATCAGGTCCCGTTTTCATATTTTGCGCTCCTGGACTCGTTTTCGGCGGTATCGAGGGCGTCGGTTCCTGTTTTCATGTTTGATGCGCCCGGACTCGTTTCCGACAGTACCGAGGGCGTCGGTTCCCACTTTCATGTTTTGCGCGGCCGGACTCGTTTTCGACGGTACCGAGGGCGTCGGGTCCCGTTTTCATATTTTTTCTCGCGGACTCGTTTTCAGCGGTATCGAGAGTGTCGGGTCCCGCTTTCATGTTTTGCATGCCCGGACTTGTTTTCGGTGTAACCGAGGGCGTCGACTCCTGTTTTCATGTTTTGCGTTCCCGGACTCGTTTTCGGCGTACGAGGGTGTCATCTCCCATTTTCATGTTTTGTGAGCCCGAACTCATTTTCGCGCGTGATCGGGCATCGTGTCATGTTTTCATGTTTTGCGTTCCCAGCCTCGGTTTCGCCGCACGGTATCGAGGCGTCGTCCAATCCTGTTTTCATGTTTTTCGCTCCCAAACATGTTTTCGGCGGTCCCGAGGGCGTCGGGTCCCGTTTTCATATTTTGCGCTCCCAGACTCATTTTCGGCGGTACCGAGGGCGTCGGTTCCCGATTTCATGTTTTGTGCGCCCGGACTCATTTTCGACGATACCGAGGACATCGGGTCCCGTTTTTATATTTTGCGCTCCCGGACTCATTTTTGGCGGTGCCGAGGGCGCCGTACCTTTTTCATGTTTTGCGCTCCCGGACTCATTTTTGACGGTACCGAGGGCGTCCGATCCCGTTTTAATGTTTTTCGCTCTCGGACATGTTTTCGGCAGTACAGAGGGCATCAGGTTCCGTTTTCATGTTTTGCGCTCCCAGGCACGTTTTCAACGGTACGGAGGGCGTCGGGTCTCGATTTCATGTTTTGCGCTCCCGAACACATTTTCGGCGGTACCGAGGGCATCAGTTCCCGCTTTCACGTTTTGCATGCCCGGACTCGTTTTCGGCATAACCGAGGGCGTCGACTCCCGTTTTCATGTTTTGCGTTCCCGGACTCGTTTCCGACGGTACGGAGGGTGCGGGGTCCCGTCCAATCCTGTTTTAATGTTTTTTTTCTCCCGGAGATGTTTTCGGCGGTCCCGAGGGCGTCGGGTCCCGTTTTCATGTTTTGCGCTACCGGACTTGTTTTCAGCGGTTCAGAGCTCGTTAGGTCCCGTTTTCATGTTTTGCGCTTCGAAGCACGTTTTCGGCGGCCCTGAGGGCTTCAGGACTTGATTTCCTGTTTTGCGCTTCCGAACTCTTTTCCGGCGCTACCGAGGGCGTCGGTTCCCATTTTCATGTTTTGCGCTCCCGGACTCGTTTTCGACTGTAGGGAGGGCGTCGGGTCCCGTTTTCATATTTTGCGCTCCCGGACTAATTTTCGGCGGTACCGAGGGCGTCGGTTCCCGTTTTCATGTTTTGCGCGCCCGGACTCGTTTTCGGCGATATCGAGGGCGTTGGGTCCCTTTTTCATGTTTTGCGCTCCCGGACTCGTTTTCGATAATACCGAGGGCATCGGGTCCCGTTTTCATCTTTTGCGCGCCCGGACTCGTTTCCGACGGTATCGAGGGCGTTGGTTCCCATTTTCATGTTTTGCGCGCCCGGACTCGTTTTCGACGGTACTGAGGGCGTCGGGTCCCGTTTTTATATTTTGTTCTCCCGGACTCGTTATCGGCGGTACCGAGGGTGTCAGGTCCCGTTTTCATATTTTGCGTTCCCCGACTCGTTTTCGGCTGTACATAGCGTGTTAGGTCCCGTTTTCATGTTTTGCGCGCCCGGACTAATTTTTGGCGATACTAAGGGCATCGGGTCCCGTTTTCATGTTTTGCGCTCCCGGGCACGTTTTCAGCGGTACGAAGGGTGTCAGGTCCCGTTTTCATGTTTTACGCGCCCGGACTCGTCTCCGACGGAACCGAAGGTGTCGGTTCCCGTTTTCATGTTATACACGCCCGAACTCGTTTTCGACGGTACCGTGGGTGTCGATTCCCATTTTCATATCTTGCGCTCCCGGACTAGTTTTCGGCGGTACCGAGGGCGTCGGGTCTCGTTTTCATATTTTGCGCTCGCAGACTCATTTTTTACGGTGCCGAGTGCATCGAGTCTCGTTTTCATATTTTGTGCGCCCGGACTCATTTTCGGTGGTACCGAGGCCGTCCAATACCATTTTCATGTTTTACGCGCATGGACACGCTTCCGGCGGTACCGAGGGCGTCGGTTCCCATTTCCATGTTTTGCGTGCCCAAACTCATTTTCGACGATACCGAGGGCGTCGGGTCCCGTTTTCATGTTTTGCACGTCCGGACTTGTTTTTGGCGGAACCGAGGGCGTCGACTCTAATTTTCATGTTTTGTGTTCCCGGAATCGTTTCACTTGGTACCAAGGTCGTCGAGTGACGATTTCTTATTTTGAACTCCCGAACTTTTTTTGCGCTCCCAGGTACGTTTTCGGCGGTTCGGAGGCTGTCGGCTCTCGATTTCATGTTTTGCGCTCCCAGACTCATTTTCGATAGTATCGGGGGCGTCAGTACTCGTTTTTATGTTTTGCGCGCCCGAACTAGTTTTCAGCTTTATCGAGGTCGTTGGGTCCTGTTTTCATATTTTGCGCTCCCGGATTCGTTTTCGGCGGTACTAGGGTCGTCGGGTTCCGTTTTCATGTTTTACGCGTTCGGACTCATTTTCGACGGTATTGAGGGCGTTGGGTCCCATTTTCATATTTTGCGCTCTCAGACTCGTTTTCGGCGGTACCGAGGGCGTCGGTTCCCGTTTTAATGTTTTGCGCGCACGGACTAGTTTTCGGCGGTACCGAGGGCGTCGGTTCCCGTTTTCATGTTTTGTGCGTTGGGACTAGTTTTCGGCGGTACCGAGGGCGTCAGGTCCCGTTTTTATATTTTGCGCGCCCATACTCGTTTCCGGCGGTACCGAGGGAGCCGGTTCCCGTTATCAAGTTTTGCGTGCCCGGACTAGTTTTCGATTGTACCGAGGGCGTCGGGTCCGTTTTCATATTTTGCGCTCCCAGACTCATTTTCGGCGGTACCGAGGGCGTCGGGGCACGTTTTCATGTTTTGCGCGCCTGGACTCATTTTCGGCGGTACCGTGGGCGTTGGGTACAGTTTTCATATTTTGCACTCCCGGACTAGTTTTAGGCGGTACCGAGGGCGTCAGGTCCCGTTTTCATATTTTGCGCGCCCTGACTCATTTTCGGTGCTACGGAGGGCGTCGGTTCCCGTTTTCACGTTTTGCGTGCTCGGAGTAGTGTTCGGCGGTACCGAGGGCGTCCGGTCCCGTTTTCATATTTTGCGCGCTCGGACTCGTTTCCGGCGGTTTTGAGGGTCTCGGGTGCCGTTTATATTTTGCGCTCGGGTCCCGTCTTCCCAGACTCGTTTTCGACGGTACCGAGCGCGTCGGGTCCCGTCTTTATGTTTTGCGTGCCCGGAGTTATTTCCGGCGGTACCGTGGGCGCCGATTTCAGTTTTCATGCTTTATGCGCCCGGTCTTATTTTCGATCGTACCGAGGGCGTCAGGGCACGTTTTTATGTTGTGCACGCCCTGACTTGTTTTCGGCGGTACCAAGGGCGTTGGGTCCCGTTTTCATATTTTGCACTCCCGGACTCGTTTTAGGCGGTACTGAGGGTGTCGGGTCTTATTTTCAAGTTTCGTGCTCTCAGACTCGTTTTCGGCTATACCGAGGGCGTCAGTTTTCGTTTTCATGTTTTGTGCGCTCGGACTAGTTTTCGACGATACCGAGGGTGTCAGGTCTTATTTTCATATTTTGCGCGTCCGGATTCGTTTCCGGCGGTACCGAGGGCATCGGGTCTCGTTTTCTTATTTTGTGCTACCGGACTCTTTTTCGGTGGTACCGAGGGCGTCGGGTCCCGTCTTCATGTTTTGCGAGCCCGATCTCATTTTCAACGGTACCGAGGGCATCGGGTCCCGTTTTCATACTTCGTGTTTTGCGCGCTCGTACTAGTTTCAGGCGGTATTGAGGGCTTCAGTTCCCGTTTTCATGTTTTGCATTCATTGGGACTTGTTTTCGTACTGTAAGGAGGCCGTCGGGTCCTGTTTTCATGTTTTGCGCTCCCGACTCATTTTCGCGACATCGGGGCGTCGGGTCCCGTCTTCATGTTTTGCGAGCCCGATCTCATTTTCAACGCATACGAGGGCATCGGGTCCCGTTTTCATATTTCGTGCTCCCGGACTTATTTTCGGCGGTACCAAGGGCGTCGGGACTCTGTGCGACCCTTTTTCGCGCGCTCCGCACCGCCGCTGGGCGATGGGATGCGGAAGAAGGACACGGAGATCCCTCCCAAGCGTGCATCTCGTTTAATGCCGCCGATTCTCGCCGTTTAGAATGATTTGGATGCACATTTAGGGGGTTTTTAGTGATTGTGAGTTCTTGTAGATTCCGGCGGCGCAAGCCCCCACCGTTAATTACCCTGGGCTGTTAACCTCGAGGCACCTCTGGATCTTTAAAAGGGAGAAGCAAATAGTATAGTTAAATGATGGTCAAGTGGTCGTCTGGATTCACCGAGAGGTTGGTCCCGTGAAAGACGAACCTACTACAGATCGGTTCGGTCTTTACCTTCTTGAGAGATAACCCTACTACATATCAGATTAATCTCTTCGAAGGGGTTCGAGGTGAGTCTACTACAGAACGACTCAACCTCAGTTGATCTAGAAAATAAACTATTACAGAATGATTCAAAGTTGATCCCATGAAAGACGAACTTACTACAGATCGGTTCGGTCTTTTACCGCCTCGAGAGATAACCTTACTACAGATCAGATTAATCTCTTCAGAGGGGTTTGAGGTGAGTCTACTACAGAACGACTCAACCTCGGTTGATCTAGAAGATAAACCTACTACAGAACGGTTCAATCTTAACTAGTCAACAACCAATCACACAAAATACAACTCAAAGCACTAAGCCAGTTGATCTTGAGGTTGGTGAATCAGAAGAAGGGTGGATTTCGCCCACGTGTTTCTTCTCACTGATCTTCTAGATCATGAATTCCAAGCACTAAGCCGATTCATAAACCTAGGAACACAACTGCGCACAAAGTCAAACCTGAAGCACTAAGCCAGCTTAACATTGAGGCATGTGTTAGTGAAGGAACCTACTACAGAACGGTTCACATTCACTATTTTGTGGATGAATCTACTACAGAACGATTCAATCTCACAATCTCGGGAGATGAACCAGAAGACAAACTTATCGACGGATGAGTTCAGTCTCACTAGCTCAAATAGTCATGAATTACTTATTCATGACACCGAATCATTAAGATGTCACTCCTCTCGGACATCGTAATGTTCTTCTTTCTTGAAGTCGACATATCTCTTCATGTTGATGTCGCAGCCTTGGTTATTCTTCAACGAGCGTCGAGATGTTCTTGTCCCAACTAATTATTCTAATATGTTGCATTACTTGTGCAAAATCACTGTGTTGCTCTACACCCCTTGTGTGAGCGTATTCATTCACCTCTAAAATGTAAAAAGGATTATTATATTTTTATTAATTTTTATTATTAAGATAATACCTTTCATTATTATCTATATTACAAAGGTGAATATATCTATATTTTTTTATTTTTAAACTCCATTTATTTATGTAGAAGATTATTTACAAAAATAATAGGGAATGAGTTAGCTATTAACTAGAATTCTATTTATATTTTTGGGATTTTATAATAGCTAAAGTAATAGAATTTTATTTTTATTATTTCTAAACTCTATTTATTTTTGTAGAAAATCACTTACAAAAAATAATAGAAAATAAATTGGCCATGATTTTATTTGAATTTTTAGGATATTTATAATAGCCAAAGTAATAGGATTTTATTATTATATTTTTATTATTTTGAAATTCTATTTATTTTGTAGAAATTATTTACAAAACAAAAGATGAATTAGCTATATTATTTTCATTTTTGATTTTTAGGATTTATAATAGCTAAAGAAATCATTATTATTATTCTATTCTATTTATGATAGTTTTCATTATATTTTATTATTTATATTTATTATTTGTAGAAAAACATAAGATTTTTGTTTTATTACCATCATTATTATTACTTGAATGTTAAAATTCTTATAATAACTACAAAGAATGAAATTCATTATATTTTTCATTACAGTTATTATTTTTATTGTATTTTTATTTATCAAAAATATTTTCATTATATTTTATTAATATTTTTAAGCAGAAAATAATAATAAAATCTATTCCAATATTATTATATTTTTATTCAAATTTTAAAAATAACCAAAGGGATACAATTTATTTTATTATATGATTTTATTATTATTATTATTATTTTTATTCTAAAATAAGATGTATTCATCATTTATTATTATGATTATTTATTTATATATTTTTTATTTTTACAGAAAAGATTAACATAATATTTATTTGGTATTATTGTTTATTCTCTTTTATAATTAAAGAATAGAGTTTATCTTATTATTTCTTATTAAATATTATTATTGTCATTATTATTTTATGAAAATCACTTGAAAAATCAATAGAATATATTTAATCATTATTTAAGATTTTTGTTTGAATTTTTGGAATTTTTATGATATTTAAAATGACAAGTCAAAGTTAGGTCAAATATGTCAATGCATATAAGATCTTTTGCTTTTAAATTGTTTTAATATGATAATATTTTTGAAACTGAAGTATTATTATATAGAAAAATACTATAAAAAATAAAGAAATTTTAGAAACAAATTTGAGTTAATTTGGAGTTTAAGAACATTTCCAAATGATTTATTTACTCTATATTTTCTATTTTCTGTTATTAATTGAATTTTTGGGTTTAATGAACTGGGCCGAGATCTTAATCTCCTTTTGTCTTCTACGGATTGAGCCCAGCTCTTTATTTCACAGGCCAAGATTGACAATCTTCTTACTATTGCAGGTTGGGCTAAAGTTGATCTCTCCTGGGCCCCAGTTCTAATTCCCTTAATTCTGTGAATTGGGCCGCCATCAGTTCAGTCGCTCTCAATCGTTGGATTCTCTCAAGATCGGCGTCCGAGACAAGAAAAAGGTTCAGATGTATTCTACAATTTATCCTTCAACTTAATCCCCTATATGCCCTTAGATGTTTATCTAGATTCGTGTATGAACTTCAAAATTCGCACCCTCGTTTCAACAGTCGTGCGATAGAATCACTTCATCTTCCTAACTCTTGGTTTCTCTGAGATTCGCGCAGATGGACTTCGCCGGCTTTCTCAGTGTCCGATCGATGATCGGCCGGTGTCAGGAGCTTCGCCTGGACATCAGGAACTCAGCGATAGTCTTTTTTAGTGCATCCGTCTAGTAGGTTGTCGGATGAGTCGGTACCAGTTCAATCCCCCGCTACCGATTTGATATAGTTGAGCTTTGACTGTCTTCCCTAATATTTGATTACTTAATTGGGTTCATTCATTACTAGACCTTGTAATTTCATTGTCAATTAGAGAATTTAGAGCATCGATATAAGAGTGATTAATACTAGGACTTTAGATACTGATCGTTACCAGTTTACAATCCGATTGCTCCAATCTCAATTTCTTTTCTCAAATTCACACTTTCTGTTGTTAAGAATTGATCTGAGCATCTGGTTTAAAGTTTGAAGATGATTCTTATCTTGAAACTGATCTCAATTACAGATCCAATTCTTGAATCGTTTAATCAACAATCCAATTACGTTCTCATCCATGATTATTCTGGAATTTCAAGATTTGAGCAATCATCTTGCAAGCTGCAACTGAGAGATCATATTAGATCTTCAATCAGTTATGAATTACAGTTGGGAGGCAATTACTGCTCTTCTACCAACTCTCTCATCATCAAAGAAACAAAATATTCAAAAGAATTTTGCAAAAGGGTGCAGAAAATAAGAAGAAAGCTGAATTTATTTTATTACTCAGAAGAATCGAACCAATATCTTTATGATTCACATTCCTAAAGAATCAAATATCACTTAGCTTGGGGTGTTGTGCAGTGAATAGAGCTTATGGTGTTGTGAGTTAACCTAATTGAGAGATTCAAATGAATCTACTATCAATTGGTAAATCACTTCTTGTCTCCATTGAGCCTTGATTACTCTTCCCTCCTTTGCTGCTGGATTAAAGTTGATTGGCTAGGGTTCTTGCTGTGGAAGGTAGTGTGTACATGAGCCTTTTTCAACTAATTTTGGTGTAGAAGTATATGGCTGTCTTGATCACCAAATCTATCCAGGGGTATGTAATTGCTCCTCCTTCTTTTCTGATGCAGGTAGGGTTTATATAAGGCTCCCTTGGAGTTCAAATACTGAATTGTGCTTCTTATAACATCATTTGTGCTTCCTTAAATCCACGGATCACTGAGGTGGCATGATTTTAACCATTGATGCAATAATTGGATGGCTAGGATTAGTGGAGAGTGTGTTTCTTTTAACTTGGGTTGAAGCCACGGATTGAAGGTTTCTCTTGCATTCCTTCCAACACTCCTTGCATTTGGTCTTTGAATTTGCTAACTTGGATACTCCTTTGATGCATTCTATGGTCCATTGAACCATGTTGAAGCACTCATTGGTTAATAGCAACTGAAATAGTGACAGTTTTTGAGTCTGTTAGGTTTTTGACTGAAACTACGATTATGCCACTCAGTTGTTATCTAGCAATTCTTTCCTTCTCAATCCTTTCTAGAACTTTCTGAGAATTAGAACATCATTGTGGAACTCCCCTTAATGGGTTTAGATAATAGAAAAACCCAATTAAACATCCTAATCTAGTATTTTCATTTTAAGCCCGATTTAAAGCCTTGAGTCAATTATACTCATTCTTTTATCAATTTCTCTGATTGAAAACCCTGCTAACATCACTTTGACTCCAGTAATTAGTTTAGCAGGCTTATTTGACCATTCACACACTCTGACATTAGGTTTGAGCACCTCCTTCTCCGGCACAGTGAATGGGTTGGTGATGCACTATGTGGGGAGTTTTCAAAGGCTAGTAAAGGGCTTTGATTGATGTCGTGTGAGTCAAGAGAATCTCTACGACCAGTCAATTGAGGCTTTCAAGTGTCGAATTGCTCTCACCATGTTTTGGCCGAGCCAACTTCATCTCCAATGCGAGTGATTCACAGGAAACTAAACCGAAAATTAGTTGCTCTAATATGTTCTCCTCATTAAGAGCTTTCCAATGACGTATTATTTGCAAAATTCCATAACCGATTGATTGTTCTTCCATTTTTGGGTTGCTTCTGTCAAGAAAATCGGGTAAGACTGGAAGAGAACGCAACAGGAGAGAAGATGGAAGTTCTTTCTTCCCAGCGGGGCCCACCGTCAGTGGAAGAAACCAAAGGGGGCATAGTGTGATTCGGGTAGACATGGTGCTCAAAGACCGGACCCACATGTCATGTTTAATGTGAAACAAAAGCAGCGCACCGAGTTCACGCAAATTCTCCTTCCTTTCAAAACTTCTCCAGCGCCATTCAAGTGTTCCTTTTGCTTAGTATCCCCATATTGCACCCAGTTAAGTTCCTTGCTCCAAGTTGCACCCTTAAAACCCCTTTGATCAAATCCTGGCCCTTGGATTGATCTGATTTTCTTTCCCCAATTTATTTTAATAGATTCCTTTATCCAAAAATCATGAAATTTTCACCAAAATTCTCTAAATTCATGATGATCACCTCTGTATTTTTAATTTCCATTTTTACCCCTGTATCCTTGTATTAAAAATTTCTTTGCTCAGAAAACCCTATTTTCTTCACAATTAATCCCAATTTCTCACAGCTGTAGCTCAGTGTCTCTGCCAAATAAATTCTCCTTGCAGAAACTCCACCCTAATTAACACCAATACTGATGTTTATTAGGGTTTGATTTGATCAAATGCTGACTACTTATCAGCAATTAATACAAATCTAGACTTGATCGATGGTTGCTCCCGGCTTTGGCACTTTGATCGCCTTGTGAAATTGACTTTCAATCCCTTAACATGAGGGTAATTTGGTCAAAGAGCCGACTACTTATCGAAATTGACACAAATTAAAGCATGGTTAGGTGGTTGCTCACGACTTTGGCACCAGGTTAGCCTTGAAAGCAAAATCACATTGAGATTTCTTATGATTGGTTGTATCAAAATACTGGCTTGGCATTGACATCATTCCTTGTTGCACAGGGATTGTATTGGTTCAGCTCATAGGGTTTGATCTTAGCTTTTTCTCTTGTATTTCTTCCTTCGACCTTTCAGGGGTAAACAGACTCATTTTCATGTTTTGCGCTTTTGGGCACGTTTTTTGCGGTACGGAGGGCGTCGAGTCTCGATTTCATTTTTTGCGCTCCCGGACTCGTTTTCGGGGGCACCGATGGCATCAGTTCCCGTTTTCATGTTTTACGCGCCCGGACTAGTTTTCGACGGTACCGAGGGCGTCGGCTCCCATTTTGATGTTTTGCATTCCCGGACTCGTTTTCGACGGTGTGGAGGGTGCGGGGTCCCATTTTCATGTTTTAAGCGCCCGAACTCAGTTTTGGCGGTTCCGAGGCCGTCCAATCTTGTTTTCAGGTTTTTCACTCCCGGACACGTTTTCGACGGTCTCGAGGGTGTCGGATCCCATTTTCATGTTTTGCGCTGCCGGACTGGTTTTCGGCGGTAAGGAGGGCGTCGGGTCGCGTTTTCATGTTTTGCGCTCCCGGACTCGTTTTCGACTATACCGAGGGCATCGGGTCCCGTTTTCATATTTTGCGCTCCCGGACTCGTTTTCGACGGTACCGAGGGCGTCGGTTCCAATTTTCATGTTTTGCGCGCCCGGACTCATTTCCGACTGTACCGAGGGCGTAGGATCTCATTTTTTTGTTTTGCGCGTCCGAACTCATTTTCGACGGAACTGAGGGCGTCTGGTCCCGTTTTCATATTTTGTTCTCGCGGACTCGTTTTCAACGGTATCGAAGGTGTCGGGTCCCACTTTCATGTTTTGCATGCCCGGACTCTTTTTCGGTGTAACCGAGGGCGTCGGCTCCTATTTTCATGTTTTGCTTTCCCGGACTCGTTTTCGGCGGTATAGAGGGTGCCATGTCCCATTTTAATGTTTTGCGCGCCCAGAGTCTTTTTTGGCGGTACCGAGGGCATCGGGTCCTGTTTTCATGTTTTGCTTTCCCAGACTCAGTTTAAGCGGTACCGAGGTCGTCCAATCCTGTTTTCATGTTTTTCGCTCCCGGACATGTTTTCGACGATCCCGAGGGCGTCGGTCCCATTTTCATGTTTTGCGCTGCCGGACTTACTTTCGACGGTAAGGAGGGCGTCGGTTCCCATTTTCATGTTTTGCGCGTCCGGACTAGTTTTCGGCGGTACCGAGGGCGTCCGGTCCCATTTTCATTTTTTACGCGCCCGGACTAGTTTTTTTTGGTACCGAGGGTGTCGGTTCCCGTTTTCATTTTTACGCGCTCGGACTCGTTTTCGACTTTACCGAGTGCGTCGGGTCTTGTTTTCATATTTTGCGCTTCCGGACTCATTTTCGGTGGTACCGAGGGCGTCCGATCTCGTTTTAAATGTTTTTCGCTCCCGGACATGTTTTCGGCGGTACCGAGGGCCTTGGGTCCCATTTTCATGTTTTGCGCTCCCGGACTCATTTTTGGCGGTATCGAGTGCATTGGGTCCTGTTTTCATATTTTGCGTTCCCGGACTAAGTTTCAGTGGTACCGATGCCATCCAATCCTGTTTTCATGGTTTTCGCTCCCGGACACGTTTTCGACGGTCCCGAGGGTGTCGGGTCTCATTTTCATGTTTTGCGCTGCCGGACTGGTTTTCGGCGGTAAGGAGGGCGTCGGGTCGCGTTTTCATGTTTTGCGCTCCCGGACTCATTTTGGCTGTCCCGAGGGCGTCGTGTCCCGTTTTCATGGTTTAACGCTGCCGGACTTATTTTCGGCGGTAAGGAAGGTGTCGGTTCTCATTTTCATGTTTTGCTCGCCCAGATTAGTTTTCGGCGGTACCGAGGGCGTCTGGTCCCGTTTTCATTTTTTGCGCGCCCGGACTAGTTTCCGGCGCTACCGAGGGCGTTTGTTCCCGTTTTCATTTCTACACGCCCGGATTCTTTTTCGACGATACCGAGGGCGTCGGGTCCCTTTTTCATATTTTGCGCTCTCGAATTCGTTTTCGGTGGTACCGATGGCGTCGGTTCCCGTTTTCATGTTTTGCATACCCGGACTAAATTTTTCGCATAACCGAGGGCGTCGGCTCCCGTTTTTATGTTTTGCGTTCCCGGACTCGTTTCCGACGGTACGGAGGGTGTGTGGTCGCGTTTTCATGTTTTAAGCGCCTGAACTCAGTTTTGGCGGTACCGAGGTCGTCCAATCCCGTTTCAGGTTTGTCGCTCCCGGACATGTTTTCGGCGGTCCCGAGGGTGCCCGTTTTCATGTTTTGTGCTTGTTTACCCTTGAAAATTTTCAAGGATGAAGCAACTGGACAATTAAGGGTAAATATCAATTATCAACAATAAATCATAAGAAAGAGAAAATGGCAAGAAGAGAGGGCCCACCAGTCAGGAGAAGTCGCTGCTGAGTCCCGAAAAGAGTTTATTTGTCCCACAAAGAAATTCTGGACAAAAGGCTGAAGGTATAAAAGCCCTGTCACCTCCTATTCATTCAAGGTGGATGACTCTCAGGAAATTCAGTAGAGAAAATCTCCTGAGGGGTCATCCATTTGATTATTGTTCACTGATAGGTGGGTCCCACACCTCAGTGACAGTCTGACAGACATTAAGGAAATCAAGATCAAACCCTAGAAATTAATTCTCAAAGCAAACCCTAAGAGCTGAAGCAATGCAATCCCTGTACAATAAAGAATCGTGTCAATGCCAAGCCAGTATTTTGATACAGCCAATCACAAGAAATCTCAATGTGAATTTGCTTTCAAGGCTGACCAGGTGCCAAAGCTGTGAGCAACCACCTGATCAAGCCATGATTTGTGTCAATTGTTGACAAGTAATCAGCTTTTGACCAAATCACCTTCATGAGAATGGATTGAAAGTCAATTTTACAAGACTGATCAGATGCCAAAGCTGTGAGCAACCATCTGATCAAGTCTAGATTTGTATCAATTGTTGATAAGTAATCAGCTTTTGATCAAATCAAACCCTAGTGAACATTAATATAAGTCTAATTGGTGTTTAATTAGGGGGAGTTTCTGCAAGGAGAGTTTATTTAGCAGAGACACTGAGCTATAATTAAAATTTGGGATTTATTCAAAAGGGAAACAAGATTTTCTTGACAAATAAAATTTTAATGCAAGGAGGCAGGGGCAAAAATGAAATTTAAAATTACAGAGGTGATAATCATGAATTTAGAGATTTATGGTGAAAATTTCATGATTTTTGGGTAAGTGGAGCTATTAAAATAAATTCAGAGAAGATAAAACAGATTAAATAGGCATATCAAAGGGCTGAGATTTGATCAAGGTCTCTCTGGGTACAACTTGGGGACATAACACACTCTGGGTACAACTTGGGGACCCAAAGAAGCCCCAGCACAGTAACCACCTCACCCAGCCTATGCCACGTGGCAGCCCCTGATTGAGTCACCTCAGCAACCAGGTGCCATGTGGCACCCTCCCATTGGTCCACGTCAGCAAGTGGGCCCCACCCAAGCACAAGTCACCTGACAGGCGGGCCCCACCACAAAGCCACGTGGCGATCAACCGCAGTCCACCTCACCCCAGTCTATGCCACATGGCATAGCCATAGAAAGCCACCTCATTTAGCCAATGCCACATGACACAATCACATCAACACACATCGCAAATGAGTCGGACCCCCACCGACACATGGCAAAGACAAGATGAAGCCACCTCAGCCCCAACTTGCCACATGTCAGCCCCCTATTGGACCACATCACCAATGTGGGCCCCACCCTAGCACAAGTCACTTGACAGGTGGGCCCCACCACAGTGCCACGTGGCATGCCACAACAGGACCACCTCACCCAACCTATGCCACATGACACAAGCTTACATCAAGCCACCTCAACCCACCGTGTCACATGGCGCTCTCTACTCACCACCTCAAGAGCTAGCTTGGCAAATCATTAGGGATAAAGGGAACGTGATTAAGCTAACCAGCCAATGAGATCATGCCAAATCAGATCAGTTAACCCTAATCATACACTAATCAATTTCTAATGACACCTGTAAGCCTAAGCTCAGAGAACTTACATGTGAGCCATACTAGTCAGATCTATGAGTCTAAGGCGCAGAGAACCAAGTCTACACAATAATCCTAGCTGAAATTTAAAAAGAAAGAAAATAAGAGTATGCACCTGGCTCTTGCGACCTCTGCCTCTGCACCCTTCTTCTCCTATGCTTTGGCTCACATGTGCCAGGCACAGGCACTGAGGGGCTTGCTCCCTCTCCCCTCATTCTCTTCTTCTTCTTTCTCTCGACAGCCGAGATCGTGGAAGGCACCATCAATGGAGATAGAACAAAGGGCCAAGTTTCAAGTCGATTGCTTCTAGCCTTAGCTACAACATGCAAAGGAGAGCATGTGCATCTAGTCAAATTTTGAATTGATGCAGCACAGAGAGAGAAATAGTAGAGAGTAATACCTCGAATTGAAATTTGAAACTTGCCAATTGAAGCTTGAAACTTGCAATTGATTGTTGAGAGTGCTTCTATGTTCTCAAGCGATGGTGTTAGAACAAGAATTGGGGGAAAAAAAGTGCTTGAGATGAGAGTTGCACCAATCCACCCCTCGGCTAAGAAATGAGATGATCTAACACTATGCTAGGGCTATTCAATCGATAGAAGAGACGCACAGAGAGTTGTCTAACTCTAAATGGATGAGATTGAAGTTTTAAAATGCAAGAAATGATCAAGGGGTTGAGATGAAAATTTAGGACTTGATTATAGGTTGATAATGGAGAAGAAGATGTAAACACAATCAATTATATAAAATTGAGCTAAGTGAGCGCATGAGCAACTTATATAGACATGAACTGAGGTCTGGAAGGGTCTAGAAGGGGCTAGAAGAGTTTACAAAGAAGTGAAGGCCGAGGAGTGGCAAATCAACAAATAAATCGAAGTTATAACAACCCTTAGGCGGTTACATGCAACTTTAGCAATTAAAAACTTGGTTCAGTGAACCATAAGGCACAGAGGAAGCAACTTGAATGAGTGATATGCTAGACCAAGTGTAATTAAAATATGAAGTCAAATTCGGTCAAACCAACCCAATCTCTATATATATCTCAATTCAGTAGCAATGCCAAAAAAAGGAGAAGCAATACCTACACAAAGCATACAACACCCAAGATCACTTAAGAGCCCTGTAGAGCAAGTAAGAAACTAATTTGACCGATTGATCTCAACAAGTGTTGAGAACTCGGTATACACTCATCTCTCCCACCATTAATAGTCAATTAAGAGTTTGAAGCTACAAGAAAGGAAGAGAGGTAATGTATTCAGAAAAAGCTAAAGGCTTGAGAGGCAATTGTACTCGATTCTGATCAATTTAAGAATTTTCGCATTGTTACTTATATTTTCGTAATTCTCCTTTTGAATTTTCATGGTGTGTTCTGTTAAGTTCTGACACGGGCCGAGTGGATTATGACACAGACCGTGTGACTTGAGATCTTACTGAGAACAGAATTGACACGGGCCGAGTAACTTTGTGACGCGGACCGTGTGGAGTAAGTGACACGGGCCGTGTGAAGCAAGGGTTTGAAGCAGGAAGCGTCAATGGCAGAGAAGAGGGAGAGGTGCTGGGTACGAACTTGGTACGGAGAAACTTCGGAAGAAGAAGAGAAAGGTGAAAAGAGGAGGCTGAGAGATAAAGATATGGATGTGGTGGTCTCGGTATAGAGTTGGTACAGAGAGATGGAGAAGTGATCGGAATAGTGCACACGGGGAAGTGATTCGGCCGGGTGGAGGAGGTCGATGAAAAATTTCGCGGGTCGGTCGAATGGAGAAGAAGAATGGCTAAGTAGGAAAGGCAGGGGTTTAGGGTTTAGGGTTTAGGGTTTAGGGTTTAGGGTTTAGGGTTTTAGGGGTTTAGGGTTTAGGGGTTTTAGGGTTTAGGGTTTAGGGTTTAGGGGTTTAGGGTTTAGGGGTTTAGGGTTTAGGGTTTAGGGGTTTAGGGTTTAGGGTTTAGGGTTTAGGGTTTAGGGTTTAGGGTTTAGGGTTTAGGGTTTAGGGTTTAGGGTTTAGGGTTTAGGGTTTAGGGTTTAGGGTTTAGGGTTTAGGGTTTAGGGTTTAGGGTTTAGGGTTTAGGGTTTAGGGTTTAGGGTTTAGGGTTTAGGGTTTAGGGTTTAGGGTTTAGGGTTTAGGGTTTAGGGTTTAGGGTTTAGGGTTTAGGGTTTAGGGTTTAGGGTTTAGGGTTTAGGGTTTAGGGTTTAGGGTTTTAGGGTTTAGGGTTTAGGGTTTAGGGTTTAGGGTTTTTAGGGTTTTTTAGGGTTTTTAGGGTTTTTAGGGTTTTTAGGGTTTTTTTTAGGGTTTTAGGGTTTAGGGTTTTAGGGTTTAGGGGTTTAGGGTTTAGGGTTTAGGGTTTAGGGTTTAGGGTTTAGGGTTTAGGGTTTAGGGTTTAGGGTTTAGGGTTTAGGGTTTAGGGTTTAGGGTTTAGGGTTTAGGGTTTAGGGTTTAGGGTTTAGGGTTTAGGGTTTAGGGTTTAGGGTTTAGGGTTTAGGGTTTAGGGTTTAGGGTTTAGGGTTTAGGGTTTAGGGTTTAGGGTTTAGGGGTTTAGGGTTTAGGGTTTAGGGTTTAGGGTTTAGGGTTTAGGGGTTAGGGGTTTAGGGGTTAGGGTTTAGGGTTTAGGGTTTAGGGTTTAGGGTTTAGGGTTTAGGGTTTAGGGTTTAGGGTTTAGGGTTTAGGGTTTAGGGTTTAGGGTTTAGGGTTTAGGGTTTAGGGTTTAGGGTTTAGGGTTTAGGGTTTAGGGTTTAGGGTTTAGGGTTTAGGGTTTAGGGTTTAGGGTTTAGGGTTTAGGGTTTAGGGTTTAGGGTTTAGGGTTTAGGGTTTAGGGTTTAGGGTTTAGGGTTTAGGGTTTAGGGTTTAGGGTTTAGGGTTTAGGGTTTAGGGTTTAGGGTTTAGGGTTTAGGGTTTAGGGTTTAGGGTTTAGGGTTTAGGGTTTAGGGTTTAGGGTTTAGGGTTTAGGGTTTAGGGTTTAGGGTTTAGGGTTTAGGGTTTAGGGTTTAGGGTTTAGGGTTTAGGGTTTAGGGTTTAGGGTTTAGGGTTTAGGGTTTAGGGTTTAGGGTTTAGGGTTTAGGGTTTAGGGTTTAGGGTTTAGGGTTTAGGGTTTAGGGTTTAGGGTTTAGGGTTTAGGGTTTAGGGTTTAGGGTTTAGGGTTTAGGGTTTAGGGTTTAGGGTTTAGGGTTTAGGGTTTAGGGTTTAGGGTTTAGGGTTTAGGGTTTAGGGTTTAGGGTTTAGGGTTTAGGGTTTAGGGTTTAGGGTTTAGGGTTTAGGGTTTAGGGTTTAGGGTTTAGGGTTTAGGGTTTAGGGTTTAGGGTTTAGGGTTTAGGGTTTAGGGTTTAGGGTTTAGGGTTTAGGGTTTAGGGTTTAGGGTTTAGGGTTTAGGGTTTAGGGTTTAGGGTTTAGGGTTTAGGGTTTAGGGTTTAGGGTTTAGGGTTTAGGGTTTAGGGTTTAGGGTTTAGGGTTTAGGGTTTAGGGTTTAGGGTTTAGGGTTTAGGGTTTAGGGTTTAGGGTTTAGGGTTTAGGGTTTAGGGTTTAGGGTTTAGGGTTTAGGGTTTAGGGTTTAGGGTTTAGGGTTTAGGGTTTAGGGTTTAGGGTTTAGGGTTTAGGGTTTAGGGTTTAGGGTTTAGGGTTTAGGGTTTAGGGTTTAGGGTTTAGGGTTTAGGGTTTAGGGTTTAGGGTTTAGGGTTTAGGGTTTAGGGTTTAGGGTTTAGGGTTTAGGGTTTAGGGTTTAGGGTTTAGGGTTTAGGGTTTAGGGTTTAGGGTTTAGGGTTTAGGGTTTAGGGTTTAGGGTTTAGGGTTTAGGGTTTAGGGTTTAGGGTTTAGGGTTTAGGGTTTAGGGTTTAGGGTTTAGGGTTTAGGGTTTAGGGTTTAGGGTTTAGGGTTTAGGGTTTAGGGTTTAGGGTTTAGGGTTTAGGGTTTAGGGTTTAGGGTTTAGGGTTTAGGGTTTAGGGTTTAGGGTTTAGGGTTTAGGGTTTAGGGTTTAGGGTTTAGGGTTTAGGGTTTAGGGTTTAGGGTTTAGGGTTTAGGGTTTAGGGTTTAGGGTTTAGGGTTTAGGGTTTAGGGTTTAGGGTTTAGGGTTTAGGGTTTAGGGTTTAGGGTTTAGGGTTTAGGGTTTAGGGTTTAGGGTTTAGGGTTTAGGGTTTAGGGTTTAGGGTTTAGGGTTTAGGGTTTAGGGTTTAGGGTTTAGGGTTTAGGGTTTAGGGTTTAGGGTTTAGGGTTTAGGGTTTAGGGTTTAGGGTTTAGGGTTTAGGGTTTAGGGTTTAGGGTTTAGGGTTTAGGGTTTAGGGTTTAGGGTTTAGGGTTTAGGGTTTAGGGTTTAGGGTTTAGGGTTTAGGGTTTAGGGTTTAGGGTTTAGGGTTTAGGGTTTAGGGTTTAGGGTTTAGGGTTTAGGGTTTAGGGTTTAGGGTTTAGGGTTTAGGGTTTAGGGTTTAGGGTTTAGGGTTTAGGGTTTAGGGTTTAGGGTTTAGGGTTTAGGGTTTAGGGTTTAGGGTTTAGGGTTTAGGGTTTAGGGTTTAGGGTTTAGGGTTTAGGGTTTAGGGTTTAGGGTTTAGGGTTTAGGGTTTAGGGTTTAGGGTTTAGGGTTTAGGGTTTAGGGTTTAGGGTTTAGGGTTTAGGGTTTAGGGTTTAGGGTTTAGGGTTTAGGGTTTAGGGTTTAGGGTTTAGGGTTTAGGGTTTAGGGTTTAGGGTTTAGGGTTTAGGGTTTAGGGTTTAGGGTTTAGGGTTTAGGGTTTAGGGTTTAGGGTTTAGGGTTTAGGGTTTAGGGTTTAGGGTTTAGGGTTTAGGGTTTAGGGTTTAGGGTTTAGGGTTTAGGGTTTAGGGTTTAGGGTTTAGGGTTTAGGGTTTAGGGTTTAGGGTTTAGGGTTTAGGGTTTAGGGTTTAGGGTTTAGGGTTTAGGGTTTAGGGTTTAGGGTTTAGGGTTTAGGGTTTAGGGTTTAGGGTTTAGGGTTTAGGGTTTAGGGTTTAGGGTTTAGGGTTTAGGGTTTAGGGTTTAGGGTTTAGGGTTTAGGGTTTAGGGTTTAGGGTTTAGGGTTTAGGGTTTAGGGTTTAGGGTTTAGGGTTTAGGGTTTAGGGTTTAGGGTTTAGGGTTTAGGGTTTAGGGTTTAGGGTTTAGGGTTTAGGGTTTAGGGTTTAGGGTTTAGGGTTTAGGGTTTAGGGTTTAGGGTTTAGGGTTTAGGGTTTAGGGTTTAGGGTTTAGGGTTTAGGGTTTAGGGTTTAGGGTTTAGGGTTTAGGGTTTAGGGTTTAGGGTTTAGGGTTTAGGGTTTAGGGTTTAGGGTTTAGGGTTTAGGGTTTAGGGTTTAGGGTTTAGGGTTTAGGGTTTAGGGTTTAGGGTTTAGGGTTTAGGGTTTAGGGTTTAGGGTTTAGGGTTTAGGGTTTAGGGTTTAGGGTTTAGGGTTTAGGGTTTAGGGTTTAGGGTTTAGGGTTTAGGGTTTAGGGTTTAGGGTTTAGGGTTTAGGGTT
Organism: Schoenoplectus tabernaemontani; assembly: GCA_037127355.1. NCBI lineage: Eukaryota > Viridiplantae > Streptophyta > Magnoliopsida > Poales > Cyperaceae > Schoenoplectus > Schoenoplectus tabernaemontani. The sequence goes on along the minus strand of CM073749.1, from coordinate 17,256,555 downwards.
TAGGGTTTAGGGTTTAGGGTTTAGGGTTTAGGGTTTAGGGTTTAGGGTTTAGGGTTTAGGGTTTAGGGTTTAGGGTTTAGGGTTTAGGGTTTAGGGTTTAGGGTTTAGGGTTTAGGGTTTAGGGTTTAGGGTTTAGGGTTTAGGGTTTAGGGTTTAGGGTTTAGGGTTTAGGGTTTAGGGTTTAGGGTTTAGGGTTTAGGGTTTAGGGTTTAGGGTTTAGGGTTTAGGGTTTAGGGTTTAGGGTTTAGGGTTTAGGGTTTAGGGTTTAGGGTTTAGGGTTTAGGGTTTAGGGTTTAGGGTTTAGGGTTTAGGGTTTAGGGTTTAGGGTTTAGGGTTTAGGGTTTAGGGTTTAGGGTTTAGGGTTTAGGGTTTAGGGTTTAGGGTTTAGGGTTTAGGGTTTAGGGTTTAGGGTTTAGGGTTTAGGGTTTAGGGTTTAGGGTTTAGGGTTTAGGGTTTAGGGTTTAGGGTTTAGGGTTTAGGGTTTAGGGGGGTTTAGGGTTTAGGGTTTAGGGTTTAGGGTTTAGGGTTTAGGGTTTAGGGTTTAGGGTTTAGGGTTTAGGGTTTAGGGTTTAGGGTTTAGGGTTTAGGGTTTAGGGTTTAGGGTTTAGGGTTTAGGGTTTAGGGTTTAGGGTTTAGGGTTTAGGGTTTAGGGTTTAGGGTTTAGGGTTTAGGGTTTAGGGTTTAGGGTTTAGGGTTTAGGGTTTAGGGTTTAGGGTTTAGGGTTTAGGGTTTAGGGTTTAGGGTTTAGGGTTTAGGGTTTAGGGTTTAGGGTTTAGGGTTTAGGGTTTAGGGTTTAGGGTTTAGGGTTTAGGGTTTAGGGTTTAGGGTTTAGGGTTTAGGGTTTAGGGTTTAGGGTTTAGGGTTTAGGGTTTAGGGTTTAGGGTTTAGGGTTTAGGGTTTAGGGTTTAGGGTTTAGGGTTTAGGGTTTAGGGTTTAGGGTTTAGGGTTTAGGGTTTAGGGTTTAGGGTTTAGGGTTTAGGGTTTAGGGTTTAGGGTTTAGGGTTTAGGGTTTAGGGTTTAGGGTTTAGGGTTTAGGGTTTAGGGTTTAGGGTTTAGGGTTTAGGGTTTAGGGTTTAGGGTTTAGGGTTTAGGGTTTAGGGTTTAGGGTTTAGGGTTTAGGGTTTAGGGTTTAGGGTTTAGGGTTTAGGGTTTAGGGTTTAGGGTTTAGGGTTTAGGGTTTAGGGTTTAGGGTTTAGGGTTTAGGGTTTAGGGTTTAGGGTTTAGGGTTTAGGGTTTAGGGTTTAGGGTTTAGGGTTTAGGGTTTAGGGTTTAGGGTTTAGGGTTTAGGGTTTAGGGTTTAGGGTTTAGGGTTTAGGGTTTAGGGTTTAGGGTTTAGGGTTTTAGGGTTTAGGGTTTAGGGTTTAGGGTTTAGGGTTTAGGGTTTAGGGTTTAGGGTTTAGGGTTTAGGGTTTAGGGTTTAGGGTTTAGGGTTTAGGGTTTAGGGTTTAGGGTTTAGGGTTTAGGGTTTAGGGTTTAGGGTTTAGGGTTTAGGGTTTAGGGTTTAGGGTTTAGGGTTTAGGGTTTAGGGTTTAGGGTTTAGGGTTTAGGGTTTAGGGTTTAGGGTTTAGGGTTTAGGGTTTAGGGTTTAGGGTTTAGGGTTTAGGGTTTAGGGTTTAGGGTTTAGGGTTTAGGGTTTAGGGTTTAGGGTTTAGGGTTTAGGGTTTAGGGTTTAGGGTTTAGGGTTTAGGGTTTAGGGTTTAGGGTTTAGGGTTTAGGGTTTAGGGTTTAGGGTTTAGGGTTTGGGGTTTGGGGTTTGGGGTTTGGGGTTTGGGGTTTGGGTTTGGGGTTTAGGGTTTGGGGTTTGGGGTTTGGGGTTTGGGGTTTAGGGTTTAGGGTTTAGGGTTTAGGGTTTAGGGTTTAGGGTTTAGGGTTTAGGGTTTAGGGTTTAGGGTTTAGGGTTTAGGGTTTAGGGTTTAGGGTTTAGGGTTTAGGGTTTAGGGTTTAGGGTTTAGGGTTTAGGGTTTAGGGTTTAGGGTTTAGGGTTTAGGGTTTAGGGTTTAGGGTTTAGGGTTTAGGGTTTAGGGTTTAGGGTTTAGGGTTTAGGGTTTAGGGTTTAGGGTTTAGGGTTTAGGGTTTAGGGTTTAGGGTTTAGGGTTTAGGGTTTAGGGTTTAGGGTTTAGGGTTTAGGGTTTAGGGTTTAGGGTTTAGGGTTTAGGGTTTAGGGTTTAGGGTTTAGGGTTTAGGGTTTAGGGTTTAGGGTTTAGGGTTTAGGGTTTAGGGTTTAGGGTTTAGGGTTTAGGGTTTAGGGTTTAGGGTTTAGGGTTTAGGGTTTAGGGTTTAGGGTTTAGGGTTTAGGGTTTAGGGTTTAGGGTTTAGGGTTTAGGGTTTAGGGTTTAGGGTTTAGGGTTTAGGGTTTAGGGTTTAGGGTTTAGGGTTTAGGGTTTAGGGTTTAGGGTTTAGGGTTTAGGGTTTAGGGTTTAGGGTTTAGGGTTTAGGGTTTAGGGTTTAGGGTTTAGGGTTTAGGGTTTAGGGTTTAGGGTTTAGGGTTTAGGGTTTAGGGTTTAGGGTTTAGGGTTTAGGGTTTAGGGTTTAGGGTTTAGGGTTTAGGGTTTAGGGTTTAGGGTTTAGGGTTTAGGGTTTAGGGTTTAGGGTTTAGGGTTTAGGGTTTAGGGTTTAGGGTTTAGGGTTTAGGGTTTAGGGTTTAGGGTTTAGGGTTTAGGGTTTAGGGTTTAGGGTTTAGGGTTTAGGGTTTAGGGTTTAGGGTTTAGGGTTTAGGGTTTAGGGTTTAGGGTTTAGGGTTTAGGGTTTAGGGTTTAGGGTTTAGGGTTTAGGGTTTAGGGTTTAGGGTTTAGGGTTTAGGGTTTAGGGTTTAGGGTTTAGGGTTTAGGGTTTAGGGTTTAGGGTTTAGGGTTTAGGGTTTAGGGTTTAGGGTTTAGGGTTTAGGGTTTAGGGTTTAGGGTTTAGGGTTTAGGGTTTAGGGTTTAGGGTTTAGGGTTTAGGGTTTAGGGTTTAGGGTTTAGGGTTTAGGGTTTAGGGTTTAGGGTTTAGGGTTTAGGGTTTAGGGTTTAGGGTTTAGGGTTTAGGGTTTAGGGTTTAGGGTTTAGGGTTTAGGGTTTAGGGTTTAGGGTTTAGGGTTTAGGGTTTAGGGTTTAGGGTTTAGGGTTTAGGGTTTAGGGTTTTAGGGTTTAGGGTTTAGGGTTTTAGGGTTTTAGGGTTTTAGGGTTTAGGGTTTAGGGTTTAGGGTTTAGGGTTTAGGGTTTAGGGTTTAGGGTTTAGGGTTTAGGGTTTAGGGTTTAGGGTTTAGGGTTTAGGGTTTAGGGTTTAGGGTTTAGGGTTTAGGGTTTAGGGTTTAGGGTTTAGGGTTTAGGGTTTAGGGTTTAGGGTTTAGGGTTTAGGGTTTAGGGTTTAGGGTTTAGGGTTTAGGGTTTAGGGTTTAGGGTTTAGGGTTTAGGGTTTAGGGTTTAGGGTTTAGGGTTTAGGGTTTAGGGTTTAGGGTTTAGGGTTTAGGGTTTAGGGTTTAGGGTTTAGGGTTTAGGGTTTAGGGTTTAGGGTTTAGGGTTTAGGGTTTAGGGTTTAGGGTTTAGGGTTTAGGGTTTAGGGTTTAGGGTTTAGGGTTTAGGGTTTAGGGTTTAGGGTTTAGGGTTTAGGGTTTAGGGTTTAGGGTTTAGGGTTTAGGGTTTAGGGTTTAGGGTTTAGGGTTTAGGGTTTAGGGTTTAGGGTTTAGGGTTTAGGGTTTAGGGTTTAGGGTTTAGGGTTTAGGGTTTAGGGTTTAGGGTTTAGGGTTTAGGGTTTAGGGTTTAGGGTTTAGGGTTTAGGGTTTAGGGTTTAGGGTTTAGGGTTTAGGGTTTAGGGTTTAGGGTTTAGGGTTTAGGGTTTAGGGTTTAGGGTTTAGGGTTTAGGGTTTAGGGTTTAGGGTTTAGGGTTTAGGGTTTAGGGTTTAGGGTTTAGGGTTTAGGGTTTAGGGTTTAGGGTTTAGGGTTTAGGGTTTAGGGTTTAGGGTTTAGGGTTTAGGGTTTAGGGTTTAGGGTTTAGGGTTTAGGGTTTAGGGTTTAGGGTTTAGGGTTTAGGGTTTAGGGTTTAGGGTTTAGGGTTTAGGGTTTAGGGTTTAGGGTTTAGGGTTTAGGGTTTAGGGTTTAGGGTTTAGGGTTTAGGGTTTAGGGTTTAGGGTTTAGGGTTTAGGGTTTAGGGTTTAGGGTTTAGGGTTTAGGGTTTAGGGTTTAGGGTTTAGGGTTTAGGGTTTAGGGTTTAGGGTTTAGGGTTTAGGGTTTAGGGTTTAGGGTTTAGGGTTTAGGGTTTAGGGTTTAGGGTTTAGGGTTTAGGGTTTAGGGTTTAGGGTTTAGGGTTTAGGGTTTAGGGTTTAGGGTTTAGGGTTTAGGGTTTAGGGTTTAGGGTTTAGGGTTTAGGGTTTAGGGTTTAGGGTTTAGGGTTTAGGGTTTAGGGTTTAGGGTTTAGGGTTTAGGGTTTAGGGTTTAGGGTTTAGGGTTTAGGGTTTAGGGTTTAGGGTTTAGGGTTTAGGGTTTAGGGTTTAGGGTTTAGGGTTTAGGGTTTAGGGTTTAGGGTTTAGGGTTTAGGGTTTAGGGTTTAGGGTTTAGGGTTTAGGGTTTAGGGTTTAGGGTTTAGGGTTTAGGGTTTAGGGTTTAGGGTTTAGGGTTTAGGGTTTAGGGTTTGGGGTTTGGGGTTTGGGGTTTGGGGTTTGGGGTTTGGGGTTTAGGGTTTAGGGTTTAGGGTTTGGGGTTTGGGGTTTGGGGTTTGGGGTTTAGGGTTTAGGGTTTAGGGTTTAGGGTTTAGGGTTTAGGGTTTAGGGTTTAGGGTTTAGGGTTTAGGGTTTAGGGTTTAGGGTTTAGGGTTTAGGGTTTAGGGTTTAGGGTTTAGGGTTTAGGGTTTAGGGTTTAGGGTTTAGGGTTTAGGGTTTAGGGTTTAGGGTTTAGGGTTTAGGGTTTAGGGTTTAGGGTTTAGGGTTTAGGGTTTAGGGTTTAGGGTTTAGGGTTTAGGGTTTAGGGTTTAGGGTTTAGGGTTTAGGGTTTAGGGTTTAGGGTTTAGGGTTTAGGGTTTAGGGTTTAGGGTTTAGGGTTTAGGGTTTAGGGTTTAGGGTTTAGGGTTTAGGGTTTAGGGTTTAGGGTTTAGGGTTTAGGGTTTAGGGTTTAGGGTTTAGGGTTTAGGGTTTAGGGTTTAGGGTTTAGGGTTTAGGGTTTAGGGTTTAGGGTTTAGGGTTTAGGGTTTAGGGTTTAGGGTTTAGGGTTTAGGGTTTAGGGTTTAGGGTTTAGGGTTTAGGGTTTAGGGTTTAGGGTTTAGGGTTTAGGGTTTAGGGTTTAGGGTTTAGGGTTTAGGGTTTAGGGTTTAGGGTTTAGGGTTTAGGGTTTAGGGTTTAGGGTTTAGGGTTTAGGGTTTAGGGTTTAGGGTTTAGGGTTTAGGGTTTAGGGTTTAGGGTTTAGGGTTTAGGGTTTAGGGTTTAGGGTTTAGGGTTTAGGGTTTAGGGTTTAGGGTTTAGGGTTTAGGGTTTAGGGTTTAGGGTTTAGGGTTTAGGGTTTAGGGTTTAGGGTTTAGGGTTTAGGGTTTAGGGTTTAGGGTTTAGGGTTTAGGGTTTAGGGTTTAGGGTTTAGGGTTTAGGGTTTAGGGTTTAGGGTTTAGGGTTTAGGGTTTAGGGTTTAGGGTTTAGGGTTTAGGGTTTAGGGTTTAGGGTTTAGGGTTTAGGGTTTAGGGTTTAGGGTTTAGGGTTTAGGGTTTAGGGTTTAGGGTTTAGGGTTTAGGGTTTAGGGTTTAGGGTTTAGGGTTTAGGGTTTAGGGTTTAGGGTTTAGGGTTTAGGGTTTAGGGTTTAGGGTTTAGGGTTTAGGGTTTAGGGTTTAGGGTTTAGGGTTTAGGGTTTAGGGTTTAGGGTTTAGGGTTTAGGGTTTAGGGTTTAGGGTTTAGGGTTTAGGGTTTAGGGTTTAGGGTTTAGGGTTTAGGGTTTAGGGTTTAGGGTTTAGGGTTTAGGGTTTAGGGTTTAGGGTTTAGGGTTTAGGGTTTAGGGTTTAGGGTTTAGGGTTTAGGGTTTAGGGTTTAGGGTTTAGGGTTTAGGGTTTAGGGTTTAGGGTTTAGGGTTTAGGGTTTAGGGTTTAGGGTTTAGGGTTTAGGGTTTAGGGTTTAGGGTTTAGGGTTTAGGGTTTAGGGTTTAGGGTTTAGGGTTTAGGGTTTAGGGTTTAGGGTTTAGGGTTTAGGGTTTAGGGTTTAGGGTTTAGGGTTTAGGGTTTAGGGTTTAGGGTTTAGGGTTTAGGGTTTAGGGTTTAGGGTTTAGGGTTTAGGGTTTAGGGTTTAGGGTTTAGGGTTTAGGGTTTAGGGTTTAGGGTTTAGGGTTTAGGGTTTAGGGTTTAGGGTTTAGGGTTTAGGGTTTAGGGTTTAGGGTTTAGGGTTTAGGGTTTAGGGTTTAGGGTTTAGGGTTTAGGGTTTAGGGTTTAGGGTTTAGGGTTTAGGGTTTAGGGTTTAGGGTTTAGGGTTTAGGGTTTAGGGTTTAGGGTTTAGGGTTTAGGGTTTAGGGTTTAGGGTTTAGGGTTTAGGGTTTAGGGTTTAGGGTTTAGGGTTTAGGGTTTAGGGTTTAGGGTTTAGGGTTTAGGGTTTAGGGTTTAGGGTTTAGGGTTTAGGGTTTAGGGTTTAGGGTTTAGGGTTTAGGGTTTAGGGTTTAGGGTTTAGGGTTTAGGGTTTAGGGTTTAGGGTTTAGGGTTTAGGGTTTAGGGTTTAGGGTTTAGGGTTTAGGGTTTAGGGTTTAGGGTTTAGGGTTTAGGGTTTAGGGTTTAGGGTTTAGGGTTTAGGGTTTAGGGTTTAGGGTTTAGGGTTTAGGGTTTAGGGTTTAGGGTTTAGGGTTTAGGGTTTAGGGTTTAGGGTTTAGGGTTTAGGGTTTAGGGTTTAGGGTTTAGGGTTTAGGGTTTAGGGTTTAGGGTTTAGGGTTTAGGGTTTAGGGTTTAGGGTTTAGGGTTTAGGGTTTAGGGTTTAGGGTTTAGGGTTTAGGGTTTAGGGTTTAGGGTTTAGGGTTTAGGGTTTAGGGTTTAGGGTTTAGGGTTTAGGGTTTAGGGTTTAGGGTTTAGGGTTTAGGGTTTAGGGTTTAGGGTTTAGGGTTTAGGGTTTAGGGTTTAGGGTTTAGGGTTTAGGGTTTAGGGTTTAGGGTTTAGGGTTTAGGGTTTAGGGTTTAGGGTTTAGGGTTTAGGGTTTAGGGTTTAGGGTTTAGGGTTTAGGGTTTAGGGTTTAGGGTTTAGGGTTTAGGGTTTAGGGTTTAGGGTTTAGGGTTTAGGGTTTAGGGTTTAGGGTTTAGGGTTTAGGGTTTAGGGTTTAGGGTTTAGGGTTTAGGGTTTAGGGTTTAGGGTTTAGGGTTTAGGGTTTAGGGTTTAGGGTTTAGGGTTTAGGGTTTAGGGTTTAGGGTTTAGGGTTTAGGGTTTAGGGTTTAGGGTTTAGGGTTTAGGGTTTAGGGTTTAGGGTTTAGGGTTTAGGGTTTAGGGTTTAGGGTTTAGGGTTTAGGGTTTAGGGTTTAGGGTTTAGGGTTTAGGGTTTAGGGTTTAGGGTTTAGGGTTTAGGGTTTAGGGTTTAGGGTTTAGGGTTTAGGGTTTAGGGTTTAGGGTTTAGGGTTTAGGGTTTAGGGTTTAGGGTTTAGGGTTTAGGGTTTAGGGTTTAGGGTTTAGGGTTTAGGGTTTAGGGTTTAGGGTTTAGGGTTTAGGGTTTAGGGTTTAGGGTTTAGGGTTTAGGGTTTAGGGTTTAGGGTTTAGGGTTTAGGGTTTAGGGTTTAGGGTTTAGGGTTTAGGGTTTAGGGTTTAGGGTTTAGGGTTTAGGGTTTAGGGTTTAGGGTTTAGGGTTTAGGGTTTAGGGTTTAGGGTTTAGGGTTTAGGGTTTAGGGTTTAGGGTTTAGGGTTTAGGGTTTAGGGTTTAGGGTTTAGGGTTTAGGGTTTAGGGTTTAGGGTTTAGGGTTTAGGGTTTAGGGTTTAGGGTTTAGGGTTTAGGGTTTAGGGTTTAGGGTTTAGGGTTTAGGGTTTAGGGTTTAGGGTTTAGGGTTTAGGGTTTAGGGTTTAGGGTTTAGGGTTTAGGGTTTAGGGTTTAGGGTTTAGGGTTTAGGGTTTAGGGTTTAGGGTTTAGGGTTTAGGGTTTAGGGTTTAGGGTTTAGGGTTTAGGGTTTAGGGTTTAGGGTTTAGGGTTTAGGGTTTAGGGTTTAGGGTTTAGGGTTTAGGGTTTAGGGTTTAGGGTTTAGGGTTTAGGGTTTAGGGTTTAGGGTTTAGGGTTTAGGGTTTAGGGTTTAGGGTTTAGGGTTTAGGGTTTAGGGTTTAGGGTTTAGGGTTTAGGGTTTAGGGTTTAGGGTTTAGGGTTTAGGGTTTAGGGTTTAGGGTTTAGGGTTTAGGGTTTAGGGTTTAGGGTTTAGGGTTTAGGGTTTAGGGTTTAGGGTTTAGGGTTTAGGGTTTAGGGTTTAGGGTTTAGGGTTTAGGGTTTAGGGTTTAGGGTTTAGGGTTTAGGGTTTAGGGTTTAGGGTTTAGGGTTTAGGGTTTAGGGTTTAGGGTTTAGGGTTTAGGGTTTAGGGTTTAGGGTTTAGGGTTTAGGGTTTAGGGTTTAGGGTTTAGGGTTTAGGGTTTAGGGTTTAGGGTTTAGGGTTTAGGGTTTAGGGTTTAGGGTTTAGGGTTTAGGGTTTAGGGTTTAGGGTTTAGGGTTTAGGGTTTAGGGTTTAGGGTTTAGGGTTTAGGGTTTAGGGTTTAGGGTTTAGGGTTTAGGGTTTAGGGTTTAGGGTTTAGGGTTTAGGGTTTAGGGTTTAGGGTTTAGGGTTTAGGGTTTAGGGTTTAGGGTTTAGGGTTTAGGGTTTAGGGTTTAGGGTTTAGGGTTTAGGGTTTAGGGTTTAGGGTTTAGGGTTTAGGGTTTAGGGTTTAGGGTTTAGGGTTTAGGGTTTAGGGTTTAGGGTTTAGGGTTTAGGGTTTAGGGTTTAGGGTTTAGGGTTTAGGGTTTAGGGTTTAGGGTTTAGGGTTTAGGGTTTAGGGTTTAGGGTTTAGGGTTTAGGGTTTAGGGTTTAGGATTTAGGGTTTAGGGTT